>CM032326.1:37107176-38307176 GCA_019022515.1 Quercus aquifolioides
GCAATTAGAGGAGGGCAAAACCGACTATACGATCAAGAGCAGAATTTTGTACTTGTTGGACGTGAAGATCTCGAAAAGGAGCTGGTAGCTCGACTGATCCACGACAATGAGCAAAGCCTCCGTGTGATTTCACTGGTTAGCAAAGAACCACTTGGCAAGACAGCTTTGGCGAGGAAAGTTTATGACAGATTAGACATTCGGCAGCATTTCCAGTGCCGTGTGTGGCTTGATGTTCACAAGGATTTCACATATAAGGATATGTTGCTTATCATACTCAAACAGATTCCAATATGCGTGTTGAAGGATGTAGAGCTTATGAGTGAGAAAGAACTGTGTGCTATGCTTTTTAAGATTCTAATGGAGCTCAAGTTTCTCATAGTCTTGGATGATGTTTGCACAGTCGATGTCTGGCTCATGCTTGCTAATCCCTTTCCAGACGCTGCGAATGGAAGTAGGGTCATCCTTACTACTCATAGTTCTAACATACAATTGCACGCTGATCCATGGAGTTTCCCGCTGAATCTGATGCCATTAACCGATGACGGTAGTTGGTCATTGTTCTTGAAGAAAGTAGGCAGATCGGAAAATAGCTCAGATAATACAGACATAAACAGCTTCAGGGAAAGAATTTTGAGAGTCTGTCATGGTCAGCCTTCAGCAATTGTTCTATTGGGAGGAGTGCTGTCAAGAATGGAATCAAGTGAGTGGTCTGAAGTAATTAATTTGGCACACTTTGATGCAGGTGAATCACCTCTGTTAAAGTTTGTAGCTTTGAGCTATCAAAAACTACCATCTGTGTTAAAACCTTGTTTCCTTTATTTGGTTTTGTTTCCTAGAGGGTATGAGATCCCCACAAGGAGGTTGTTCCGACTGTGGCTTGCAGAGGGATTTGTTCAAGTTTCACCCAATGCCGGTGATGTCCACAAAGAAGATATGCCCAAGAAATATTTGGAAGAACTAGTGTGTAGAAACATGATTGAAATAGCAAGACGGAAGTCAGATGGAAGCCCCAAAACGTGTCGTATGCCATGTTATCTCTACGATGTGTTTTTGCCAAAAGCCGAGGAGATAGGCTTTCTTCACGTCCACCATAGCAAGTCAGATTATTGTACATCCGCAGACTCACTTGAGTTTAATATTCGGAGGCTTGCAGATCAATTTGGCACCAAGTCTACTTCAGAATATCACGTTGAACATCTTTGCTCATACATTTCTTTTGACACCCAAAAACAAGATACATCCAACAGAGAAATTGGTATGTTGCTTATGACAATAATCAAAAGGGGAGTCTTTGTCTTGCTCAAGGTGCTCGATGTAGAGGGTGTCTACAAACCTTTATTACCTGACAATCTCGGAGTGTTGCAAAATTTAAGGTACATAGGCTTGCGGTGGACTGGTCTAGATTCATGTCCGGCATCCATCGGGGATCTACCCTGCTTGGAGACTTTAGATATGAAGAATACTAATATAACCACTTTGCCGAGTTCCATTTGGAAGATAAAGAGCCTTCGACATGTCTATATGAACGAGGTGTCCATTCTAAAGCCATCAAAAGAATCTTCAACCAACCTTCATACCTTAATGGGACTACTTATTGGGTCCAAGGACCCCAAGATATATGGCTTGGACAGGTGCACTAGCCTAAGGAAATTGGGACTGACATGCAATTCAATATCAGTGGAGAAAACAGCCGAGTGCATCTCACAACTAGACAACCTTCAAACCTTAAGGTTGAGGTCAAGAGATCCATTTGGACAACCTTTAGACCTCAAGTTGAGTCCTATGAAGGACCATCAGTCTCTCTCAAACTTGCATTTGTTCGGAGTAATAAAAGATCACGACATAGGTAACCTTCCCAAAAACCTCAAAATCCTTAAATTGTCGATGTCCAAACTTGAAAATGATCCAATGCTGGTGCTAGGGGAGTTGCCTCATCTGAACACCCTTAGACTTTTTGCTGGCTCCTATGTAGGGTCAGAAATGGCTTGTCTTGATGGCCATTTTCCTAAACTCCGTGTCTTGAAATTGTGGAAGCTAGAGAGACTTGAGCAGTGGACAGTAGAAAAGGGTTCCATGTCCCAACTTGTAGAATTAGAAATTAGAGGCTGTGAAGAACTGAAAAGGACAAATGGACTAGAGCAACTGCCTGCCCTGAAGGAATTGATTTTGACAAACATGACGGAGGATTTTGTGGCAGATGTTAGAAGAAGGTTGAACAGAGACGTAATAGTAACGAACAAGTGGGAGTTTGAAGCTTTGCAAGTAAGTTTTGTGTTGTAATTTCTATACTGGTGTAGTTCCGTCCTGAACAATGGATTTAATAGTTTTCTTTTGCTTTTTGCTTATAAATTCTATTTTAAGCAGTGCAAACAAGATTAATGATAATGAACACTAGAATGGACTTATGAAAATTCTCATAAACACACAATGGGTATTATAAATTAGAAAAAATGAGGAAAAAATTACACACAAGAAAAGAAAAATAAGGATTTATGTAGTTTGTGTTGGGAAGATAAACACCTTATAGAGTTTCCTTAAATAATTAATATAGCATATAGAGACACACTTTAACCCAAAAAGTCTAAGCCTAATGGGTATGTGCTTAATTATGTTATATTAACTATTTATTTTTCTCATCATTATTCAGTGTGAGACTTCACTCATACATGTATACCCAACAATCTCCCCTTCATGTGTGAGTCTCTACCTTTTTGGTGAACTTCAAGACCTCTCTGTGGCCATGAACAAGTCCTACTCACTTCCCCTTACCTAATGAGCTTTTTTCTTCACTAGTGCATTGTCCTGGGTCGCCACGTGTCAACCTTGCACGTCTTTTATCCCTTACTGGAATCTCACACTTCATCATTATCTAGCACCATTGGCAATAGTACTCCTTTGTTGGGTCTTTTTTAAGATCGTTTATGTAAAGTTGTGATTTACAACTATGTGTTTTGTTGGCTTTTATTCCGTGCCAAATTTGATTGTAATTACTTTCAATTATTTATACCCTGTATTTGTTGTGGGAATTGTTGTAAGGGGTGTGTGATAGAGAGTGTGTGAAGACTCAAGCAAAGTGGAAGCTGATGGAATCTCGCGGGTATGTCGCGACTAAGCTTCCCGCGAAGTGAAGCATGTGCCTTGCACATGCTGGAATGCGAAGAGTCAGGCCAGGTGGAGACAGCTGTCTCTCGCGAGTATCTCGCGAGCAAGGCCTTCCCGCGAGACACCCGCGAGACATGCTGTTCTGCCAGCCTGTACTGACTGACTCACACATTCTGCACCTATCCTATATAAACCCCCATTACCCACAAATGTTGAGGAATGCTTCAGAGAGAAAACCCTAGCCAAACACATTTGCAATTAGAGATTGTCATCCCCACCTTTCTCTATACACTTGCTTGTGGTATCTCCTCAACCCTTCCCTCTCCATTTCCACACCATTGAGAGGTTGATAGCCCAAACACTTACCACACCATTTGAGAGTGTTGAGTGACGTTTTGGTGCTGCTGGGAAGCATTGGAAGAAGCCAAGGATGGCAGATGCAACATGGAGCTTGTTGCGGGATCCGGAGAACTAGACAAGACACGGTTCCGAGAAGCCTTGTTGAAGTAGGAGCTTGGAGGGCTTAGGTGCATCGGGTAGATTAGGCTTGGAGGGTCTTTTGCTCACTCATGTATCCCAACTGATTGTCTAGTGGATCGATTTCCGCTTGGAGGGCGGCGGAGAGGTTTTTCGCCGAGTTCTTCGGTTTCCTCTTCGAAAACACGTCTTGGTGTTTTCTGTGTTTGCATCTTTCTTCCCTACTCTTTTATATTCCATTATACTGCTGTGTTGCTTAGTTTATGGATTAGAGTAGCCTATTGATTATTTGCTTGTGTTTACACGTTTCCGCACTTAGTATTAAGTTTGTGTAAAATCAACCAAGCCGTAATTTTAATTGGGGGTCTAAACAGCTCTTGTGTTTTTTCAACACATTTTAGAGCTTTCAATTGGTATCAGAGCGGGTACACTTGCTTGGTTTAAACACCTTAGTGTGATCCTTGACCCTATTTGAGATGGACCGGTCTCAATCGCTCAATGTTCCACCATTTTTTGATGGGAACAATTACACATTCTGGAAAGTCAGAATGAGAGCATTTCTATGCTCTATAGAAGACACTGTTTGGGATGCGGTAGAGCTCAGCTGGACTAAGCCGGAAGCTCCTAAGGCTAATTGGGATAAGGCGGCTCTTGCAGCAGCCAATGCTAATAGTAAAGCTTTAAATGCTATATTTTGTTCTGTGTCTCCTGATGAATTCCACAGGATCTCTCACATGACGGTAGCCAAAGAAGCTTGGGAGATTTTGGAGACCACTTATGAGGGTACAAAGAAAGTTAAGGACACAAAGCTTCAGATGCTTACCACCAAATTTGAAGAGCTCAAGATGGGTGATGATGAACCGTTTGATTCATTTTATGGGAAGCTCAATGAAATTGTGATTGCTAAACTCAATCTTGGGGAGAAGATTGAAGATGCTAAGGTGGTGAGAAAAGTGTTGAGGTCCTTGCCTGAAAGTTTCAGAGCAAAAGTTACAGCCATAGAGGAAAGCAAGGATTTGGATGAGATTAAAATTCAAGAATTAGTTGGGTCTCTCCAAACATATCAGATGGGACTGCCTTCCCATAAGATGAGTAAATCACTTGCTCTTAAAACCATCACCGAAAGGATGGGTGATTCCTCCGAAGAAGATGGGGTGGAGAAGGAAGTAGCATTTCTTGCGAAAAACTTCCGAAAATTTCTGAAGATGAAGAACAGTGGGAAACCATTCAACAAAGGAAAATTTTCATCCTCCAGAGGTGATAGGAAAGAGTTTCCAAGAAAAGAAGGGAGGGAGTTTCAACCTTCTTCAGAAATTATTTGCTATGAGTGTAATGGCCATGGACATCTAAAGAAGGAGTGTCCAAATTTTCTAAGGGGAAAAGGCAAAGCTTATGCCACAACACTCAGTGATTCAGAATCCTCTGATTCTGACTCGGAAGAGAGCTGTGACGGAGAGGAAAACTACTCCGCATTCATGACCATTGCTCATGTGGAGTCATCGGATAATTTGGGTACTCTTGTGAAGGAGCTTGGTGAGCATTCAGATTCAGAGTCTATTGGGAATGTGGATGAATCAGATGCTGAAGAAGAAGAAGAGAATACAGCTAATCTTCAAGAAAATTATTCTTTACTTCTTGAGAAGTCTGGAGAGTATACCAGAATAGCCAAGGCAGCTGTGAGGAAAATGAAGAAGGCTGAGGAAGATTACAGAAGTCTCATGGTCAGATATAAAGAGGCTAAGTGCGAAATTGAGACATTAAATGGCGAGTTGTCTGAAGCCTATACGAAAGTGAGGTTTCTTGAGCAAGAGGTAGTACAAGCTCATGCCAAGATAGAGAGAGTCTCCTCTCAGAAGTTAGATGATGTTATCTCATCTCAAAAACCTTCTTCAGACAAGTCCGGGTTGGGATACACCGGAGGAAGCAGCTCATCAGTCAAAGCTACCAAAGAAGTGAAGTTTGTGAAGGCCGCAGTGCCTATTGTAGAAGAAACCATCCCTGAGAATGTGAAGGTTGAGAAGAAGAATGTGAGTGAGCAACGAATGGTGAATAAGCCCCGAAATCACTCCATGGGTAGACATGAAACCAGAGGAAGGTCTCTCCCAAGATCACAACGGAATCCTAGAACGGACTATGTGTGTCATTACTACGGAATGCAAGGACATACCAGACCCAACTGTCAAAAGCTGAGATCAGACAACAATTCAAGCGCACCTCGGTCACGAGGAAGGAGAAATGACATGAGGTCTTGGGGTGGTGAACAACCGAGAAGTCAGAATCGTGATCCTGGCATGATGGACGTGATGAAAATGATTGGTGCCTTCACCACCTGCTTGGAGAGTTTCACCAGAAGGTTTGATAGTCCAAATTCTCGTACCCAATCCGTTAAGGATATCACCCCAAACGCACGTGACGTGTGGGTGAAAAGGGGTGCTCATGCATAAGCATTATAACATGTCCACGCATAAATTCTTTCAATATTTTGGGACATTTGCTGTTGCATTTTCTTCTTGCATTGCTCTATTTTTATATTTTTATTGTGTCCGGTTGTTTTGTACCGGTTGTCTTTGTTAATTTTCTTTTGTTGTTCTGTTTTGGGTGTGTTCAAAAAAAATTCAAAATCACATAAAAAATAGAAAATCCAAAAAGTTTGATCACTTTGTTGAGTTTTGTCTCAAAGCATGTTTTGCTCTGTACCTTTGTACTTATGGCTTTGTGCATTTAACGAGCTTAGCTTGTCTCTCATGCACTCATATCATTGTGGAAGAAATTCTGAAATCTATGTGACTGTTGTAAATAGATCTTCAACCTTGTCATGAATAATTAGTGAATGGTTTTGTTGATCTTGAGACATGCATAGACTCATGCCTATATATCTTCCCACTTTTATTTTTTTTTGCTTAAAAGAGCTCTCTAATTGTAAATCTCCAAATGAAAAGAGATATAGAGCTGCAAAAGCCTGTCGCACAAACTAGTATTCGACTAGGAAAAAGGGAAAGCGACCAAAATAAAATGTATGATGCCCAACAAGCCAAAGGCTAACTCATAAATTGAAATATTAAAAAATTTCAGGCATCTTTCTCTAAATGAGATTCTCTTTGCTCAAAAGTTGCAAATGATATGTTAAAAATGGAGCCAAAATGAAAAGCTTCAATGAATTATTGTCAAGTACATGTGGGAGGTCATATATGCATGTTTCTATAATTGAGATAGATCACATAATCTAGTGCTAGTTGTGTATGCCTTGATTGAATTAATCATTGAAGCTTCACATTGGACTAAGGACTATCTCATTTTTGATATTCACACACAACACACAAGTCTATGTTCAATGAATGCCCTATTCATTTGTGTGATTGTACTTGATTAAATGTGTTTTCACATGCTCAATCTTTGTTGATCAAACCCAAAAAGATTTTTGATTGTTTTATTTGTTTTTGAAAGTGATTTTATACTTTCTTGTTATTTGTCTTTCATTAAAAAGCATGTTTTTGTGTGTCTTCAAAAACTGGTTCAGGGGTTGTTTCGCGAGAATCTCGCGACCTAGAGCTTCCCGCGAAAAGAAGTTGAGGAAATTTTTTTCTTTTAACTTGTCACACAGGAACTTTCGCGACTGTGTCGCGACTGTATCGCGACCAAAAGCTACTTGCGAAATACTGTTTGGCTAAAATTGGTTTTTTCCAATTTCAGACAGAAGTAACCGCGACTGTCTCGCGACTGTTTCGCGACCTAATGCTTCTCGCGAAAATTTTTATGCTTCAGTGGCTCTTCTCGCGACTGTTTCGCGACTGTCTCGCCACTCTCTAACCCGCGAAAAACGCGTGTTTTCAGTTTTTATATAGCTGATGTGACAGTTTTTCAAAACTATCCAACTTCCCTCGCTCAACCTCTCTCAAAGTTTTTCAACCCAAAAATCACTATTCCATTCATTTTCCTTCAATCCAAGCACTTTTTCTGCATTCTTCTCCTTCAAGGTATGATTCTTAACTATTTCCTTTCAAGTTTTACTTAGATTATGCAGAATTTTTGTTAGGGTTTTGATAATTGGGGATTTTCGAAACTTTGGGTTGTTTTTCAAAATTGGGTGATTTCTTTTCATTTTTTTTGATTGGGCTGTGTCCCTTTAGTTGTTTCTGCACTTGTGTTGGCCCCTTGTGGCATTCTATCATGTATTGAGGGTAATTTTTCACATGTTCATGCATTATTCATGTAGTTTTTGTTTTTGTGCACACTAAGTGTTTGTCAAAATGTCCGAGTGACATTTTTGTGCTATCTTGAAATCAAATGATTTCAATCATTGGACACTCACTTGTATGACCTTATTTTACTTGGTTTGGTCATTGATTTTGTGTTTCTATCACTTTGTTCATGTTGCACATTTTTGACACACAACCAAGCACACTTAGGCACCCTCATGCATCTCTTGCCGCACACACTCATCAGCACATGCTTACAGACACACACTCTTGCACTATTTTGTTTGTTGCATTGTAGTTGTTCCTTTTAAGTTGGAGTATCTTACCATGATGCTTGGTGTTTATCATGCTCTGTTTTTCCGTGAGTCTATGTATGATTTGGCACTAACATGAATCTAATGACGTTTGTCTTCTGGTTGTGTTTGTGCATTGTTGTTTCCATTTTTTGCTTTGTGCAATTGTGCAGATGTCTCCCACCAAGCATGCAGCTAGGAAGAAATCGACTTCAAAGAGAGCCCGAACTGATTCAGATCATTTCCGGTCTATGGATGCTGATATGAAGTACAATGACTGCTACAAGACCAAGACGATCATCATGGAACGGGTAGTCCAGTTAGAGACTCTTGAGGACACTTTCATCCCTGAAGTGTTCAAAGATAGAACTTGGACCAAGCTGCTGAACCCAACTGGAGTGGTCTATTCAGAGATCATCAAGGAGTTCTTCTCTAATGCCATTGTCAACGGAGATATTATTGAGGGCTGGGTGAGACACAAGGAGTTTCAGATTACTAGGGACAGCATCCAAGATTATTTGGAGACTCGTCCTCCATCTCAGCAAATCACAGTTGCTTATGAGGATAGATTGGGTAAGATTGATGAGATGATCAAAATCCTTGGTGGTGTATCGAAGAAATCATCCATGGACACTCTCAAGTTCTCTCCAGAAATGAGAACATTGAGCTATGTGATGATTCACAATCTGTATCCAGTCACCAATCTCACAACTCTATCTGCTCCAAGAACAAGATTTCTGTATGATCTCTTCACACATAAGGAGATTGACATTTGTGGCCACATCATGCATGTCTTGAAGAAGAGCATCACAAAGCAGAATACACGGACTGTGATGCCGTTCCCCTCCTTGATCATGGGTTTGATTGCCAAGACAAAGCTCAAGATACCCAGTGGTCTCACTGTTGTTCCGAGGGATTATCTCATTGGTGGTCACACTTTGACTAGGAGCACTGCACACATTCGAGGATCCAAGACTGGTGTGCATACCATACCACCACCTCGACAAGTTCAGCAGGAGGAAGCTGAAGATACAGAGGAAGAGATTGACAGGTTCACATCGGCTCCAGAGCCCTCTGCACAGCCATCATCTTCTGCTCCACCATCAGGCTTAAGCAAACTTGATCAGTTGCTTGCTAAAATGGACCAGATGTCGACAGTGCTTGACTCTCATGTGCAGCACACAGTGGATCAGTTCGCATATCTTCAGGGGCAGATCACCGCATTAGCATCACAAGTTCAGGATTTGTCTCCCACTCATGGCTCTGATTCGGAGTCCGAGATGTTCTAGTCCTTTGGCCATTCCGGTCAAAAAGGGGGAGAAATTTCTGAGGGGGAGCTGGAGAAGAGCTTGCACAGTGTTAGGGGGAGCATAGCCTAGATACACAGTAGCATTGGTTATTGGTTTTAAAGACGGTTTTTATTCAGTATCTTTAGTGTTTATAACTGTTTTTACTGCTTTTGGTTTAAAGCTTTGATACTACACTTTATTTAAGTATTATTTCAGAAGTTTTCTTTTGTGTTAGTCTCTTTGCTTTGTAGCATAGTTTACATGTACCCATGTTGCTTTTGTAAGCTTTAAGGGTTGTTTTGTTTCATTGCATATATTTGTAGGCTTTTATGGTTTGTGCCATGTATTTGCAATACTTTGCTTATGCAGCCTTTATGCTTGTGCTATTGAAGTCTAATGTCATACATTTACTTCAGTACATCACTCTTGTGCCCTAGTAGGATTGTTCCTAGATGCATATACGTTCTATGCATTGGTTGAGTGATGAACACTCTTGTGCCCATGTAGGATTGTTCCTAGATGCAAATACTTTGAGTATTTTGCATTGGTTGAGTGTTGGATTTGCAAATGGTACTCTTCATATGAGCTTATCATCTTGCATATCCGGATGTTCATTCCTTGTGTGAATGAGCATAGTAATTGCTTGTGTATAGTGATTACTTGTTTGATCTTGCCATGATCTAGTGTTTTCTATTTCATCTTGCTTGATCATGCTATTGATGCTCCATATGCTTTTCAAGTTTTCTACATACAATGATAATATTTTGTTGTTGTGTTTCAGGAGTTACTTGTTCATATGTTTCAAGAGCTTATCAGAATCTAGAATTAAGTGTGAGTGAGTTTTGCCTGTGTTCCCAAACTCACGGTTAAGTCTAGAGTCTGTTTTAGGGTTTTGTCACGGAATAGCCAAAGGGGGAGATTGTAAAGTTGTGATTTACAACTATGTGTTTTGTTGGCTTTTATTCCGTGCCAAATTTGATTGTAATTACTTTCAATTATTTATACCCTGTATTTGTTGTGGGAATTGTTGTAAGGGGTGTGTGATAGAGAGTGTGTGAAGACTCAAGCAAAGTGGAAGCTGATGGAATCTCGCGGGTATGTCGCGACTAAGCTTCCCGCGAAGTGAAGCATGTGCCTTGCACATGCTGGAATGCGAAGAGTCAGGACAGATGGAGACAGCTGTCTCTCGCGAGTATCTCGCGGGTAAGGCCTTCCCGCGAGACACCCGCGAGACATGCTGTTCTGCCAGCCTGTACTGACTGACTCACACATTCTGCACCTATCCTATATAAACCCCCATTACCCACAAATGTTGAGGAAAGCTTCAGAGAGAAAACCCTAGCCAAACACATTTGCAATTAGAGATTGTCATCCCCACCTTTCTCTATACACTTGCTTGTGGTATCTCCTCAACCCTTCCCTCTCCATTTCCACACCATTGAGAGGTTGATAGCCCAAACACTTACCACACCATTTGAGAGTGTTGAGTGACGTTTTGGTGCTGCTGGGAAGCATTGGAAGAAGCCAAGGATGGCAGATGCAACATGGAGCTTGTTGCGGGATCCGGAGAACTAGACAAGACACGGTTCCGAGAAGCCTTGTTGGAGTAGGAGCTTGGAGGGCTTAGGTGCATCGGGTAGATTAGGCTTGGAGGGTCTTTTGCTCACTCATGTATCCCAACTGATTGTCTAGTGGATCGATTTCCGCTTGGAGGGCGGCGAAGAGGTTTTTCGCCGAGTTCTTCGGTTTCCTCTTCGAAAACACGTCTTGGTGTTTTCTGTGTTTGCATCTTTCTTCCCTACTCTTTTATATTCCATTATACTGCTGTGTTGCTTAGTTTATGGATTAGAGTAGCCTATTGATTATTTGCTTGTGTTTACACGTTTCCGCACTTAGTATTAAGTTTGTGTAAAATCAACCAAGCCATAATTTTAATTGGGAGTCTAAACAGCTCTTGTGTTTTTTCAACACATTTTAGAGCTTTCAGTTTATATGGGCTTTATGGGCTTACTTGGCGCAATATACCATCCTCGCTCCAACTGCGAAGGGATCTGCCCAGCTCCAACTACGAAAGGAATCTCGATAACCTTGCTACCTTTCACCCTGTTAAGACATATGCGTTTCACTTGTTAAGAACATATGTCATTCTTTTATGTAATTGGCTAATCTTTTGACAAAATGCACTCAACTTGTAATTGGGTAGTTCTAGGTGTTTTTAATACTTCAAAAAACAAGGTTTCAAGATCAAGTGTTGAAATCATCAAGTCTATCCAAGAAACAAGCTGAAGAAGTGCACATTCATTAAATCTCGACACCTGCTCGATAGCTTCTCGACACCTTGCTATCTGTCGAGGTTTATAAAAATCAAAATTCTGATCTGATTTCTTGGGATCCGTGAATATGTCTTTGGACCTTCTTTTCTTCTAATCCTAGACATATAAAATGATTGTTTTAAGAATCGTCAAAGTGTTCACAAGTTGCATAAGCATTGAGAAAACTCTGTTCAAACAAATTGTGACTGAAGACGAAGTTCTTGCTTTAGTTCATCTCTTCTAAAGAAGTTGCTATGTATGTGCACTTTTGGGTTTTGTAACCAAGCATCTTCTTGATCTTTATCGTGTAGGATGAACTGAAGAAATTTGCAGCCAACCTCTATTTCAGTTGGTGTTGAAGTCGCGTACTGAGATCCGCACATTAGTTAGTCACGTACTTGCGAGCCATGCATCAAAAGGGGGGAACTGTCACTATAGAACAAGTCCAATTGGGTATTAGGGTAAGGGTTCAACTGTAGGTTGGTAAGGTACTTGAAATTCATTTACTTGTAACCGCTTGTTGTGATAATAGTGGAGTTTCGGGAGTGGTGACCTGAAAATCACCCAGTGGGGTTTTTGCCGTCAGGTTTTCCCCATTCGTAAACAAATCACCATGTTATTTATTTTCTGCTACATAATTAGTTTATTAGTAATTTGTTTGTGCTACCACACGTTTGCATGTTAAATTGATTAATTAATAACTTGTCTAATTAATTAATTAATTTAATCACAATGGGTCAATACGTTTTTGGCCTATCAGGCCCACACCACCATGGGCTCTAATACCACTTATTGGGGAGATAAACACCTTGAGAAATTTTCTTAAATAATTAATATAATATATAGAGACACTTTAACCCAAAAAACCGAAACCTAATAGATATGTGCTTAATTATGTTATATCAACTACTCATTCTTCTCATCATTATTCAACGTGAGATTTCACTTACACATGTATACCTAACAGTTTGGCGATAGTCTATGCCTATAAGGACAATGGATATGAGTCATTTATATCAAAGAATGATTGCGAATTATTTATGCCCTCAAAAAAACAAAATTGCTCAAAGAACTCACTCTATAGGGCTCTCAAACGAATCCAATAGCACCTTTATTTTTTTTCTCCTTATCTTTTAGAACATTGCAAGAATTCTATTGATCACACAAGTTCCTAAACTCAAAAGGAGAAGGAATTCTTTTCTATCACCAGCCTAATACGAATGCACAAGAAGTGCAGGATCGGCAAAATCCATAAATAGAGAGGAAGTGTTGATTAACACTCCGAGAAGGCCAATTGACACATCCTTTCCCCAATGAAGTGCCAATTGACATTCCCTTACTAGAATGACTCAAATTTCACTGGCTCCCACTCTCTGCTATGTACATGATTCAAACTTGAGTTGGTAACCAAGTACTCTGATGTAGACCTAGCTAACCAATGGGTCAGAGTTGGATTACGAGTCAATTTATAATTTTCACATGCAAATAAATAGATAAATGAAAAAAAGAATACTAAAAGTCAAAAATAACAAAATAATTAAAAATAAAAATTTAATAATACATAGATTCTAAGTTTACTTTACACAATCCAAAGTTTAATAGTGATATCATCACCATAAAGAACCAAAAACTAAATAAATGACGTGGACCACGTCAAGTGTGCAATAACAGCGTGTAAAAACTAAGATGATGAGATGTAAGTGTGATAATGAAAATTAGAGATAAATTCAATAACATTCCAAACGTTTAGGTTTAGGATCAACTAGTCGCTAACCCGCGCGATGCATGGGATAGTTAAACAAAAATTAGAAATATTTATTTTGACTTATAAAAAAATGTATAATTTGAAAATGAATGAAAATAAGTAATTTTTTATTCAATATAATGGTTTAGAAAAATTCTTTTTCTTTTATATCATTGGTTTTACATAGCACATACTGGCGTGGGCTATTCTATGGTAATGACTTCACATAATACTCAACTGCAATTAAATTCACTATCCACCACCAATCTAATCTATGTTATCTTCATAACATATCTAATTACATTCTTATATCTTCCATCATTTAGAAGATAACTGGAGTAATGATTGTATGTAATGTAAAAATTTTATTATTTTACAATATAAAATTATTATGACGGATGATTAAAATAATTAAAATAAAATATAATGTTCTGGAAATTTTTTGAAATAGAATTTTAACTTTTGTTAAAACTTAGTTAATAGAGTTTCTATTTTACCTAAAAGTGAAGATAACCATAGGCCCAATTTTTAATTTATAACATAGGATGTTACAGTTAACTCTGTACCATGTGTAATACATTAGTCTATTATGATAGTTCCAAATAATATCCTAATACCTATCTATATGAGTTTTCTTTTTAATGATGCCATAAAGGATGGAGTTTAATAGAAGTCATTTAAGATCAAACGTATCCAATAATTTGTTTGTAAAAAAATGTAATTTCAAAAGCCTTTTAATTGTAAATTTTTTTAATCATAAAATGGACTCTATCTAAACTCTAAAGGAAAGTATTTGGAATGATCACATCATTGATACCATATCGTGATGGTTGCAAATAACAATATTATTATTTATGATTAATAGATGAACAATGAAACTGTTAATTAACAATTTAACAATTCAAATACCAAGTTTAAACTACAATAACACATATACAGAAGACTCCAAATATTGGAACATACTTCTTTTATTATTTAATCAAAACCAAAGTTTCAAAGATAATTCCAATTCTATTAAATCCAATATATACATACACATGAATGTAAAGAATTCCAATCATAATACAGTCAATATTTTTTTTTTTTTTTTTTTTTTCAGATTGTGCATTCTTTAGTTCTTTTTCCTTTTATGTTTCCTCAAACTTTTTCTAATTTACCAAAATATCTCTTATATATGTTAACATTAAATCTGATAAGAAAACTTTACATATCTTTTGTTTTAAAGGCGCTCCAAGAACCAAAATCAATGCAAAAGACTATACAGCAGAAAATACCCAAACCTAGAAAATACCCAAACCAAAATAGCTCTCCCTCACAAATTCAAAGATTAAGGGTTGCACCTAAAACAAAGTGAAATTTACATTGCTGAGCAAAATAACATCGCATTTTTTGGATAAACACAAAATAACATCGCTTGCTATTACATATAGCAAAGACAATCATACAATTTTCACAATGACAGATTCACTTAGAAGATAAAAAGGTGGACAACAAATTATGGGGAAAAAATTGGCTTTTGCCATTTTTAAAAAAACAATCCAGCATTTTGCCCTCTTTCTCAAACTAATTAGAGAAATGCCCCTCTTTTGAAACTTGATTTATTATAAATCGAGTTATTAAAAAAAAAAAAAAAAAACTATGGAGCCCTATAGCGGCGTTTTTAAGGACCTATAGTGACGTTTTAAGGACCTATAGTGGTGTTTTGTAACTCGACCTCCATAAAATCGAGTTATAGGCAATTTTTTTTTTTTTTTTTTTACCTATAACTCGATTTCATATAGGTCAAGTTACAAAACGTCACTATAGGTCCTGAAAACGTCACTATAGGTCTTTAAAAACGCCGCTATAAGGCCTAACTCGATTTATCACAAATCGAGTTTCAAAAGAGGGGCATTTTCCTAATTAGTTTAGAAAATGGGGTAAAAAGCTGTTATTTTTGCCCGAAAGGGCAAAAGCCTATTTTGTCCCGAATTATGGACAAAAACATAGAAAAGGATTTTTCAGCGACCGAAGTCCTTGCTCAGTGATAGCCAAATAGCATATCTTTTCGTTTCCTTGAATTGGAAGTTTGATTCCTAACCGGACCCTAACTATTCATCTCTTATGATCATTTTCCTCGAGCCAGGCTTATGCGTATCTCGTACATTGGTCTTTTTTTTTTTTTTTGAATTAAATCAAATTAAAAAATATAAATAAAAAATGTTGATGTCGAAAATTGTGGAGTAGTCAACAAAAATTCAAGGCTTCAGTTTAATAATAATAATAATAATATCAATGTTTGAGTTTGAGTTTAAGTTAGACTTATTAGAGAGATAAAGTTTTACTCCTTGATAAGTTTGGATTAAACAAAAATATTTTTGTTTAAAAAAAATGATGAGTTTGAATTTAATTTGGACTTATTAAAGAGATAGAGTTTCACTCCTTATTAAATTTGGACTAAATAAAAATTATTTTATTTAAATATTGTGCTGACGTGAAAAATTGTAAGAGCATATTGTGCTGACGTGAAAATTTGTGAGAGATTCATAGGTTTGGATTTTATATATATATAAAAGTTTTTTTGTTTTTAAATTTTAAATTTTAAATAATGACGTGGCATACTAAACTATTAAGCTAGTATGTAAAAGAAATCGCACTCTGTGAGTGCAGAGTGTTTTATATATTTGGTCTGGTAAAAAAATTGTTCAAAAAATAGGTAAAGCTATTTGACCCGTTGGTTGACCGACCTGACCCGAAAATTAAACAGGTTGATTGGAGGGTTCTAAATTTGAGTCAACAATTCTCGGGTTAGGTCAGGCAGTTTTCTTATTTTCAATATAAATAAAAGAACAAAAAACATATTATTCAAACGTAAAAGTTGAATAATACATAAATTTTTAAGTTACATAATCCGTAGTTTCTCATCACCATAAAAGAACCAAATAAAATAAATGTTGTGGACGACAGCTCATCAACTTTCCTTCTCAAGATTCTACACGAATCATCTTAGGAGCAGCCAATCCCTACTGTGCTCTTATTAAATGGTATCTGAGTATCCTTAAGGGCCAAATGTGTAAGAATTTCACAATTCGTCCAAAGAATTACATCTCATTCAAGGGTAGTACAATTCATCAACAACCGACTTGACGAAATGAAAGCTTCATTGTTTGACATGGAATCATGGATTGTGGTTATGTTTGGCGTTGGCTTAAAAAGCCAGCTTATTTTACTATTTAACTTATATTTGCTATTGTAGGGACCGGATTTGGACACTTCTACGGGTTGAGAGAGTGGACCCAAACCCAGCTAACCCTGCAATGAATTTATAGAAAATGTGTTCAAGAACTAGGCCCTAGTGAGGAATGCAGTGACCATGCACGGTCATACGTGAGTGCTAAATAACTTAAACGTTAACCGGGATGCACAATAATACTCCTCGGACATGCTCTCCAAAGCTTGGAGTTCTTATTATTTCTTTGAAGAATGGTTACAAGGTTTGAGAGAATACAAGTCGCTACAGTACTTCCTAATTCTGGTTTTTCCTCCCCCTCCCCTCCCCTTCAAGAGGGACTTCTTCCATTATATACATCTCTCTCAGTTGATCCTAGCCCTACATTTGTTGATCAGCCAGGCCACCACTTGAGAGCCTGTCCCATCAGCCGCATTCTCATCCCTCCTATGGGTTGCAGCGCCCAAGACAGCACTGTTCAGGGGTCCTATCCTCATTAATGCGGCCAGGGCGTTAGTTGAGGGCATTAAATGTGGAGGTGACAGTTCATCTAAGAATTGCTCCTCCACCATGCTTCCCTCGCTAGCGCTTGGTACTTGCTTTTTGCTCCTTGGATGCTCAGGAAGACTCCCTTTGATGGTGTGCTGCTTGTCCATTTTCTGATCTCGGACGTCCGAGGAAGTAATCATCCTCGGCACCGTTTCCTGGGTAACTGGGCTTTACACTTTCGTCCTCGGACCTTGGACGCCTCCTCGGCGTGGGCCTTTGGGCCTGGTTCGAAGTGGGCCGGGGTTGCCTGACTCTTTCTGGCCCCACAGCTACTATTTATGAGTTACATTATACTATTTCAACTAACTTTTATCTTTATGTACAATACTTCTAATAAAAAAAATTTAGTTTCAGTTAAATAAAATGTTTCTAAATGGACACGTACCCTTATAAGGGACTGAAGAATGCAAAAGTAAGAAGAATGTGCTGTTGCTTTTTGGGAAACTCGTGCACCCAACAGCCTAAAACCAATCAAGATTGAGATTCAGAAATTCATACGTGAAAATACTTTCCCTTGGTTCTATAAGGCCAACCAATTCTTCTATTTCTATAACACTCTGATGCACCAAATAATCTTCAAGGCCTCGTTACACATGGAAGCGGAAGCTTTAGTGTGGCACCAAGATGTGAAAATCTTGGACATATTCGCAGATTGGGAAACATTTGTAGATGCCTTGCAAAATTCAATTTTGATCCACGACCTATGAAGAATTGGTGAAAGTACTTACAAGACAAAGGAAACATCAATGATAACCTGATGTAGAACAAACCATCACAGCCTTCCCGGACTCTAAAGCACGCTTGGAATCACGCAAGGCAAAAAGACACTAGTAATAATTATTTGAGCGACAAAGGTAGAATCACATGAAATTTGGTAGGCTGGAGGGAAACGGTCTTTTAAGCAATAGTCGTTGCCTCGCCATGAGGTGCACCCTGATTTTGGTGAATTCCTTCATGTGGCCCCTAAAAACCGTATTTTGCTATTTTTAGTCATTTTTGTTTTTTTAATAACTTTTTGTCAAAAGTCTAAATAAGGTCCCTCTTGTTATGGGATGACCCTTAAGATCAGTAGTTTATAATTTTGCATTTAACTCAATTTTACCATTTTCGGTAAAATTCGGTATTTTGCCATCTAGTCTCGTAATTAGTGTAAATTAGGATCTCAAACGTTTCATTATCATCTTAGGGATTTGCTTTTTCAGTATTTATATGTTTTATAGCCTCCAAAGGCAAAAAAGATTATTATCAATAAAAATACAAACTTTGTTAGGTTCTAAAGATTTAGATATAAATATTTAGAATCACATTTGTATTGTGTTGGCAAACTGAGAACAAAACATGTCTAGACTAGGTTTTTAGGCAATCCTTAAAAGTGGTTTTTACAATATTCAAGTCCAGCTCATTGCAGAAAAATGGAGTGTGGTTCTGCCTTACTCGACTGATCGACAATTAGGCTCGACCGATCAAAAATCGCAAATCTAGTTTTTTCTGCAAAATTTTAAACAGGCTCAAGCCAGCGAAAACGTTTAGGATTTCATCTAAACTTCTCCACATATAAAAGGAAAACCCTAGCCATGTTTTGAAGACTTTTGGGAAGACTTGTGTGTTACTCTTTGTGAGATCTGAGAGGTTTTGTACCTTCTAATAACACAAGAATCTATTGGAGCCAAAACTACAATCAAGTGTTAGTAGAACATAGTTGCTGCATCAAGATCATTACTGAAGGTGATCTGAAATCTTTGAGTGGAATCTCAAAATCACAAGCAAGGCGGCTTGTGTTAGTCTAAATCCAAGAAGAGAAAGAGTCCGTAGATTTAGAGCTTGCATGTGGTCATATTAGTAAGTTACTACATGAGGTAGCAATAAATTTAGGGTTAAATCTAATTGTAAAAACTTCAATTCTCTTCTAGTGGATTTACTTTACCTTGAGGATAGTTAGGTCAAATCCTCCCTAGGTTTTTACCTTGAAACAGTTAGTTTCATTGGTTTTCCTAGGTCATCATATAATGGTGTTACTTACTTTTCCGCATCTTTGCATGATATGATATATTTGTGTTTAACCTAAATCTAAAAATTAATCTAAGTAATCACTTAGTTAGTAAATTAAGTTAAACAATCTGTTTAAGGGGTCTAAATGAACAAATAGACTTTTTTTCAATTGTTTTTTCTAATGGATTCCGGGTTTATCACTTTGTGGATTTGAGATTTACTACCAAAAACTAATAGTTTAGTTTTTGTTCCATCAAGAGAATATAATGTGTGCTTTATTTGGCCTTTTGTGACAACAATTGGTATTAAAGCTTTGACATACCCTAGTCTGATGGCTAACTAGCAAGATGGTGACCATTACAACAATAACAGTGGTGATGATGTTGATAACCCAATCATCACTAGGGTTAAGTTCTTTGAGTTTTGTGAAGAGACTCATGATAAGAATTAATAGTTTTGTGATGCAACCCAATGGGAATTGCGCAGGATTAATGAAGCAGTTGCTGCCCTCCTTGCTTGAAACCTTAATCGTGATGATGAAGAGTATCATGGTTCAAACCATCGAAATAGGTAGCAAGACTATAACGATGACAACAATAAGGATGAAGAGTATACAGAAGAGATCCTTGGAAATCATCATACTCATGTGATGGATAATGATCAAAATAATTAGAAGCCGAGGGATTATCGTATGAAGATAGAAATACCATCCTTTAATGGTAATGTTTCCATTAAAGAATATTTGGATTGAGTCAGTGAAGTTGAGAAGTTTTTTCAACTATATGGATACTCCAGATGACAAGTAGGTTTGTTTGGTGGCATACAAATTGAAGGGAGGAGCTTCTGCCTAGTGGGATTGCGTTTAATTTAACCTTACCTGTAAAAGAAAACCTCAAATATGTTTATGGAGGAGGATGAAGAGGCTAATGGCAAAGTGGTTCTTGCTGCCAGATTACCAACGGGAGTTGTTGTGGGCGCAAACACCTGCAACGATTTTTGGTTCTCCTTGTGGGAAGTACGCCTTGGCCTAGGGTGGACCATGGCGAAAGGTGTAAATGGAGATTAGGTTTAGAAACCATATGTATAGTGCCCTTGTGGAAGGATTGATCTTTACTAGAGCACATGTCCGGAGTTTAGGTATGGGGATGAGAAGGTGCTAGGCACACAACCATACTCGACCTGTAGGTCGGCCTCCACTCATTGTGTTCCAAATCCTAATCCCAACAAAAAGTCTTCTAATAGGTTATTCTATAATTACACTCATTAACATGCGGCTAACATCCAAACTCAACCTCATGCACTCTTTGATTTCGACTGTACCAAATTGACCAAGCTATCACTACCATAATTTCCAAATCCTTTGTTGTCCCTTCAGCTAGAATGTGCAATGAAACATATGAAAAATCATGGCTACTGTCATTGATTGAAACTAGACATTCCTTCCATTTCTCCCACACTTCCTTAGCAAACTTACATTTAAAAATAACATGGGTTATGGATTTCACCTCTAATTCACACAAAGGGCAAGCACTATCATTATTAACCCTTCTCTTGCTCAAGTTTAACTTGGTAGGTAGAGCATTTACGCAAGCTTTCGAAGCAAAGATTTGGACTTTTGGAGGGATTTTTAGCTGCCAAATCTTCTTTCATAAGGGTTTTTTAGGATCCTCATGAGAGCACTCTCCTTCTGTTGATTCCACCATGTTAAGGGCAATGTAGTGTGCACTATTTATAGTGAAATCCCCTTTTTTTATTGACCACCCAAATTATTTTATCTTCTGGTAGATTATAGCTTAGGAGTATGTTTAATATTGTTTCAACTTCAAAGGGGAGAAACAATGTTTAAGACATCAACTTTCCATCTTTTAGTCTCTTCATCGATAAGGGCAAAAACCATAGGATATGGAAAGCTTGCGTAAAGTGAATATGAGTAATTAGGAAGAAAAAAAAAAAAAAAAAAAAGTCCAGTTTTCCATGCATTGCTTGGCACCAATTTTCTGGTCTAGTTTGGGGAGCTACTTATCATCCCAAATATGAATCATTTTCCCGTTGCCTACTCTCCACCGGGTTCCCTTATTTACTTCTAGAGCTTTAAAGATGCTTCTCCACACATATGAGGGATTAGAACCAAGCTTGGAATTCAGGTCATCCCCATAAGGATAGTACCTAGCCTTATAGATTCGAGCTACAAGAGAGTCTGGGTTAGAGAGGAGCCTCCATTCTTGTTTTGCAAGCATGGCCAAGCTAAAGGCTTGGATATTACAAAATCCCATACCCCCACTTGACTTCGGTTTGCATATCTTTTTCCAGCTTACCCACGCTATCTTAGATTCTTGGTGGCTTTGTCCCCACTAGAACTTCCTTATCATTCTTTCAATCTTGTTACAAAGTTCTTTAGGGAGTTGCAAGTAGCTCATAGTATATATGGGTACTACTACAACCTTTATTAAGATCACTTTTCCTCCGACAGAAATGTTCTTTCGGGATTTGAAAATAAAAACAAAGATCCAAGGAACCAAACAGGGCCTTAGGGTTTGAGAGAGGGTGAAATGAAGGAGAGAGACGATTAGAAGGAGAAGGTTAGGTTTAAGTATTTGCATTTGACTTAGTTAGTTTTGAACGGTTTTAGACCCCTTAAAACAACCAGATTGATTAGCCTGGGGAAATGTGCAGAATAATCATGGGTAAGAGGAGAATTTAGTTAGTTAGACAACGCGTGAAACTATAAAGGAAACTAAGCATCTCGAGTTTTAGAAAATCGAGATTCATTTACATAAATCTCGAGTTTTAAAAACTCGAGTTCCATGCAAAAAAAATTTTAGTTTTATCGCCCCTATAGTGGCGTTTTTAAGTCTTATAGTGACGTTTTAAATCCCTATAGCGGCGTTTTCATGCAAAAATTTTTCATAAGTGTTTAATACCAAGTTCAGTGAGCCCTATAGTGGCGTTTTTATGCCCTATACTGACGTTTTAAAGCCCTATAGTGGCGTTTTTCTGCTAAATTTTTTTATAACTCTATTTTTAAGCCCTATAGTGACGTTTTTAAGCCCTATAGCGGCGTTTTTTGAACTCGAGTTTTTAAAACTCGATTTTCACTTGGATTTTTTTCACAGATCAAGCCTCAAAAACTTGATTTTTATCATGGAACTCGAGTTTTAGACACTCGAGATGCTAATTTTAAAAATTCTTTTGCAACGTGACAACTAACTAAATTTTTTAATATTTATTGTTATTTAGAAAAAAAATTCTGATTAGCCTAGTTAATTAGCCAAGTTGTTACTTAGTCAAATTATGCAATTCTAGGTTAAAACAATCTAACAATCATATCAAGAATATAAAGCAACGGAAAAATAAAAGACACAATGATATGATCACCCAGGAAACCACACGGTAAAAACCTGGGGAGGATTTGACCCACCGATCCTTAAGGCAAACCTAAATCCACTATGAAAGAATCGAAGTTCATACATAAGGACTTACAAGCTCCCCGCTTGACTTCCTAATGCTACCCACCAGTAGAACTTACTGACACGACCACGTGCAAGCTCTGAATTCACGGACTCCTTCTTTCTTGGATTCTCCAATCAGCTACAAGCACCCACGCTTGATATTCTTTAAGCTTCAATGGTAGCAACCGAGTTGATCATCAAGATGTTGAAGTAATCTCTATCTTGAAAACCCTAAGCTTTGTGTAAAGGAAAGCTCCTCTAGATCTCACAAGAGATTTACACAAAACAGAAATGTATGAGCAACAATACAACTGGAGCAACTCTAAAAATGTGGCTAGGGTTTTTCTTTATATACCTAGGGTAAAAACAGAAAACCCAAAACATTTAATGAGTTAGGGCTGAGCTGGAATATTCTGCAGAAAAACATTCTGCCCGAGATTCGATCGATCGAGCCTTTCCTTCGATCGATCGAGCCAGGCCGAAATGCACCAATGCATCTGCAGCCACTCGATTCCAACTTTACATGAAAGACCCAACTTTGAGCAAGTCTAAACAAGACTAAATAACTTGTTTTGATCATGGTTTGTCAACAATACAAATTAGAGTTCTAAATACATAAAATCCTAAATCTTCAGAACCTAACAGGTTTATTAATTATTTTTTATTTTATTGTTGAAATTTGAGAGACCTGAATTGCATCAGCTTTTGTATTCTTATTTCCCAACTTTAAAATCTTACTCAGCTTCTGCAGCTTTTTGGGAGCCAAGCTCGTAGTTTTTGTTATGGAGTGTAAAAGAAATAAATGACTAATATAACATTTTTTTTAATATCTATTAAATTTTATTATTATTATTTTATTAACCACTTAAGCTTAATTCAAATACACTAGCAGTGCATATTATTTGTATTTGCCGTATAGACATTTTTCATAAGTGAGTTGAAAGTAGGAATTAATTGACAATAAATTAAAAATAATATAGATCAAATTGATTATTAAAAAAAAATAATGACCAAATTAGAAATAATTTTAAAATATAAGAACTAAACTAGTAATCTAGGGAACTCAAAAACTGGGTTTTGGGAAAGTGATAGTTGAAGAGATTCAAAGATTAGCATTGATGCCATTAATATGGGGACCATGCAGGTAGCAGATTTCGGTCTCTTTCTTCAAGACATCAAGTTGGTTACATCTTTGTTTTCTGAAGTTAATTTTTGCAGTGTCAAGAGACTTGGAAATATTGTTGCTCATAGGGGCGGAGCTAGAAATTTATCTTTGGGGGGGCCGGTCAAGACTAAATAATCATATTGATTCACAAAAAATATATATGTGTCTATTTATGTATGTATGACCCACTCATCAATGCTCTAATGAATTTTTGTAAAGAGATTGAAGAGAGTTAGTGTAAGACTATGAGAACATTTGCACTGAGTGAACATTGAAAAATACATATTAAAAAGAGAAGCTAATAGTAAAAGTGAGTAAAACTGTAAAACTTATAAAAGTTGTGGGCTTGTCGATGTGTTGGGGGAGGAGAGATGGAGGAAAGACTGAAAAATAGTCAAAGTAATTAAATAAATATAAATGAAACAAGTAGTTAAGGACACAGGAGGGGCCAGTTAGTTTCAATTGGAGGGGTCAGCTCTTACAACAATTTTGTATAACCTATTTTTTAGCAGCTATAATAAGTTTTTTTAGCATTTTTGGGGGGGCCATGCCCCCCCCCCCCCCATTGTAAAACGTAGCTCCGCCCCTTGCTCATAGACTTGTTAGGAGAGCCAGACCCTATATAACTCTACTCTTATTTGGATAGAATCTATTCCTCAGGAAATCTGTGATGTTTACAATAATGATTCACTATTGACAGGACGAAATTAGGAATTTTACTTTAGGGGTCGAGACTAAAAATTATCAGATTGATTCACAATTCAGAAAAAACTCAAAGTACCACGGTACATGCACACAACCCCACACACATAAGTCTTATATATTTAAAGGGAGAAAGTGTGGATGAATTGGTGCTGAAGCCAAATGCTAAAAAAGTAAAAATCAAAACTAAAAATATGAGTAGTGTGATCTGGGAAAGGGTACAGAGACCGGACATGTACAGCAGAGTCTAATAATTTTCTTGTGGAGGCCGGAGGGAAAGGGTTTGAGATTGGCATATTTTATTCAAAGAAATTTTTTTTTTATAAAATAGTTAAAAAGAAAATGTTAACGAGCATGTTTAAAGCACTGAAATAGTATAAAAAAATGCAATGAAATTTGTGACCTATAAATAATATCAAAAAATGCAATGAAATCTACGAATAATACTAAAAATAAACTGAAGAATAAAATAAGTTAATAAAAATAATTTTTGTCAAACAGACACTACGTATTTATAAAATATTATTTTCTTGTGGAGGCCAAGTTTTCATAAAATATTTGTGAGTCCCCCATGTCAAGCATTGTTCCTTTCTGCGTTTCTTCTTAAGAAAAAACAAACAAAAAAGAAGTAATTTCGCTCTAAAAATATATGAAGCAATGTCGTTCTTCTTGGTCAACTGAGAAGTCAAGGGGTAGGTTCAAGACAGATTATGCGAAAGGAAACTCAGCCATTATTAAAATCATGACGTCATTTCTGAAGTTAAGAATGACATTATGGTGTGGTTGAGTGGTGGTGGTGCTTTCAGTAGTTAAGAATTGAGTGGTGGTGGTGTAGTCGCGAGAAACAAAGGCTTTTCATAAAGGACAAGCAAAGCATGTCCTTTGTAAAACACCCATTAAAAACGCCTAAGGAAAAGTGTTGGGATAGGACCATCGAAAATAGCACTATTTTGTGCCACGTGGTGAATTGTGGCACAAATTGTGCCATTTTCGATGGTCACAGCATTTTCCAAAACAAAAACATAACGTGACTTCCGTGGCAAAGAGTAGTCCATTCACAATGCCTTCTGCTGGAAAGTGAAATTATATATTTTCCTAACTTTAAAACCCGTGCTACCCATTCCTCTTATTGCATCGCATGTTCGGCCCTCCTTTCCCTTTCTCTTTTCAAAAAACTAAAAAAAGGTATACGGGCATATCCTTGGAAACATGCTTTGCCAACTACCGCAACTTGTTTTGGGTGTCATTTTTTTAAAAAAAATATTAATAATAGGGTGTCAGTTAGTTATTTGAGTGATTTAAGTAGTCAGTGATATAATTCAATCGCTTACTACTTAAATCACTCAAATAACCAATTGACAACCTGTTATAAAAAAATAAATAAATAAATAACTGACACCCAAACAAGATGTGGTAATTGGCAAAGCATGTTTCCAAGGACATGCCCCTAGACTTTTTGTTAGTTTTTTGGAAAGAGGAAGGGAAAGGAGGGTTGAACATGCGATGCAATGAAAGGAATAGGCAGCACAGGATTACAAGATAGGAAAAAATTAATTTCACAGATTTTTACATCTATTATCTTACACACGTATTCATAATTGATACAAAAATATTCACGTTAACACAAAAATTTATGTAAAATAATCATCCTGAAAAAAGTGACATGAGAGAATAAAAACCCCTTAAAAGTCCATTAGCCTAATAAGTACTGAACATTATGCTATCAATCCTCATTAATGTGTACGGACAAAGTTAAGACCATTAAAAAGGATCATAACTCAAACATTACCGGTGAGCATCAACGGTCATGATGGAAATTTAGACCCCTTAAACAACCAGATTGCGTAGCCTAGATTAATTAGCCAAGTTGTTACTTAGTCAAATTATGCAATTCTAGGTTAAAGCAATCAAACAATCATATCAAAATAATAAAGCAGCGGAATAATAAAAGACACAGTGATATGATCACCCAGGAAACCACACGGTAAAAACCTAGGGAGGATTTGACTCACCGATCCTCAAGGCAAATCAGAATTCACTATGAAAGAATTGAAGTTCTTACAAAAGGACTACAAGCTCCCCGCTCGACTTCCTAATGCTACCCACATTTCCAACTCAGCCCTACTTCATTAAACGTTTAGGGTTTTATGTTTTTTACCCTAGGTATATAAACTAAACCCTAGCCACGTTTTTGAAGGTGGTCCATATTGCTTTGTTGCTCATACATTGCTGTTTTGTGTGAATCTCGTGTGAGATCTTTGAGGAGCCTTCCTTTACACAAAACTTAGGGTTTTCCAGGTAGAGATGATTTCAACATCTTGAAGATCATTAGAGTTGCAACCATTTGAACTTAAAAGAAAAACAAGCGGGGAGCTTGTAGCTGATTGAGGAATTCAAGAAAGAAGGAGTCCGTGGATTCGGAGCTTGCACGTGGTCGTGTCAATAAGGGTTTAGGGTTTAGGGTTTAGAGTTTAGGGTTTAGGGTTTAGGGTTTAGGGTTTTAGGGTTTAGGGTTTAGGGTTTAGGGTTTAGGGTTTAGGGTACATAAAAAGTATGAAAAATGAGATGGAAGATAAAAAAGTTACTTGAAGGGAAAAACCTCCAAGAATTTGGATGGGATGATCATTATAACAGACTCCCCATTTACCAATGATGTGCTAGAATGCCGTCTACCTCCAAAGTTTCGGCTCCCTTAGTTGGAAACTTATGACGAATTAAAGGACCCATTAGATCAAATCGAGTCCTTCAAGATGTTGTTGAACCTCTAACAAACTCCTGATGAATTGATGTGTAGATCCTTCCCAACAATGCTCAAAGGTGCGGCTCGAGTTTGGTTGAGCAAGTTAGCATCATCATCAATCGGGAATTTCGAGCAACTAAGTGATTCATTTGTTCAACATTTTGTTGGTGGCTAGAGGCACAAGAAGCCTACCACGCATTTGTTGACAGTTAAGCAACAAGATGGAGAAACTCTAAGAACCTATGTGAGATGATTCAGTCAGGCAATCCTAGAGGTAGACAAAGCAGACGACCAAGTGTGAGAGCAAGCGCCTGTGGCGAGTCAGGTTTCCTCGTGGGAAGCACGCCTTGGCCTAGGGTGGACAATGGCGGATGGTGTAAATGGAGTCGCCACCAAGATTAGGTCTAGGAAACATAAATATAGCGCCCTTGTGAAAAGACTAATCTTTGCTAGAGCACGTGGTATAGGGATGGGAAGGTGTTAGGCACCCAACCTACACGGCCCGTAGGTCGGCCTCCACTCATTGTGTTCCAAATCTTAATCTTATTAAAGGGTCTTTTAACATGTTATTCTAACTCACACACACTCTAACATGCATTTAAAGCATTTAACATGGCATATCATCCCTAAGCTTAGCACTCATCTATCATGGCATTTAACATATATCACCTAATGCAGCAAAAATCACAAGGCAGATTCGAAAGATACCTCTAAACATTCAAGAATTAAAACTTATGACATTCAACCAAACATATTAAAAAACTCATGTCCAAACACTCAAATGCATGCTCATGTGATTTATGCATGACTTACCTCACTTACCTTATGACATCACAGCACCTATGCATCCATGCATGTTCATGTCATTCAATCAACAAAAACCCCAATCAAGATCTAATCACTAAAAAGAGCGAAACATGTTAAAGCAAATAAATAGAGATTCAAGAACATGAAAGGCATACTAAACAGAGGCTAAATGGGTGAAAGAAAGCAAGGAAAAAAAAAAGGAAGTGAATATGAGTTTCTAGACATGAGTGTGTGTGTGCATCCTAGTTATATGCGTACGCACACTAAGAGTATGCGCATGCATGCATGAAGTATGCGCACACATACACACCCAGAAACTTAAACCCAGAAAATAGAACAAAAAATCTAAACAAAACAAGAAATCTAATAACCTAGCATGCTTCAAACATAGCACTAACACAAAGCTAATAAAGCAATTACAACATGCAAACAAGCAACAAAACAAGTTAAAAGTGAAAAGCCAAAGTTATATCCTTTACCTCAACACAAGAACTCTCTAGTGCTTGATTTGACCGTTCCCCTCAGTCAATCTAATCAACAAAACCAGTAGGTTTGTAAGCTTTAGAACTCAAAGGCCAAGACCAAAATAGGTCCCAACCAAGTAAAATTTGACCTCAGGATGTTTTGTGAAAAACACCCTCTTTGATTAACTATTTTCTAGTGAATCTTGCGTATATTCGCCTCCTTTTGAAAAAAGTTTCTTTTATGGCTTTTATAATGGTAAAATAGGGGTGCAGGGCAACTCCCATACGATGTGGAATTTCATGTGATGGACATCATCCCTAACTACAACCTTTTCCTGAGAAGGGCATGACTTCATCCCATTGGAGCTATTCCTTTTACTTTGTACCAAAGATGAAGATCCCATGGAAAGGAGGAATTACTATGGTACTTGGAGATGGTGAGATCCTAGCTCCCATTTGTGAACTCGAAGGAGAGGATAATGAGCTTTAGATGAGTGGCTTTGAATTTGTGAACATGACTGATTATGGATTGAAAGATGAGAAGTACACTACAGATTTACTCCCATATTGTAGACATGAGGTGATTGCAATGATGAAGAAGATGGGGTACAAGCTTGGTATGGGTCTTGGGAAAGAAGGAAGAGTGGCTAAATTCCCAATAACAAGACTCAACTAAGTAGGGAAAGTTTAGGATTATTTGAAGGCTGTGATGGAATCAAGAAGAACCTTGGTACTTTCAATGGAAACTATGTGAAGGAGGGAGAAGGCTTCCCTTTTTGTGGCATTCCCAAGCTTTCATTAGACAAGGATGGAAAAGTGTATCCTATTTGGAAGATCTTCTTTGAGAAGAAGCTCACTTTCAAGGAGAAACCCGTTGTGGTGATTAAGGAAATTCAAGAAGAGGTTGACTGGATTGACTGCATGGATTCTGGAGAAATGGAAGCAATGTTGAAAGTCAAGGGGGACATGCTTACCATTAACTTTGAAGAGCCAAGTGATCCTTCTACATTCATTATGCTTACTGATGGGCACCTTAGTAATTGGACTTGGGTTGGGTTTACTAAAACATGGGGGGAGATACCTTGTAACACAAGTTCCAATGTACCTTTTAACATTTTTAATAAGATGAATTCTGATTTTGCTTATTTTGATGTGTCCCATAATATTGAAACTTTGCACTTAAATGATTCCAATGAATTTGAAAATGAAATTATTAAACAATTGGCAAAGGAAATTGAACCTTTGGAACCAATTTTTGAAACTCTTAATTTGGGCAATGATGAAAATCCACGTTTAATTAAAATTGGCTCCATTCTAAATGAACAAGAAAATAATGATCTTAAAGAGCTTCTCATTGAATTCCAAGAAGTTTTTGCATGGTCTTATAAAGACATGCTTGGCATTGATCCTGAGATAACACAACATCACATTGATACTCATTCCCACATGGTGCCTGTAAAGCAAACGTTGAGACACATGAGAACTAAATAGGTCCCTAAAATCAAAGGAGATATCATGAAGCAGTTGAAAGTAGGGTTCATCAAACCTGTACACCAAGCCGAATGGATAGCTAATATTGTGCCTGTACCCAATAAAGATAGAAATATTAGGATGTGTGTGGACTTCAGTGACCTAAACAAGGCTTGTCCTAAGGATGATTTCCCTTTATCTTATATAGATGTCTTGGTAGATAACACTACTAGTAGTGCCTTGATGTCCTTTATGGATGGTTTTTCGGGATATAACCAAATCAAGATGGCTTCTAAGGACATGTCAAAACTACTTTCACCACCGAATGAGGAGCCTTTTTTTACACAATGATGCCATTTAGGCTTAGGAATGCAGGTGTAACCTACCAAAGGATGGCCACTGCCCTATTACATGACATGATGCACAATGAGGTAGAGGTATACGTTAATGATATGATTGTAAATTCCAAGAATATAGGAGGTCACATAACCAATTTAAGGAAATTATTCAAAAAGATCAAAGAGTATAGATTGAGATTGAACCCATAGAAATGCACTTTTGGAGTAATTACTAGAAAATTACTAGGCTTCCTAGTAAGTGATAGGGGGATAGAAGTCGGTCCATTAAAGATCAAGTCCATATTGGACATGCCTCCACCTAAGAAGAAGAAGGAGATAAGAGGATTCTTAGGCTGGCTGCAATACATTAGCCGATTCATTGCCAAACTTACTTCCACTTGTGAGCCCATCTTCAAACTTCTGAGAAAGAATGAAACCCATACATGGAATAATGAATGTTAGAAAGCTTTTGAACTTATCAAAGAATGCCTTCTCCACCTACTTGTCTTGGTACCTCCAAAAATTGGGAAACCCTTACTTCTCTATCTCTCAATCATAAAGGACGCAGTAGGAAGCATGTTAGCACAAAAAGATGATGTTAAGAACAAGAGAGCCGTGTATTATTTGAGCAAGAGATTCCATGACTATGAAACTAGATACACAACCATAGAGAAATCTTGCTTTGCTCTTGTATGGGCTGTACAAAAATTGAGAAATATCATCCTACCATTCCAAGTATGGGTAGTTGCTAGAATGGATCCATTGTAGTACTTATTTGAGAAGCCTGCGTTCAGTGGAAGGTTGTTGATATGGTTTATTTTATTGGTAGAATTTGACTAGAAGTGTGTGGTTAAAAAAACCATCAAAGGGAGCGTTGTGTTAGATTTTTGTTTTGTGAACCCCATAAAAGGAGGAAGTGGTAGAGAAGACTTCCCAAACGAGGACATTTTGGACATAGAACTAAGGGTGTGAAAGATGTATTTTGATGGAGCAATGAACTAGTAAGGAAATGGGATAGGAGTACTTTTGATCAACCCCGATAGATCTCATATACCTTTGTTCGTCAAGTTGAATTTCGAGGCAACCAACAACATTGTATCGCCAAAATGGAAGCCCTAGAAAAGCTAGGGGCAAAGAAGGCTGAAGTTTTTAGGGATTCAACTTTGGTCATAGCGCAAGCACAAAAATTGTGGAAGGTGAAGGAGGAACACTTAAAGCCTTACCAACAATACTTAGAGGAGTTGACAAAAACCTTCGACAAGATCGAGTACACTATTATCCCTAGAGCCCATAATTAGTTTGCAGATGCTTTGACTACTTTAGCTTCTATGGTTGAAATATTTGAAAGACTATGGACACGACCTTTGGAGATCGAACAGAAATACCAGTTAGTACATAAGAGAAAGAGGACTCGGCCGTCTTGGCCATTGAAGAGGAAGAAGTTCCTTGGTATTACGAAATCATGAAGTTTTTAGAATTAGAAATCTATCCTGATGGTGCCAAGAAGGAAATTCATTTAGTAAGGATTATGGCAATGCAATACATCCTATGTGAAGGTCAGCTCTATAGGAGGTCCTATGATGGGGTCCATCTTCATTGTCTAAAGAAAGAAGAAGCCGAAAGAATCATGGAAGAAGTCCACCAAGGAATTTATAGTCCTTGTATGAGTGGGAAGATGTTGGTAAAGAAGATTTCGAGGATTGGGTACTATTGGAATACAATGGAAACTAATTGCATAAGTTTTGTGAAAAGTTTCCATGACTGCCAAACCCATGCAAACTTGAACCATGTGCCACCTAGTGAGTTATACAGCATGACCTCTTCATGGCCTTTCTCTATATGAGGCATAGATGTGATTGGAAGGAAAGCTCCTAAGGTCTCAAATGGGCACGAATACATCCTAATTGCAATTGACTACTTCACTAAATAGGTGGAAGTAGCCTCCTATTCTATACTAAAAGCCAAGCACATGGCCTGATTCATAGAAAACAACATCATTTGCCAATTTGGAGTACCACAAGAAATCATCTCTAACAATGGTTCCCACTTTAAGGGAGAAGTCCGAAAGATTACGGACTTGTAAAACATTGAGCATCACAAGTCTTCACCATATTGACCACAGACTAATGGGGCCATGGAAGTAGCCAACTAGAATATCAAGAACATCCTAGCGAAGATGGTAGTGACATACAAGGATTGGGTTGAGAAACTTCCATTTGCTTTATGGGGTTATAGGACTTTTATCCGAGCATCAACTGGGGCAACTCCCTACTCTTTGGTTTATGGGAGTGAAGCGGTGCTTCCCATTGAAATAGAGATACAATCTTTGATAGTATTGGTGGAGACCAAAGTTTGAGAAGAGGATAGGATGAGGGAAAGATATGAACAATCAGTCTTGATAGATGAAAAAAGGATGAGAGCCCAATACCATGCTCAAAGTTATCAAAAGAGAATTGCTAGGGAATTCAAAAAGAGGGCAAAGCCAAGAAACCTTAAGGAAGGAGATCTAGTCCTAAAGTTACTTAGGGATGAAACTTTTAATCCAAGAGGAAAGATGAAGCCACGATAGTTGGGACCTTTTGTTATCAAGAAGATCATGTTAGGAGGTGCTACAAGAATTGCAGACTTGGATGGAGAAGAGATGCTTCACTTGATCAACATTGACAGACTCTGAAAATATAATGTTGAAAAGAAAAGGAAAAAGCCCGCTACTTTGAAAACCCGAAAGAATGACCTAGGCAAAAATTAGGGCAAAGAAACCCTACTCGATTGAAAACTCGAAAGAGAAATTTAGGAAAAACTTAGGGGAAAAGACCATGGGCATGGCAAAAATTTCCACAAGGACGTCATGGGCAAACATTACATGGCATAGAAAAAAGAAAAGAAAAATAAAGTCTATGCAAAGATAATAAAATGGTTGATTCTTTTAATTCTCAAATTAAAAGATGATGATTTGTTCTCATAAGGGATTTGGAACATTTCAATCCTTTATTAAACTCAAATAAAAAAGACATGGAATCATAAAGTGCAGAAAAGTAAAGTTTTGGGCATATCAAGATAGTCACTCGATCATCTCCCTTTTTTTAGATTTCTTGTGATCATTTTCTTCCTTATGGATTGCTCTCATATCAGTGGATAACCAATTCTTGTATCCTGAAGTTGGATTAAGAAACTGAGGAAAACGTGTGTCCCTATTCATTGTCCTACGAGGTCAAGTCTCTTGTAGTCTACCTAAGACTCTCTTAGTGAATGCTAAGGTATGATAAGAACTATTGCCATAAGATACCCCTTAACGGTCACCATATTGTTGTGCAATGCGACATCTAGGAAAATAAAAGCAATGACGAAGCCCAACCAAAGGTACACAGTTTTCCTTGAAATTACAGCTAGTCATGGCTTCAATTCTCCACCATTCTACCACCCATTGGATGTCTATAGAAGTAAGATGCTTCAAAAGTTCAGTAAGCTTAGCAGGATCCATCTCTTTGTCCTTGAGCTTGTGATCACAGTAATGCTTCAATTGGTACCGTTGAAATGGAATGAGGGGAGGACGAATTAGTTTGAGCTTCTCATAACAACCATATCTGAGGGAGGAAAAAAAAAAAAAGAATACACGAGTGTTGAATGGAAAATGAGAGATAAAATGAAAAAGGAAAGAGAGAGAGAGAGAGAGAGAGAGAAGTATTCAAAGACGATATAAGAAGCCTCAATAGGTTGAAAATTGAAAGGAAATCTATGCAAAATTAAAGGAATCCCTCTAGGTTGAGGAAACCTAGGCAAAAATTAGGAATTATACCTGAAGAAGATGAGGACTCCCCGCAAAGAATGTTGCCTTCTCCCTATAAACAGCATCCAAACATTGAGGGTTTCAGCTAGGATAATGGCTATTGGGCTCCCACTCCCTAAATGCTTATCCACATGAAGAATTCCAAGATCCACACGAGGTGTTTCATGCACCAAGAAGAACCTTGCAAGAATACAAAGGCAAAAAGTGTTGAGATGATGAGAACGCTTCACCCCAATCAATGGAACATCTTTCTTAGAGAAGTACTTGAAAACCATGGAGACATTCAACTTGTTGGACTTGCACCATAACTTGGCCATAGCCAGATAGACCCCCAAAAGTTTATGAACTAGGTTAGAAAGATCCTCCTTAAGAGTAGGAATAATGATGGTGCCAAAGTCGTGTTCACCCGTGATTGCACCAAATTCTTCAATAGTAGGGAACAACTCCACACCTTTGAATTGAAAAACATGATGGGTGAAAAGCCAAATCTTAGTGGCAGCCCGCAAAAGAGGCTCGTTCACTTTGATTTGATGAAAGAAAGAAATACAAGAGAGACCAAAAGGGATGAGATCATCCTTGAAATTGAGATTAAGCTTGTTAATCCACATGGAGACCTCCAAGGAAGTGAATTTTTCCATTGGGAACCTTGTAGAATGATTCCTGAGCTTAAAACATATTTTATGAAGGTTTGGAAGCCTCTCACGGCTGTTTTATAGTGGAAGAGGTCGGCTAAGACTTTTCTGCCTACATGCATGTGTGCACATGGTCCTATATGCGTACACATGGTCAAAGCATGCATATGCATATGTGTGTACGCGTGCACATGGCCACTAGGTTTTTCGGACTCCTTTTTCTATTTGGAGTGTGTTTTCTACACCAATACTTCTCCTATGATTCCTATGGACTAGGGGATTGCTCAAGGCAGATTTGAACTCGGAATTTCATTCATCAAAGAAAAAAAGAAAAGCAAGACAATATAAAAATGCATACATGTCCAAATCTCCCATGAGTTGTAAATAAGTAAATGTCCTAAAATAAAAAGCAGAAATGTAAAGTTGTTTTTAATACAACCCAATGTCTCAAATAAAATGAAAGTGCAAAAGACATATGCTAAAAGAAAAGAAAAAGAAACAAATAAACTGGATATATGTCGATATGTCTGTCTGTCTATGTGTGTGTATGTCTGTCTATAGGGATCACCTCTAGTAGTGCCACTTCCTGGTTAAGTGCTTGGGGTCGCCTTCAGATCATCGTCATCATCATCATCATCATCATCAGCTTGGGCACACCCACTAGGCCCATAAATCTATCTAGAATACTTGGCACCTCCAACTTAAGGTTCCCAACAAGCTAGACTAGCTCCTTATGCTCCGTTACAATGGGTTGAATTTGAACAAAAGACAATGTTAAGACAAGCTTAAAGAATGCAAAGAATAAAGTACAAAGAATAAGGACAAGGATAACTCACCGCCTATGTGCTTTAAGGAAAAGGGTAACCCATGACATTAGGTATATGCCCCACTGGGCACTCTTGAGCAAATCCATCACGACAATAAGTGTAGACCAACCAAGGCAAGCGAGGAGGGTCGACAAGACCCCCGACAGCTGGACCAGCCATAGCCTAAAACGTTCACCACGTTTGAGTATCACCATATACATGATATGCAAGATAAAGAGAATGAAGAGATGGAAAAGAAAAAAATACATACCCCGATGGGAAACGGAGACATAAGGTGACACTCATTTAACTCATTATAGTCCAGATCACCTACGAGTCATTGGGCATAGGCAATGCCACCCCTCTACAACTGTTACTTAGCATCAGACATTGAAAATGGGGCAAGCATGAATGCAAGATGATCCATAGGCACTTGAGGCACGTTCTCACCCACTAGTTGGCAAGAAGCTCACTCAACTAGATATAGGACCCTCAAGCCAGCACATTTTAAGAGCTGAGAAGTCTCAGAAGAGACAATGACATCCGCCTCTAGATCTGGGTCTGCAAAGGGAGAAACACCCACCTAAGGTCCCCAAACAATCTATAAAGACACCAGTGATTAGAAAGAGACTTTGAAACATGCAATGATGATTGAGCAAGAGGATTTATTTTTACTCATCAAGTTGGAGGAAAGGTCGTTAAGATGAGCCTAGACTTAAAGGAAGACCTTTAAGTCCACATACGCGCAATGGGAGATAAAGCTATAGGACAAGGTCCAACGCTACAAGAATAAAGAGTATGATGACAATTTGCAAGATGATAGTTTGAAAGATAAAGAACACAGGTACGGTTTGCAAGATGATAGTTTGTAAGAAAAAGACATGGGTACAATTTGCATGATGATAATTTGCAAGAAAGTGAGATACAGTTTGCAAGAGCATAAAATGTAGTTTGTAAACCTAGACGACATGAAATAGATACAATTTGCAAGAGTACGAGAACAATTTGTGAAACCACATGAGGAAACGAAAAGGGTCTAACCTTATGGAGTTTCCAAGGCCACGCTAGTTGGCGTAGAGTCCCTTGGCTCAAGGTATCCATAACCGAGCAAAAGGAAGCAGCTAGCTTTAATAGCAAGGCTATGAATGTGATATTCAATGTTGTTTCACTAGAGAAATTTAAAAAAGATATCTAATGTAGAGGTAGCACACACTGCATGGAATATCTTACGAACTGTACATGAATGGACAAAAGCTATAAAAATCAATAAGTTGCAACAGTTAACTTCTGGGATTGAGAGTATCAGAATGGCAGATTATAAGACCTTTGATGAGTTTTATTCTAAACTCAATTACATAGTAAACTCTATTTTTAACTTGGGTGAAGTTTATGAGGAACCCAAGATAGTTAGAAAAATATTAAGATCCTTAATTGAAGACTTTAGGCCCAAAGTCACTGCCATTATTGAGAGCAAGGATGTGGATACAATCTCTATGGATGAATTAGTTGGATCTCTACAAACTTATGAGTTTGACTTACCAACAAGTCCAAATCTATGGCATTGAAATCAGTAGATGATGTCGATGAGAATGTATCTGATGAGGAGATATCTTTTCCTGAGATTTCTTATCTTGCCAAACAATTTAGGAACTTCTTGAAGAATAATAGTAAAAGGGAAAGAAACAAAAACTTTGCTGACCCTAAGAATGTGAATATGAATAACAACCTAAAGTTGCTTTATCTGAAAAACCTAAATTTACTAAAGACAAAGTTGGTCAATCTTCTAGCAACTCTTCAGGCCAACAATGTTTTGGATGACAAGGTTATGGACATGTTAGATCTAAATGTCCCACTTACTTAAGGTCTAAGGGTAAAGCTATGGCTGTCACTCTTAGTAATGATGAGGAATCTGATCATGTGTCAAATAGTGATTAAGAAGGTAAGTTCATGGCCTTTACTGCTACTGCTGTATTAGATGAATTTGTGGTTGTTGATGAGAGCCCTTCTAATGAGGAACTCTTTGAGAATGCTGACTTGCAAGAGGCTTACAACAAGTTGTGCAAGATTGCAGCAAAATATGTCACGAATGCTAACCTTGCTTGAAAAAGATTAATACTCTAGAACTTGAAAAGAAAAACCTATTAGTCAAATTGTTTAATGCTAATGAATTGATTAATGTTGTTAAAATTGAGAACATGACTTTGATTGAAAAGGTTAAGGGACTAGAGATTGAATTGAATGTTGCTAGAGAACAACTTGGTAGAAATTCTAGTTCTAGGCTTGATAACATGTTGAGTGTTTAAAAATCTTCATCTGAGAAGACTGGGTTAGGTTATGTTGAGAGTGGTTCTTCTTTTTTGGTTACTCATATTGTGTTTATTCCACTTGTGTCTTTGCCTAAACCAGAAGTGAGGGTTCAAAAGGAAGAAATTCTAGCCAGTAGGAGAATCAGGGAAGATCTAAGTGACACCAAACCTAAGCAGCCTACTCATCCCGTAGCTAAGAAACAACACAAAATTCAGTGGTTTGGTCACTTTTGTGGTGGAGTTAGGCATACTTGCCCAAATTGAAACTGGAAAATTTTGAATTCTTTCGATCAATTCTCAATTCCTCTTGACTGATTGAAACTGGAAAATTTTGAATTCTTAAGTCTTTGATAGATTAGTTTTGTCCTATTCTATCATTTTTCTTTGAGTCCTCTCGATCCCTCTTAGAACATAAATTTTTTTTTTCTCTTTTCTGAGTCAAAGCTTCAAGGGTTTTGTTTCTACACATCTAGTAAGACTCTTTTACCCTTTATTTTTTTATCAAATTACGTCATACATGCATAATCAATCATTTTTATTAAAATTTCGGACTTAAAATTTTGGAGCTTTTGATGATTTTGGGTGTTTTGATTTTAAATGATCATTGGTTTTTGTGTAGGCATGATATTAACATGATTTCTATGCTTTAATTTCAAAAATTTCATGCTTCTTGAAATGTTTCAGAATTAGGCTTCATGTGTTCTTGAGTAATTTAGGGATTTTGTTCAATTGGACTAAATTAGGTAAAAGTAATCCTTGTTATTGATTGATTGATTGTTTAAAACATGTTTTATACTTGTTGTGATGATCAATTTCTCAATTTGTGTTTTTTTGAAAAATTAGGGTTTATGTTCTTCATAAATTGTGATTTTTTTCATAAAATTGGATTTTCTTGATCAATTTTCAAAATTCTGTGATGTTGAACAAATCAATGCATTAGTTTCATGCATTATTTGAGTCAATGCATCATGCATCATGTAGATTTTCAAGATTGCATTTTTATATACTGTTTATCTCTTTAATGCAGTCTACCCTTGGTTTTCTTGTGTTTCTCTTTTGTTTTCTCCCTTTTTGGAGCTTAAAAATGGGTCCTAAGAAAACTATTGCTAAGAGGCTGTCTAGGGTTACATCTTCCACTAATGAACCTTTTGATTTCACTTGGTATCATACTTTAGAAAACTTGAAAAAGTATGATTCCTTGGTTAAATTTAGGTCCATTTGGAGGGAGAGGAAAGTTTTTCTAGATGAGTTGGATCCCTTCATTTAGAAAAATCTAGATTTTAAGGGTTGGTTGCCTCTTTGTATAGGTTTAGAGTCTCCTCCTGCAACTATAATTAAAGAGTTTTACTCTAATCTTTTTGTTCATTCTGTTGTATCCGGTGGTCATTTCTTGACTACTTGGATTCGAGGTGATGAGTATCAGATCACTAAGAAAGTAGTGTCTGATGCTCTCTTTGTTCCTCTTGTCCATAACCTTTCATATCCATACACTAACCTTCCCTTTCTCAGTGATGTCATGTCACTTCTATGTGGCAAACCAAAGACATGGGCAGATAAGCCTAGACTTAACACTAGTGAATTGATTGAAGTAAACTATCTACTGTATAGGATTGCATGTCATAGTGTTTTTCCTATTTCTCATGTGCATACAATTATTATTGATAGGTGCATTTTCTTATATGCCCTTGTCACTGGTGCCTCCATTTGTCTCCCTTCTCTTTTCAATCAAACCACTGTTGAGGTCAACAAAAACACGTCTAAGAAGCAGGATCTCTTCTTCCCTATTTCTATCCTTAGGATCTTAGAGTATCTTGAATTTGAGTGTACCTCATCTTCTGAGCTTGTTCATCAGATGACACCAATAGGAGCAACCTTTCTGAAGCAAAGCAAAGCCTAAAAGAAGCCTACAACACCAAGTGAAGTAATGGGAAAGCGACAAAGAGTGGATCCTCCTCAAGGAGATGTGTAGATTGACCCATCGATGGACCCTATAAGTGTTTCCGCTGATGATGATGAGGATGCTACTGGTATTGGCCCTTCTAGAGCTTCACCATCTCCTCACTCCATGATAGAGAGAGTGCTTTAGACACAGTTGTCACATCACACCATGATGGAAACATTTTTGATGACTTAGGCGGCTCATGGATAGCTTTTGGACTCACTGATCATAGATGTTGCTACCTTGAGAGTTGAGTTCAGTGAGTATTGGAGTTCTTTTCCAACACCTCCACCCTCGAATGATTGAGGTGATTGCTTTTGGCAAAACATAACAAAAAAGAGGAGTAATTGTGGAGAGATTCCTTGTACTTTGGGGGAGTTGTACGTATTTAGGGGGAGTAGGAGTAGTTCTTGTAGTTCTTATGGTTACTTTTTTTTTTTTTTTTTTTAATTTTAACTTGTTTCACAATATATTGGATTCCTTTGGTTTCCTTGTTTCATTCAGTGGTGTTGTGATTCAAAGTTATGTTTTACTGTATTTTCCACACATGCCTTTATGGTTTGTGTTAGGTTCAAAATATTTAGGATAAAATGTTTAGTTTCCAAATATTTGTATATTGGCAAACCGAGAACAAAAACATGTCTAGATTAGGTGTTAAACATTGCTCAAGTTTGTTCAATTCAAGTTTTAAGAACTGTCAAACTGTAGAAAGAAGAAGCAAGCTACTATGAATCTCGATCGATTGAAAGATAGGTTCGACCAATCAAAAATTGTGTTCTGCAGAATTTTAAGTCAAGCCCAAGACCAAGCTCGTGAAAATGTTTAGGGTTTCAATCCAACACTACTGCCATAAAAGGAAAACCCTAACTACGTTTTACAAGCCCTTGGAAATCTTGTGAGTTACTCCTGTGAGATTTATGAGGTTTCTGTACCTTCTAACTTAACAAGCATCTGTCGAAACAAGATATCTACAATCAAGAATTGGTGGAAACAAGTTGTTGCATAAATATCTACTATTGATGGTGAATTGAAACCTTTGAGTGGGATCTCAAAGTCACAAATGTGGGAGTTTGTATTTAGTAAATCCAAGATAAAAAAGTCCATAGAGTCAAAGCTGCACATGGTCATGTTAGTCAGTTCAACAAGAGGTAGCTTTAGATTTAGGGTTGAAATCTATTGTAATCTTCCATTCTATCATAGTGGATTTATTTACCTAGAGGATAGCTAGGTTAAATCTTCCCCAAGTTTTTACCTTGAAATTGTTGGTTTCGTTGGTTTTCCTGGGTTATCATATTACTATCTTCTTTAATTTTCCACACTAAGTAATATATTTGCATGTGTTTAACCTAGATCTCATAACTAACCTAAGTAACTACTTGACTAATTCATTAGGTTAAACTAATTTGGTTTTAAGGGGTCTAAACATAAACAAACAAATAGTATCAGAGCGAGTTAGCTCCTGATTGGGTAGTATTTCCTTGAGTTGATCCTTGACCCATGCAGTCATGGAACATGTTCACTCTCTTGTGATCCCTCCCCACTTTGATGGTAGTAATTATGCCTACTGGAAAGTGAGAATGAAAGCTTTTCGAAAATCTGTAGATGAGAGTTTGCTTGTCTGTGGAAACTGGTTGGGAAAGACCTGCCACTTTTGTAGAACAATGATCTACTGCTCAAAAAGAAGTGGCAAGCTTTAATAGCAAGGCTATGAATGCGATATTCAATACCATTTCTATGGAAGAATTCAAGAGGATCTGTAATGTAAAGGTTGCCCACATTGCTTGGAATATTCTGCAAACTGTGCATGAAGGCACTAAGGCTGTGAAAATTAATAAACTTCAACAGTTAACCTTTAGGTTTGAGAGCATTAGAATGGCAGATGATGAAACTTTTGGTGAGTTCTATACCAAACTGAATGACATAGTTAACCCAGCTTTTAATTTCAGTGAAGTGTATGATTAACCTAAGATAGTTAGGAAAATCCTTAGATCTTTGACTGAAGATTTTAGACCCAAAGTCATTACTGTAACTAAGAGCAAGGATGTTGATACCACCTTTGTTGATGAACTTTTAGGATTCCTTCAATCCTATGAGTCTGACTTACCCAAGACTAGCAAATCTGAAAGCTCAGATTTGTGCTAAAACACAAGAGCTTGTTTAGACCCCTAATTTTAAAATTATGACTAGATTGTTTTTACTCTAACTTATCTAAATGCGAAACAAAAGTAAATGAAGCGCAATAAACCAGAACTACTCTAGTACATAAACATGAACAATAAACAATAAATGTAAAGCACAAGAATAAGGGAAGAGAGATGCAAATATAAGATAATACCAAGATGTGTTATTGAAGAGAAAACTGAAAAACTCGACGAAAAACCTCTTCGCGACCCTCCAAGTCGAAATCGATCCACTAATGAATGAGTTGGAGTACACGAATAACAAAAGACACTCTAAGCCTAGTCTACCTAATGTACTTGAGCCCTTTAAGCTCCTGCTACCAACGGACTTCTCAGAGTCTTGTCTTCACTAACTTTCAAGATCCCGCAATGCCGCCCGATTGCATCCGCCAAGTTTCATCAGCTTCTTTTGGCAAATCTCCAAAGCTTCCCAAGCTCCAAAACACTCTTCACACTCTAAATATGTGTGAGTTGTGTTTGGATACAAATTTCCTTTCAAGGTATGACAATGAGAGAGGGAATGAGAAAAGGTTACAATGATTTCTTACTAAGGATGAGTAGTTTTCTCTCTAAAAGATGGGTGTGTTGTGTTGTAGAAACCTATCTAGGGTTTTCTCTTTGAATGGTCTCCTTTACTTTTGTGGGTAATGAGGGTATATATAGTATGGGTGAAGGGTAAGAAAGTCACACTTAAAAATCCTCCAGGCAAAATATTTCGCAACTACCACGCGGGAAGGCCTTACTCGCGAGACACTCGCGAAATTGACAGTCTGGCGTGACTCTTCAGCTTCCAGTTATGTGCTTCTCACGTGGCTACTTTGCAGGTTAGCTTCTCGCGAGCTTCTCGCGAAATCCACTTGATCTTCAATTAAGCTTGAGTCTTCACCAACTTAATACTAAACCCAATACAATAAAATCCCACAAAATACAAGGAACAAAATTAAAGCAATTACAACACTTTTTGTCATGGAATAAAGCCAACATAAAACATAGTTGTAAATCACAACTTTACAATCTGCCCCTTTGGATATTCCTTGACCAAACACCCTATAACAGACTTTAGACTTAAATGTGAGTTTGGGAACAATGGCAAAACTCACTCACACCTAAATCTAGAAGCTGTGATGAAGTTGAAACATGTATACCTGTAATCTGAAACACTTACACAAAACGCATTAGATCCTTAAGGTAAACCAAGTGATAAAAGGACAAGTATAATGTAACAAGTAAACATACGATCAAGTAGACATGTTGTAAAACATATGAGCAACTTGATCAAACACAAAACAATCATATGGAAATGTCTACAAAGATCATATGGAAATGTCTACAAGGTTTTCTCATAAAAAATGTCTTCTCCCCCTTAGTATGTGCATCTCCCCTATGGCTTTCTCCCCCTACAAATATGCACGAGGTAGAATTTCTCCCCATGAGAATGTGCACATAAGTCATATAAAAATGATGAAACACACTGGTATACTCTCCCCCTTTTTGTCATGAATAGACAAATGAATCAAGAGGAAAGAAGAAAAGAAAAGAAGATATGAACAAGGGTAAAAGATGATACATGAGGGGTGTAAGATGAATGAGAAAATGAAGCTCAAATGAAAGACAAAAACAAAGAATGTTACAATGCATAAAGTAAACATAACATGCTAAAGATGATGAAACAAAGTATAAATCAAGGCATGATATAGACACAAGAACATGTTATATGAGCTAAAATGTCTTAAAGGACTTAACTAGCATGAGTGAATGCAAAACATGTCAAGTGTTAGAGTGTGTGCAGTAGGGTGCATCTAGTGTGCATGTGAGATGCATGCATGAGCAAGGCACTCACGGGGCAAATTGTGTAAAACATGTAGCCAATGATCAAAACATGATAAACATGCATAATCATGGTAATCCCCAAAAATTGGAAATCATCGGAGTCCAAAACAACGAGAAAATGTCATTTGGGCATTTTATCAAACACTTAGAGTGCATACACTACACATGTATGTTAAACAATGTATGAACATATAAAAATCTTGCCTAAATACATGTTATTTTTGCCACAAGGGGCCAACATCCAAAGCATATCAACATTAAAACAAAACCCAATAAAAAAGATTAACAAAAAATAAGTTTTCCAACTCCTATTTGAGAAAATCCCAACTATAAACATAAAACCCGCAAAAACATAATGATCAAAATCAATGAAAAAAGTTAAAGATTACCTTAGAGATGTTTATGGACTGTAAAACACTTGAAATTAGTTAAGTTTTGATGTTGAAACATGAGAAAAGGGGTTTGGGAGAAGATGGGAGAAGTTTAGAACAAATGTCCCACGAAATGCCTTTTAAAAAGCTGATCTGAAAATTTTCGCGGGAAGCCGGGAATTTTCGTGGGTAAGCCTTACTCGCAAAAATTTTTCACGTGTAAGTCTTACTCATGAAATAGTCATGAAACTCTCTGTCCAAAGTTGAAAAACTTGAGAATTGGACCATTAAACTCCCAGTAGAGCTTACACATGAAATAGGTCACGAAAACACCTAGAAAACATGTTTTTCACACAAAAACAACTTGAAAAACTTTGAAAAACATGGGTGATATAAATCACTTCCAAAAGCAAACAAAAAGAACAAAACACGTTTTGGTTTGATCCACATATGATTGAGCACATACACATCACATTTGAACATGTACAATCACACAAATGAAATAACCATTCATTGAACAATAGACCTGTGTGTTGTGTGTGAGTATCAAATGTGAAATAGTCCTTAGTATAGAGTGAAGTTTCAATGATCAATTCAATCAAGTCATACACAACTAGTGATAAGTCAAGTAGATTATCTCAATTATAGAAATGAGCATATATGACCTCCCACAAGAGAATGATTACATATCTTTGAACCTTTTCATTTGGCTTCTTTACAATTCATAACATTTGATCATTTTTAAACAATACATCTCATTTTGAGATCGTTACCTGAAATTTTTGATATTTCAATATTGAGAATAAGCCTTTGGCTTTTGGGGCACCTACATTTCAATATAAGTCGCTTTCCCTTTTTCCTAGTCAAATGCTAGTATGTGCGACGACTTTTGCAGCTCATTATCTCTTTTCATTTTGAGATTTACATTTGTTAAGCTCTTTAAGCAAAAACATAAAAAAATGTGGGAAGATATATAGGTACAACCATCAAGACTATTGACCAATCATTCATGACAAGCTTGAAGATTGATTTATAACAGTCACACATAGATTTCAAGAGTTTTCCCACAAAGATAAATGTGCATACAAAACAAGTTAGGCTCGTAAATGCACTACGCCATAAGTACGAAAGTACTAGGCCAAACTCACATGAGATGTGCTCAAACATATATGATCAAACTTTTTGAATATTCCATTTTTTTTTGTGTTTTTGGATTTTTTACACACACAAAAACAAAAGCAATAAAGTAAGATCAAACACAAAAACAATGCATATAAAGAAATGCATGATGCACAAATGCATGATAATGAAGCGTCTAATGCATGAAGGGTCCCACAAAGATCGAAAGAATTAGATCAATGACCAAAAGAGTAAAAGTTCAACCATAGAAACCCTTCCTCATCCAAATGGAACAATTGTTTGGAATGAGTGTCTCATGAGAAGTGAGACGAGGGTTGGAAGAATGAGAGCTAGAGATGCACATAGACAAAGAGATAAGAACGTCAAATTTTTTTTTCAATAACTTTCTATTTTCCCCCAAAATCGGTTTAGCTTGCAAAGCACAACTTCCAAGAAGCTCAAGTTTCTCTTTTCTTTTAATTCTTTTAAGAGCTTGAAACTTAGAGCAATGAGGTCTTAGATGCCAAGGGCACCACAATGGTGACAAACAATGTGTTTAAGTCCACTAGGCTTTTTGGGAAGGGATCTAGCAACATGGTTTTGTTCTCTCAACTTTGGACATTGAGGTCTTATATGGCCAATCACACCACAATGGTGACAAGTTGGAACAAACTTAGATCCATCCAAAACCTTAGATTGAGACCTAAACGGAGGCTTTGGCTTAAGAGCCTTTCTCTCCACCTTTTGATTTCTTTTGTGTGGAGGAATGTACACCGATTTGTCCTTTGAGGTAGAACACACAATAGGCACAAAATCGGGTACCACAACATGATTGCAACAAATATTTTCATCCTTTTTAGCAATAGGTTCAGCAATCAAACACTTGGCATGCATCTTAAGAGATTTATTTTCACATTTTAGCTCATCAACTAGTTTGTTAGACAAAACAAGTTTAGCATCCAAGTCCATATTCAAACATTCAAACTCTTTCAACTTTTCAAGAGAATTTTCAGCAAGCTTCTTATACTTTTCAACCAATTTATTGGATTCATTGAGCTTAGCAATCAAATCATCCTTTTCACAACGAAACTTGCTCAAATTCTTATGAAACTTCTTAGCCTCTTTCTTCAAGAGTTTGATGTTAGGAATATCAACACCCAAAGATTCATGTAACATGGCATCACAATAATGAGGATAAACACTTATAGAGGCATTTTCACAAACACCTGGCATGCTACAATCATCAACAACCAAAGAAGCATACAAATCACTATCCACGGCAAAACACACAAGGGGTCAAGGATCACACTTAGGTAATGAAACCACAGCAAGTGTACCCGCTCTGATACCAAATGAAAGCTTGAAATAGTGTGAAAACACAAGAGCTGTTTAGACCCCCAAATTAAAATTACGGCTCGGTTGATTTTACTCTAACTTAAACTAAGTGCGGAATAGAGTAAATGAAAAGCAATAAACCGATAATTACTCTAGTACAAAAACATGAATAACAGACAATAAAAGTAAAGCACAAGAGTAAGAGAAGAGAGAAGCAACCACAAGATAACACTAAGATGTGTTATAGAAGAGGAAACCGAAGAACTCGGCAAAAAAATCTCTCTGCCGCCCTCCAAGCAGTAAATCAATCCACTAGAGAATAAAGTTGGAGTACACGAATAATAAAAGACCCTCCAAGCCTAGCCTACCCAATGTTCTTAAGCCCTCCAAGCTCCTGCTACCAACTGACTTCGCCAAGCCTTGTCTTCTCTAGCTCTCTAAATCCCACAATATGCTTGATTGCATCTGCCAAGCCTCACCGGCTTCTTTTGGAAAATCTCCAAAGCTTCCCAAGCTCCAAAACACTCTCTACACTCTAAAAAGGTGTGTGTTGTGTTTGTGTATAAATCTCCTCTCAAGGTATGACAATGGGAGAGGGATGGAGAAGACGCTACAATGATTTCTCACTAAGGATGAATAGCTCTCTCTCAAAAAGATGGGTGTGTGTGTTGTAGGAAACCTATCTAGGGTTTTTCTCTCTGAATTGGCCTCATTTACATTTGTGGGTAATGAGGGTATATATAGTATGGGTGAAGAGTAAGAAAGTTACACATTAAAAATCCTCCAGGCAGAATATTTCGTGACTACCTCGCGGGAATGCCTTACCCGCGAGACACTCACAAACTGACAGCTTGGCTCAACTCTTCAGCTTCCAGTCATGTGCTTCTCACATGGCTCTTTCGCGGGTTAGCTTCTCGCAAGCTTCTCGCAAAATCCACTAATTCTTCACTTTAGCTTGAGCCTTCACCAACTTGATACTAAACCCGATACAATAAAATCCCACAAAATACAAGGTAATAAATTAAAGCAATTACAATACTTTTTGTCAAGGAATAAAGCTAACATAAAATATAGTTGTAAATCACAACTTTTCAATCTCCCCCTTTGGCTATTCCATGACAAAACAGCCTATAACAGACTCTAAACTTAAACATGAGTTTGAGAACAATGGAAAAACTCACTCACACCTAAATCAAAAACCTGTAATGAACTTGGAACATATATAGTTGTAACCTAAAACACTTGCATAAAACACATTAGACCATCAAGGTAAAGCAAGTAATAAAAGGACAAGTATAATGTAACGAGTGAAAATGCGATCAAGTAAACATGATGTGAAACATATGAGCAATTTGATCGAACACTTTCAATCAAATCCAGCTTAGGTTGCAAAGCACAACTTCCAAGAAGTTCAAGTTTCTCTTTTCTTTTGATTCTTTTAAGAGCTTGAAACTTAGTGCAATGACGTCTTAGATGACCAAAGGCACCACAATGATGACAAACAATGTGTTTAGGTCCACTAGGCTTTTTAGGGAGGGATCTAGCAACAAAGTTTTGTTCTTTCTTCAACATGGAACATTGAGGTCTTATGTGACCGATTACACTGCAATGGTGGCAAGTAGGAACAAACTTAGTGAAGATAAGCTTAAAGAATTGCCTAATGGCTAGTTTTTCAAATCAACAAATATGAGGTGTTTCATACCAAAGCGGCATCGTTTCTCATTAAAATAAACGTTGTCGTTTTGATCAGGAAAACTAGCTGTAATTTTATCAAGACGGTGTCATTTTACAACACTGCCATCTGAACCTATCTTCTTCCTCTAAATATTAGAATTCTGTTGATGGTGATAAGATCATTCTGGAAGCTAGAGTTTGTTGTTTGATGACGTGTTAATCACGTTTGTAATTAGAGAATAATTGTTCCCAATCTTTACAGATCTATAGTTAGGTAGTTAGATTAATCTATCTATGAAGCTGTATATATATATATATATATATGTATGTATGTATGTATGTATGTATGTATGTGTGATGAATATGAGAGTTAGTTAGAGTTGCTAATCATTTTCTCATTCTCTCACAAATCTCTCCATTTTTCTCTCTCAAACTTTCCTTTTTGCAATTGTTGAAACTTTGAATTTTCAAGCAAACTTTCACTTAGATCTACTAAAATCCCTAGGATGTGACCTAAACAAAGGCTTAGGCTTAAAAGCCTCTCTTTCCACTTTTTGGTTTCTTTTGTATGGAGGAATGTAGACCGATTTGTCTTTAAAGCTAGAACTCACAATAGGCACAAAATTGGATCTCACAACATGATTGCAACAAAGATTTTCTTCCTTTTTAGCAATAGGCTCAGCAATCAAATACTTGGCTTGCATCTTAAGAGATTCATTTTCACATTTAAGATTATTAAAAAGTTTGTTAGACAAAACAAGTTTAGCATCCAAGTCCATATTTAAACATTCAAACTCTTTCATCTTTTCAAAAGAATTTTCAGCAAGTTTCTTATACTTCTCAACCAATTTGTTGGATTCATTGAGCTTAGCAATCAAATCATCCTTTTCAGCAGTGAACTTGCTCATGCTATATCTCTCATTCCTTTACACCAAAATGTTTTTCCTTAGGATTTTATTTTTCTGCATTTCATTCTAGGGTTGATTAGGATGTTTTCAAGTTTTTTTTTTTTTTTTTTTTTAAATAAATAAATAAATAATAGAAAATTTTAAAAATAAAAATTGTATTACACACCACTATGTAATTAAGATTGGCCAATGAAATTTAAATTTCATGACTATGTACCTTATTTAGTTTTGATGAGCTATTTTCTGCATTTTGCTAATTGTATGAGTTCTTTATAGTTTTTCAACAAACGATCTTGATTTTGATGTCATATATTTTGATCGTAAGGACTAGAAAATCTTAGGAGAAAGGCATAAATAATTATCTCACTACTGTTATTCGCCAATCATGAGCTCCTGTGTTCAAATTATTAAAGCCATGCTTGGTAAGGTGTAGCACTTGCAAATTAAACGAGGTATTATTCTCAAAAGATTAAAAATGTGTAACAAGGGTATTTTCTTTTCTATCTCCTACATGCCCATGCATGATATTTTGATTGTGCTCAAAATAAAAATAAATAAATAAACAAAGAAAAAGAAAAAGTAAAAAGAAACAAAATACTTTTACATGATTGCAAGCATGTTTTCTAAGAGATTTGAGAGATAAATGATATAACTCTTTAGGTGATAGTCACTTTTAAACTAATGTGATTGATGATGTAGAAAATTTGTTTGATTACTATCTACATATCACCTATTTAGGATTAAGTGTTTAGTTTCCAAATATTTGTATGTTGGCAAACCGAGAACAAAAACATGTCCAGATTGGGTATTAGACATTGCTTAAGTTTGTTCAAGTCAAGTTTCAAGAATTGTCAAGCTGCAGAAAGAAGAAGCAAGCTACAATGAAGCTCAACCGATCGAAAATTGTGTTTTGCAAAATTTTAAGTCAAGCCCAGGCTAGCAAAAACAATTAGGATTTCAGTCCAACACTACTAGGTGTAAAAGGAAAACCCTAACTACATTTTACAAGCCCTTGGAAGACCTGTGAGTTACTCCTGTAAGATTTAAGAGATTTTTGTACCTTCTAACTCAACAAGTATCTGCCAGAACGAGATCTACAATCAAGAACTGATGGAAACAAGTTGCTGTATAAATATCTACCACTGATGGTGATCTGGAACCTTTAAGTGGGATCTCAAAGTCACAAGCGTGGGAGTTCGTATTCAGTAAATCCAAGATAGAAAAGTCCATAGAGTCAGAGCTGCACATGATCGTGTTAGTAAGTTCTACAAGAGGTAGTTTTAGATTTAGGATTTAAATCTATTGTAATCTTCCATTCTATCACAATGGATTTGTTTACCTTGAGAATAGCTAGGTTAAATCCTTCCAATATTTTTACCTTGAAACGGTTGGTTTCATTGGTTTTCTTGGGTCATCATATTACTGTCTGTAAAGTTGTGATTTACAACTATGTTTTATGTTGGCTTTATTTTATGACAAAAAGTGTTGTAATTGCATTAATTTTGTTCCTTGCATTTTGTGGGATTTTATTGTATTGGGTTTAGTATAAAGTTGGTAAAGAATTGAGCATGTATTGGATGAACAAGTGGATTTTGCGAGTGTCTCACGAGAAGCCTAAAGAGCCACTTGAGAAGCACATGCTAGAAGTTAAAGAGTCGTGCCAGGTTATCAGTTTCGCGAGTGTCTCGCAAGAAGGGCCAACCCGCGAGAGACTCGTGAAACTCTCTGCCTAGAGGATTTTAAGTGTGACTTTCTTACCCTTCACCCATACTATATATACCCCCGTTACCCACAAAAATATGAGAGGCCATTCAGAGAGAAAAACCCTAGATAGGTTTTCTACAACACGACACACCCATCTTTTAGAGAGAGAGCTACTCATCCTTAGTGAGAAATCATTGTAGTCTCTTCTCCTTCCCTCTCCCATTGTCATACCTTGAGAGGAGATTTATACTCAAACACAATCTACATCTTTTCATAGTGTAAAGAGTGTTTTGGAGCTCGGTAAGCTTTGGGAATTTGCCAAAAGAAGCCGATGAGGTTTGACGGATGCAATCGGGCGTATTGCGAGATCCAGAAAACTAGTGAAGACAAGACTCTGAGAAGTCTGTTGTTAGCAGGAGCTTGAAAGACTCAAGTACATTAGGTAGACTAAGCTTGGAGGGTCTTTTGTTATTCGTGTACTCCAACTTATTCACTAGTAGATCGATTTCGAGGGCGGCGAAGATATTTTTTGCCGAATTCTTCCGTTTCCTCTTCAATAACATGTCTTGATGTTTTCTTGTGGTTGCGTCTCTTTCCCCTTACTCTTGTGCTTTACTTTTATTTTTTGTTGTCCATGTTTATGCACTAAAGTAGTTATCGGTTTATTGCGCTTCATTTACTCTTGTTTCACACTTAGATAAGTTAAAGTAAAAGTAATCTAGCTGTAATTTTAAAATTAGGGTCTAGACAAACTCCTGTGTTTTAGCACAAATCCGAGCTTTCACTATCTTCTTTAATTTTTCACACTAAGTAATATGTTTGCATGTCTTTAACCTAGATCTCATAATTAACCTAAGTAACTACTTGTCTAATTCATTAGTGTTAGGTTTTGAGTTTATAATGTTGGCAAACCATGATAAAAACTAAGTCTCATTCGTTTAGAATAGTCTACATTGAAGTCCAAGACAAAAAAATCAAGTTCGGGATGAAAAAAAATGAGTTACAAGCTGTTTCATTCGATTGGTACTCGATCAATCAAAAATCGCATATCAGCAAACGTAAAAAGGCCATAACTTATCCATTTGAAGCCCAAATCACGAGTCGTTTTTCCAGTATTTAAAGGACATCATAAGCTAACCCTAGGTAGGGTTTTCAGAGTTTTTTAGAGAGATTAGAGTGCATCTTGTGCCTCTTTTGTAGATCTAGGGTTTTGTACCAAAAAGCTCTCTCATGTCTTCTACTAGTGTTATTCCTTGAAGAATCTCAAAATCCGGTATTGTAGAAGTTACTGCATACAAGAACAACGTTTAAGGAGATCCAAAACCATTGAGTGGAGTCTCAAAGTCACAAGCAAGTGAGCTTGTGTTGTTGCAAAGGCCAAAGAAAGAAGTAGTCTGTGGACTCGGAACTATCATGGGGTCGTGGTAGTAAGTTTTCTACTCAAGGTAGAAATAGGATGTTAGTGGTCTAAGTCTTATTATAAAAATTCAATTCTTTCATAGTGGATTTGCTTTTTACCATGAGGATAGCTAGGTTAATCCTTCCCAAGTTTTTTATCGGTTTGGTTTTCCTAGGTCATCATATCATTGTATTCTTTATATTTTCGCTACTTCGCATGATATGATTGTTTTGTTTTAACCTAAATCTGAATAATAAACCTAAGTATTCACTTGGTTAATTAATTAGGTTAAGCAATCTAGTTTTTAAGGGGTCTAAAAACAAACAAGTGGTATCAGAGTGGGTTAGCTCTAGTGTTTAGATCCTTTGATCTAAGAGTTGATCATTGACCCTGGTTGTCATGGAACACGATCACTCTCTTGTTATTCCACCTCATTTTGATGGGAATAATTATGCTTATTGGAAAATAAGGATGAAAGCATTCCTGAAATCTATTGATGAGAGAGTTTGGAATTCCATTGAATATGGGTGGGAGAAGCCCACTACTCTTGTTAGTGGGTGGCAAACTTCTCAGAAAGAAGCAGCCGCCTTTAATAGCAAAGCTATTAATGCTATCTTTAATACTGTTTCTATAGAGGAATTTAAGATAATCTCTAATGTGAAGATTGCTCATACTGCTTGGAATATCCTCTAGATTGTGCATGAAGGCACCAAGGCAGTTAAAATCAATAAGTTGCAGCAATTAACAATTAGATTTGAAAGCATTAGGATGTCTGGTGATGAATCTTTTGATGAATTCTATACTAAGCTTAATGATATTGTTAATTCTGCATATAATTTGGGTGAAATCTATGATCAACCTAAAATTGTTAGGAAGATTCTTAGATCTTTAATTGAGAATTTTAGACCCAAAGTGACTACCATCACTGAAAGCAAGGATGTGGACTCCATCCCTGTTGATGAACTTGTAGGATCTCTTTAGTCCTATGAGTTGGACCTACCTAAGACTAGCAAATCCAAATTAATGGCTCTTAAGTCTGTTGATGATGTTGATGTGAGTGGATTTGATGATGAACTCTTTGCTACAGAGATTGCCTATCTTGCCAAGAACTTTAGAAACTTTCTTAGGAACAACAACAGAAGGGCAAGAGGTAAGAACAATGCTGAACCCAGAAATTTTAGGAAGAATGATTCCACTAAGGTGAACAACACTAAAAAACCTAAAGAGAAAGTAGGTCAATTTTCTAATAATTCTATGGGTCAATAATGTTTTGGGTGTCAAGGGTATGGTCATATGAAATCAGAATGTCCTACATTCTTGAGGTCTAAGGGTAAGGCTATGGCTGTAACTCTTAGTAATGATGAAGTTTCTAACAATAAGTCTAGTAGTGATGAGGATGGAAACTTCATTGCTTTCATTGCTACTGCTGTAGTTAATGAAAGTGTTGTTGTTGAAGAGAACCCTTCTGATGGGGAACTTTCTGAGGATGCAGATTTGCAAGAAGCCTACAATAAGCTTTGCAAAGTTGCTACAAAGGATGCTATGAGTGTTAATTTAGGCTTAAAGAAAACTGCAACTCTTGAACTTGATAAGAAAATTTTGCTTGTGAAACTATTTGATGCTAATGAACTGTTGAATAATGTGAAGACTTAGAACATGCTTTTACTTGATAAAGTTAAGCATTTGGAACTTGAATTATCTATTGCTAGAGAACAATGTAATAGGTTTGCAAGCTCCAAACTTGATCACATGCTAAGTGCTCAAAAGTCTCCCTCAGACAAAACTGGTTTAGGTTTTTTAAAACGCATCTCTATGCTTCAACCCCATTCCACAAACTTTGTTCCTTCTTCTGAACCCCCTGTGAGTGAGGTTGTCAAACCTTCTGTGAGTGAGGCTGCTAAACCTGTAGAAGTCATACCTCTTAGGAAGATTAGGTTGAGCTTCAAGAGTCTAAACCTAAGGCCCTTAACCCTCCTAAAGGCAAGTTGCATGATAAGCCTGCATGGGTTTGTCATTTTTGTGGAAAGTCTAGGCACATTCGTTCAAACTGTTTCAAGTTGCAAGCTCCTAAGCGAGCAAATAAGCCACAAGATCCTATGGTACTTATTGGTGAGTTGGTAAAGGCTTTAAACCTTTATTTCAATCCTGGAGTTGCTCAAAATTCTAATGTGAATAACAACTCCAATGCTAGAGTTGCATCTAAAAAGTTTTGGATGCAAAAGGCTCGATCTAATTAAGTCTTTCTAACGTGGTCCTTGTGCTTCATTGCTCTACTATTTGTGACCATTGTTCTTTGTTGTTTTTGTTTTCTTTGCTTTTCTAGAATTTGCATTGCACAACATTCATGCATTTCATTCTAGGTTGTTTTTATTATTTATTTTCAATAAAAACAAAAACAAAAAAAAAAAAAAATGGAAAAAGGGAAGCAAAATGTGTTTTGCATTATTTCTTGGATTTGAAATCAAGGTTGGCCAATTTATCTTTACATAACATGTTTATGCACCTTGTTTAGCTTGGATGAGCTTATTTTATTGCACTTTACTAGTTTGAGCTTTGTAGTGCATGTTGTGTAGGAGTCGTTTATAGTTTTTGATCACATGATCTTGATCTTGAAGTCACATGCCTTTGATTGTTGGACTTGAACTTAATGAGAAAGGTATAAATAATCATCTCGCCACTATTTACTAGCCAATCATGAACACCTTAGTGCATATCGTATGATGTTAGTGGTCTAAGTCTTATTATAAAACTTCAGTTCTTTCATAGTGGATTTGCTTCTTACCTTGAGGATAGCTAGGTTAAATCCTTCTCAGGTTTTTTACCGGTTTGGTTTTCCTAAGTTATCATATTGTTGTGTTCTTGCACTTTACAATGATATGATTTACTTGTATTAACCTAGATCTGTTTAATTTGACTAAGTAATCACTTGGCTAAATAACTAGGTTAATCTAGTTGTGTTTAAGGGGTTTAAAAACGTACAATTAGGTTAAACTAATCTGGTTTAAAAGGGTCTAAACATAAACAAACAGTTTATTTTCAGTGTTTTAGGAATTTACAAGTTAATTCTTTTATGATGGGGTTGCCTATTATTGAAACTTGTAGATAGTAAATTGTGATTGAATTGTATTGGCCATTTATTGTAACAAGCCGCGAACCCGCGCGTTACGCGTGATAATTATTTTTATGATGGTTTTATTAAAAAAAAAAATTACAATTTAAACTAATCTAATAATGAGTAATGTATTTCATAATTATATTTTTATTTATTATAGGAACAATCATAAATGTAATATAGGAACAATCCAAAACACCAAAAAAACGTAAACTAAAAAAAATTACTTAACAATGATTAATTGAACCAATATTAGGATAAAATTTTGTTTTTGATAATCTATTAAGGTTATTTTCTTTGTAGAAATTATAATTTCGGCCGCCCAAAACATATTATCAAATAAACAATTATTAGCAAAATCTAAGAATTAAATTTCTATACATGCATTGTTATAAAATAATAATAATTAAAATAAAATTGCAAAAGTTAAAATTTGTCATCTATCTGATTATTTTCGTTTGGCTAACCTTTGCTTTTCTTTTAATAAATGACATTATAAAGTACTTCTAATACAACTATTAAGAGTACTTTGTCCACCACAAAGGATTAGAAAATAAACAAAAATTAGTAAAGTCTCATAGTTTAACATCTAAATTTAGCACTATAAGAAATCATACTATGTAACTGAATAAATACCAAATTATCCAAATCATGCTATGTAATAGAATAATATTATATTTTTATATGCTATGTTTAATTCTTTAGAACGCAATAGGATAACATTTAACAATCAAAGAGAATATAAGTAAAAAATAAATAAAAAATAAAAAAACAACAACAACAACAACAACAACAATTTAAAAAACAAAACTAAATCACAATTTAAAAAATAAAACTAAATCGCATTAACCCAAAATAAAGTTTTAAAGAATATAAAAAATTATCAACCTAAAGTAGAGATGCAAGAAAAATAAAAAAATCCACCAAAAAATTTAGAGAGAGAGAGAGAGAGAGGGAACCTTTTTTTGTGAGGGAAAACTATGCATAGAATAAAAGAGATAGTGACGAATTTATAGTAAGAGTGTGTGAATAAGAAGAGACAAAAATAAATGAAGATGAAGGGAAATAGTAAGAATGATATTAATGTAGAAGGTAGTGGGGAGATGAAAAGGTAAGCGAGGGAGAAAGATTGAAGAAGTAGTGAGGAGATGAAATGGTTAGGGAGAGAGAAAGGTTAGAAAAGTGTAAATATTAAAAACAATTATAGGAAAATTGGAAAAAAAAAAAAAAACCCTAAAGCTTAAAATGCTTCAACGTTATTGGTTTTTTTTTCCCCCCCCCCCCTTTACTTTAAGCTGAAAAGGCTCACACAAAATCCTAAAGCTAAACTGAAAAGGGTTTGGGTTGGGCTTGATAGTGGAACTAAATAAATAAGAGGTGGACTGGATTAATTATACAGATTTATTTTAGGGTGATAATGGAAGTAAATAAATAAGTAGTTGGCTGGAATTATTATAGGGTGATAGTGGAAGTAAATAAATAAGTAATGGGCTACATTTATAGGGCTAAAAATTGTAAAAACCATTTTAAAATTGTAGGAAAATTATATTTTGAAAAAGAAAAGAAAAAAAAGAATGACGTGGCAGCTGATGTAGCGCAACGTGAGAGCAGCAGCATTAAATGCTACGCTTCAGTTTTTAGTAATATATAGATTGGGTTAGTTCTTGAATTGAGCAATACATGATGTATGTAAGTTTTGTCACGGATGGACAAATGGGGAAATTGTTAGGTTCTAAATATTTAGTCATAAACGTTTAGGAACTAAATTTTGAAGTATGTTGGCAAACCGAGAACAAAAACAAGCCTAGTATAAGATCTTAGTGTCTTTGAAGTGTTTTAGACATTGCTCAATTTGATATAAGTCAAGATTCAAGAACTTGCAAGCTTCAAAAAGAAGAACTGAAAAACTAACAAGCTCAACAGATTGTATAGAAGCCTTGACCGATCAAACTACATTCTACAGAATTTTAATTGAAGCCCAATAACCCGCGAAAATGTTTAGGGTTTGAGTTCAACACTACTAGGTATAAAAGGATACACGTTTTTCAAGACTTGAGAGTTACTCTTGTGAGATCTGTGAGATTCTGTACCTTCTAACTCTACAAGCACCTGCTGGAGATCAAATCCATATTGCTAGTACTGGTGGGGTAAAGTTACAACTAAGCCTTCAGCTATCAAAAGTACTGAAGATTAAGGCATGAACAGGTGGTTCATGTGAGAAGAAATCCAGATTAAGGAAGTATGTGGAGTTTAGAACTTAGTTTGATAACTGTGTTAGATTTATTATAAATTGGTATTCTTGACTATAAATCTAAACTTGATATAGTGGATTGTTCTTTTGGGATAGTTCCCCTCAGGTCTTTTACCTTGAAACAAGTTGGTTCATTAGTTTTCTTAAGTCATCACATCTTGTGTTATTTACTTTTCCTTTGTATTTGTTACATATGATGATTGTTTAACCTAAATTTGAATAATTAACATAAGTAACAACTTGGCTTAGGTTAAACATATTGTGTTTTCTAGGGGTCTAAAACTTAACATACCTAAAATCACATTTTGGTTTATTCTGCCAAAAAAAAAAAATCACATCTTGGAAACATCATCGTGACTTTTTGCATGAATACACTGAACCAAACAAGCATCGAGTCTTTTTCATTGCTGTCATGTTGTTTGGCCCTTTGAGAGGAAAAGAAAATTCTATGTTCATATTTAACTTTGAGAGAAATATATATCATATGCTCCACAAAATATTTACACTCCAATTATCGATATTAAAAAAAAAATGACAAAATTTAGTTATAAAATTAGTTGTAGCCTAAAACTATAACATTACTTAATATCTTTTTATTAGATATGAATTCAAATAAATCTACCATTAGATTACATTTTTTTTCTTATATCCTTCATACTTGCAAAATTTCTAGAAAATTGAAGATCAGTAGCTATGTTATCAATAAATTGTTTAAATTGCAAGTTTTTGTAGTTTAAAATTATGTATAAAATATAAACTTATAGATCATATAGTAAATAATATCTAATTAACACAAAATTTGACATGTGCATAAAAAACGTAAAGAACATGTAGTAATGTTAAATTTTTTAAAGAAAGTTGTAATCTTAAGTTATAATTAATTTTGTAACTAAATTTTGAAAAAAAAAAAAACTATTATTAATTTTACCCAATAAATTTTTTACAAATATTTTATTCCTAGTGCTTTGCCACTCTCTCTCTCTCTGGCACACGCAATCAAAACGAAATTATAGCTCAGTGAGAATCTACTGGGAAAAGTTAAGGTTGCATTTCAGCTCTTTGAAACCAAATCGCCATTGATGCCGATACCTGCAGGTACTTTTCTAATTTAGCCTACTTTGGGCAGCACCATCCATGTTGTTACTTGTTAGGTTCATGTTATAGAATATTATTATCATCTTGATCAACCTTAAATTTTTCGTATCTGTAATATTAATGCATAGATTGATTGCTGATTACTTGTAGTACTGTAGTAGTACTAAAATAACGAATGGATTTATTTCCTACTGTTCTTGTGATATATATATATATGAGGAATGGATTTATTTCCTACTGTTCTTGTGATTTATTATATATATATATATATATTTTTTTTTTTTTTTTTTTCAGTTGTTGGCAGTATGGTGTTCATTAAGAAGAGACAGATGATGGAGGTGTTTCCTCTCAGTTGGAGGAAAGTTTGGAATGAGTGTGAGCTACGAGGAATGATCCTACTTAGCGTCACTATCCAAATAGTTCTTGTCATTCTGGGCAATCGCAGAAAGTATATTGCCACAACATGGATTAGAATTACTGTTTGGTCAGCGTACTTACTTGCCGATTATATAGCTGCAATGGCGGGTGGCATACTCTCAAATGACATAGGAGATGTCTACATGGATAGTGGTCTTCTTGATGCAAAGTATGAACTAACAGCATTTTGGGCACCCCTTATGCTGTTGCACTTAGGTGGTACCGATGCCATTACTGCTTACTCATTGGAAGACAATGAGTTATGGAAAAGGCACTCATTTGCAGTATTTACACAAGCAATGGCGACATTATATATCTTGCTCTTGTCCTGGACAGGCTCTCGTCTTTCCCTACTCTTTATTGTGATGTTCTCTGTTGGGCTTGTCAAGTATTGTGAAAGAGTGTGGGTTTTATACTCGGCAAGTGAAAACACATTTAGAGACTCCATTCCGGATATCTCTACCAGTGCTTCCAAAATAATGGAAGAATGCAGACTAAAGCAATTGGAGGGGTACCATCTCACAACACATCAAGTACTTGAGATTGAGGTACCGAATCATTCAGTTGATACATTATTAGATGAACTTGTTCCTAATGCAAAAGAATTACTAATTGCTTGTAGTTTACTTGAGATGGTTAAGCGTCTCTTTGCAGATCTCATACTTGGCTTACAGGAACGGGATGTAAGCAGGGCAATCTTCGACAACACGGATATGAATCAGCAAAAGGCTTTTGAGGTAATTGAGATTGAACTCAAGCTTATATTCGATTTGCTTTACACCAAGGCAAAGGCAGTCTACACATTTTGGGGCATTGCTCGACGAATCATTGGAATCTCCCTTACCATCATTGTATTGGTTGTATTAACTTTTTATGAGATGGTTAGCGAGAAACGACACTACTCCAAGATTGACATTGCCATAACTTTGGTATTATTGGCAGTTGCTCCTCTTCTAGAGTTATATGCATTTGTGGAATTGCTTCTCTCTGATCAAACTATTCATTGGTTAATTGTGCATAAGAAAACAAACATTCTACGAGCCATCAACTGCAGTTTACGATTTATTTGTGCTAAAAAACAGAGGTGGTCCAATTGCATTGGTCAGTTCAGTCTGCTAAGCTTTGCCCTAAGAGAAAAACCCCTACACTTCCATGGAATCTTAATGAAGTTAGGCATTGATGAAATACTAGAGATTCACCAATATGAGACTCCTGCATCCATCAGCAATGATTTGAAAGAATTCATCTTCAACGAGTTTAAGTCTCTTAGGCATTGGGCGAAAGCGCATGGCCATGGCTTAGATCTTAAAGCTTTGTTTGGCTGTAGGGGTAGCCGCACACTTAAAAAGTACGCATTTTTTGAGCTTGAATGGAGTGTTAAGTTTGAGTTTGACCAGATCATCCTTGTTTGGCACCTTGTAACAGAAATATTAGATCACAAAGATTTTGAATCAATGATGCATGAAAGAGCCAAGTGCTTATCACAATATATGCTCTACCTCCTAGTCAAGCATCCTAATATGTTGCCCATTGGGATGGCACACATCAGGTTTCAGGAAATTTATGTTGAGGTTGGACGGTTTATTGAAGAACAAATGTCAAAATCAGTCAAAATAAAAGGCAAGAGGGAAGCTATTGAGATGTTACAAAAAGTGAACACTAAGGTCATGCTTACTACCCAAGGAGGAGATAAAAGTAACTTCGTGATATTTCATGCGTGTAAGCTTGCATCACAGATAAACAATAGAAACTATAGATGGGATATGATTGCAAGCTTTTGGGTGGAAGTGTTAGGTCATGCTGCTATCCAATGTAGAGGAAGACATCATGCTCAGCAATTGAGAGGAGGAGGGGAGCTTCTTACTCATGTCTGGCTTCTCTTGGCACATTTTGGCTTAACCGATCATTTCCAGATACCACGTAGTCGTGCAATAGCTGAGGCGGTTCAGAGGTAGGATAAAAAATTAATCAACAAATAACTTATGTTATATTTGGCATTTAGTTGGAGATCACTTCAAGAAAGGACACCATTTCTTTTTTTAAGATCATTATTGGTTTACATTTTCTGTTCATGAAAATGTGTGTAATATTGTACATATTTATTTAGTCTATGATGTAATGTTCATTTGGCACAGAAGAGCCAAGACACCTTTAGATTTAGTATTGCCAAGAATAATATATAAATGAATTATATTTATATATTTGTGTGTGAGAGAGAGAGTTATTGGGCATTATATTAAGCCATTACAGTTATTGAGGAAAAAAATTCTTGCTCTTTCATTACAACTTGGCAATTGTGCTAATAATAGACTTTAACAAATCGTTTAAACGTGTACTTGTGGGCGAGATGACACTAATAGGCCAAGAATGTATCAATCCCTTTTGATAAATTAACCAATTGATTTAGTCAAGTTAATTAGTTAATTCAATTAACATGCAAAATTCGTGGTAACACAAACAAATCACCAATTAACTAAATGCAATGGAAATAAAATTGACATAGTGATTTGTTTATGAATGGGGAAAACCTACATGGCAAAAACCCCACCGGGTGATTTTAAGGTCACCACTCTCGAAAATTCATTATTATCAAAACAAGCGGTTACAAGTAAAGGAATCTCAGTACCTTATACCAACCTATAGTTGAATCCTTACCCCAATACCCAATTGGACTTGTTCTGTAGTGACAATCTCTCATTTTCAATGCACAGCTCCCAATACATGACTAACCAATAGATGCGCGGATCCCAATGTACGACTTAATCACCAACTTGAGAAGGATGTTGGCTGCAAAATTCTTTGATTCATCACACAATGAAGATCACGAAACTCCTTGATCACAAAACCCTAAGGTGTACAAACACAGCAACTTCTTAAAGAGAAAGATGAATTACGGCAAATTTTGTCTCCGGTCACAATTTGCATGAACAAAACTTTACTTCACACTTGCACAACCTTTTACGGCCCTTAAAATAATCCTTATATATGTTTAGAGTTATGAGAAAAGAAAGCTTAAACATGTACTCACGGATTGGATTGAAATCAACTCTGAAAATCTGAATTTCATAAACCTCGACAGATAGGGTATCTATCGAGCTAGCTGTTGAGTTTCGGGCTTTAGCAGCTTTTTAAACCTCGATAGATGCTAACTGTCAAGATAGCTGTCGAGCTTTAAAATCCAGTACTTCTTTACTTGTTTCTTGGATAGACTTGCATGGCTTTGACACTTGAACTTGAAACCTTGTTCCTTGAAGTATTAAACACATCCTAGATCTACCCAATTACAAGTAAAGTGTGTTTTGTCAAAAGATTATCCAATTACATAAAATATTGACATATGAACATATGAGAGAAGTTATAAATCACTCAACTCATACTCACTTATTGAATACAATAAAATTTGTCCTAACACAAACTCTTGAAAAACTTTGAAAGAAAAGAGTTTATGGCAAGAAGACTTTGACAACTTGTATTTCTGAAACACTTTAAACAAAACTCATCACGACATCTTAGCGTGAAACAGAATTAATAGATTGCATACAATATTGTAGAAGACTAAATTTCTCAGTTTGAAATAAATCAAACAAGTAAAATAGTTTCACAAATGCGAATTTGTATTGATGATTGTGTGGTACAATTCTCTGTGATTACAAAAGAGTGATCCTCTGATTCGATCTCCTTGCAAGACTTATTGATTTGGATTTGTGGTAATGTGATTGTGACTTGAACACAAAATATCCTTCAATTTGGTTGAGGGATGGATCGAAGATTGCTGAAATGGAATTACAATGAATCTCTGGCTATGAGCTTGTTAGAAATCCTTTGTTCTTCACGTTCTTCGTGTTCTTCGTGTGTTCTTCGTCTTTGAAGGTTTATGGTGGAAGTTCTTCGGGGCTTTAGGAGCTTGGATCCGTAGAGCTTCACTGATTTGTGATTTGTTGATGTTTTCAGACACTTTAGGCTTGATTCCCGCAAACTTTTGGATCTAGGCAGATGATTTGGATGATTTCTCTTCGAATGTTCTTCGTATTTGAAGTTGAAGTTCTTGGAGGCTTTAGAGCTTGGTTCCGGCAGAGCTTCTGTACTTTTGATGCTTCTGAATCTTCTCTGATGCTGCCTGTGCTTCAAATGGCTTGATGTCCCCCTAAATGTCTTAGGAAGGCTTCTATTTATAGGAGTTTGGGAGTGGATGAGCGACACGTGGCGGAGTCTGATTGGTGACACATGTCACAGACTGATTGGTTCGCTTATGTCATCGCTTACACGTGCGAGGCCGCTTATGTCATCGCTTGCACGAGCTGATGCATGATTGGTTCTTGTATGACACTTGGCAAATTTCTGTTGGCTTCTGAATAGTGATAGTAAAACCTAGCAGCAGTATGTGGCGCTTTGTAATTGGCTGTACTTTGTGGACTTGGTAGTGTGACGTGTCAACTAGTGATAGGTCGGGAATTTTCCCTCTCTACAAATATATAAGAAGCATGTGCATAAAGAGAGAAATGAAACAACACATGTAGAGATAGGTGAAAGAAAGTAATAGCAACCTCAATATAATATCAACATAAGTAAAAGGTGTGCTATCACTAAGTGGTCACAAGACCAATGTACAAGATATAATGTATCTAATATAGAAAGAAAAGAAAAGATGCAAAAATCCTTACTACATCCCTCATAAACACACACTCCCCCTAACATAAAATCTCCTATACTAACCCTCCCCCTATGAGTATAACTACTTTCATCTCAAAACTACTCTCCCTTTTTGTCACGAGTGACAAAGGGCAAGTACATCAAGTAGACATCTCATCACCACTGGGTGAGCTAGCATCCTCATCAGCATCATTGTCATCGGAGTCATTGTCCTCAGATGCCTCGAGAGAAGGAAAGGAAGCCACAGTGAAACCACCCATGACAGCCTGTTCACTTGACACAACTCATCACTAAGAGTGTCAAGGCGAGCATCCATGCGCACCTCAAGTATCACTCCACCCGCAGAAGATGAAGGAGCGGAGGTGGATGGAGCAGTGGAAGCAGAAGGAGTCGCCGTCTCTATCCGGGGCCGCCTCGATCTAAGCTGTGCCTCACTCTATCAAACGGTAGCAGCATCAATGCCACACATAACTGAAAAATAAGGAGACTCGAGATAGGAGACGGAAAAATGGCGAAGTATCCACGTGATAGCCAAAGGAAAAATGAGCTTATCATGGGTTGCCGTATCCCTATAGACATCTATAAAGGACAGAATAAAGTAAGAAGGAAAGTCGATAGAGATATCCTTTAAGAGGGACAACAAAAATCGAGCACGAGGCTCTGTAATGGAGTTATAGTAAGACAAAGGATGAAGAACGAATGTCATCACCATGTTAAGGAACCTCGGACCTTTTGCAAAGCCCGAGCAAGGGGTGTTTTGACGGTCACCCCAAGATGAAGGTGTCTCACAAAAGCGAGACGAGAATTGTCTTTGGACACTGTCCTCAGCCGCTCACAGCTAGGCTAGTTAGGATGCACTAACCTAGGAATGTGTAGTACCTCGGAGACAATCTCTGGAGTAACTACGATGCGCGTACCTCGAACATGAGAGAAGAAATGAGGTACAAAAGTATCGATTCCGTGCATATTGGAGTAAAACTCCTGTATGATCACGGAGGGACAAGTGACCGGGATGCCACAAAGTGACTCCCAACCCCTACTGTGAATGACAGTGGGTAGGTCAGTGTCAAAAAAGTTCAACAGAATGATGTGGCATTCCAAATGAATGCCTCGTCTACAAAAGTTCTCCAAGAAGTCCTTTCGGGCGTTCTCATCACGAAACTGAATATGAGATGGAGTGTGGTCAGAGGAAGAAGATGCCCCAGAACACAGAGGGTTCTGGAACAGAGTAGATTTTCGTTTAGGTGCCATGATGCAACTAACCGAAAGAATGAGAAAGGGAGAAAGAGAGACAAGCAGAAAAGAACCAATACAATCAATATAAGAGTATAAGGAAATTGCAGGTACGTATGCATGAAAATGCATGAGCATGTGACATGCAAACTTAAAAACATCATAGGCTCAGCCCAATCCAAAACTAGCAGCACACAACGAGACAACATATATAGCACACATCTAAAATTCCTGACAATATAGTTAGAATGCTCAGGAAATGCAATGTATGATGATTTGACATCATTTGAACACAAACCCATCCCAAAAATTTTGCAAAAAAACTCAACAATTTTGAAAAATCCCAAAAATTTTCAAAAACCACAAATTTTAGGTCAAAAGATATGAAATGCATGATTAAGAGAGGAATTAAGGACCTTACCAGTGAAGAAGAACAAGATCAAGGTCAAAAATCTCTTGGGAATGAAGTTTGGAGTGAAAGAGAAGAGTTTGGGAGGTGAAAAGGCTGAAAGCAATCGAGAGAGATCAAGGAGAAATGATCTGAATTCGTAAGGATCGTATATATAGGAAAACATAATTCTCAACAGATCGAGAGTTGTCGAAAATTAAAAGGTGCAAGAAAAGCTATCGAGCTAGCTATCGAGGAGCTATCCAGAGTTTTCCTCGGCAAAGGATCTCGATGAATCGAGGTAACTGTCGAGGAGTTATCGAGAAGGCAGAAACTTCCTCGATGGATCGAAGTAGCTATCGAGAAGCTGTCGAGAATGTGATAAAAAGTAGATGAAGAGCTCGATAGATAGCCTAGCAGTCGAGAGGTGTCAAGCAGCTGTCAAGATTGCTTAAAAACAATTTTTCAAGAAGAGAAAAACACAGATATGAATGCAATCTAGCATGCTATACAACCAACGATCCAATCAACATTTTAAACACTCAAAATCATCTCTCAATAAGAAAAATGGCAATCACATAAATCCCAAACGCACACACATACTAAACAAGTCTAACCAATTTTATATTTCAAAAACAAGTTAAGACAGTTTAGTGAGCATACATTTACACAAGTATTCCTTGTGATGGCCAAATCACATTGTACCTGCACATATATCAAAAGTAGCAAAGAATTTTGTGTGTTGTGTGTGAAAAACATTGCAAGATTGCATAAGTGTCTACATGTTATGATGATTTGAGATATGAGAAAATCATTTTAACTCACACACTATCATAACTATTTGATGGGGACTATCACCTTCGAGGTATATCCTATAACTCCCACATCTCTTATAATACACACTTGCAATCATCTATAAAGCATTTTGATTCTTTTTGCTTTTATTTTTCTTTGTATATTTTTTTCTTTTAATAAGCATATCATGCATGGGCATATAAGAGAAAGAAAAGAAATACCCAATGATGTTAAGCATTTGACATTCCACTTTTGCTATACTGAAGCATACAAATGTCATTTCATGATTGGCAGGCAACAGTGGTGAGATGGTTATTTATGCATTTCTCTTAGGATTTACTAGTCCTTCCTGTCAAAAAGAGTGATACAAGTGTTAAGTACAAGGGATCACTTAATCTAACTCATCACAAACACGAGCCACAAAACTCACTTGCTTAGTTATGTATAGAGTTGCTCATCTAAGCTACAAAAGATATAAAGTTTAGAAAATTTTGTTTCAATGGCCATCCAAGGTACACAATTACCAATGTACACAAACACACACTGTTTTTGTATTTTTCTGAATTTTCAAAAAAAAAAATTAATTTTATATGAAAGACAAAAATAAGGCAAAAACTGAATAGTAAACAAAGAAAAACATGTTAAACAAAGCAAAGCATAAAACTAGACTGACTCAAAACATGAAAGCAAAACACACAAGTAATTCAAAAAAAAAAAAAAAAAAAGGTGAGAGAGAAAAAGTGACAAAATCACTTGGAGTCTTTTTCCTTCCACACCTTGGAAGAACCTTTCCGTTTAGCAAACCCTTGATCCAGCAGTGAGGGAGAAGAATTAAAACCGTTCAGGTTTGAAAGGAACATGAAGGCTTTGAGAAGATCTCCAAGAGGAGCAAAGGAGGATAGAAACTAATTCTGATTTCACGACGCGATCATGTTGTTGCTCTGTTGGGTGGCTAACCATTTATAGCAATTAGGTTGAGTATGTCCAACTGCGCCACAATGACGACAGAAATGCTTTCTTTTTTTTTTTCTTTTTTTTTTTAGGCTTTTAAGTATTTCACTTCTTAGCCCTAGGGTTCTTGATCTCTTTCTTATCAAGTTTAGGGGGTGCTTCTAAGATAGATTTACCCTTGTTTATTTTCTCACTAGCTAATTCATTTTTAACATCATTGTTCTCAGTTTCAATATTATTAGCAGAAGAAACAAAAACATTAGTACTAGCAAAGGCAATACTAGGAGAAGAGAAATCATACCCTAAACCAGTTCGATCGGATGCAGAATTCTGAAAACTAAGCATCTCATCGAGCTTTGCACTTGAAGTCTGCCTTGGAATAGTTCTGCCTCAAGCTTCTTGGTCTTCTCAGCCAAGAAATAATTCTCAAATCTCAGTGTTCTAATGGTCTGATTTGTTTCATCAAACTTAGTGGAAATTTCTTCTTGTTCAAGCTCCACTTCACTAAGCTTCTTGGTGGCCAACCTATACAACTTCTCATGCTTTTTGGAAACCTTGTATAACTTTGCATAGGCTATGTGGATGTCATCCTTTTCATCCGTTTTTTCAAACTTAGATTCCACCAATTCCTCTTCTTCATCCACATCTTCAACAATCCCTTCAGTAGGATTTACGATGGCAGTGAAGGCATTTAGGATTCCATCATCCTCATTATTAGAATCATCCTCAAGCTTAATGTCGTTCAACGTAGCAGTAAATGCCTTGCTCTTCCCAATAGTCTTGAGATACGTAGGGCACTCTTGTTTTATGTGACTGAAACCCTGACACCCAAAGAATTTTGGTCCTGAGGGAACAGTGTACTGACCACCATCACTAGCATCCTTCTTCCCTTTGTCTTGACTCTTGAACTGTGATGAACTGGATTGCCTACGATCCTTGTGGAATCCTTTCACGTTGGCATTCTTCATAAACTTCTTAAATTGCCTCGTGATATAGGATTTCATTTTAGAATCTTCATCGTCTGAAGACTCATCAGTGTCACTGCTCTTGGCCTTCAATGCCATGCTTTTGCTCTTGCTTGTTTTCCTGATCCTTATTAACCCCAACTCAAAGGTCTGCAGATTTCCAACCAACTCTGTCAAAGGAATTTTGTCAATATCCTTTGATTCCTCAATCGCGGTGATCTTGGCATGAAATTTCTCGGGTAGAGATCTGAGCACCTTTTTCACAATCTTGGGTTCAGGAATGGTTTCCCCAAGATTAAAGGCTGAGTTCACTATGTCCTTGAGCTTGGCATAGAACTCATCGAATGACTCATCCTTCTCCATCTTAATCTCTTCAAAGCTCGTAGTAAGCCTCTAAAGTTTTGAATCCTTGACAGCCTTGGTTCCTTCATAGGTTGTCTAGAGAATGGTCCATACTTCCTTAGCAGTTTCAGTAGAGGATATCTTCTTGAATTCCTCATTCGTGACTGCACTGAATAGAGCATTCAATGCCCTGCTGTTGAAGTTTGCCACCTTGATCTTAGCATCATCCCAGTCGACCGGCGCTTCCGTAGGCTTGGTCCAGCCTATCTCCACAGCTTGCCACACCTTTTCATCCAATGACTACAAGAAAGCTCTCATGCGTACTTTCTAGTATGCATAGTTAGTGCCATCAAATAAAAGAGGTATAATAAGAGACTGTCCTCTATCCATGACAAACAAGGGTCAATGGATCACACAGCAAAGATTAACACCTAATCAGAGTGTGCCTACTCTGATACCACTTGATAGGCCAAGAATGTATTGACCTCTTGTGATAAATTAACCAATTGATTTAGCCAAGTTAATTAATTAATTCAATTAACATGCAAAATGTGTGGTAGCACAAACAAATCACCAATTAATTAAATGTAGCAGAAATTAAATTGACACGGTAATTTGTTTACGAATAGGGAAAACCTACACAGCAAAAACTCCACCGGGTTATTTTAAGGTCATCACTCCCGAGAATTCACTATTATCACAACAAGTAGTTACAAGTAAAAGAATCCTAGTACCTTATACCAAACTACAGTTGAACCCTTACCCCAATACCCAATTGAACTTGTTCTGTAGTGATAATCTCTCATTTTCAATGCACGGCTCCTAGTACGTGACTAACAAATAGATGCGCGGATCCTAGTACGTGACTTAATCACCAACTTGAGAAAGATGTTGGCTGCAAAGTTCTTCAGTTCATCACACGATAAAGATCACGAAGCTCATTGGTCACAAAACCCTAAGGTGTACAAACATAGTAGCTTCTTCAAGAGAAAGATGAACTAGGGAAAATTCTGTCTCCAATCACAATTCGCGTGAACGAAACTTTGCTTCACACTTGCGCAACCTTTTACGACCCTTAAAATAATCTTTATATATGTTTAGGGTTGTGAGAAAAGAAAGCCTAAACATGTACTCACGGATTGGATTGAAATCAGTTCTGAAAAACTGAATTTCATAAACCTCGATAGACAGGGTATCTATCGAGCTAGCTGTCGAGTTTCGAGTTTCAGCAGCTTTTTAAACCTCGATAGATGCTAGCTGTTGAAATAGCTGTCGAGCTTTAAAATCCAGCACTTCTTCACTTGTTTCTTGGACAAACTTGCATGGCTTTAACACTTGAACTTGAAACCTTGTTCCTTGAAGCATTAAACACATCCTAGATCTACTCAATTACAAGTACAATACGTTTTGTCAAAGGATTAGCCAATTACATAAAATATTGACATGTGTTTCTAACATGATTCACATATGTCTTAACAAACACCAACTATGGCCGATCCAACGAAGTAGACAAAAAAGGCACATAGCCAGACTCAATGGTAGGCATCAAACTCACCCTGCCAAAACAGACTAACCTGTGATCGGGGTCCCTTGAAAATAAATGGCCTTAATCAAAACCCAGTCCAACTTAATATGCAGCTTAAGTTTGCTACTTGTAGAATTCTAACTTAATTGTTTTGTGAAAATGATTTGCCTGTAACTCATTGATCAACTCAATCGAATGGGACAAATATTATCTTAAAAATAGAGATCTTTGTGTGTCTAAAACCTATACAATTCTTCATTTTCCTATTGTTTCCCTTACTTTTCCCAATGAACTATTTTTAACTACTTTTCATACCATGTTACTTATAACGAGATTGGATCCCTTGAGTGGTTTTTCCAATTAAGGGATTTTTTTTATTAGTTTTTCACTTTATTACTATTAGGATTTTCTAGTGTTAGCTTATCCATGCCAAATTTCAATTGTATTTGCACTCATTTTCTTGCATTGCTTTTTATCGAATTGTATTGTAAATGAGATTTTAGAGGGTCATATGCTGAAGATTGAAGATCTCGTTTGAGGAATTTCAGTCAAGCAAATGACGGGATATCAAGAAAAATTTCTGGTGGTGGTACAATTTTTAAAAATTGGTTGGCCAGTGCATTTCGCAAGAAACTCGCGAGTAATCTCATTATAATAACCAAAAAAAAAAACATATTTCTCATATTGAAGAGAGGGAGAGCTACCCATTATACTTAGGGTCTGTTTAGGATCAGCTTATTTTACTAAAACTAAAAACTTTTTAGTGAATGTACTGTAGATAAAGATAAAAGTTAGCTGAAACAGTACAGTGAGACTCATGAATAGTACCAAAAAGTACAGTAGGGCTCATGAATAATGACAAAAATAAACTGAATAGTAAAATAAGCTGGCTTTTTAATTTTGAGCCTGTCACGCCTCGAACCCAGGTAAGAGCTAGGCACATGACAATAGCCACACACTTATAAATTTTACACCCTACAAATGTGGAAGGCCTTCTTAACAACTAAAGAACTATTCTAAAAAAAAAAATTCATCAATAAATCCAAAAATATCTTCAATAGTGCAATTCTCAAAAGATCTCCAAAATAATAATCTTCCAACATCAAAATAAAAATAAACTAAATCCTTTAAAGCTAAAAGTCTACACAAATGGTAATTTTAAACATAAAAGTTCAAATCTTATTCCATTGATTTCTTAAACTTCACTCGTGCGCACATCCCAGTGGAAGCCCAATCATATGCTACTCTTCCTGATCAGAATCTGAAAGGGGAAAGAGGGGGGGTGAGTTGACAACTCAATAAGTGATCAAAGTCCTAATAAGTTCTATTCAGCAATGGATTTGTAAAGTAATAAGATGTAATATGAATCTTCAAAAGCTATGATATGCTATGGGTTTTCAAAAATAGCTAAAGAAGTTTCATAATCTTAAAGTAGTACGTTGCAAATAGATCACATACTTTAATCGTACAATTATATCATAGATGGTTTAGAAAGTAGTTAATTTACCATATATCAAAAGCTATAACTTACAATAGGTTCCAAAAATACATAAACAGTTTTAATGACTCAAAATAGTTAATTATTCAAATGTAATTCATATTCTTAACAATCTTATGACTATGGTCACACTATATCCCCGTGACTGGGCATCAGAGTACCAATGAATAACCCCCATTGGCTGGGTATCAAAGTACCAATGAATAACCCTCATTGGTTCGGGTATCAAAATACCAATAAATAACCCCCATTGGCTGGGTATCAGAGTACCAATAAATAACCCCATTGGTTTGGGTATCAGAATACCAATGAATAACCCCCATTGGCTTGGGTATCAGAATACCAATGAATAACCCCCATTGGTTTGGGTATCAGAATCAATTCATAGTCAAATTGTCCATAAAAATATGTCTTATTCAAATACCTATATATATAATCACATATTCAATCTCAAATATATTTGTGATATTTCTATACTCTTTACTTTAAATCAATATAGCAAAAAAAAACAATGCTCATATATAATTGTGAAAATTCTTTATTCTTTACTTTGAATCAGTATAGCTCAAAACAATTAAATAAATTACATCATATATTCAGTGATCAGATATATTTGTGATAATTCTTTACTTGAAATCAGTAATACAATAGAAATAAAATTGTAACAACTGTAAACAAATTTTAGTAGTTAAATTGCGCAAAATAAAACTAATTAGGATAAGGTTACTTACCTCAACTAGCTCACCACAAAGAACTTCTTCCTAACACTTCCTCTAAAATCCTTAGATCTCACCTAACAATTTATAAGCACAATTTACTTAAAAATCATAATAATAAGAATAACTTGCAAGTTACTTGACCAGAAGAGAAAACTTCTAAAAGTACCCAATAATTTCTCACTATTAACTCTCCTACGGTTTCTCTAAGGCTATATTCCACACTCTATCATTTGTATTAATTCTATTTGTTTCACGCAAAAATTCCCAAGCACTGTGTAATATAAGACTCTCTCCTCACACGATTATTTAGGCTAAAAAGTCAAAGCATTCATAAGATTTGAATGCTCTGTAAAGCTGAGTAAAAATTTCTAACCAAAAGGCCTTTGTCTCTTGTCTCCATAGACTCTAAAGTCTAAAAGGCTATTGGACTAATGGTGGTCTAACCAATAGTCCACTGTTTCTTATAATAAATATTCACAAAAGGGTAATATACGCCCAAAGCAACTCCATGCCCAGCAAAGCACCAAAAATTTAAGATGTTACAGAGAAAGACGTGCAGAGCAAAAGGGATTTTATCGCCCAATTCCGACCCTTTTCCGTTTACACTTACACCGTAAAACCCATAGAAATTTTCTTGATAATTCCGCTTGGCCAAAAATACCAACATAAAATATACTCTAATTCTAAATAAAACTTAGATTTGACAAGAAAGAAATTCTTAAGCTCTTACCTCAGTTGTACAGTCAAATCTTCTCTACTTCAGTATTTTGGGTAGTCTCCTCTCTCAAAACATCTGTAAGTATAAGCTGACTTAAAATTAGACTATGTAAACAAGGGTTTTCAACCTTATTTTCTAAAAAACCCCTTAGTATTATTAATTATAAAAGTTGACCCCATAAATAAAATTACTTAAATACCCCTCCTTTTATTTTATTTTATGTTATTTTATTTTTCCGGGTATTACAGAGCCAAACACACACTTAGTGCAAAAACCCATTGTATATTCAAATTAATTTTTGTAATTTGTATATTTGGTATTTTTATGTAATTTTTGTTATAGGATTAGATTATTTATTTCCTTGTTTTAGGTGCTTTTAATGTTGTTTAGTCAAATTAGGGTTTTATATACTTTCATAGCCACCTTCGGGTTTCTAGGTACCCTAGGTTTTCTTTTTACTATATAAACACATTGTAACTTCCAAAAGCAATTTAGTTTTCAGATAATTATCAATAAAATTGTAGAATTTTTCTCAAACTTTTTTTTGGTAGATTCTAGTTTATCATCTTGTGGATTCAAGGAATCCCTTATGAATTCGAGGTTTACTACTCAAAAACTAACAATTTAGTTTCTATGCATCAAAAAGATCATTGTGTGTGCTTTTTTCAAGCTTTCGCGACATCAAAAGCTTGATGCTGATAGGAAGTGTTCCCAAAATATTCAAGAGGTCTTGAAGTGTCTAAGAAAGCTTGGATTTGTTGTTGGTCACTTAACTTATGGAAATGGAATCTAGTAAGGAGAAAGGATTGGTGTAATTGGTTGCTAGTAGGAGCGGGAAGCTCATATACATATACATTACTTAGATTGGAGGGTTTTGTAAGTGTAATGTATTGCCACTATTCTTACTAGTGGTTTAAGAATACAAATCCCTTGTCCCACATTTTGTGTTTGTTGATACCCAAAATTTAAGGGGTCTGCCAAGCCCGTAACAAAGAAAGAATGAACCGACATAGATATTGGAATGAAACATTTGAATCCATGAATGGATGTTGAAGCCTCGAATAAGGCATAGTGGGCCTAAGAACAAGTAGAGTCTGGAACAAGGCGCGATAGGCCCAATTGTAGGTACAAACAAAAAGATATTAAACAAGATTGTAATAGACCTAAACCAATGAATAATAGAGGTCCAAGGGGGGATACAAACAGCTCATAAGGGACTGGTTTCATCGCATGAAAACCCACAGGAAAACAAAGAAACCCATGAATGGGTACTAATTACTCGTAGGGATGGCCAAATCCATTGGATAATGGATACCCGACCCAACCTGAAATTTCTGGGTAATACCCGGTTAATCATGGATAAATGATAATCAAGTAGAATTTGGATATTATCTGAAATAATCAGGTTGGGTATGGATATTACCCACACCTGACCTGTACTAAAAAAATTAAATAAATAAACCCTAAATCAAACATCAAACTTTCAGCCCCCTTTTTCTCAAAAAAAAAAAAAAAAAAACTTTCAGCCCCCTCAACCTCACGGCACCTCTCTCCACAAAAATCTACTTCACAATCTGAACGAGTCTACAATTTTTGCTTCCTAACTCTCTTTCTTTCACTTCCTTTCTATGGCTATTGACATTGATCTCCTAGCATTCCTTTCTATAGCTATTGACCTTGCCATGGCCAAGTTGAACAAGTGATATGTGCAGCAAAAGATTGAATCACAATGTGCTTATATGCCGGATTCATCCACATCAAGCGAGTTTCCTGTCAAGACATAATTCTTACTTTTTTAGTCTAAATTTGCCTGCAATATATTGTAAATATAACTACTAACTACTAATGATAGTTCAAGTATTACACTAAAACTACTACAATTATTTTCATTGCATGTGCATGCGCATGAGAGAGAGAGAGAGAGAGAGAGAGAGAGATGAGATTGATTGACGTAGACTATCCTACTTTAAATTATATCACTAGATGATTAGTATATTTTCAGTTTCAAGCACAAATTAATAGATTTCTATATTGTTTGATGCTATCTGTGATATGGGTTCTTTCTCAATTTTGTTAAATCTGTGAACAATGTGAGAATTTACATTTTTTTTTTTTTTTTTTTTTTTTTTGCTTTAATTTAACTATAGACATTTGCTCTTGTTTTCACCATAATGTTGATATTTTTTCATGGGTAATGCCTTTTGGTGTTATCAAGGATTGTTTGGGTAAAAAGCTGAAGCCAGTTATTGTTCATGTAAATTACCACCCAGATAAACTTCCAAGGATGAAAGCAATAGTAGATTTCTATGTTAATGGCAAGCAAGATGCACTAGAACCTTTCCCAGATGGTTCTGTTTGGCAGAAAAAATAGAACTACATAATATCTACTTCTTACTATTGGATGATGCAGTTGTTCAATTCTTTGTATCACTCACTGGATAAAGATAGACTAGTTTCATTTCACCTTCTGAGAGCCATAGGAAGTATCCTTTGAAATGCTCCCCTTGAATTTCTATTTAAATTTTGGTTTTTAATTTTTTAGGATTCTTTTTGAATGTTCAAATAGTGTGTAAAACACCTATGAACGTTTAGACCCCCAATTTACAAATTACCAACACAAGCTTATAATCAAATAATATATGTGCGGAATATGAAAATAAGCTAAAACAGAGTTGGTAAAACAATCTAAACCGAAATTAATCACAACCACAACAGTAATTAAAAGGCAAAGATTAAGGGAAGAGAGATGCAAACACAAAGACAACACAGCGATGTGTTATCGAAGAGGAAACCGAAGTCCTCGGCGAAAAACCTCTCCGCCGCCCTCCAAGCAGTCAATAATCCACTAGAGAATAAAGTTGGGATACATGAATAGCAGAAGACCCTCCAAGCCTAATCTACCCAGTGCACCTAAGCCCTCCAAGCTTCTTGCTCCAACAGGGTTACGCCGAACCTTGTCTTCTCTAGCTTACCGGATCCCGCAATAGCCCATTGCATCAACCAAAATGAATTGGTCCCTTCTTAACTGCTTCCCAAGCACCAAAAAGCCTTCTCACAGATATGAGTATGGTGAGATAAGGATTTGGCTAATGTACCTCTTAAGGATATATCAATGGAAAATGTGAGAGTAGAGGAATTTGGAGAATCAAAGGATGAAGATTGTGGATGAGTCAATCTTGTTTTTCTCTAGGGTTTCTCTATCAAAATTCTCTCTGGAAGCTCTCTACATTTCGTGGGTATAAGGGTATTTATAGTAGGGTGTGTATGGAATGCGAAGAGTCAGTTACAACCAAACAGGGTGATCTGGCGACTCGAGCTCGCGATTGGAATGAGTCGTGAGTTTGAGTCGCGAGCTAACTGTCTGGCTAGACTGGAGGTTTTGTCTTGTAGTGCAACAACTAGCGTGACCCTTCAACTCCCCTTACATGCTTCACACATTTGCCACCTTTGACAACTTGCCAGTCACGAGATCCAGTCGCGAGGCTCTTCTTGATTGGACACTCTTGAGCTTTTCTTCACACTCTCTCACGCACTTCCCTTACATGATTCTCACCTAAATACAGGGTTTCTAAATGCTGAATTACAAGCAAATTTAGCATGGAATAAAGCCAACAAAATGATTGAATAAATTCAACCTTATAGTTTTTGCATTAATTTAATTTTAGTCTTCCATTTGTACCCATTAAAATTAACATTCAAATTTAGGTCTCAGTATTATAGAAAGCAATGGTAGAAACTTGACTAGAATTGCAAAAATATTAAAACTTAATTTTTTTTTTTTTAAATCCCAAAAATCAGGTTTGGGTCGAGTTTGGGTGTCCATGGGTAAAGGATCCAAGTAAAAATTGGGTATGGGTGCTAATCGGATAAGGGAACCAGGTATCCACGAGTAAAATAATCGGTTCGAGTATGGGTATACCCGACTATAGACGCCCCCAAAAATTGAAATTTTTCGGGTTTTGTCGCACATCAGGTCCTTGCCAACATGACTCTTATGTGCTTATGTTTCTAGGGTGGGATGTGTGTATGTGAGTCTCTTTTTCTTATTTTAATTTTAGGGATCGCTACCAACCATTGGTTTTGTATTAGGTGTGATTGGTCACCTAGATGTCTAATTCATTTTAAGTTACCTAATTAACTAAACCAAATTTTATGGGTTGATTTTACTCCAAAAAAAAAATTTATGGGTTCGTTAATTAAGATAAACCAAAAGTCTTTGAATCAAAGATCTTGGACTCGGAAGTTTGGTTACGTGCGGGGAAGGTGTTAAGCACCCCATAACACCTATCCAAAAATAGTACCTCATTTTAATTTATTCTCAATGTTAACTTTTTATGAAAAAATAAAATACTTGGCATTTTGATTTTTTTAAAAGGATTTTACAAACAATATACATTCATGTGAGTAAATATTTATATATAGCTATCATGTGAATATTAACACCAACAAAATATATACAATCAAAACATGTGAGATATACTTTACAATAGCATGTAAGTATTTATTTACTATATAGCTAGCATGTGAACACTAAATGCTATACAAAAACAAACACAACATAAGAAAACGAGAGGGTTGGAAGAGTAGCATCTTGTTGTCATGCCCAATTTTCTCTTCTTCTTCTTCTTCTTTTTCATGCAAAAAGATGACAAGGAAAACTCATTAATGCAAAAAAAAATGTTAGGGACAATGTAAGCTTATAGGGTGTTCAAAGACTCAAGAGGATAAGCCTTGAACCCAAATCCTCAAACTACAACTATTCTAAGAAAAGACTCGAAAATAAAAAGTTACAATGTTAACTTTTATTATTTTGGAAAAGCACTTTTTTTTTTTTTTCTTAGAAAAGATTTTATTGTGAGATTTTGAGGGAAAAAAAATTCTCTAATTGGCCAACTGACTTGATTCCCTATTAACTCATGGTTGCGAAGAGTAAGTCTGGACTTGGCTCCTTCCAGTAAATTTCAGGGGTAAGGCACACCTTATGGATATGGAGAAACAAGGAAACCTTCAACGGGTGGTGGTGTATATCAATGACCATGTCATGGGTCAAAATGGCATTGAACAAGAACATATTATTGTCAATAAAGTCTTGGATCGTAAACCTGAGAGTCCAGCAATTTTCTATGTCATGTCTCAGACGATCACACTGGAATGCACACTTCTTGGATAGGTCAAAATTCTTTTGTGGTGGGTTGCTAGCAGGTTTCGGAATCATGGTGCTAATTTGTGAGCCTTCACTAGAATGGGGAATAATTATGCAAGAAACATAGGTAAAGGAGTGTACTTCCTCCCAAAGCCTTTTCTGAGTGACTGATTTCTTGAAGGATTAGTAGTAACAGATTGAGTAGGAATCGCTTGAACTGTAAAAGTGGAAACGGGGTCCTTTTGTCTTTGAGGAGCTCGGGATATCATCTGAACCTCCCACTCTTTCTTCTTGGGAACTATATGTTGAAGCACCCTGAATTGTGCTGACAGTGCAAAGATTTTTGGATCGGACTAGTTGTGCATTGGCTGATCTACATTTGGAATTTCAGTAGACATAGGAGTCTTTCACTTTTAGGACCCCTTTTCATCCATTGTAGCTGATGGCTTTGTGTTAGCATGTCTTGTGGAAGTGTTACTTAAGACTTGGGCATCTTCAGTTGATTCCCCCATTAATGGGAAGCTGTGCAAACTTTGGAGCATCATCTCTGAGAGTATCTGGTTCATTAGATGGAGCATGATAGGCCAAAAACGTATTGACCTCTTGTGATGAAATTAATTGATTAATTAGCCAAGTTTATTAATTAATCAAATTAACATGCAAACACATGGTAGCATAAACAAATCACCAATTACACTAAGTATGTGGTGGAAAATAAATTGACACGGTGATTTGTTTACGAATGGGGAAAACCTACACGACAAAAACCCTACCATGTGATTTTAAGGTCACCACTCTCGAAAATCTACTATTATCACAACAAGCGGTTACAAGTAAAGGAATTCTAGTACCTTATACCAACCTACAGTTGAACATTTACCCCAATACCCAATTGGACTTGTTCTATAGTGACAATCTCTCCTTGTAATGCACAGCTCCCAGTACGTGACTAACCAATTGCGCGAATCCCAATACGTGACTTCAATCACCAACTATAGAAGGTTGTTGGCTGCAAAGTTCTTTAGTTCATCCAGACGATGAAGATAAAAAGATGCTTGGTTACAAAACCCCACAGTACACAAACACAGTAGCTTCTTCACAAGAGAGATGAACTAGGGCAAATTCTGTCTCCGGTCACAATTTGCTTGAACAAACTTTGCTCAACACTTGTGCAACTTGTGTCCACCTTTGACGGCCCTTAAAATAATCATTTTATATGTCTAGGGTTGTGAGAAAAGAAAGCCCAAACACATAATCATGGATTGGAAGAAAACATAACAGAAAAATCTGTTTTTCTTAAACCTCGACACATAGCTATCTGTCGAGCTGCTGTCGAGCCACGGGGCTGGAACAGCTCTTCAAGCTCGATAGATGCTAGCTGTCGAGCTTTAATGACAGGCACTTTCTTAGCTTGAATCTTGGACAGACTTGCATGGCTTTAACACTTGATCTTGAAACAAGGTTTCTTGAAGTATTAAACACATCCTAGATCTACCCAAATACAAGTAAAGTGCGTTTTGTCAAAAGATTAGCCAATTACATAAAATAGTGACATATGTTCCTAACAAGTGAATCACATATGTCCTAACAATCTCCCCCTTTGGCAATCCGTGACAAAACCACAACAAACAAATGAGATATGAGAGAAGTCATAAATCACTCAACTCATATTCACTTGTTGAATACAATAAAATCTATTTTAACACAAATTCTTGAAAAACTTTACAAGAAGAGAGTTTATGGCAAGTAGACTTTGACAACTTTTATTTCTGAAACACTTTAAACAAAACTCATCAAGGCATCTTTGTGTGAAACAGAAATAATAGATTGCATATAAGATATAAGAAGCATATGCATAAAGAGAGAAAAGAAACAACACATGTAAGGGTAGGTGAAAGAAACATACATCAACATATAAAGAAAATAAGTACAATGTATGTTAATGAATGCTCGAAAATGTGTTGAAAACACAAGAGCTGTTTAGACCCCCAACATCTGTGGGTAATGATGGTATATATAGCGTGTGTACAGAAAGTGTGTATCAGATAGGATAATCTGGCAAAACAGAATGTTTCGCGGGTGTCTCGCAGGAAGGCCTTACCCGTGAGCGACTCGCGAAACATAGCTGTCTCCATCCTGTCCTGACTCTTTGCATTCCAGCATGTACAGTTCACATGCTTCACTTCAAGGGATACTTAGTCGTGAGCTAGCCGTGAAAACTCTTCACTCTTCGATTTGCTTGAGTCTTCACATTCTTTCTCTCTCACACACAACCCTTACAGTTAAATCCCACAGCAAATATAGGGTACAAAAGATTGAACATAATTATAATCAAATTTGGCACGAAATAAATGCCAACAAAACATATAGTTGTAAATTACAACTTTACAGTCAATAATGGTCACAAGACCCATGTACAAGATATAAATGTATCTAAAAAGGAGAAAAGAAAAAAAGATACAAGTAATCCTCATTGCATCCCTCAAATATTAACACTACCCCTAACAAAATGGTCATATACTAACTCTCCCCCTAAGTATGACTACTCTCATATCCAAAACTACTCCCCCTTTTTGTCACGAGTGACAAAGGGTAAGAGTGTCAAGTAGACATCTCATCTGAACCAAAAGAGCTAGCATCTCCATCATCATCATCCTCATCCTCGAAAGCAGTAGCATCATCATCATCATCATCCTTATCCTCAAAAGCCTCTAAAGTAGGTGGAGGAGAAGTCTCAGAAACAAAGCCACCCATGATTGCCTGCCGTTGTGCAATACGACCGATATGGATGTTTACCTGATACAACTCAGTAGAGAGTGTATCAAGGCGAGCATCAATTCGCTAAAGCTATGCCATGATGTCCCCGAGAGTCACATCACCCGAAGAAGTGGAGGGAGCGGATGTGGATGGAGCAGATGTGGATGGAGCCGAACGAGAGAGAAGAGCTACTAACCCAGACTGCCTCGACCTAAACTGCGCCTCTCTCCATTTAACAATAGCGTAGTCTATGGCACACATGTAGGTAAAATGGTCGAACACTAGAAAGGGAACAGAAAAGTGGCGTAAAATCTTCGTGATAACCGAAGGAAAAATGAGCTTATCATGAGTCGCCGAATCCCTATGAACATCTATGATAGAAAGAATAAAGTGAGAAGGAAAATCTATAGTAAGATGCTCAATAAAGGACAACAAAAATCGAGCATAAGGTTCTATGATAGAGTTATAGTGAGAGAGAGGGTGAAGAACAAAAGTCATAACCATGTTCAAAAACCGAGGGCCTTTTGCAAAGCCCGTACAGTAAGTGAACTAATGCTCACCCCACTCAGAAGGGCGCTCACAAAAAGCAGATTTAAGCTCGTCTTTAGACACAGTCTTCAGATGATCACAACTAGGGTAGTCAGGAAACTCTACCCTGGGGACACAGAGCACATCCGCAACAATCTGCGGTGTGACAGCAATGCGCGTACCTCGAACGCGAGTGATGAAATAAGGTACTGAATAATCAAATCCATGCATGTTGGAGTAAAACTCCTGGATCAGCACGGATGGACAAGTGACCGAGACGTCACACAGTGACTCCTAACCCCAACTGTGAATGACATCAGGTAGGTCAGTGTCGGCAAAGTCCGCCAAGATGACTTGGCATTCAGAATGAATGCCTCGTCGAGAAAAGTTCTCCGAGAAGGCCTTTCGGGCATCCTCATCACGGAACCGAACAGATGAAGGAGTAGGATCAGACGAAGTGGATGCCCCAAAACGAAGAGGGTTCTTGGATGGAGTAGACTTGCGTTTAGGTGCCATAGACACAGACTAACGCAAACAGAAGAGAGAGGGAGAGAGAAAGACAATCAGAAAAGTCCCAAAAACAATTCAAATATATCAAGATATATTGAAGAGTAAGAACGTATGCATGGGAATGCATGAACATGTGACATGCAATATAAAAAGCATCATGGGCTCAGCCCAATCCAATCCTACCAGCACACAATTAGTTGCACACATCTAAATGCATGATAATACTGTTATAATGCTCATGTGATGCAATGCATGAGGTTTAAAGATCATTTAAACAAAAAAAACATCCCAAAATTTCAACAAAACTCAACAATTTTGAAAAACCTCAAAAAATTTCAAAAACCCCAAAACCTAGGTCTAAATGCATGAATAATGAGAGAAAATGAGAACATACCAAGTGATTTGAAGCAAGGAAAGGCCAAAAATCACGAGAGTTGAAGGTTTGGAGAGAGAAGAGAGTGTTTGGGACGTGAGGAGTCGGATTTGTCGAAAGAGAGATCGAGAAAAGTGAGAAAGAAATCTCGAACAACGCTCAAATAGGAACCTAATAAATCTCGATAGATCAGGATGTGTCGAGGAGGTGTCGAGGTTTAAAAGTGTTTCCTAGCTGTCGAGAAATCTATCGAGCATCTGTCGAGGAACAATTCAACAGAAAAAATTATAAAGAACCTCGATCAATCCACCTAGCTGTCGAGAAGCTATCGAGGGGTCAGAAACTTTGTCGATCGATCCACCTAGCTGTCGAGAGGTGTCAAGATTGCAATAAAAATCAGCTGAAGATCTCGATAGATAAGCCAGGTGTCGAGAAGCTGTCGAGATTGCTTAAAAACAGTTTTTCAAGAAGGGAAAAACACAGATATGAATGCAATCAAGCATGCAACTCAACCAAGGATCCAATCAACATTTTAAACTCTCAAAATCATCTCTCAACAACAATTTTAAGCACATAGATCCCAAAAACATGCACACACACTAACCAATTTTATATTTCAAAAATAAGTCAAGACAGTTTAGTGTGCATACATTAACACATCTAAACCTTGTGATGGCCAAATCACATTGTACCTGCACATGTATCAAAAGTAGCAAAGAATATTGCGTTTTGTGTGTGAAAAACATCGCAAGATTGCATAAGCGTGTACATGTTATGACAATTTGAGATATGAGAAAATCACTTTAACTCACACACAATCATAGCTGTTTGATGGGGATTATCACCTTCGAGATACATCCTATAACTCTCACATCTCCTAGAATACACGCTTGCAATCATATATAAAGAATTTTTGTTCTTTTTGCTTTTTATTTTTCTTTGCATATTTCTCTTTTTAAGCAAATCATGCATGGGCATATAAGAGAAAGAAAAGAAATACCCAATGATGTTAAGCTTTTGACATTCCAATTTTGCTATGCAGAAGCACACAAATGTCATTAACATTGCACTTTTACTATGTCGAAGCATACAGATGTCATTTCATGATTGGCGGGCAACAGTGGTGAGATGATTATTTATGTCTTTCTCTTAGGATTTTCTAGTCCTTCCCATCAAAAAGAGTGATACGAGTGTAAGTACAAGAGATTACTTAATCTTACTCATCAAAAACACGAGCCACAAACCTCGCTTGCTTAGTTGTGCATAGGGATGCTCATCTAAGCTACAAAAGATACAAAGTTTTAAAAAACTTTGTTTCAATGGCCATTCAAGGTACACAAGTACCAATGTACACAAAACACACTGTTTTTGTATATTTCTAATTTTTCAATTTTATTTTTTTTTTATATCAAAACAAAATAAACAAAACTGAAAACAAACAAAAACATGTTAGTCAAAGCAAAGCATAAAAACTAGACTGACTCAAAACAGTAAAGCAAAATACACAAGTAATGCAATCAAAAACAAGAAGGGATAGAGAGAGAAAAAGTGATAGAATCACTTGGAGCCTTTTTCCTTCCACACCTTGGAAGAACCTTTTCGTCTAGCAAACCCTTGATCGGCGGTGAGGGAGAAGAATTGAAACCATTCAAGTTCGAAAGGAACATGAGGGCTTTGAGAAGATCTCCAAGAGGAGCAAAAGAGGATGGAAACTAATTCTGGTTTCCCGATGCGGTCATGCTGTTGCTTTGTTGAGTGGCTAGCCACTTATACCAATTAGGTCGAGTATGACTGGCTGCTCCACAATGATGACAGAGATGCTGCTTCTCCTGTTTAGACTTTTGAGAATTAGCCTTCTTAGCCCTAGGGTTTTTAACATCTTTCTTATCTTGCTTACGGGGTGCTCCTAAGATAGATTTGCCCTTGTTTATGTTTTCACTAGCTAAATTAGTTTTGACATTAGTGTTCTCAATTTCAACGTTATTAGCAGGAGGAACAAAAACAATAGAACTAGTAGAAGCAATACTAGGAGAAGAGAAATCATACCCTAAACCGGTTTGATCTGAAGTAGATTTCTGAAGATTGAGCATTTCATCAAGCTTAGCGCTTGAAGTCCTTTCTAGTTGAGCTCTGACTTGGAATAGTTCTGCCTCAAGCTTCTTGATTTTCTCAACCAAGAAGTTATTTTCAAACCTCAGTGCTCCAATAGTTTGATTGGATTCATCAAACTTTGTGGAAAGCTCTTCACGCTCAAGCTCCACATCACTAAACTTCTTGGTTAAAGTAGAGGACAGACAGAAAAGACAATTAAGTCTTATGCTCCTTTCTCACCCACACAGCACGAGTCTTTGGCTGTGAAGATGAAAAGGCATGTGTCCTAGTATGTCTACTAAAGGACAAAGAAGAATTAGAATTCTCCTGAAATTGAGTTAAAAAGCTCAAAGGTTTTAATGGCTCTCCAAACAAAGGTGTTGAACCTTGAGAGGGAACCTGTGACCGTTTGGACACTTGCTTTTGAGGATACAACTTAAAGCAATTAGGACGAATGTGTCCAGAAACACCATAATGGTGACAAACATGAGCAGTTTTAAGGCTACTAGACTTCCTAGAGTGAGGTCTAACAAAGGATTTAGAATTATACAAATTAGTTATGGATTTCATACCTTTATCACCTTTCTCATATTAGGGCACAAAAAAAGTCTTTGATCTAGAAGCCGTGGAAGAGGAGGGCTCGGAGGAAACAGCATATCTTAAGCCAATCTTATCAGAACTAGGTTTTTGAGCACTCAATACCTCAATAAGCTTTGCACTAGACATCCTCTCTATTTGAGTTCTTGTTTGGCTAAGCTCAACCTCGAGATTCTTGACCTTCTCTTCTAATGAGGTGTTCTCCATAACAAGAGTCTCAACTAACCTTGTAGTCTCATCTAGTTTGATTAACGGTTCAGCTTTTTCAATTTTTACCTCATTAAGCTATTTTCTACAAAGATGAGAAGGCTTTTCAAATTTTATAAATTCAATGCATAGCTTATCATAGGCTTCCTGAAATGTCAACTATTTGGGTACTTCATCATTAGAAGAATCCTCGCTGTCACTAGCACTCTCCACAATCACCTTATCGGTTGTGGCAGTAAAAGCTATATTTATCCATATACTTATCGGAAGAGTCATCCTCAATATCACTCAAGGTAGTAACCAACACTTTACCTTTTGAATTCTTGGTATTTTCCTTCAAAAGATAGTTTGGGCTCTCTATCCTCATATGACCAAAACCTTTGCACTCATAGAACTGAATAAGGGGTTTCTCATTCTTGCCCTTCCTAGAGGATTCAGATTTCCTAGGGGCTTTGTTCTTATCCTTTTTCCTATATTGGAGAAGCTTGATAATCTCATTAGCTATGAAGGTTAAGTCCTCATCCTCATCCTCATCTTCATCTTCATCTTCATCTTCAAAGTCATCACTCTCTTCCTCTATACCCTTAAGAGCCATGTTCCTACTCTTTCCACCTTTTCCCAATTTACCTAATCCCATCTCATAGGTTTGAAAGATCCCTACAAGCTCAATCAAAGGAATTTGATCAATTTCCTTCACTTCTTTAATGGCAATGATCTTGGCATGAAATCTTTTAGATAAGGACCTATGGATTTTCCTAACAATTTTCGATTCTGCTATAGATTCTCTAAGGTTGAAGCTTCATAGTTTTTACTATCGTGGTACCTTCATAGGTGGTCTCAAGAATGGTCCATGCTTCCTTGGCAACTTCCGTGGATGACTTTTTCTTGAATTCCTCATTAGTCACCCCACTAAACAAAGCATTCAAGGCCTTACTATTGAAATTTGCTACTTTGATTGTTGCTTCATCCCAATCCACCGACGCTTCCTTTGGCTTAATCCAGCCAACTTCAACAGCTTGCCATACTTTTTCACCTAGAGCCTGCAAAACAACTTTCATATTAACTTTCTAGTACGCATAATTAGTGTCATCAAATAAAGGAGGAATCAAAAGAGATTGTCCATGATCCATGACAACGGGGGTCAAGGATCACACCTAGGAAATTAATCTAATAAAAGTGTACCGGCTTTGATACCACTTGTTGGGAAATTTAGACCCTAGTTGATAGAATTAATAAGTTTTAAACCCAAGTTGTTAATTAGAATTATTATGAATAAACCTTACTAAAACAACCAAACATCAATATCATGTCAATATCATGCACAGCGGAAAAGAAAATGAGACAAGATATGATGACCCAGGAAAACTAATGAAACAAACTAGTTTCACAGTAAAAAACCTGGGAGGAAACCTTACCGAAAAGTAATTCACTATAGTAAAGAGAAGTTTTAGATCTAGTACAAAACCTTTGTCCCTAAACTCTACAAACCCCGTAGATGAACTCATAGCAGAGACCTTTATCGCTTTAGAACCTCTGAACTCTCTAGTATATGAACGCCACCAATGATGCACGGATCCCAGTACGTGACTAACTCCTTTGCACGAATCCCAGTACGTGACTAACTCTAGCAACTTGAAGATGTTGTTGGCTGCAAAGTTCTTCACTTCATCAACAATGAAGATCAAGAAGTACTTGGTTACAAAACCCTAAGGCGCAAAAGACATAGTAACTTCTTGCAGAGAGAATAAGGCACTAGGTCACTTTCTACATATGTGCTCTATGTATAACAGCGTTTAAAATAAGCCTTATATATGTTTAGGGTTGTGAGAAAAGAAACCCTACACATACATGTCAGCATGAGCTGAAAATCAGATCTGAAAATTCTAATTTCGTAGATCTCGATAAATTCAGCTTCTGTCGAGCTTCGTTCTTATATCTCGATAGATACTGTTTTTGTCGAGGTATCTGTTGAGCTTTAATGAATAGCTTTTATTCACTTGTTTCTTGGTCCAATCTTCATGGTTTTAATACTTGACTTGAACTCTTGTTTCTTGAAGTACTAAACCCATCTTAGATCTACCCAATTACAAGTAAAGTGCATTTTGTTAAAGGATTAGCCAATTACATAAAATATGTCCTTAACAATCTCCCCATTTGGCAATCCGTGAAAAAACCACAACAAAACAAATAATCATGAGAGAAGTCTTAAATCATTAAACTTATAACCACTTGTTGTATTACGAAATAAATCTATCCATACTACAAACTCTTCAAAAACTTTGCAAGAAGAGAGTTCATGGCAAGATAGATTTTCACAACCTGTCTTTTTGAAATGCTTAAACAAAACTCATCAAGGTATCATGTGTGAAATAGAAATAAAGATTGCGTACATAAAGAAATGTGTGTATAAAGAGAGAAAAGAAACAACACATGTAGAGGTAGGTGAAGAAAACATACATCATCATCATATATATATATATATATATATATATCAAAGCTAAGCACAATGTATTTGAAAATGGTCATAAGACCGGTGTACATGAAGCTAAAAGAAGCTCCTAAAACAACAAGGAGGTAAACATTCCCCCTAACAAGATGAAACACAACTCCCCCTTATAAAGGCATGTATTTCTCCCCCTAACATGTAGAATCTTAAAAAGAAACCACATTTTCTCCCCTTTTTGGTCCTCGTTGACAAAGGGTACAAGAAGCTATAAAACTTCACTCGAGAAACAAAAAGATGATCAAAGGGGCATAAAGAATCCATATAAATGCATGAATGTAATGAAACAAGATGCTATAGATGACAAGATAATAAGAAAGATGCAAAACATGAGAAAAACAATGCATGCAAAAGGGTCTCGACAGATCGAGAAGCTGTGAGCTGCTATCAAGAAGCTACCCAAAAATCTCGATGGATCGAGAATCTGTCGAGAATGTATTGAGCAGACAAAGAGCACAAGATTTTGGCTTGACGGATTGACCTATTTGTCATGAAGCTGTCAATGTCAAACCTAGAAATCTCGATAGAAGAGGTATCTGTTGAGAAGCTATTGAGGATGCAGAAAAGAGGTTTTTCAAGGGGAAAAACACATAAGATAAGAAAGCAACAAGATGGCTACTCAAACAAGCATCCAAGCAACATGTTAAGCACTCAAACGCACCTCAAACTCTAGATGTAAAGCATTCCTAGAACAAAAAAAAAAAAAAAACACACACACACACACACTAAACAAGTCTAACCAATTTTATTTTTCAAAAACAAGTTAGACAGTTTGGCAAGCATATATTAACACATGTATCTCTTGTGATGGCCAAATCACATTGTACCTACACATGTATCAAAAGTAGCAAAAATTTTGCATGTTGTGTGTGAAAACATAACAAATGTGCCCAAGTTTCTCATATTATGACGATTTGGGATATGTGAACATCTAATGCACTCACACACAATCATAAATGTTTGATGGGGACTATCACTTTTGAGGTACATCATATAACACCCACATCTCCTAGAAACATGCTTACAATCATTTTAAAAGCATTTTGATTCTTTTTGCTTTTATTTTTCTTTTCATATTTTAAAAGCTTTTATTTTCTACTACTGGTGAGCTCATTGACCCTCTACATCTCCCTTGGAGGGTCTATGCTTATGGCCCTAACAACTTTGCTTGGGAGCATGTCGTGCCCAATAATCCCAATGTCTTAGGCTACCCTCTTCCTCCCAACACTCGGGCGGTGAGTTCTTCCTTCCCTTTGTTCTTTTTTCCTTACCACTTCTCTCTTTTTTTTCAGTCACTAACCCTTCTTTCTTTGAACTACAACTCACTATCCAAGAACATGAGGAGTTAGTATGGTTGGCTGAGAATCTCAAGCTGGAGGTGACCAACTATTCAAGGAGCTTGTAAGGTCCTAGAGGGGTAGCCCACTCGAGTAGGTGATGATGATGATGATGATGATGATGACAGTGGTGATAAGGAGGATTTAGAGGCGACTCCTAGCTACCAACCATGGAAGAGGTGACACCATTGATTACCTGCAGTCAAGACATATAGGCATACAACACACATCTTTCTTTTCTTGTTGCTTTTATTGTTTTTTATTTCCCTTAGCAAACAATTGAATTCAGTTTGAGACAAAGGGTTGTACTTAAGAACATCTTTTTACATTTATGCTTTTAATTGGGACCAGCACTTAATTTACACTTTTTGGTGGGTTTTGCACTTTTGTTTGAGGTTATTTTTATCTAAGTTTTAATAATGATACCCATGTGATTTATGAGCAATGAAAATGATATTTATGTGTTTTTATGTATGGGTTTTGTATTGGTGGAATTATTTGATGAGTGAGTATATATTTTTGTGCTATTGATGACTACTAAAGGTTTATGTATGGCGGAAAAATTTAGGGGTTTTAAGTTATAACATGTGATAGTTAGTAAATTTAATTTTTCCATTGCCATTGGGCTTATTTGGAGTTAGTTAAAGTTTCTAAATATGTTGTCTTGGAGGATAATTTGATTTTGCTTTTATGGGTCTCTTAATGATGTAGTGTAAATTTTATGGAAGCTAATCATAATGTTGGAGATGATATTAAATGGGTTAACTCTAAAAATTGGAGTTTATGCATTGTGAATTAATTTGTTAAGAAACTTTGGAAGTGGAATATATTATTATTGATGGGGTTAAATATTAGGCTTGCCTAATTAAGTGCTTATTTGGCAATTCCTAAATTGTGGCTAGATACAATTTCAACTCTATACTTATTATGATAGGTTTACTTGATATTGTTTAGGTTCTAGCTAATCTCCTTGAAGCTTGGAGAGTTAGGATTTTGCGGTTGTGAGGTAAGTAGCTTTTTAATGGGATTTTGAAAAATAACATAAATGTTGTTTTTGGGTAGACACGTTTTTGGAAATTACCTATGGAAACTATATTTTCCTAAAAACTATTGTGTCGTAACCTTAATATATATATATATATATATATATATATATATATATATATATATTGATGACTTGCATAATTTGGCATAATTTATCACTTCTAAACTTTAAACTTTAGTCTAATTTTATTTATTTTTGTTGATTTTAGATTTCATTATTGTTATTTAAATTTTATTGCAGATTTGAAGAAAATGAAGATTTATTCAAATAAAAGAGACGTGAAGCAGCTAGAGAGAATATTGGGCTGAAATAGAGCAACGTTTTTGGGCTAAAACAGAGAGCAACGTTTTTGGGCTGAAAAAGGACAACACGTTTAGAAGAAAAGGGAGGCGCTAAAAGAGAAAAGGGGGGTACCGAAACTGAAAGGAAAAAGACGGATGAAGCAGAAAAACGCTGAAACAGAGGAACGCTGAAGCAGATTTTTTAGCGTTCATTTTCCTTTCAATCTTCTCAGAAAAATTATGGTGAATTCGTTTATGTTGAATTCAATTTTTAGCATGAACTAAATTTTCTTTATTCTAGGAAAACGATGTAATCTAGTTCCGAACTATGCTTACTTTTCTATGTTAATTTGAATTAATTCTCTTCATGTTTGTCTGATTTATTCTGAGCTTATTGCTTCTAATTAACTGGCCATTAATTAGATGATTTTGATCTTGTGATTTGCTGTCGAAAGAGGGAATTATAGGATAGATCTTGAATGTTTCGGCATAGGTAATTATAGAGATCGAAAGACTTGTATGAACCTATGTAGTATTAAAATCGTTGGTCTTAATGCTGTCTTGCTTTATTAAATTGCATATTCTTATGTAAAAATGATGAACAAGAATGTTTCCAATTGACTGTCGAAAGAGGCTTTTGGATCAGTTTGGAGATTGCTAACAAACAGAGAGAATTAAATTCAATTAGCTAGATGAGTAAAGCATAGTGAGGAATTAGGTGAAATCGATTTCCTAGAAGTTTTCTTCCCATTAATTTGATCTTCGAACAACATCTTTCTTTTCCTTTGCGCATTTTCTTTAAATTGATTTTATTTTAAATTCCAATTACAAAAAAAAAAAAAAAAAAAAAAAACCCTTAGTGACTTCTCTAGATAAAATCGAGATTAGCATAATTTTGGTATTTGTCAAAAGTAAGTGACCAATCCCTGAGGACGATACTCTTCTCATCACTTTACTATAAAACTACGATACTGTGCACTTGCAGTTTTGCACCAATCATATATATATATATATATATATATATATATGATTATATATGAAAATGCATCATATTTGGTATTGCATTTGGGGAAATGTATGAATTGATGATATGGAAAAATAAGCATCTTTTATTTAATCTTTAATAAGAAAATAATTGTGTTAGGTTCTAAAGATTTAGGAATTTATGTATTTAGAACTCTAATTTGTATTGTTGGCAAACTATGATCAAAATAGGGTGTTTAGTCTTGTTTAGGCTTGCTCAAAGTTGGGTCTTTCATGTAAAGTTGGAATCGAGAGGCTGCAGATGCATTGGTGCATTTCGGCCTAGCTCGATCGATCGAATCTTGGCCAGAATGCTTTTCTGCAGAATTTTCCAACTCAGCCTTAACTCATTAAACGTTTTGGGTTTTCTGTTTTTACCCTAGGTATATAAAGAAAAACCCTAGCCACGTTTTTAGAGTTGCTCCTGTTGTATTATTGCTCATACTTTTCTGTTTTGTGTAAATCTCTTGTGAGATCTAGAGGAGCTTTCCTTTACACAAAGCTTAGGGTTTTCAAGGTAGAGATAGTATCAACATCTTGATGATCAACTCGGTTGCTGCCATTGGAGCTTAAAGAATAATAAGCGTGGGTGCTTGTAGCTGATTAGAGAATCCAAGAAAGAAGGAGTCCGTGGATTCGAAGCTTACATGTGGTCGTGTCAGTAAGTTCTACTGGTAGGTAGCATTAGGAAGTCAAGCGGGGAGCTTGTAAGTCCTTTTGTATGAACTTCGATTCTTTCGCATAGTGGATTCAGTTTACCTTGAGGATAGCTAGGTCAAATCCTCCCCAGGTTTTTACCGTGTGGTTTCCTGGGTGATCATATCATTGTGTTATTTATTTTTCCGCTGCTTTATATTCTTGATATGATTGTGTGATTGTGATAACCTAGAATTGCATAAATTGACTAAGTTAATCACTTGGCTAATTAACTAGGTTAATCCGGTTGGTTTAAGGGGTCTAAATTTCTAACACATTGATTTTATGGTATATTGAAAATTTTAGAGATGCTTATCTTGTCTTATATTATTTGGGAAATTGATAGAAAATCTCTTGACAAGAATGAAGTTGAAAACCTTACAAACCTTGTAGAAGTTAGATTATTTAAGGTTTTCTGAAACTACCTGGATATGAACTATGTGTTTCAAAGTAGTGTAACCTGTGAGTTTATGTTCTTTTAACACCATGCCATGTGTAATTTCCCAGTGATCACCCAATTTGGTTTTCGTAGTCTTTGTGACAACGGAATCAAGTCTAGATCAGTGCCCTTTCACTTTGGATGACGCATTCTTCCCTGCTATCCATGGGAGGAAGAGGATTCCTTGATTGTGTGTGGGTGAGGCTGCTGCCCATAGGGCCAAGAGACCACATGCAAGAGAGGTCCTATTTGACACACTCTTTCTGCTGCCCATGGGGGGAGAGAAAAACCTTGAGGGTATGAGTGAGGCTGCTGTCCATGGGGCCAAGAGTCTACATACCAGAGAGGACAATATTATGCCAGTTGTGAATGAGTGGATCCCCTGGCCGGTCTATATGGTAGTGTGGTATATTTGAGATAAATTACCATATGTTAGATTTTATGGCTTTGGAATTATATTATTAGTGCTCACAGATTATAGTATATGGTTTCAAGATATTTACTTTGAGGAACTTGTATTTCATTATTAAATCATTCTTATCATATTATTATTGTAGACGAAACTTGTATTTCCCCCACCCCCATTAAATATGCTACTTACTGGGCTCTGTCTCATCCCATTATTTTTATAACCTTTTTAGAGTAGGCATCAGTCTTTTGAGACAGCTTTTTGGTGGCTAACAGTAGTTAGACTAACTACTGATGGAGGCTGAACTTTTGTAATGGGTATATTAGATGGTGTACATCTTAGAATAGGCTTGACTCATTCTTTTGTATATTAAAGTGGTTGTAACGTTATTCCTACTGGTGGGACAAGCTGATGATATGTAATTAAAATTCAAACCTCTATTCTTTTATGGCCAATGGTCCTTGTAATTATTGCTTAGAGTTCTGACTTACTTTGAGGGTATATTCAATGAAATTATTATGATAATTCTTGATGTTGGTATTTGATATGATTTATGTGAATTGGATTGTCAAAAAGGAAAATCTATAGGTTCTTTGAAATGTCTTTTTCATGCTTTGGACCCTTTGGGGTTTGGGGTGTGACACGCAACTTTGACCTTGCATACATGAGCTGCGAATCAAAGGAAACCCTAACCGCCCTATTTAAGTATAAAAGTAGCCATTTGAGTCCAAAATCCTCACAAATGTATTTTCAACCCGAAGAGCCCCTTTTTGAGGTCCCCTAATGGTAGAAAACTCTCCACTTGGTGTCTCAACTTGGATTAGGAGGCTTGGTCCTGATTTCAATGATTCCATCACCCCCTAAGGTCTTTCTTGTGTCTTTCTATACCATCAAATAAGGGTGGATAAGCCTCTTCTTTGTGCTGCTGCCAACTATTGGGTCCCTTCTTGTCATGTTTTTTGCTTCAATAAAATAGAACTATGCCACACTATCGAAGAATTTGGGGCCATCATGAGTGAATCAGAGATTGATGATCTCATCTTCCCTACCAACACTCATGCTCTCTCTTGTGTCTTTCTCACTCATGCTCTCTCTTTTTTCTTTTTTCTTTTTTTCTTTTTTTTTTTTCTCTTCTTCTTCTTTTTTTCTTTCTTTCCTTTTTTTCTCCCTCTCTTGTTTTTCAGATATGGCTACAAGAGAGGTTTCGGTTGCTTCAACCTCCTATTGTACCTCATAGAACATACCTCTCTAGGCATCTTAGGGACCATCGGCTTCATCAAAATGACATGAGCTTTGAGGCATACATGGAGCTTATGGGTCACCTCAAGGAGACCGACCTCCAGTGGCTTATGGAGTGGTGGCATATCTTAAGCATGGTCCATAGTTGCTGCAAGGATTGTTGTGTGCCTTTAGTTGGACTTCGTTGCTGCTCATACTACTCCACTTGTCATATCTCAAGGCAATTTGGAGAACGTCAATGAGCTCTTAATGATGAAGGTGCCTTCCACACTGAGGTGTTTACCAATAGGATCTTGGGCAAGATTAGTAAGGCTTGGCCATGCCGTATGGTGATGAAAGGCATTGTTTCTCCTCGATACATCTATCCCACTGCGAGGTACAAGCAATGGTTAGAAGATGACATGAAGTGGATTCTGAAGGATGACAAAGCTTACATGAGGACTAGCAAGAAAGCAAGGAGGGCTGAGTGACCACCTTGATATGCCCCATATTTACTTTTTTGCACTTTTATAATTCTTGTGTTTTTGTTTTTGAATTTAACAAAGGATTGGAATGTTCCAAATCCCCTATGAAAACAATCTTATCATCTTTTAATTTTAGCAATGAGAGAATCACTTTTATATTATCTTTGCTTATTGTCAATATTTTTTTTTTCTTTTTCTTTTCTTTTTCCTTTGCCATGTAATTTTTGCCCATGATATCCTTTTGGGAATTTTTTCCATGCCCATGGTCTTTTGCTCTAACTTTTGCGTAGACTGCCCTTTCGAGTTTTCAATCTAGCGGGGTTCTTTTGCCTTAATTTTTGCCTAGGTCGCTCTTTTGGGTTTTCAACCGAGCAGGCTTTTTTTCCTTTTTCTTTTCAAAAATATTGTATTTCCGGAGTCTATCTATGTTAATTGGGCGAAGCATCTCTTCCCCATCCAAATCTATGATCCTCATAGCACCTCTAGACATGGTCTTCTTAATGATAAAAGGCCCAAACCACCTTTGCTTTAGCTTTGCTCTTGGATTAAAAGTCTCATCTCTAAGCACCTTTAGGACCAAGTCCCCTTCTTTATGGTTTCTCGATTTCACTTTCTTGTTGAATGCTCTAGCAATCCTTTTTTGGTACCCTTGTGCATGATATTGTGCCCTAGCCCTCTTCTCATCTATCAAAGACAATTGTTCATATCTCCCCTTAGCCCAAACCCATTCTAAGACCTTGGTTTCCACCAATACCCTCAAAGATTGTATCTCCACCTCAATAGGAAGCACTGCCTCACTACCGTAAACGAAAGAGTAAGGTGTTGCCCTAATTGACACACAGAGAGAATTTCTATAACCCCATAAGGCAAATGGAAGCTTTTCAGCCCAATCTTTGTATGTCACTACCATCTTGGCTAGGATGTTCTTCACATTCTTATTAGTTGCTTCTATGGCCCCATTAGCTTCTGGTCAATATGGTGAAGACTTGTGATGCTCAATGCTATATTCTTCCATAACTCTCTGAACTTCGCCCTCAAAGTGGGAACCGTTATCAGAGATGATCTCTCGGGGCACCCCAAACTAACATATGATATTGTTTTCTAAGAATCGAGCCACATGCTTAGGAGCTATCCTCTCGATCACATCTAGGTGGTACATGGTTCAAGTTGGCGTGTGTCTGACAATCTTGGCAATTCTTCACATAGTCTACGTAATCGGTCTCCATCGCATTCTAATAGTACCCTATCCTTAGGATTTTCTTCGCTAACATTCTTCCATTCATATAAGGGCCACAAATCCCTTAATGAACTTCTTCCATTACCCTCTCGGTTTCTTCTTTCTTCTAGCAACAAAGGTGTACACCATCATAGGACCTTCTATAGATTTGTCCTCCACATAAGATGTATTGTGTTGCCATCATCCTAATGGAACGGCGTTCTCTCTTGTCGGCACCATCCTGATATGCCCATAATTCCAAGAACTTCACAATGTCATAGTACCATGAAACTTCCTCTTCCTCTATGGTCATTACTGAAGCTTTAGTCTTCCCTTCGTGGACTTCCTCTTAACTTTTCTCAATCTCCAAGAGTCATGTCCACACTCCCTCGAGTATTTCAACCATGGAAGCCAAGGTAGTTAAGGCATCCGCAAATTGATTTTGAGCTCCAGGAATGATCGTGTACTCAGTCTTGCCAAATGTCTTAGTTAAGTCTTCCAAGTATTGTTGATAAGGCTTCAAGTGTTCCTCCTTCACTTTCCACAACTTTTGTGCTTGAACTATAACCAAAGTTGAATCTCCAACGACTTCGGCCTCTTTTACCATAAATTCTCAAAGAGCTTCCATTCCATTAATACAAGCCTCATATTCAGCCATGTTATTTGTTACTTTAAAGTTCAACTTTATTGCTAAAGGTATGTGAGATCCCTCGGGAGTGATTAAAAGTACTCCTATCCCATTCCTATATTAGTTTATGGCTCCGTCAAAGTACATTTTCCATGTTCCTAACCTTACGTCCAAAATGTCCTCATCTAGAAAGTCTTCTTTACCATCTTCCCCTTCTATAGGACTCTCGACACAAAAATCTGACACGATACTCCCTTTGATAGTTTTTCTAACCACATATTTCAAATCGAACTTTGCCAACAAGATCAACCATCTTGACAATCTCCTACTCAAAGCAGGTTTCCCAAAGAGATACTTCAATGGGTCCATTCTTACTACCACCCATATTTGAAAGGGTAAAATGATATGTCTCAATTTCTATACAGCCCAAACAAGTGCAAAGCATGACTTTTCTATGGAAGTGTACCTAGTCTCGTAATCATGGAACATCTTGCTCAAGTAGTATATGGCCCTCTCATTCTTCTCATCATCTTCTTGTGCAAGCATACTTCCAATCGCATCCCCTATGATAGAGAGATATAGGAGTAAGAGTCTTCCATGTTGTGGAGGCACTAGGATAGGTGGATGGAGGAGATATTCCTTGATAAGTTCAAAGGCCTTCTGGCACTCATTATTCCATGTATGTGGTTCATTCTTCCTTAGGAGTTTGAAGTTGGGCTCATAAGTAGAGATGAGCTTAGCAATGAATCAATTAATGTATTGCAATCAACCCAAGAAACCCCTTATCCCTTTCTCACTTCTAGGTGGCGACATCTCCAATATTGCTTTGATCTTGGATGGGTCAACTTCTATCCCTCTATCACTCACTAGGAAGCCTAGCAATTTCCTGGCAATTACCCCAAAGGTACACTTTTGTGGGTTCAATCTTAGTTTATATTCTTTAATCCTCTCAAAGAACTTCCTTAAGTTTACGGTGTGGCTTTCCCTATCCTTGGATTTCACTATCATATCATCGACATACACCTCCACCTCATTATGCATCATATCATGTAACAAGGCTATAGCCATCCTTTGGTAGATTGCCTCAGCATTATTAAGGCCAAATGGCATCACCATGTAACAACAGATTCCCCATTCAATAGTGAAAGTGGTTTTGGTCATATCTTTGGGAGCCATCTTGATTTGGTTGTACCTTGAAAAACCATCCATGAAAGACATCAAGGCACTTCCTGCCATGTTATACACCAGGACATCAATGTGAGGGAGAGGAAAATCATCTTTTGGGCATGCCTTGTTCAAGTCCCTAAAATCCACACACATCCTCACCTTCCTATCTTTCTTAGGTATGGGCATGACATTGGCTATCCATTCGGCTTGGTGTACAGGTTGAGGAACCCTACTTTTAATTGCTTAGTGACTTCCTCCTTGATTTTTAAGAGCCATTAAATCCTCATTCTTCTCAACTTTTGTTTGACATGTACCATATTATCATGAGTATCAATGTGATGTTGAGCTATCTCGGGGTCAAATCTGGACATATCTTCATAAGACCATGCAAACACCTCTTGAAATTCCATAAGGAGTTCTTGAAGTTCTTTTCTTTCTTTTTTCATTTAGGGTTAAGCCAATCTTAATTCAGCGTGGATTCTCATTATTGCCCAAATTAATAGTTTTAAGAGTTGGTTCCATAGGTTCAATTTTCTTTTCCAATTATTTATTAATTCCATTTTCAAATTCATTTGAATCATTTAAGCGCAGTATTTCAATATTATGGGGCACATTAAAGTAAGCCAAATTAGAATTCATCTTATTTAAAATATTAAGAAGTACATTGGAACTTGCATTACAAAACTTTTTCCCCATGTTTTCAGAAAACCCAACCCAAGTCCAATTATTATGGGCCGCACAACAGGCGTGATGAATTTGGAAGGATCACTTGGATCTTCATTGGTGATGGCGAACACGTCTCCACTCGTCTTCATCATGGTCTTCATTGCTTCTGCATCCATGTAGTTCACCCAATCGACCTCTTCCTGTATCTCTTTGATCACCATGGTAGGTTTCTCCTTAAAGGTAAGCTTTTCATTAAAGAACATTTCCCAACCCAGATACACCTTTTCATCCTTACCTACCCAAGGTTCGTGGAAGCCACAATAAGGGAAGTTTCCTCCTTCTTTCATGAAGCTCCCATTGAGAGTTCCACGGTTTTTCTTGAGTCCGTTGCAGCCTTCAAAGAATCCTAGACCTTCCCTTGTCACTTGAGTCTTGACATTAGGGAACTCGACTACCCCTTTTCCTCCTTTCCTAAGGCCCATTCCAGGCATGTATCCCATGTTCTTCGTCATTGCGATCACCTCGTGGCTAAAATATGGGAACAAGTCGGTAGTATACCTTTCTGTTAGGACATATGTGTTTCACTTGTTAAGAACATATGTCATTCTTTTATGTAATTGGCTAATCCTTTGACAAAACGCACTTTACTTGTAATTGGGTAGTTCTAGGTGTTTTTAATACTTCAAGAAACAAGGTTTCAAGATCAAGTGTTGAAGTCATCAAGTCTATCCAAGAAAACAAGTTGATAGTGCAATTTCATTAAAACTCGACAGCTGTCTCGACAGCTGCATCTATCAAGTTTAAGAAAGCTATCTCAAGCCCGAAAGCTCGACACCTTCTCGACAGCTGCTCGACACCTCCTATCTATCGAGATTTAAGAAATTCATAATTCTGATCTGATTTCTTGGGATCCGTGAATGTGTCTTTGGGCCTTCTTTTCTCCTAAACCTAGACATATAAAAGATTTTTTAAGGGCCGTCAAACAATTCACAAGTTGCACAAGCATTGAGAAAACTCTGTTGAAGCAAATTGTGACCAAAGACAAAGTTCTTGCCCTGGTTCATCTCTTCTTGAAGAAGTTGCTGTGTATGTGCACCTTTGGGTTTTGTGACCAAGCATCTTCTTGATCTTCATCGTGTAGGATGAACTGAAGAACTATGCAGCCAACCTCTCTTTCTAGTTGGTGATTGAAGTCGTGTACTAGGATCCGCACATTGGTTAGTCACGTACTTGGGAGCCATGCATCAAAGGTGGGAATTGTCACTATAGAACAAGTCCAATTGGGTATTGGGGTAAGGGTTCAACTATAGGTTGGTAAGGTACTTGGGATTCCTTTACTTGTAACCGCTTATTGTGATAATAGTGGAGTTTCGGGAGTGGTGACCTGAAAATCACCCGGTGGATTTTTTGCCGCCAGGTTTTCCCTATTCGTAAACAAATCACCGTGTCATTTATTTTCCGCTGCATAATTATTTTATTAGTGATTTGTTTGTGCTACCACGCGTTTGCATGTTAAATTGAATAATTAATAACTTGGTAATTAATTAATTGGTTTCATCACAAGGGGTCAATACGTTTGTGGGCTATCAAGTGGTATCAGAGCAGGCACACTCTGATTAGGTTTAATCTTTACTGTGTTGATCCATTGACCCTTGTTTGTCAGGGATAGAGGACAGTCATTAATCATACCTCTTTTATTTGATGGCATTAACTATGCATACTGGAAAGTACGCATGAAAGCTTTCTTGCAGTCTTTAGATGAGAAGGTGTGGCAAGCTATAGAAATTGGTTGGACCAAGCCAAAAGAAGCGACAGCCGATTGGGATGAAGCCAAGATCAAGGCGGAAAACTTCAACAGTAGAGCGTTGAATGCCTTATTTAGCACAGTCACCAATGAGGAGTTCAAGAAGATATCCTCTACTGAAACTGCAAAGGAAGCATGGACCATCCTCCAGACAACCTATGAGAGTACAAAGGCTGTCAAGGATTCAAATTTTCAAAGGTTCACTACAAGCTTTGAAGAAATAAAGATGGAGGAGGATGAGATGTTCGATGAGTTCTATGCCAAGCTCAAGGACATAGTGAACTCAGCCTTCAATCTCGAGGAAACCATTCCTGAACCCAAGATTGTAAGGAAGGTGCTCAGATCTCTACCCAAGATATTCCATGCCAAGATTACAGCAATAGAAGAATCAAAGGACATTGATAAGATTCCTTTGACTGAGCTGGTTGGAAACTTGCAGACCTACAAACTAGGACTATCTAGGATTGGCAAGTCGGGTAAAGGCAAAAGCATGGCCTTGAAGGCAAAGAGCAATGACACAGATGATTCTTCCAAGGATGAAGATTCCAAGATGAAGTCCTACATTACAAGGCAGTTCAAGAAGTTTATGAAGAATGCCAATGGGAGGAACTTCGACAAGGACCGCAGGCAATCCAGTTCTTTTCAGTCTAAGGGCCAAGACAGAGGAAAAAAGGATGCTAAGGAAGGCGGTCAGTACACTGTTCTTGCAGGACCAAAGTGTTTTGGATGTCATGGATTCGGTCACATGAAGCAAGAATGCCCCACATATCTCAAGAGCATTGGGAAGAGTAAGGCACTTGCTTCAACCTTGAGTGACACTGAGTCCGAGGATGATTCCGACGATGAAGATGACGGAATCTTGAATGCCTTCACTGCCACAGTCAATCCTACTGAAGGGATTGTTGATGAAGTGGAAGAAGAAGAAGAATTGGTGGATTCTAAGTGTGAGAAGATGGATGATCAAGATAATATCCATTCAGCCTATGAGAAACTATACAAGCTATTGTGAAATTTTAAAATACTCGCAAGAGTATGAACCGTACCGAAGTATAGCTTGACAAGAACGAGGTCGAACCCACAGGGACTTGAATGAACGTAGGAAAATTAATTAAACCTTAACCAAATTAATCCTAATCTAGTTTAATAAAAATTGGTTGTTTTGAAATTAAATAAACTAAGCAAATAATAAAATTAAGCAAATAGTTAAACTAAGCAAAAGATATAAAGCAATAAAAAAATGTAAACAATAAAGGGAAAGGAATTAAGGTTTTGGAATCCGTCTTGCAAGTCATATCATCATATATTTATGATCATTAATTTTTCCCAACTCACTACATGATAATCTAGAAATCAATCTTGCTATCATGGAAAATATCCTCATTAAAATCTTTATTTTAAAAATCAAAATCATGTTCTTCTTCACTTCTTAAATATAAAACCAAATCATCAATTGTATCCGTAGCCAAACAAATCACAAGATATATCCAATTCTAAAAATCAAATCATAAATTGTATCCATTGACAGACAAATCACAAACGATATCCAATTTTATAATCAAGAACTAATAAAATAAGCATTCAATTAATTAAGACAAATCCTAAATCATGAGAAAAACATGATTGAACTCATATCTAGAATCCTATCTTAGTCAATTGATATGAAGCAAGAACAATTTAAATCATTAAAGAACAACTATTGTGGGAAAAATTAAATCACATAAATATTACTAGTAATCCTTAACAAGGTTTCATCCTCAACCCTAATTATAAATTTAGCTACTCATGGTAATTGAAATAAAACAAAAGAATAAAATACTAAACATTAAACTAGACAAATAAAATAGAGAAAGAAATAGTCACAATGCTATCATGGAGAAAAGCTACAGAGAAGTCACATGCGGCACTGCCTCTTGCTCCAATTTTCTGTTTTGCATCTCAGCCCTAGCACCAGCCTCCCTGAATTTTGCCCTAAAAAGCCTTTAAATAGGTCAAGGAATTCTATTACAAGTTGAATTTCCGTTTGGAGAAAATCCCAGATTTTTAGGCTTCATTTAACCGACTATTTTGGCTCATTTAAATTCAGAATTCGGGCTCCTGGTAAACTACAAAGTTGTAGCCCTTTAAGTTAACTTTCCAGCCCAACTTGAATCATCTCAATTGGACATCGGAGCCAAAAGTTATGCCAAAAATACTAACTAATGTGCAGGCTGGAATCCTAATCCGAATTGGACTTAAATTTGGTGCAAATTTCCTTTGATTCCTTACTCCAATTGGACTTAAATTTAATATTCATGCCTGGCTGGATGTAAGTTGGTTTGATTCAATTGGCCTAGCCCCACTTTGCATGTAAAGCCCTTGTTACCTGCAACACAAAGATATTACATAATCAGTCACAAAATAACATAAAAGTAAAGTTAAATATGTAGATATGTGAGTATTTTATTGTATATATTTCATGCACATCACAAGCTATCTGAGAAGCATGAGAAACTGTATAGGCTGGCCACCAAGAAGCTCAGTGATGTGGAACTTGATCGTGAAGAGTTGTCCACAAAGTTTGATGAGGCAAATCAGACTATTGGAGCGCTGAGGTTTGAGAACAATTTCTTGGCTGAAAAGACCAAGAAGCTTGAAGCGGAGCTGTTTCAAGTCAGAGCTCAATTAGAGAGGACTTCAAGTGCAAAGCTTGATGAGATGCTCAGCATTCAGAAATCTGCTTCAGATTAAACAGGTTTAGGGTATGGTCTTTCTTCCTCTAATATTGCTTCTACTAGTACTACTGTTTTTGTTCCTCCTGCTAATAATGTTGAAATTGAGAACAATGATGTTAAAACTGAATTAGCTAGTGAGAACTTAGACAAGGGTAAATCTATCTTAGGAGCACCTCCTAAACAAGATAAGAAAGATGTTAAAAACCCTAAGGCTAAGAAGGCTAACTCTCAAAAGCCTAAACAGAAGAAGCAGCATCTTTGTCATCATTGTGGAGCTACTGGTCATACTCGACCAAATTTCTATAAGTGGTTAGCCACTCAACATAGCAACGGCATGATCACATCTAGAAGCCAGGATTAGTTTCAATCCTCTCTTGCTTCTCTTGGTGATATTCTCAAAGCCCTCATGTTCCTTTTGAACTTAAACGGTTTTAAGTCTTCCCCCTCACCGCCGGTTCAAGGGTTCAATCAAAGGAAAGGTTCTTCCAGGGTGTGGAAGAAAAAGGACTCTAAGTGATTTTATCACTTTCTTCTATCTTCTTGTTTTTTATTTGTTGCATTACTTGTGTGTTTTGCATTTTTTTTGAGTCAGTCTAGTTTTATGCTTTGCTTTGATAACATGTTTTTGCTTTCTTTTTTTTTTCAGTTTCGGTTGTTTTGTTTTTAAAATTAAAAAAAAATGAAAAATTAGAAAAATACAAAAACAGTGTGTGTCTTGTGTACTTTGGTACTTGTGTAACTTGGATGGCCATTGAAACAAAGTTTTCTAAACTTTGTATCTTTTGTAGCTTAGATAAGCATCTCAATGCACAACTAAGCAAGTGAGCTTTATGGCTCTTGTTTGTGATGAGTAAGATTAAGTCATCTCTTGAGCTCTCATATCACTCTTTTTGACGGGTAGGACTAGAAAATCCTAAAAGAAAGGCATAAATAACTATCTCACCACTATTACCCGCCAATCATAATATGACACATGTATCCTTCGGCATAGCAAAAGTGCAGTGTCATAGACACCTGTATGCTTCGGCATACAAAAGTGCAGTGTCAAAGACATCCGTATGCTTCGGCATAGCAAAAGTGCAATGTCAATGCTTAACATAATGGGTATTTCTTTTCTCTCTTTTATATACCCATGCATGATATGCTAAATAAAAGAAAATATGCAAAGAAAATAAAAAGCAAAAAGATCAAAAATGTTTTAAATATGATAGCAAGCGTGTTTTCTAGGAGATGTGGGAGCTATAGGATGTACCTCAAAGGTGATAGTCCCGATCAAACAATTATGATTGTGTGTAAGTTAAAGAGATTTTCTCATATCTCAAATCTTCATAACATGTATACACTTATGCAATCTTGTGATGTTTTTCACACACAACACGCAATATTCTTTGCTACTCTTGATACATGTGCAGGTACAATGTGATTTGGCCATCACTAGGTTTTACATGTGCTAATGTATGCTCACTAAACTGTCTTGACTCATTTTTGAAATATAAAATTGGTTAGACTTGTTTAGTGTGTGTGTTTGTTTCTGAGGATCCATGTGCTTGAAAATATTTGTTGAGAGATGATTTTGAGAGCTTAATATGTTGATTGGATCATTGATTGAGGTGTATGTTGGATTGCATTCATGTCTGTGTTTTTCACTTCTCGAAAAACTGTTTTCAAAAGCAAGCTCGACACCTCCACGATATCTCCTCGATACCTAGCTATCTGTCGAGCTTCTCAAGCTTTTCTTTATCGCAAACTCAACACCTCCTAGACACTTGGTGGATCGATCGAGAAAGTTTCTATCTTCTCGATACCTTCTCAACACCTGGTGGATCGATCTAGCTTCTGTTCTTGGTTCTAGTGGTTATTCCTCGATACCTTCTCGACACCTGTAGCTGTCGATGTGCATTTTCTCGACAGATGGCTCGACACCTCTCGATACCTCATCTGTCGAGATTTACTGAGGTTCCTATATAAGCTCTGTTCGCGATCCGGTTCTAATTTTCTCGATCTCTCTCGATCTATCCGCGACTGTTCATCTCCCAAACTCAGTTTTGTCACTCAAAACCTTCAACCCACATGATTTTTTGCCCTTCCTTGCTTCAAATCACTTGGTATGATCTCTTTTCCCTTCATTCTTCATGCATTTCATGTTTTTGAATCTTAGGTTTTGGGGTTTTTGAAAAATTTTGGGGTTTTTCAAAATTGATGAGTTTTTCTTGAAATTTTGGGATGGGTTTTCATTTAAATGTGTTCAAAGTCCATGCATTGCATCACATTTGCATTAGAATGGTATTTCCATGCATTTAGATGTGTGAACTATGTTTGTGTGCTGGTAGGTTTGGATTGGGCTGAGCCCATGATGAAATTTCTTTTGCATGTCACATGTTCATGCATCCCCATGCATACGTACTCTCTATTCAATATATTTGATATATTTGAATTGCTTTGGGACTTTTCTGATTGTCTCTTTCTCTCTCTCTTTCTCATTCTGTTTACGTTAGTAGTGTCTATGGCACCTAAGCAAAAATCTACTCCAGCTCGGAACCCTCTGCGTTCTGGAGCTTCTTCATCTTCTGATTCTGCTCCTCTTAATCTTCGGTTCCGTGATGATGATGCCCACAAGGCATTTTCGGAGAACTTTTCTAGACGAGGTGTTCATTCGGAACGCCAAGTCATTTTGGCAAACTTCGCCGACAGTGACTTTCCCTCTGTCATTCACAGTAGGGGATAGGAGTCACTGTGTAACGTCCCGATCACATGTCCTTTCGTGCTCATTCAGGAGTTTTACTCCAACATGCACGGGATTGATCATTCAGTACCTCTCTTTTTCACTCGCGTTCGAGGTACGCGCATCCCTGTCTCACCGCAGCTAGTTGCGGATGTGCTTAGGGTTCCTAGGATAGAGTTTCCTGACTATCCTTATTGTGTGCGTCTGAGGACTGTGTCCAAAGATGAGTTCATATCTGCTTTCTGTAAGCGCCCTTCAGAGTGGGTGAGCATCAATTTACATCATGCTGGCCTTTTGCTAAAGGTCCTAGATTCTTAAACATGGTGATGACTTTTGTACTTCATCCACTTTCTCACTACAACTCCATCACAGAGCCTCATGCTCGATTTTTGTTATCCCTTCTTGAGCATCTTACCATAGATTTTCCTTCTCATTTCATTTTGTCTATTATAGATGTTCATTTGGATGCGGCGACCCGTGATAAGCTCATCTTTCCTTCTACTATCACGAGAATTCTACACCATTTTTCCATTCCTTTTCCCATGTCCGACCATTTCACTTTCATGTGTGCCATAGATGCTGCTACCGTAAAACGTAGTGAGACTCAGTTTAGGTCGAGGCAGCCGAATTCCACTCCTCCTTCCCGTTCAGCTCCATCTCGTTCAGCTCCATCTACATCCACTCCTTCTTCCTCTATGAGCGATGTTTCACTTGGAGACATCATGGCGTAGCTGCAGCGCATGGATGCTCGCCTCGATACACTCTCCACTGAGTTGTATCAGGTGAATGTTCGTGTTGGTTGTATTACACGACGACAGGCGACCATAGGTGGTTTTGCTCCTGAGGCTACTCCTTCACCACCTCCTCCAGCAGCTTCTGATTCTGAGGATGATGATGACGAGGACGATGATGCTTCGGATGATGATGATGGAGATGCTAGCTCTACTGATGAGATGTCTACTTGACACTCTACCCTTTGTCACTCGTGACAAAAAGGGGGAGTAATTTTGGAATATGAGAGTAGTCATCTTAGGGGGAGAGTTAGTATAGGACATTTTTGTTAGGGTGAGTGTTGATACTTGAGGGATGTAGTGAGGATATGATGTATCTTTTTCTTTTCTACTTTTTAGATACATTGTTCTTGTATATGAGGTCTTGTGACCAGTTTTTACATACATTGTACTTATTTTCTCTATATATGGATGTATGTTTCTTTCACCTGTCTCTACATGTGTTGTTTCTTTTCTATCTTTATACACATGTTTCTTATACTTGTATGCAATCTATTATTTCTGTTTCACACAAGATACCTTGATGAGTTTTGTTTAAAGTGTTTCAGAAATACAGGTTGTCAAAGTCTACTTGCCATAAACTATTTTCTTGCAAAGTTTTTCAAGGGTTTGAGTGATTTATTACTTCTCTCATATGTTCATTTGTTTGTTGTGGTTTTGTCATGGATTGCCAAAGGGGGAGATTGTTAGGACATATGTGTTTCACTTGTTAAGAACATATGTCATTCTTTTATGTAATTGGCTAATCTTTTGACAAAACGCACTTTACTTGTAATTGGGTAGTTCTAGGTGTTTTTAATACTTCAAGAAACAAGGTTTCAAGATCAAGTGTTGAAGTCATCAAGTCTGTCCAAGAAAACAAGCTGGTAGTGCAATTTCATTAAAGCTCGACAGCTGCATCTATCGAGTTTAAGAAAGCTGTCTCAAACCCATAAGCTCGACACCTGCTCGACAGCTTCTCGACACCTCCTATCTGTCGAGATTTAAGAAATTCAGAATTCTGATATGATTTCTTGGGATCCGTGAATGTGTCTTTGGGCCTTCTTTTCTCCTAACCCTAGACATATAAAATGATTGTTTTAAGGGCCGTCAAACAGTTCACAAGTTGCACAAGCATTGAGAAAACTCTGTTGAAGCAAATTGTGACCAAAGACGAAGTTCTTTCCCTAGTTCATCTCTTCTGAAGAAGTTGATGTGTATGTGCACCTTTGGGTTTTGTAACCAAGCATCTTCTTGATCTTCATCATGTAGGATGAACTGAAGAACTTTGTAGCCAACCTCTATTTCAGTTGGTGTTGAAGTCGCATACTGGGATCCGCGCATTGGTTAGTCACGTACTTGGGAGCCGTGCATCAAAGGTGGGAACTGTCACTACAAAACAAGTCCAATTGGGTATTGGGGTAAGGATTCAACTGTAGGTTGATAAGGTACTTGAGATTCTTTTACTTGTAACTGCTTGTTATGATAATAGTGGAGTTTCGGGAGTGGTGACCTGAAAATCACCCGATGGAGTTTTTGCCATCAGGTTTTCCCCATTCATAAACAAATCACCGTGTCATTTAATTTCCGCTGCATATTTAGTTATTTGGTGATTTGTTTGTGCTACTACGCGTTTGCATGTTAAATTGATTAATTAATAACTTGGCTAATTAATTAATTGGTTTAATCATAAGGGGTCAATACGTTTGTGGCCTATCACTTTCATCCTTCAACCCATAGTCAGCCATATTCACGAACTCAAAGCTACTCATTTGAAGCTCACTTCCTCCTTCCTCGAGTCCACAAACCGGTGCTAGAATTGCACCATTTCCAAGCACTATAACAATCCCTCATTTCCATAGGATCTTCATCTTTTGGTGTAGTGAGGAGGGGATTGCCCCATTAGGGTGAAGCCAAGCTCTTCCTAAGAAAAGGTTGTAATTTGGGATGATGTTCATGACATGAAATTCCACAATGGTTTCTATCGGCCCAATCTTGCAAGGAGCCTTGAAAGTACCCAAGACCTTCCTTGAAGTGTTGTCATATGCCCTTACGATGAATGGAAAAGGGATGATAGTCTCCATATCTAGGCCAATAGTAAGGGCAGTCCTAAAAGGAAAAACATTCAATGCGGACCCATTGTCAATAAGTACCATCAAAACCTTGGCACCCATGCATTCAATGGTGATTTGCAAGGGTCTAGTGTGAGTAGCTCCTTCGAGAGGGAGATCTTCATCAAAAAAGGCGAGGGGGTGTGAAGAGCCCTCAACTCCCATGAGAAACAAAACTTCTTGTGGTGTAGTTTCTATAGGTACTTTTTTTCCCATTCAAGGTGTCCAAGAGAGCCTTACGATACTTTTGAGAGACCATGACTAGGCCCCATACGGACACATGAGCTAGGGTATTCTTTAATTGCATTAAGACCCTATCTTCTTCTTCTTCTTCTTCTTTGTCTTCTTTAGGTTCCATGGGCTTAGACCCCTCCCCTAAATCTCTACCAGGATGATCATTCTCTAAAAAGGATGGCTTATAATGCTTCCCACTTCTAGTGATATTTTCTACATTGTCCTCTAATACCCTTTTCTTTAATTCAGTCACACCATTGGGAAGTATTCCCCACACCGCAACCACCTCCTTCAAGGCTTCATCTTCTTCATCTTATATTCCTTGAACTTCCACAGCATTGATATTGACATTTGTAGTTTCTATGAACTTTGAGCAATCCCATTCAACCTCATCTATTTGCACCCAATTTTCATATGGAGGAGGATCCCTATGGTAATCAGGCAAAGGGTTCTTTCTAATGTTGGGTTTGGTGATGATGTTAGGATTAGGGAAGGTTCCATTGTCTATGAGGTCTTGTATCTCATGTTTGAGGCAAAACCAATTGTCAGTTTTATGGCCAGATTTTTGGGGGTAGTGGCAATATTCATTAAGGTTCCAAGTTAGGGGTATGGGGTTAGGCATGGGTGTAAGGTCTAAAGGTTTGATAAATCCCTTGGAGGATAGGTTTCATATGCTTGGGTGAGGGTCATTCCTAGGTCGGAAAATTCTCGACGACCTTTCTTTTGGTAGGCTAGTGTTGGTTGGGGCATAATGGCTCTTCCATTTACGGGATTGGGTGCTTTGGTGGTGGTTGCTTACCCTCCATATGTTTTCTTGGTTGGAGGCTTACTTTCACCTTTCTCCAATTGTCCATTGTTGATAGCATCTTCGATTCTTGTCCCACAATCACATAGTTCTCCAAATGAGCTAAAAGGCGATGACAAAAGCTTACTATTATAAGCCGGAAGCAAGTTCTTGATGATCATGTTGATTTGGTCCTTCTCATTTGGCCTATTGACCATTCTAGATGCCTTGGTCTTCCATCTAGTCATGTATTCAAAAAATGTCTCCCCTGCACCTTGTTTGGTAGTCTCCAAATCCCTTAGAGTCACATCAATCATGGTGTTGAAGATGAATTGGTCCACAAACAACTCCACTAGTTCGTTCCACACCTTAGTTTTGCTTGGATTGAGGCTATAGTACCACCTTGATGCACCTCACGTGAGTAAGAGAGGAAATGCATGCAAAGTTTGCTTCTCATCTAGCCCCTTCATTTCAACGATGCTTAGGTATCTTCTTATGCGTTGCTTCAAATCCCTAGTCCTACCAAACTTTTCGAAATCGGAGATCCTGAACTTGGGAGGCAATGCAATAGGAGCCTTTGAACTCACTCCCCCTGTGTTGTAGAGGTAATCATCCATCCCTTGTGCCTTGCAAAAGGCGAGTTGCATTTTCTCCATCTTTTCCCTCATAGCTATGGTTTTCGCAATGAGCTTCTAAAATTGCCTGCTCCTTTCATATTCGGCTTTGTCCTTTCCGTCCCATTCTTCCACTTCCTCCTCATCATCATGGATTTCCACATGTGCAAATTTCTTAAGCTTAGATTCCTCCAACCTACTAAGATTCCCTCCCATTTTCTTAAGGGCCTCTCCATGTTCATCCAAAGCCTTAAGGATTTTTTGTGCCATTAAGTCTTCCACGGAGGTAGTCATTGTTTCTTCTTGGTGTGTGTCCTTAATCTTGATCAAATGCTTTCTCTTCTCTCAAATCCAAATGGAGTGGGGATGTGCTTTCTTGACTTCGATGGTGTAATGATGCTTGAAAAGAAACCCCACTTTCATTAAGTTCATGTCCCAATTAAAGGTTTTTTTTTTTTAGATGTCCTTAGGAAATTTTTAGGTTCATTTTAATGAAGGCCCAATTACAGTATCACTCCCTTCCCTCTCATGGATTTTTGCCCTTTATTTCATTGGGTTTTGGTCCATTTACAATAAAGCTCTCATCTTACCCTCATGGGCTTTCATTAGAATACACTTAGAAATTTTCAACCCTTTGTCTCAAACACGGGCTTACAATATATTCATTGCCTTTGGGCTTTTCATTTTTATTTATCATTTTATCATTTTTTTTTGAAACAGCCTTTCAGCTAGAATATATTGAAGCCTTCCTCTCAAAGTCCATGGAGTTCTCATCATTTTGGGCCTAGGCATACAACAAAGAGACCCAAGATTAGGGAAGTTCATGTTGGCTTTGTAGGATTTTGGATGCTAAGTCCATAGCATATTCGTTACCTTAGGCCCAAAGTCCTCTTTTTCAAAAGGGTTTTTTCCACTTGGGCCTATGATAGCAATTAGGCTATGATCTTATGAACCTTTCAAGTTAAGATATACCTTTGGATTTAGGGACAATCCTCTTATATGTGAGAACTTCTTTTCTTTTATCCCATAACATCTTAGGGTATACCATAACTTTAGGATCATCCCTTCCATTTTCATTCTTTATTCATTATTTCACTTTTTTTTTGAAATGACCCTTTAGGTAGAATTTATTGTAGCCTTCCTCTCAAAGTCCATGAAATTCTCATCATTTTGGGCCTAGGCATGCAACAAGGAGGCCCAAGATTAGGGAAGTTCATATTGGCTTTGTAGGATTTTGGATGCTAAGTCCATAGCATATTTGTTACCTTAGGCCCAAAGTCCTCTTTTTCAAAAGGGCTTTTTCCACTTGGGCCTATGATAGCAATTAGGCTATGGTCTTATGAACCTTTCAAGTTAAGATATACCTTTGGATTTAGGGACAAGCCTCTTATATGTGAGAACTTCTTTTCTTTTATCCCATGACATCTTAGGGTATACCATAACTTTATGGTCATCCCTTTCTTTTTTTTGCATCTTTTATTTGTTCTTTAGAATTAGGTGAACACATGATATATGGTTGAACAAACAAGAGATATAAAGGGTATCCTTTGTGATAGGGTCTAGGATCTCTCTAGTGTGGGTAGGCTCCCTAAGGCTAAAGGGATAGATAAGTAGGTCACTCACAACTTGGTGGGCTATGATTCCAATCGAGGGCCTAAGTGGACCCCATAGTGGATTGGTAGCTGATAGGCCAAGAATGTATTGACCCCTTGTGATAAATTAACCAATTAATTAGCCAAGTTAATTAATTAAGTTAATTAACATGCAATAAGTGTGGTAGCACAAACAAATCACCAACTCAGTAAATATGCAGCAGAAATTAAATTGACATGATGATTTGTTTTCAAATGGGGAAAGCCTACACAGCAAAAACTCCACCGGGTGATTTTTAGGTCACCACTCCCGAGAATCCACTATTATCACAACAAGCGGTTACAAGAAAAGGAATCACAATACCTTATACCAACCTACAGTTGAACCCCTACCCCAATACCATTGGACTTGTTCTGTAGTGACAATCTCTCCTTTCAATGCACAGCTCCCAATATGTGACTAACCAATTCAATGCGCAGATCCCAGTTCGTGACTTAATCACCAACTAGAGAAAGATGTTGGCTGCAAAGTTCTTTAGTTCATCACACGATGAAGATCAAAAAGCTCCTTACTCACAAAACCCTACAGTGTACAAACACAGCAGCTTCTTCAAGAGAAAGATGAACTAAGGCAAATTCTGTCTCCAGTCACAATTTGCATGAACAAAACTTTGCTTCACACTTGCGCAACCTTTGACGGCCCTTAAAATAATCCTTATATATGTTTAGGGTTGTGAGAAAAGAAAGCCCAAACATATACCCACGGATTGGATGAAAAACAGCTCTGAAAAACTGAACTTCATAAACCTCGATAGATAGCTATCTATTGAGCTAGCTGTCGAGCATCGAACTTCAGCAGCTTTTTAAACCTCGATAGATGCTAGTTGTCGAGCTTTAAAATCCAACACTTTCTCACTTGTTTCTTGGACAGACTTGCATGGTTTTAACACTTGAACTTGAAACCTTGTTCCTTGAAGTATTAAACACATCCTAGATCTACCCAATTACAAGTAAAGTGTGTTTTGTCAAAGGATTAGCCAATTACATAAAATATTGACATATGTTCCTAACATTGAATCACATATGTCCTAACAATCTCCCCCTTTGGCAATCCGTGACAAAACCACAACAAACAAATGAACATATGAGAGAGGTTATAAATCACTTAACATATACTCACTTGTTGAATACAATAAAATCTATCCTAACACAAACTCTTGAAAAACTTTGCAAGAAGAGAGTTTATGGCAAGAAGACTTTGACAACCTGTATTTCTGAAACACTTTAAACAAAACTCATCATGGCATCTTAGTGTGAAACAGAAATAATAGATTGCATACAATAAATAAGAAAAATGTGTATAAAGAGAGAAAAGAAACAACACATGGAGAGATAGGTGAATAACATACATCAATATATATATATAAACCAAATATAAGTACAATGTATGTCAAATGGTCACAAGACCAATATACAAAGAAATAATGTATCTAAAATAGAAAGAAAAGAAAAGATACAAAAATCCTCACTACATCTCTAATAGACACTCCCCCTATCACAAAATCTCTTATACTAACCCTCCCCCTATGAGTATGACTACTCTCATCTCAAAACTCCTCCTCCTTTTTGTCATGAGTAACAAAGGGAAAGTACATCAAGTAGACATCTCATCATCACTGGGCAAGCTAGCACCATCATCCTTGTTAGCATCAGCATCACTGTCGGAGCCATCGTCACTCTCATCCTCAGAAGCCGATGGAGATAGAGAAGAAGCAATAGTGAAACCACCCATGACAACCTATCATCATGCGATACAACCAACACGGGTGTTCACCTGACACAACTCATCACTGAGAGTGTCAAGGCGAGCATCCATGCACACAAGCTGTGTCCTAATGGCCTCAAGTGTCACTTCACCCTCAGAAGATGAAGGAGCAGAGGTGGATGGAGCAGTGGAAGCAGGACGAGTCGCCATCTTTGTCCGGGACCGCCTTGGTCTGAGCTGTGCCTCGCTCCATTGAACGGTAACAGCATCAATGGCACACATAGCAAAAAAATGAGGAGACTCGAGAAAAGAGACAAAAAAGTGGCGGAGAATCCGCGTGATAGCCGAAAGAAAAATGAGCTTATCACGGGTCGCTGTATCCTTATAGACATCTATAAGGGAGAGTATGAAGTGCGAGGGAAAATCAATAATAAGCCTCTCAAGAAGAGGCAACGAAAATCGAGCACGAGGTTCTGTGATAGAGTTATAGTGAGACAATGGATGAAAAACAAATGTCATCTCCATTTTAAGGAATCTCGACCTTTTGCAAGGCCCGAGCAAGGGGTGTTTTGACGCTCACCCCAAGATGAGGGTGTCTCACAAAATAATGATAAGAGTTCATCTTTAGACACAGTCTTAAGACGTTCGTAACCAGGATAGTCAGGATGCGCTACCCTAGGGACGTGTAGTACTTCAGATATAATATTCGGAGTAACTACAATGCGCATACCTCGAACGCGAGTATAAAAGAGAGGTACAGAATAATCGAATCAATGCATATTGGAGTAGAACTCATATATAATCACTGAGGGACAGGTGACTAGGATGTCACACAGTGACTCCCAACCCCAACTGTAGATGACAATGGATAGGTCAGTGTTAGAGAAATCTGACAAAATGACTTGGCATTCCGAATGAATGCCTCATCTAGAAAAGTTCTCCGAGAAGTCCTTACGGGCCTTCTCATTATGGAACCGAATAGAATAAGGGGTAGGATCAAAATAAGAAGTAGATGCCCCAGAACGAAGAAGGTTCTGGGATGGAGTGGACTTCCGTTCAGGTGCCATGATGTAACTAACCGAAAGGAAGAGAGAGGGAGAAAGAGAGACAAGCAGAAAAGTACCAACACAATCAATATCTAGATAAAGATAACTGAAGGTACGTATGCATGAAAATGCATGAACATGTGACGTGCAAAGTTAAATACATCATGGGCTCAGCCCAATCCAAACCTAGCAGCACACTACGAGACAACATATATAGCACACATCTAATATGCATGACAATATAGTTAGAATGCTCATGAAATGCAATGTATGATGATTTGACATCATTTAAACACAAACCATCCCAAAAATATTGCAAAAACCTCAACAATTTTGAAAAATCCCAAAAAGTTTCAAAAACCCCAAATTTTAGGTCAAAAGATATGAAATGCATGATTAAAAGATGAAAAAGAATCATACCAGAGAGAAGAGCAGATCTTGAGACCGAAAAATGAGTGGGAAAGTGAGTTTGAATGAAAGAGAGAAGTTGGGAAGTTGAGAGGTCAGAAACTATCGAGAGAGATCGAGGAGAAATGATTTGAAATCGCAAGGATCCTATTTATAAAAGACCATAATTCTCGATGGATCGAAAGCTATCGAGAGCTGTCGAGAATTAAAAAGCACGAGTAAAGCTATCAAGGAGCTGTCTAGAGGTTTCCACAGCAAGGGAGCTCAATGGATCAAGTTAGCTGTTGAGGAGCAATCAAGCAAACAAAAAGTATCTTGATGGATCAAGTTAGCTGTTGAGGAGTTGTCAAGAATGCGATAAAAAGTGGTTGAAGAGCTCGATAGATAGCTAGCTGTCAAGCAGCTGTCAAGATAGCTTAAAACTAGTTTTTCAAGAAGAGGAAAACACAGATATGAATGCAATCAAACATGCTATACAACCAATGATCCAAGCAACATTTTAAAACCTCAAAATCATCTCTCAGTAAGAAAAATGTCAAGTACATTGATCTCAACCGCACACACACACTAAACAAGTCTAACCAATTTTATATTTCAAAAACAAGTTAAGACAGTTTAGTGAGCATACATTAACACATGTATTCCTTGTGATGGCCAAATCACATTGTACCTACACATGTATCAAAAGTAGCAAAGAATATTGCGTGTTGTGTGTGAAAAACATCACAAGATTGCATAAGTGTCAACATGTTATGACGATTTGAGATATGAGAAAATCACTTTAACTCACACACAATCATAACTGTTTGATGGAGACTATCACCTTTGAGGTACATCCTATAACTCCCACATCTCCTAGAAGACACGTTTGTAATCAAATATAAAGCATTTTGATATTTTTGCTTTCAATTCTCTTTGCATATTTTTTTCTTTTAATAAGCATATCATGCATGGGCATATAAGAGAGAGAAAAGAAATACCCAATGATGTTAAGCTTTTGACATTGCACTTTTTCTATGCCGAAGCATACAGATGTCATTTCATGATTGGCAGGCAACAGTGGTGAGATGGTTATTTATGCCTTTCTCTTAGGATTTTCTAGTCATTCCCGTCAAAAAGAGTGATACGAGTGTTAAGCGCAAGAGATTACTTAACCTTACTCATCACAAACATGAGCCACAAAGCTCACTTGCTTCGTTGTGTATAGAGATGCTCATCTAAGCTACAAAAGATACAAAGTTTAGAAAACTTTTTTTTAATGGCCATCCAAGGTACACAAGTACCAATGTACACAAACACACACTGTTTTTTTATTTTTCTTATTTTTCAATTTTTTTTTAAATGAAAAACAAAATAAAGCAAAACTGAAAAGTAAACAAACAAAAACATGTAAAACAAGGCAATGCATAAAACTAGACTGACTCAAAACACAAAAGCAAAAACACACAAGTAATGCAAAAACAAAAACAAGAATCGAAGAGAGAGAGAGAGAAAAAAAACTGATAGAATCACTTGGAGCCATTTTCCTTCCACACCTTGGAAGAACCTTTCCGTTTAGCAAACCGTTGATCCGGTGGTGAGGGGGAAGAGTTGAACCCGTTCAAGTTCGAAAGGAACATGAGGGCTTAAAGAAGATCTCCAAGAGGAGCAAAGGAGGATGGAAACTAATTCTAGTTTCCCGACGAGATCATGTTGTTGCTTTGTTGAGTGGCTAACCACTTATAGCAATTAGATCGAGTATGTTTAGCGGCTCCACAGTGATGACAGAGATGCTGCTTCTTTTGTTTAGGCTTTTAAGTGTTTCCCTTCTTAGCCCTAGGGTTTTTGATCTCTTTCTTATCCTGCTTAGAGGTTGCTCTTAAGATAGATTTACCCTTGTCTATGTACTCACTAGCTAACTCATTTTGCACATCATTGTTCTTATATTCAACATTATTACTAGAAGGAAAAAAAACAGTAGTACTAGCAGAAGCAATAATAGGAGAAGAGAAATCATACCCTAAACCGGTTCGATCGGAAGCAGATTTCTAAAGATTGGGCATCTCATCGAGCTTTGCACTTGAAATTCTTTCCAACTAGGCTCTGACTTGGAACAATTCTGCCTCAAGCTTCTTGGTCTTCTCAATCAAGAAATTAATCTCAAATCTCAGTGCTCCAATGGTCTGATTGGCTTCATTAACCTTCGTGGTGATTTCTACCCGTTCAAGCTCCACTTCACTGAGCTTCTTGGGGGCCAACCTATACAATTTCTCATGCTTTTCCAAGACTTTGTATAACTTTGCATAGGCTGTGTGGATGTCATCTTGATCAAACATCTTTTCAAACTTAGACTTCACCAATTCCTCTTCTTCATCAACATCTTCAACAATCCCTTCAGTAGGATTTATAGTGGTAGTTCCTTGCTTTTCCCAATGGTCTTTAGATATGTGGGGCACTCCTGTTTCATATGTCTAAAACCTTGACACCTAAAACACTTCGGTCCTGAGGGAACAGTGTACTGACCGACATCCCTAGCATCCTTCTTTCCTTTGTCTTGACTTTTAAACTAAGAAGAACTAGATTGTTTACAGTCCTTATCGAAGCCCTTCCTATTGGCATTCTTCATGAATTTCTTGAATTACCTTGTGATGTAGGACTTCATTTTAGAATCTTCATTGTCTGAAGACTCATCAATGTCACCGCTCTTAGCCTTCAAAGCCATGCTCTTGCTCCTGCTTGATTTCCCGATTCTTGTCAAACCCAACTCATAGGTCTGCTAATTTCCAACCAACTCTGTCAAAGGAATTTTGTCAATATCCTTTGATTCCTCAATCGCGGTAATCTTGGCATGAAATATTTCGGGTAGAGATCTAAGCACCTTTCTAACAATCTTGGGTTCAAGAATGGTTTCCCCAAGATTAAAGGCTGAGTTCACTATGTCCTTGAGCTTGGCATAGAACTCATCGAATGACTCATCCTCCTCCATCTTAATCTCTTCAAAGCTCGTAGTAAGCCTCTGAAACTTTGAATCCTTGACAGTCTTGGTTCCTTCATAGGTTGTCTGGAGAATGGTCCATACTTCCTTAGCAGTTTAAGCAGAGGATATCTTCTTAAACTCCTCATTCGTGACTAAACTAAATAGAGCATTCAATGCTCTGCTATTGAAGTTTGCCGTCTTGATCTTTGCATCATCCTAGTCGGCCGACGCTTCCGTAGGCCTAGTCTAGCCTATCTCCATAACTTGCCACACATTTTCATCTAATGACTGCAAGAAAGCTCTCATGCGTACTTTCTAGTATGCATAGTTAGTGTCATCAAATAAAAGAGGTATAATGAGAGACTGTTCTCTATCCATGACAAATAGGGGTCAATGGATCACACAACAAAGATTAACCCTAATCAATGTATGCCTGCTCTGATGCCACTTGATAGGCCCAGAATGTATTAACCCTTTATGATAAATTAACTAATTAATTAGCCAAGTAAATTAATTAAGTTAATTAACATGCAATAAACATGGTAGCACCAAAAAATCACCAAGTAAATATGCAGTGGAAATTAAAATTAACACGGTGATTTGTTTTTGAATGGGGAAAATCTACATGGCAAAAACCCCATCGGGTGATTTTAAGGTCACCACTCCCGAGAATCCACTCTTATCACAACAAGCGGTTACAAGTAAAGGAATCCCAGTACCTTATACCAACCTACAATTGAACCCTTACCCCAATACCCAATTTGACTTATTCTGTAGTGACAATCTCTCTTTTCAATACACTGCTCCTAGTACGTGACTAACCAATTCGATGCGCGGATCCCAGTACACGACTTAATCACCAACTAGAGAAAGATGTTGGCTGCAAAATTCTTCAGTTCATTACACGATGGAGATCAAGAAACTCCTTGATTACAAAACCCTACGGTGTACAAACACAACAGTTTCTTCAAAAGAAAGATGAACTAGGGCATATTCTATCTCCGGTCACAATTTGTGTTAGGACATATGTGTTTTCACTTGTTAAGAACATATGTCACTTATTTATGTAAATTGGCTAATCCTTTGACAAAACGCACTCTACTTGTAATTGGATAGTTTTAGGTGTTTTTAATACTTCAAGAAACAAGGTTTCAAAATCAAGTGTTGAAGTCATCAAGTCTGTCCAAGAAAAACAAGTTGAAGTGCAAAATCATTAAAGCTCGACACCTGCTCGATAGCTCCTTGACACCTGCTATCTGTCAAGATTTATAAAATCAGATTTTCTGATCTGATTTCTTGGGATCCGTGAATGTGTCTTTGGGCCTTCTTTTCTCCTAACCCTAGACATATAAAAGGATTATTTTAAGAGCCGTCAAATAAAACACAAGTTGCAAAAGCATTGAGAAAACTCTGTTTAAGCAATTTGTGATAAAAAACGAAGTTCTTGACCTAGTTCATCTTCTCTGAAGAAGTTGTTGTGTATTTGCACCAAAGGGTTTTGTGACCAGGCATCTTCCTGATCTTCATCGTGTAGGATGAACTGAAGAACTTTACAGCCAACCTCTCCTTCTAAGTTGGTGTTTGAAGTCGCGTACTGGGATCCGCGCATTGGTTAGTCAGTACTTGGGAGCCGTGCATCAAAGGTGGGAACTGTCACTACAGATCAAGTCCAATTAGGTATTGGGGTAAGGGTTCAACTGTAGGTTGGTAAGGTACTTGGGATTCCTTTACTTGTAACCGCTTGATTTGATAATAGTGGAGTTTTGGAAGTGGTGACCTGAAAATCACCCGGTGGGGTTTTTGCCGTAAGGGTTTTCCCCATTCGTAAACAAATCACCGTGTCATTTAATTTCCGCTGAATATTTAGTTTATTGGTGATTTGTTTGTGCTTCCACACGTTTGCATGATAAATTGATTAATTAATAACTTGGCTAATTAATTAATTGGTTTAATCACAATGGGTCATTCAGTTTGTGGCCTATCAATTTGCATGAATAAAAATTTGCTTCACACTCGCGCAACCTTTAATGGCCCTTAAAATGATCCTTATAGATGTTTAGGGTTGTGAGAAACAAAAGCCCAAACATATACCCACGAATTGAATTGAAATCAGCTCTAAAAAACTGAATTTCATAAACCTCGTTAGATAGTTATCTATCGAGCTAGTTGTCGAGCATTGGGCTTCAGCAGCTTTTAAATCTCAATAGATGCTAACTGTCGAGCTTTAAAATCCAGCACTTTCTCACTTGTTTCTTGGACAGATTTGCATGGCTTTAACACTTGAACGTGAAACATTGTTCCTTGAATTATTAAACACATCCTAGATCTACCCAATTACAAGTAAAGTGCGTTTTGCCAAAGGATTAGCCAATTACATAAAATATTGACATATGTTCCTAACATTGAATCACATATGTCCTAACAGTAGCAAACCTTCAATGTACTCAAAACCCATTATAGGCAATGGCACCGATTGTGAGTTGGTGGGATGAACTCTAGAAGATTTAGGCCTGAATGAAGCCTTCCATCTTTCCACTCATCACCAACCGAGGTTAAGGGACAAAAGAGAACAAGTGATGTATGTGCAAACAAATATTGAAATAGTTTTTATCAAGGTTAAGAAATAAGACACATAGGAATTAAACTCACAATCTCTAGTGGAGTCACCACTATGGACACAATAGATGGAGTCGCCACCTAGTTTTTGGAATGGTCTAGGAACCATATATATAGTGTCCTCTCGAGGAAGGACCTTTTGATCTTACTACCAGAGATATGGATTCGGAGTTTAGGTACGTTCTTAGGAATGTGTTAGGCCAAGACCGCCCAACCCTAAGGTTAGCCTCCCATCATTGTGTCTTATGTCTTAACCTTATTAAACACATGTTTAATACTTGTATCTATACTCACACACACACTAGCATACATCTAAGCATACAACATGGCATCATTCATCTCAAAACACATACATATCTACCATTAAACAAAAGAAAGCCAAACCCATATGCACATAAAAAAGAAAACCCTAGCATGTGAAACCCTATCATACCATTCAAAAAAAGACGGCATATCAATCATGGCAATCATAAGATCATATAAACATTCATACTCAAAATCAAACATCATATAAACATATTCACCACAAAAGGTGCATGTCCATATCATGACTTACCTTTACTTACCTTGCAGCAACTCAGCACCTATGGCATTAATGCATGGACATGTGAATGAATGGCATGGCATTAAAACTAAGAAACTCTAATCTAAACATATGATAGCAAATAAACAAACAAACGTGTGAAACAAAGACTTTGGAAGCATAAAAGCACAGGAAAGCAAAACTAAACAGAACATGTGAAAGCTAAAGAAAAACAAACAAATAAAAATTAGGGTTAGGTAGCGGTATGCATACGCAAGAACAAGCCTGTGTGTGCATAATCAAGCATGCGTGCGCATATTCAAGTCTGCATGCATAGGCAAGATTATGCGTACGCAGCCTCTTACCCAGAAAACCTAAAAACACAAAAACAGGGCAAAACATTAAAACTGAAATTCTAACAACCTAACATGCATTTTAAGCATAAAAAAACATAAACCTAATCTAGGAAAGCATATTAAACCATATTATAACAAAAAGATATAGCAAACAGAAAGATTTAAAAGCAGAAAAGAAAGAAAAGAAAAAGAAAGGTTTAAAACTAATACCTCAAAGAAAAGCTCTTCAAGCTTGATTTTTTACCATTCTCCTCAATCAAGTCTATTTACAATCAAGCTTCAAGTGGATTTTCTAGCAACGTTAAACTAAATGGATTAGGGCTAGAAAATGTCCCAATCAAAAAAAAATTGACTTGAGGGTGTCTTGTGAAAAACTCCCTTTTAATTCACTATATTCTAGTGAATCTTGAATTTTTTCGGTGGGATTCTGTGTGTTTTGAAAATGTACCATGTAAGACTTTATATAGTGGAAAAATGGGGTTTGGAGCTCCCAGATGATGTGGGATTCATTCCAAACCTCAACCATTATTGTAGAAAACTTGTCTTTTTTATGTTTCTGAAACCCTAGCTGCTTACGCAGGAGTATGCCTGTGTACGCATGCTTTGGCTCACGTACGCAAGCTTCTGCCCACGTACGTGGGCCAAGGGCCACTTTGGTCTTTTATTTCCAAAAGTATATTTTTGCTTATTCAAAATGTTATATTTTCCATTTTAATCCTCCTCAAGTCAATTTGATATCTGATTGGGCTCTAAACTGGACTTGGGAGCATTCTTGGGGAACGGGGACCCGAGTCGTAAGGGGTACAAAATGTGGTGTCTATAGGTCCATTATAACAAGTACACAAAAGGAAAATGGTCCAACAATGAATATGACAGACCTCCAGCGGTAACGTCTAATAAGTTAATAAATGTATTTACATGATTAAAAATCATATAGTTTCTTCATTATTATTAAGTCAACATGAGGGAGAACTTCCATAGTATCCAAGACATTGTGGTCTTCATTATAATAGCAATAAGCAAGAATTAAAGGCTTCATAATTACAAGTAAAAGAGGAAAAATTAGAATGAAACGAAGGGAGAGAAAGACACCGAGCTTAATGCAGCAAATATTTAACCAAGCTTCTTTTGCCCATGATAGAATATATGGAAGGATGTATTATATGAGTGGGTAAGCAAATATATGGTGATGTGAGAATAAAATGGTAAAGGAACTTGTCTATTTTTTGCCATGGTGGAGAGAGATTGATTGTAGCTAATCATGAGAACTTTATAGTGCTAGGTTTTGTTAAAAAAGGAAAGGAATGTTTGTGAGTTGATGGGTATGGGCATTTATGAACTAAAAAAGAACTTATTTCTAAACTAAGGGTTGAAAATGACAAGATTGATGGAGACTTTAAGAGGATTTCGTCCCCTGCCCCCCATCCCCCCCTTCATGGAATAGATGGTGCTTTCCTTTTATAGTGAAGCTTAGGGAGCAATTAGCAAAAGCCAAAAACGTAGGGCCTGATTAGCAAGGGAATTTTCAAAGTATTCATCATAAGATTTGGCCAAAAATGGTATGAGCTCCTTTTTGAGTGCTTGTCTCCTTTGGGTAATGTCAGATGAAGCTGAAATTTAGAGTATTTAACCTAGGATTTAGCCAAAAATGGTGTGATTTGCTTTTAGGTAGTTCATCTTATTTGGGTAATGTCCAACATGGGTGAATATTTGGGTAATCTTGCATTAAATGCTGAGATTTCTAAGGTTGGCTTCAGCCAATGGGATTTAAGGCAGGTATTATGGTAGAATCTTGGTGCGACAACTAAGATTTGAGCTTTAAGGAGTAGGAGCTATCACCCCAAACCAAGTGTCAAGCTTTTAGCCTACTTTAGGGAGCTCTAGTGGAGATCTTTTTGTGCCCTCCAAACCACATATCCCTATTGATGATGGAGGAATCAGTTGGTTGAACACTTCGGCTTTGGTGGACTACGGCGTTAGCGGAGGCCTGTAAAAGGAAAAACAATCAAAGGGAGACCGGGGTGGACCGGCCAAATACCCTCCGATGGCAAAGTTAGTATCTTCTCTCAGATGGATGTTTTTAACCTTTTGGAAGTAAAAATCTCAGTATTTCTTACCTTTGCATGGTTCAGACCGGTCCTTATATAGGGTGCTTCGGGGCGGTTATTGGTCCAAATAATTTTTCCCAGATTCTTGGAATCCGGACCTCAACTGCTATTGAAACCATAACCGTTGTTGGAAGTTTACATACTTGGGAGGGATTGGCGGCGATGAACACGGGTTGGTTAATCGCTCCAGAAATTGCAAGTGTTGTGTGGTCGTCCATGCGTGATGCCTATGGACGACCCTTTGTTATGTCGTTTGGTCGTCCATGCTCTTCGCCCATGGACGACTCCTTCGGCTTGATTATGGGGTTTACCCAATAAGTCAAAGTTTAAATCAAGGAAGAGAGGTCTGGACGAATAAAAGATGGTCTGGTCGTTTGGCTAACCGTTCATGATGGACGACCCATCTGGACGAAACATAGATGTAATTTTTGCTATCCCATCAGTTGCCCCCTTGTCCAGGGTGTCGTCCAGGGATATTATAGGGATTTTATCCCCTTTCTACTGCCACGTGTCATTGTTTAATTCGTTGAGCAATCAAATCGATTACGTTTCCCCACGCGATTGCCACGTGTCATTTTCTTAGTGGATGGTGTCGTTTCGCTGACCCTACTCCTGGGCCCTATAAATAGGCGCATTCTCTTTCTTGCCCTTCACCTCTCTCATAAACTTCCTTCTGCTATCTCGTCCAAGGTTCTCGTCTAGCATTCGTCCTAGTTCTCAGGTACTTCCTCTTCCCTTTAGGTTTTCGTTTTGATCTTTACTTTAGTTATGTCTTCGTCTAGTAGTACACAGAGGGAAATAGACGAGTATCAGGACGTCTCATCTGGAAGTTACGAGAGTGGTGAGGGTAGCACTAGTTTTAGTAGCAGTTCCTCGGACGAGCAGTATTCGTCAGGGGTTCCAGGCGTTTCCTTAGAAGAATTTCAAGAGATGCAACGTAAGATGGCCTCTGGAACTGGGGCTAGTTCGTCCAGAGCGCCACCCAGCCCTTCTCAGGACGAGGAGGAGGAAGAGGAAAACATAATATATAGTTGTGCACCTGAGGTAGCGTCCACCTTAGACGCTCCTAAGTTAAAAACCTTAGTAGATAGATACCAAATTCCTATCGAGTTTGAACCTCGTCTGCCCAGGGAAGGAGAGTGGTGTTGTTCACCTTCTTCTGGTTTGGGAGTATATTCGTCTTATCTCTTAGCTGGTCTTAGGTTTCCCCTAAATTCATTTTGTAGAGGTCTTCTTCATAGGTTAGGTGTTGGTCCTAACCAACTTAATCCCAATGGTTGGAGGACGATAGTTGCCATGCAAGTGTTATGGCGTGAGGCACTGGAAGGGGATCGTCCTATAACAGTAGACGAGTTCCTCTACTGCTATAAGCCCTCAGAAATAAAACAATCAGCTGGTTTTTACCAGTTCTCGTCCAGAGGCTCTCACTATAGTTTAATAAAGGGTCGTAGCTCGTCTGATAGGCTCTGGAAACAAGAGTTTTTTATCATTTCTGGAAATTGGGCTGGGGACCCAACAGATGTTAGTAATGCCCCCTTCCCTCCTTTTACCAGCCCCATAGGTCGCCTTCGTCCTGAGGGTATGTTTTCTTTCCATGTTATTTATTTTATTCCTTACACTTTTTCTAACTTTCAATCGTCTAACCACCTTTCTTTTATTGGTGCAGCTGTTACTCGTCCACGTTTGGACAGGTCTTATTTGGATCGAATCGACCACGTACGTGCCTTCCCTAGAAGGACTTTCCACGACTTAGTAACTTTCAGTAGTTTGGCTACGTGGGGACTTGGCCCAGAACCTACCCCTGAAAATTTAGGTCACGAGGAGACCACTCGACGAAGTAAGTGTCGTCTGTCCCTCAATACTTCTTTCTATTCTTTCCTTTTTTTTTTTTAACTGATTTTCCTTGTCATAGGAATAATGACAATGAGAGAAAATAAAGACAAAACAGTAACTAGTGGGGACGAGGGCGCTCCTGTGCCTCCTGTCGTCCTGAAGACTGCCGTCCAGGTTGGGAAGAGAAAGTCTAAGATTTCAAGTGCTGTGGACCTGGACAACCTTCCCAGTCGTCGAGGCTCCAAAAAACCAAAGACCGCTCAGACTTCTCTTCCTAAGGTCCCCAAATTTTCTTCTCCGACGGTGAATCTGGACGACCCTCCTACCGACGTGGAGCCCGTCCAGATAATTCATCCTGTTCAGACTGACCCTACTCCCCCTCCAACTAAAACTCCTCGGAAGTCTCATCCGTCAGAGCAATCAGATCGTCCCTCTAACTTGGTGTTGGACGAAGGGTATGCATGGAGGACGTTCAAAGGGATCGTCACTGACAATGAAGTTAACCAATGCTACAACATGTCAGTGAAGGAATTTGAACGTTCTGGCATCCATGACCTCTTCAAGGTATGACTTTAGTTCGTCCTTGTGTACTTTTTTTTTTGTCCTTTTTTTTTTTTTTTGAACTCTCCTTCGTCCATGAACAGGCTATGTCAAAGTTTTATACAACGACGTGCCAGGCCAAGGAACTTGCTGCGGAGGCCAAGACGGCAAGAGAGAAGGCTAAAGAGTTAACTAATGAAAATTTGTTGAAGAAGGGAGAGGTGATTAGGCTGACTGATGAAGTCAACCGTTTGCTAGCATGTGAGACGAAATTAAAGGAAGAGGTGGAAGAACGCAAAGCAGATGGTGTCGAGAAGGACACTCGTATTGCTTACTTGGAGGGAGAAGTTTCAGGGTTTGCTTCGTCCTTGAAGAAAGCACGCGAGGAAGCCATTTTAGCCTTCAAGAAGTCTGACGAGTTTAAGAATCGTCTAGATAGTCACTATGCTGCTGGCTATGAAGACTTCCGTGCTGATGCCAAGGAAGCCTTCCCTGATTTAAACTTTGACTCCTTCAAGCTTCCTCTTGCTACAGAAAGTTCTTTGCTAGCGACGAGTTCTGAGGACGTCAACGTGGTGGAGGACGCCAATAACGAGGTGACACAAGACGATCCAAAGAGTGCTCCCAGTGGTGAATCCAAGTGATTTCATTTTCCTTTAGAACGTTTATATTTTAATTTTATTTGGAGGTGCCCAGTGTTTTGGGCTTTTGCTTATTTCTTTTAAAGTTAATTCAAGCACAATTTCCTCGTCCAAGTATATGGACGAGCTGTTATGAATAAGCACTACTCTTTTAAGGGTTTTTGGACGGTGGTCGTCTACCCTTTGAACTTTATAAATGTATGAATGCTTTTCTTTCATTGTTCATTGTGTGAATATTCCTTTAGTTTTGTGAACAAACTTCATTCATGTTGTCCATACCATTCTTGTGGTTGTGGGACTAGGTTTTATCTCGTCTTGAACATATGGACGAGTTCCTTCATGTATATGAAGTCTTTTTGCCAAATTTAATTTGTTGCTCAAACTTAGGACGATTATTTATTCGTCCTTAATAAAATTTTCCCAACAAATTCTCATCCATGGGCTGGATTGTTATGTTGGTTAGATTCGTCTAAAATTTTCCCAACAAATTCTCGTCCATGGGGTGGATTGTTATGTTGGTTAGATTCGTCTATGGGCTTGTGGCGTTTTAGCACGCACATTGTTCGTCCATGGTATAGACGATTACACTTCAGGTTTGTCTCATCTTGAGCTTAGACGGACATACCTTTATCCTTATCTAAAGGAAAGCTTTTAGATGATACTTCCTTCGTCCAAGTATTTTACTCGTCTTTGGCTTTTCGCCTTCCGTGGATCATTTTGAATCATAGAAAATGGAGGATTCCCATACAATCATACATATATTTAAAACACATCATATATATATTCAGAAATCCATACTATGTAATCATTTGTCCACAATCATGGCACATGCTTAAGAGCTTGTGCTTTTAGGGAATTAAAAATACATAATACAACATAACTTCGTCCATGAGCAGCATAAAATACCTATTTACTTAAAACACAATAATAATAAGAAAGTACTGGAAAATATTAAACACATTACTTCAAACGTCCAAGGGTCTCGTCCATCTCATGGCTCATCCGTGATCACCCTTCATTGATAGTACCTCCTTGGGTGTTCAACGTTCCACGGGTGCTCTAACTTCCTTCCGCCCAGGGCTTCCAAATAGTAGGATCCTTGCCTCTTGCAGTTGATTACCCTGTAAGGTCCTTCCCAATTTGGCCCCAGCTTCCCATGGGCCAGGTTTTTGGTGGCCAAAGAAACCCTTTTAAGGACGAGATCACCAATGCTGAAGCACCTGGGTTTCACCATAGCGTCATGCTGCTTTGCCATGAGATTCTTGTACCTTGCTGTTCTTTGCTCTGCATCCATTCTTACCTCGTCTATGAGATCGAGGTTAAGACGAAGCTATTCGTTGTTTTCCTCATCTTGATACTTCATCACCCTATGGCTGGCCATATGCACTTCTGCAGGTATGACTGCTTCGCTCCCGTAAGCCAATTTGAAAGGAGTCTCTCCTGTGGGAGTCCTCGCTGTTGTTCTGTAAGCCCACAAAACACCTGGTAATTCATCCGACCATACTCCCTTTGCCCCTTCAAGCCGAGTCTTGATGATTTTCAACAAGGATCGGTTTGCTACTTCTGCTTGTCCGTTAGCTTGTGGGTGGGAGGGTGAGGAATAATGATTCTTGATTCCAAGTTGTTCACAAAATTCTCTGAAGGGGGTGTTGTCAAGCTGTCGTCCATTGTCAGATACTAGTACTCTTGGTACTCCAAACCTACATACAATGCTCTTCCAGACGAAATTTTTGACATTTTGTTGTGTAATTTTCACTAAGGGTTCAGCTTCCACCCATTTAGTGAAACAATCTATCCCCACTACCAAGAACTTCATCTGTCTGGTTCCAGTTGGAAAGAGGCCCAAAATATCCAAACCCCACTGTGCAAAAGGCCAAGGGGCCATCATTGGGGTGAGGTATTCTGAAGGCTGTCTAGGGATATTACTGAAACGTTGACATTGGTCACATACCTTAACATATGCCTTAGCATCAGCTTGGACGGTTGGCCAGTAGTACCCTGCACGAATGACCTTGTGGACGAGTGATCTGGCTCCTGAGTGATTACCACATGCTCCTTCATGAACTTCCCTCAATACGTAATTCGCTTCGTCTGGAGCTAAGCACCTCAGGTATGGTTGTGAAAAACCTCTTTTGTATAACACTTCGTCCATAAGGATGTATTTGGCTGATTTAACTCTGAGCTTTCTGGCTTCGTCCTTCCCTTCTGGAAGCCTTCCGTCCTTCAGGTATGAGACTATCGGGGTCATCCAATTCTCCTCACCTTCTATCTGCAACATTTCTGGAAGGTCTATGCTTGGCATGTATCGTATTTCGTCCAACTTGTCCATTGCTTCATTAGCGGAGGCTTCCTTCGCTAGAGTGTCCGCTTCCATGTTCTCTTCCCTCGGGATTTGAACGAAATTAGCTTCTTTGAATTTCTTCATAAGGCGTAACACCTTCTTCAAATATCTCTTCATCCTATCTTCCTTGGCTTCACATGTTCCATTTACTTGGCCTATGGCCAACTGTGAGTCTCCCAAGACGAGTACTGAGTCTGCCTCCACAGATTTAGCTAACTCCAACCCTTTAAGAAGGGCTTCATATTCTGCTTCATTGTTAGTTGTTTGATACTGCAAGCGAACCTTGTGATTCAATTTATCTCCTTCTGGTGATTGCAAAACCACTCCTATACCTCCTGCATACAGTGTAGATGATCCATCTACATGGATGACCCATTTTTTATTGTCTTCTTTGTCATCTAAGTCCTCATAACTTGGAGTGAACTCTGCAATGAAATCTGCCAGGGCTTGAGCTTTTACTGCATTCCTCGGTTGGTACCGAATATCAAACTCACCGAGCTCAACTGCCCATTGAATTAGTCGTCCTGCAGCTTCAAGTTTATTCATTGCCTTCTTGAGCGGATGATCCGTCATGACATTGATGACATGACCTTGGAAGTAATGTCTTAACTTCCTAGAAGCTGTTATTAGTGTGAAGGCTAACTTCTCTATCAATGGGTACCTTCCTTCTGCCCCTCTCAGTGCCCGGCTAGTGTAATACACAGGCTTCTGCACCTTTTCTTCCTCCCTGATCAAGGCTGAACTCACGGCATGTGGGGACACTGCTAAGTATAAATATAGTTCTTCTCCTAGCACGAACGGACTTAACAATGGGGCCGTGGTAAGATAGTGCTTTAGGTCCTGGAAGGCCCTTTGACACTCGTCCGTCCATTCAAATGCCTTCCTGAGAATTTTGAAAAAGGGTAAACACTTGTCAGTGGCTTTTGAGACAAACCTGTTCAGAGCTGCAACTCGTCCGGTTAAGGATTGGACTTCCTTGATGTTCTTCGGTGGCTCCATGTTCAATATGGCTTGGATCTTGTCTGGATTTGCCTCAATTCCTCTCTCTGAAACCATGAATCCTAGAAACTTTCCTGAAGATACTCCGAATGCACATTTACTTGGGTTCAGCTTCATCTTGTATCGCCTTAGTGTTTCAAAGGTTTCCCGAAGATCGTCCAAGTGGCTTCCCTCGTCTAAGCTCTTCACAAGCATGTCGTCCACGTACACCTCCACATTCCGTCCTATTTGTGGACGAAACATGTGGTTCACCAACCTTTGATAAGTTTCCCCTGCGTTCTTCAGACCGAAGGGCATCACCTTGTAACAAAACAAACCTTGACTGGTAATAAAAGATGTCTTTTCCTGGTCTGCCTCGTCCATCTTTATCTGATTATATCCTGAGAAGGCGTCCATGAAGCTCAACATTTGATGGCCGGCTGTAGAATCAACTAGTTGATCAATGCGGGGCAAAGGATAACTATCCTTAGGGCAAGCCTTGTTCAAGTCAGTGAAGTCGACGCACATCCTCCACTTGCCATTTGCCTTCTTCACCATCACTACATTTGCCAACCAATCCGGGTAATAGACTTCCCGTATAAACTGTGCTGTGGTCAGTTTTTGAACCTCTTCCTTGATAGCCTTCTCTCGTTCAGGGGCAAACACCCTCTTCTTTTGACGAATAGGCTTACAAGAGGGGGACACGTTCAGTCGATGAGTGATTACACTTGGATCAATGCCAGGCATGTCGTCATGACTCCATGCAAAAACATCGGCATTCTTCTTTAGAAACTGGACGAGGTCTTCTTTCGTCTTCTCCTTCATACTTGTTCCAATTCTAGTGAATTTCTTAGGATCATTTTCTTGTAATAAAACATCTTCCAATACTTCAATCGGTTCTGCAACAATTTTTCTCTCTTCTATACTCATTGTCTGCATCTGCTCGTCCATAGCCAACATAGCTAGATAACACTCCCTGGCTGCCAACTGATCTCCTTGTGCTTGTCCAATTTCGCACTCCGTAGGGAATTTGACTGATAGATGGTAGGTAGATGTTACCGCCTTCCAACTGTTCAAGGTCGGTCTTCCAATGATGGCATTATATGAGGATGAACAATCCACCACAAGGAAATTTACTTCCTTAGTTATCTGCTGCGGGTATGACCCTACCACTACAGGCAAGGTAATGGTACCTACGGGCTACACTTTCATTCCTCCAAATCCTATAAGTGGTGAGCATGCTGGACGAAGCTGATCTCGTCCAAGCTTCATCTGCTGGAAGGCAGGATAATACAATATATCCGCTGAACTTCCATTATCCACCAACACCCTCCTAGTTCTGTAATCTGCTATCAGTAGGGTAATGACAATTGCATCGTCATGTGGATGATGAATTCTTTCAGCTTCTTCATCTGTGAAAGAAATGGTTGGCTCGTCCGTCTCCCTCGTCCTTGGGGATCGTCCAGAGAGTTGGACATTTTGTACCACTTTAAGATACGTCTTCTTTGATCTAGAGGATTGTCCTTCAGAAGTCCCTCCAATGATAACCCTTATTTCTCCCAGTGGGGGCCGTGATGACTCTTCCATCTTTGCTTTCAATTTCTCATCTTTATGATCCCTTCCAACAAAGTGCCTCAATTTCCCTTGTCTAATGAGGTTCTCGATCTGCTGCTTCAGGTCAAAACACTCGTCCGTGTCATTCCCATGATCCCTATGGAAGCGACAATATTTATTCTTATTGCGCTTGTTAGGATCTCCTTTCATTTTCTCTGGCCACTTCAAGGAAGGATCATCCTTGATTTGCATGAGCACCTGATCGAGTGGGGCATTTAAGGGTGTGTAATTCTGATTCCTTACTAATTGGCCTGCCTTCCGGGTATCTCTATCTCGATCCTTTTTATCTTCCGTTCATCCCTTCTTTGGATGAGGCCCCTGATCAGAATGACGTGTGGGGTTGACTTCCATTCTCTCAGCTCTCTTCCTTTTCTTAGCTATGATTGCATCTTCGGTGTTCATAAAATTTTGGGCTGAATGGACGAGTTCAGCCATGGATTAGGGCTCCTTTTCATACAGCTTGTGAATGAATAAGTCCGAGTTAACCCCATTGTGGAAGGCTGCCAATAGTAGCTTGTCGTCCACCTCGTCCACTGTCAAGGCTTCCCTGTTGAAGCGCGTGATGAAAGAACGCAGGCTTTCATTCTCCCCTTGCTCTATAGTTAACAAGTTGGATGAGGAACGCTTGTGTCTCTGTCCCCCAATGAAATTATTAACAAATAATTTGCTTAACTCCTCAAAAGAACTTACAGAATTCGGGAGTATTTTGCTGAACCACACTCGCGCTGGTCCCTTAAGTATGGTAGGGAAGGCTCTGCACATAATCTCGTTCGAAACCCCTTGGAGATGCATTGTAGTCTTGAAAGTAGCGATATGATCGAAAGGATCGCGCGCTCCATCATATGAATCTAGGGAAGGCATTTTGAACTTTGGAGGCAAGGGGTGACCATTGATGGAAGCCGTGAAAGGGAAATTTGTTCGATGAACCAAATCCTCTACGGGATTCGTCCTTCTCATGTTCTCCTTCATCTCGTCCATAACCTTCCTCATCTGATCCATCTCTTTCTCCAAGTGTGGCACCCTTCGCGAAGTGGTGCCTCTTGATTGAGTCTCGGGTTCAGCATGTCCCCCTCTATCTTCTTGGCTCTGGGATTGCCTCTCAGCATGTCCTTCACGGCGCTGCCTCTCCATTTCCCTAGTCAACTCTTGATTCTGGCGAGTTAACTCCGCCATAGCGGCCGCCATGGATTGCATCTGTTGGATGGAAGGCGACTGCATGACAGGCGCTGATTGGCGATCGCGATGGGGGTTGCTTGAAGCGTCTCTGCTTCCCTGATGGCCTGGGCTTGTAGCCCTCGACCTAGTCCGAACCATTCAACCTTTTGTCCCAGAAAGCCAAATCGTAAAAACAATTTACGCTTCCCACAGACGGCGCCAACTGATGATGGAGGAATCAGTTGGTTAAACACTTCGGCTTCGGTGGACTACGGCGTTAGCGGAGGCCTGTAAAAGGAAAAACAATCAAAGGGAGACCGGGGTGGACCGGCCAAATACCCTCCGATGGCAAAGTTAGTATCTTCTCTCAGATGGAGTTTTTTAACCTTTTGGAAGTAAAAATCTCAGTATTTCTTACCTTTGCATGGTTCAGACCGGTCCTTATATAGGGTACTTCGGGGCGGTTATTGGTCCAAATAATTTTCCCCAGATTCTTGGAATCCGGACCTCAACTGCTATTGAAACCATAACCGTCGTTGGAAGTTTACATACTTGGGAGGGATTGGCGGCGATGAACACGGGTTGGTTAATCGCTCCAGAAATTGCAAGTGTTGTGTGGTCGTCCATGCGTGATGCCTATGGACGACCCTTTGTTATGTCGTTTGGTCGTCCATGCTCTTCGCCCATGGACGACTCCTTCGGCTTGATTATGGGGTTTACCCAATAAGTCAAAGTTTAAATCAAGGAAGAGAGGTCTGGACGAATAAAAGATGGTCTGGTCGTTTGGTTAACCGTTCATGATAGACGACCCATCTGGACGAAACATAGATGTAATTTTTGCTATCCCATCACCTATATTTCCCCTTTAGGAATTCATAGGCTTGGTTCATGAATTAGTTTTAGACATTTTTAGTAGTAAAGAAATAGTTTGCTAAAGTTTGGATGATTTGGTCATGGTTTCCTCCAGCAGTAACTGAAATTTAGAAAGGAAGAATGACATTTATTGCATTTCAACCTTTTGGTGTCAGCCCATCCCCTTAGTACTATTCAGGTCAGAAATGGCAGTGGCAGAGAGGCTGATGGGACAGGTGGCCAGCTCCTAATTTGGTTTGGGAGCTTAGCTGCTTCTTGAGGTGATCCCTAGCGGAAGGCAGAACTGAATGGAGTTCTCCAACTGGGTCAGTTTACACACATGGGCTGTTTTGGCTGAGACTTCATGTTGGGCTTGGCCATGAGGGCTGAGTACTTTCGTGAGCCTCTGACTTGGTGGTTCTCTTTGTTAGGATTAGTGCCCTTAAATCCTATTGTATGATGCTATGTATTATATTATGTATGACATTATGTATGACATGATGTATGACTTAATATTGTAATTAATAAGGTTGTTTTATTATTATCTGAAATAATGGTAACATGAATATTTGGACATTATCATATAGTCCATGAGATGTATAGTATGTGATTTATGTGAAAAGTCACAGAAGATATAAATCACAAGTTCTTTGTAAACTCAGAATATTAGTTCGTAGTTGGTGATGAAATTGGGCGTTTCATCTGCGAAGACTATAACATATCAACTAAGATAATTTGTCTTGATCATGGAAGTGGAAACTTCTAGTTGATATGTTGATATGTTTTAAGAGTTAAGACATATTGAACTGGACCGCTGTGAGATTTATTATTCTCCTAACGACTGTTATATGAATAATAAATCTCACGACTTATATTTACATGAACTCTTAATCCTGAGAGAATAATGGACCTGATCATGAAGTGTAGGCTGCTTTGATATATTAGGAGTAAGATCTAAAGTATCGGTCAAAATCTCAGTATGTTGGGCAGCTACATTTAGTATTGATGGAACATATATTCTCAAGATGGAATTCATAGTCTCTTAACGGAGATATAAGATATTCCCTTGAGATAAGTTTAATGAGTTCAGTTATTCAGAGAGTTAGGTCTAACCACTTTAGTAAGAAATTACTAAAGTATATATTTATGAAATTGGATTTCATAAATATATGATGAATAACTTAAAAGGATTAAACTGGGTACTCAAGGATTAAGATATAGTAATCTACAAAGTGGCAGTTGTCATTCATGACTTTGTATTACTATGAATATTTTATGAAGGGGTTGCATGTACAATAAAGTCTTGGGATATCATTTATTAATAAGGCCTAGAGTACAATTATATTTATATAGTGGTATTAAATATAACTAATGGTAACTTTGGACTTGTCAAGAGTTGACAGAAAAGCCCAAGGCCCATTTGAGCTAGTGTCTTATTTGTTCCCTTTTGGTCCCACTCCAAGCCACATACTAGAGCCCAATTGAAAAGGCCCAAAAGGCCAACCCAATTAGATAATCAGTTATAAGGAGAGAAACATACAGAATTTTGGATGAGGATGAAACGGTTTGTATGTGAGTGTTGGACACTCTCTAATTCTCTCTTGAACAAATTCATATAACTGATTGAAAGACCACACATCTTGGGCGTTAGTGGAATTGGAGTGAAGATTGAAAGTGTTTCTAAGAACTTCTGATCTTTGGTTTTGAAATTCACCGCACCAAGGTACACTATCTTGTTCTATATTCTAAAACTTACACAGTGCATGTTATCAATTGTGAATGAAGTAGATCCGTTATTTTTCCGCTGCATACATTTGCTTTTCCAACACTCTTCACTTGGGCCTATCCTTTTGCTTTCTTATTATGAGCTCTACAAAATGGACAAAGTTACCATATATTGCTATGGATTTTTATTCCACATGAGCTTTAGTTTTTAGTAAAATTGAAATGTATTCATGAGTTTTAATAAATATTTATGATAGGTTTTGGGTATTAATTTCTATGGGCTTTAAATATCAATTTGTATAGTTTCTCATAATTTTTGCCATGGATTATTTTGTAAATGATATTTTCTTTGGGGTTTTTAAATAGTAACCTCAAATGTTTCTTGTGAATAATATTTACCATGGGAGAACTCCTAATTTGGTTTGGGAGCTTAGTTGCTTCTTGAGGTGATCCCTAGTGGGAGGCAGAACTAAATGGAGTTCTCCAGCTGAGTCAGTTTACACACATGGGCGGTTTTGGCTGAGACTTCATGTTGGGCTTGGCCATGAGGACTGAGTACTTTGGTGGGCCTCTAACTTGGTGGTTCTCTCCACTTGGGCCTATTCTTTTGCTTTCTCATTGTAAGCCCTACAAAATGGACAAAGCTACCATATATTGCTATGGATTTTTATTCCACATGGGCTTTAGTTTTTAGTAAAAATGAAATGTATTCATGAGCTTTAATAAATATTTATGATAGGTTTTGGATATTAATTTCTATGGGCTTTAAATATCAATTTGTATAGTTTCTCAAAATTTTTGCCATGGATTATTATGTAAATGATATTTTCTTTGGGGCTTTTAAATAGTGGCCTCAAATGTTTCTTGTGAATAATATTTACCATGGGTTTTAATAGAAGCAATATCCATGGGTTTCAAATAAAATATGGTAACAACCACTATAACGGAATTATTTGATATTCTCATGAGTTTTTCTATAGATAATTATAATGGGCTTGTAGGATAAATAATTATCATGAGTTTATGATATGTTGTGATATAAGATAAATAGTGACCATGAGTTTATGATATGAAATAAATAAATATCATGGGTCTAAGATAAATAATCATAACTTTCCATGGGCTTTTATAAGATGATTGCCATGGGTTTTGAAAATAGATAAATGCCATAGATTTCATGGGCCTGTAATATTATAGTAATAGGTTTAAGAACTTAAAACATTGTTCATCATTAGACTTTAAGTGAAATACTTATGATATAGTATTTTGCCAAGTATTAATAACCTTGGGTTTTTGATAAAGTAGTGCCAACGTAAATTGAGCTTTTAATATTGCCAATAAGGATTGAGTTTTTAATATTACCAGTGAGAATTGGACTTTTGATGATGTTGCCAATGTGAATTAGGCTTTTGATGTGGTCAATGTGAATTGGACTTTTAATATTGCCAATGAGAACTGGACTTTTAATATTGCCAATGTGAATTTGGCTTATGATAAATAAATTGTCATGAGTTTAAACCATGGGCTTTGCTTATGTGATTTGAATTCCATTGATAAAATTGCCATGGGTTTAAACCATGGGCTTTGATTATGGATCTAAATTCCACTAATAAAATTGTTTGCCATGGACTTGAATCATGAGCTTTTCAAATATTGTCAAGTATAAGTATTCTTGGGCTTTAAATAGAATGGGATGTGTGCATTAGGCTCATAGGGTCAATTTTGGGCTTAACTAAATAATGATAATAAAAATTGATAAGATATGAGTTTTTTGAGCTTTTTGTGATAGTTTATATCAAGACCCAATTTAGATGATGAGATATGAAACATTTGTGGGCCAATGGGATGAGAAATATTCATGGAGGCCCAAAATAATTTATGGGTGATATTTTGGTATTTTTTGGTGAATAAATAAACGTAATTAAATTGGATTGGGGCATATGGCATGAGTGAAAAAATTGTACCTCAACAACTTCCAAAGCTGAAGAAGCATTTCAAAGATTGAAGGAAGCAATGACCCAAGCCCCTGTTTTGGCACTTCCAGATTTTACAAGGCAATTTGTAGTTGAGTGCGATGCCTCTGGGTCAGGTATTGGAGCCGTTCTACGTCAAGATCGTCCTATTGCCTTTCATAGTCAAGCACTACATGGGAAAAATCTGATGTTATACACCTATGAAAAGGAGATGCTTGCCTTACTCATGGCAGTGAAAAAATGGCAGCATTATTTATTGGGAAGGAAATTCATAGTGCGAACAGACCAGCGAAGTTTGCAGTACCTTTGGAGTCAGAAAATCACAACGGAGGCTCAACAAAACTGGTTATACAAGCTTATGGGATTTGATTTTTCAATTGAATACAAGAAGGGTAGTGAAAATAAAGTGGCTGATGCATTATCTCGTCGAGATGAAGCTATGAAGGAGGAGCAATTGTTAGCTTTCTCATCCCCTGTTCCTCATTGGGTTGATTCAATAAGGGAAGAACAACAATCTCAGCCTCAAGTACAGCAACTAATTCAGAAGGTTCAGGATGATGAGGCAGTGGGGCCTTGGGAGCTAAGAGATGGTCTGCTCTTATTCAAGGATCGGATTTACCTTAATTCAGGTTCAGCTATAAGGGTTGATATCATCAACCAGTTTCATGGAAGCTCTCATGAAGGATTCCAAAAAACATTTCAAAGGGTGCGAGCAAATTTTTACTGGGCTAAGATGAGGGAGGACATCAAGGCATTTATTTGGGAATGTGAAATTTGTCAAAGGCACAAGGTGGAACAACTTTCTCCTGCTGGTTTACTACAGCCGTTGCCAATTCCAAGTCAAGTTTGGGAAGATATCTCCATGGATTTTGTGGATGGGCTACCCATGTCTCAAGGTAAGTCCACTATCCTGGTTGTGGTAGATAGGCTTTCTAAATACTCACATTTTATTCCCGTAACACATCCTTACACAGCAGTGAGTATTGCCCAAATATTTTTTTGAAAATGTTTTTAAGCTCCATGGTATGCCTAGAACTATAGTTTGTGATCGTGATCCAGCTTTTACTAGTGCCTTTTGGACTGAGTTGTTCCGTCTTAATGGAACTAAGTTCAATTTTAGTTCGGCTTACCATCCACAAACAGATGGACAAAGCGAGGTGGTGAATAGAACCTTAGAAATGTATTTACGTTGCTTCACTAGTGACAAACCCAAGCAGTGGGTCAGGTGGATATGTTGGGCAGAATTTTGTTACAATACAAGTTGGCATTCGGCTATCCAAAAGACTCCATTTGAAGTGGTGTATGGTAGGGAGCCACCATCATTATTGACTTATGTTCCGGGTACTGCAAAGGTAGCTACTGTGGAAATAGAATTGATGAAGAGGGATCAGATTCTGAAGGATCTCAAGGAAAATCTCAAGATGGCACAAGATCGAATGAAGAAAATATATGATTTGAAGCATAGGGAAAAGGTCTATGAGGAAGGGACTTGGGTGTATGTACGGCTTCAGCCATATCGTCAAGTCTCTGTTTCTTTGCGCCGAAATGCGAAGTTAGCTCCACACTATTATGGTCCATTTCGCATCCTGCAAAGTATTGGACAGGTGGCTTACAAATTGAAATTACCTTCAGATTCTCGTATACATCCGATTTTCCATGTGTCCTTGTTAAAGGAAAAGTTAGGCACCAAAGTTTTTGCTCAACCTCAGCTACCTATTACTATGGGAGACCAAGATGAGTTACTAGTAAGGCCACAGGCAGTATTGGATCAAAGAACTCATTGCAACAGAATTGAAGTACTCGTGCATTGGCAAGGCTTGCCAACTAGTGATGCCATGTGGGAAGACTTAATAGCTATGAAGTTGCAGTTTCCTCAGTATACCCTTGAGGACAAGGGCCTTCTCAAGAAGGGAGGAAATTGATACGTGTATCTACTTGGATGTGGGTTGGAGTCCTCTGTTTTAGGTGATTGTTATTAGTGTCCTCTGTTTTAGGTGTTTGTTATTATCTTTGGGAAGATCTCTATTGTAACGTTAGGATTGTTGGTTAGTTTGGATTGTTTTTCAATTGTGAGTGAGTCCCTAGCATGTTAGATTCTTGTGCCACAGTATCCCTTCGTATTAGGAACAAGTCCTTGTATTTCATTTTGGTTGTTATGATTATTGTATTTAAGCAGTAAGACAATAATGAATAAATCATCAGAGAATTAATTTCGAGCTAAAGTCTCAAGAGGTTAGGGTTTCCTCAGTAAAATCCAATTCTTATCTTTCTTTTCTCTATTGTTATCACCAAAGAACCATCATAGGTAAAGATACTTGTTGACGAAAATTTTTAACAATATTGTTGGATTATGTTTAACAAACGTTGTCAAATTATGTTTAACAAACGTTGTCAAATTATGTTTAACAAATGTCGTTAAATTATGTTTAACAAATATTGTCAAATTATGTTTAACAAGAATTGTTAAATTATGTATAAATCATCGAAAACAATTTCACCCATAGGCCTTCTGGTGTATAAGTTTTATTGATGTGAGTAGTGCACATTCAAGATAATATATCTCTTAATTACAATCCCTTGTTTCAAGGGAAGACCCTTTGATTTCAACCATATCGTCTTTGTACATAAGTTTCAAGCACCATGTTTTTATGGAAATTGAGTCAAGGATTCTCTCTTTGAGAAGTTGAATGTCCAAGTAATTTTCCATTTTCTTTCATTTGCTTTCTTGTAGGAATTTTAATGATATTTGGATTGAGGTTCCCAAATTTAATTAAAGGAAAGAAAACTCCTTTGAAGCAACTTTATTTTTTATGAACATGTTTCAGGAATTGGGAATTGATAAATTTCCTCAAATCAATTTTTACGGTCATTTTATTTTGTGAATTATTAACTCCAATCTTGATTAAGAAATTAGGAATCCCAAAAAATTAGTCATGTTGGAATTAGAAGGAATTACTTTATTTAAAATAATTTTGGGAATCAAGGACTCCATTGAAATGTGGTGGAGTCAAGGACTCCATTAAAATGGAAGAATCAAGGACTCTATTAATATGGTAGAGTCAATGACTCCATAAATTGGGTTGGGTAGAGTCAAGGACTACATTAAAATGGTAGAGTCAAGGACTCCATTAATTGGGTAGAGTCAAGGACTCCATTAAAATGTGGTAGAGTCCCATTGATGAATTTGATTTGGTAGAGTCAAGGACTCCATTGATGAATTTGATTTGGTAGAGTCAAGGACTCTAGTTGAGAAAACATTGAACCAAAGCTTGAAAGAATTTTTATTTGGTAATGTTCAAATAGAATTAACGAGTCAGGGACTCGTATCTAAAACTTCATGCATGGTGTTAGGAACTCCTCATGAAACCCAACCCTATTTGTTTTACCAAACAAAAGTTTAAATTTGAAGAAGAGGAAGAGGGAGAGATATAGAGAAGAAAGGGACTGATAAAATCCCAACCTAATGCTGTGTGTTTCTCCTCTGCTTGTTGCTCTTTATCTCTGTCTGTATCTCTATTCTTTTTTTCTGTGTTTTTGCCGTCTGTGTGTTTGCTGTATTTTTTTGTGTTTGTGCCTTTCCCCCCTCCCCCCTTTTTTTCTGCTGGAGTCTCTTTAATTTATAGAGAAAATGGGAAACTGTTTTGGTACGTATATCTCCTTATCGTTACCTATGATGGCTTATTTGTGGAATTTAAATAGGAAATAATGGATAATTTCTGGATTGATTCGAGCTAATCCGGCCTCCTTAAAAGATAAGTTTGGATGATAAATTTTCTAATGACTTTTTATTCCAATAGCTACTGAATTTATACAAGTAGATGGTAACGTTCCAAAGCATAAAATCAGGACCACTAACACAATCGTGATCCTCTTAAACTCCAACTCCTAAAAAATAGAACTAAATAACAACAGACTAGAACAAAATAATAACTCAATGTTAAAAAAAATACTACAACGGACATAACATTCAAATACCAACTATCTTAGCACAAATCAAGGAAACACCACAGCTACCAATCTTCAAAGATCCCCCCTGCCCTGCAACAACTTGTGCACGTAACAACTCCTCCCCTCTTAAAGAGGTCCCTTGTCCCCAAGGGCATATTCTGGAAACTGATTCCTCATTGATTGCAAATTCTCCCACATGGCTTCTGTTGGGGAAAGTCCCTGCCAATGTACAAGTATTTATTTCTTGTTTCGCCTTGTTCGCTTATCCAACACTGCTTGTGGTCGCACCAGCAGCCCTTCTCTACCTTCTACGTTCAAGGGTAACTGAACTTGAGCTGAGACATGTGCCCCTAATTTTTCTTTTAACAAGGAGACATGAAAAATGGGATGAATACGAGACTCATGTGGTAAGTCAAGCCTATAAGCTACTGCGCCTATTCGCTGCAGGATTTGAAATGGACCATAGTAGCGTGGAGCTAGCTTAGCATTTTGTCGCGTTGCTACTGAAACTTGTTTATATGGTTGTAAGCGAATATAAACCCATGATCCCACTTCATATGCCTTCTCTCTATGCCTCAAATCATAATTTTTCTTCATCTGCTCTTGAGCTGCCTTGAGGTTCTGTTTTAATTCTTTTAGGACTTCATCCTTTCAAATTAATTCCTCCTCCACAACAGCCACCCTTGTTGTACCTGGGACATAGGCTAATAGAGATGGTGGTTCCCTTCCATAGACGACTTCAAAGGGGTGCGTCGTATGGTTGAGTGCCAGCTAGTGTTGTAACAGAATTCCGCCCATGACAACCACTTGACCCATTGCTTGGGCTTGGTACTAGTGAAGCATTGCAAGTACATTTCCAAGGTTCGATTCACAACCTCACTTTGCCCATCAGTTTGAGGATGACAGGGTGAACTAAAGTTAAAACTAGTGCCATTTAAGCAAAATAATCCCTTCCAAAAAGCACTAGTAAATGCAGGGTCTCGATCACAAACAATGGTTCGAGGCATGCCATGAAGTTTGAAGATATTATCAAAAAATACCTGAGCAATACTTGTAGCAGTGTAAGGGTGAGCAATGGAAATGAAATAAGAGTATTTGGAGAACCGATCAATAACCACCATAACAGTGGACTTCCTTTGAGACACTGGTAGCCCATCAATAAAGTCCATGGAAACGTCTTCCCAAATCTAGTTTGGAATGGGCAATGGTTGAAGAAGACCTGCTAGAGACAATTGCTCAACTTTTTGTTGTTAACAAACTTCACATATCCGAATATGAGCCTTAATATCATCTCTCATTTTACTCCAATAGAAATTTGCTCTTATTCTTCTTAAAGTTTTGTGAAAACCTTCATGGGACCCATTGTGAAATTGTTGGATGATATCGTGCTTTAAAGTTGAATTGGCTGGGAGGTAAAGTTGGTCCTTAAAGAGAAGCAAACCATCTCTTAATTCCCAAGGACCCACTGCATCATCATCTTGGATCTATTGCACTATGGCCTGCACCAAGGTGTTTTTTCCCTGCTCTTTTTGGACTGCATCCAGCCAATGTGGAATGGGTGCTAAAATGGCAGCCAAGTGTTCTTCTGGTTGGACTTCATCACACCTAGATAGTGCATCTGCCACCCGGTTTTCACAACCCCTTTTATACACAATGGAGAAATCAAACCCCATTAACTTATGGAGCCATTGCTGCTGTGCTTCAGTGGTGATTTGTTGGGAACATAAATATTGTAAACTCTTCTGATCAGTACGAACTAGGAACTTCCTTCCCAATAAATAGTGCCTCCATTTACGAACAGCCATTACCAATGCCAGCGTTTCTTTCTCATAGGTTGACAACAGTAAATTTTTACCATGAAGTGCTTGGCTATGGAATGCTATTGGACGTTCTTGGAGAAGAACAACGCCAATACCTGTACCTAAAGCATCGCATTCAACTATGAACTGGTGAGAGAAATTTGGAAAGTCAAGTACAGGTGCCTTTGTCATTGCATCCTTAAGCTGCTGGAATGCAACTTCAGCTTGAGGTGTCCAAGAAAATAGATTCTTCTTTGGCATGTGTGTGAGTGGGGCTACAATTTTGCCATAATCCTGGATGAACTTCTGATAGTATCCGGTGAGACCCAAAAAACCTTGCATTGCTCGCGGATTGTTTGGCTTAGGCCACTGTACCATGGCTGAAATTTTCTCTTGATCAACTGACACTCCATCTTGTGAAATTATATGGCCTGAATATCGTACTTCCTGCTGCCCAAATTGGCATTTTTCTCTCTTGACATAGAGTTGATGGCTTTGCAAAATATCTAAAACAATCTACAAGTGTTGCAAATGTTCCTACCAAGAGACACTATATACCAAAATATCGTCAAAAAATACGAGAACAAAATTACGTAATTGATTCTTGAAAACGTCATTCATCAACGCTTGGAAAGTGGATGGAGCATTAGTGAGTCCAAATGGCATGACAAGGAACTCATAATGGCCATGGTGAGTGCAGAATGCTGTTTTTGGTATGTCATCTGGGCTTACCCAAATTTGATGATAACCGGATCGCAGGTCCAGTTTTGAGAAAAACATGGCTCCATTTAATTCATCAAGCAGCTCATCAATTGCTAGAATAGGGAACTTGTCCTTGATGGTGATCCGATTCAGAGATCGGTAATCCACGCACATACGCCAAAAACCATCACCTTTTTTCACTAATACAACAGGAGAGGAAAAAGGGCTGTTGCTAGGATGAATGACCCCAGCAGTTAACATTTCAGTGACCAATCTCTCAATTTCTAACTTTTGATAATGGGGATACCTGTAAGGCTTTAGACAGACTGGGTTACTTCCTGTTTGTAATGGAATGTGATGTTCTTGAGCTCTTTTAGGTGGCAAGCCTTTGGATTCCTTGAAAATTTCTTTGAAAGCTTCCAAAAGTTGTGACAATCCTGGCTTTTCTTTTTCCTCCCTAGCCAACGTGTCTGACAAAATGGGTGCCACAAAATAGCTCCTTTTGGTTGTTTCCCTGTGTGTTTGTCAAGCTCATGGCCCTTTACCCACCTATCAGACAAACCTTTTAGAATTATTTCCTTACCTTGGCTCATAAATTACATGGTAAGTTTGGCAAAGTCCCAAAGGATTTCTCCAAGTGTACGAAGCCAAAAAGTACCCATAACCACATCATACCCTTCTAGGGGCAGTATATAAAAATCAGCTTAAGTGACATAGCTTCCAAGCTTAATAGTGACTCCAAAACACCTTCCCTTACTAGTAAGCCTTTCCCCAGACACCACCGTAACACAAATCTTCTTTTCTTGGGCAGGCTGCAAAACCAACTTCTGTGCAAGGGACTCACTAATAAAATTATGGGAGCTACCTGAATCGAAGAGAACCATGGCTAGTACTGATCCAATTTTTCCTGACACCTTCATTGTCTCTGGCGCATGGTCACCACTAATGGCATGCAATGAGATGCCTGGAGTTTCTTGTTCTTCCTCTAGCTCTAATTCCATGGAAACATCTCCATCCTCTTCTGTTGTGCAAGCTTCAATCAAAAAGAGCTTTTTACACCGATGGTCAGGTGCAAACTTCTCATTACAATTGTAACAAAGACCCTTGTCGCGCCGCTCCTTAAGTTTGGCTGGTGACAATTGTCAGACTGGCATAAGGGACCGAGAACCACCCTCCTCCTTACTAGTGATAGGATTGGTTCTTGCCACAGTTTGAGAAGTTATTGGTGGACACCGTAAAGAATTGTTTCGAGCTTCAAACAAGCGGGCCAACCCAATGGCTGTAGTTAAATCCAAAGGTTGTCCCGCCAAAACATCCGCCTTAATGCTTTCCTTTAGTCCGCTCATGAAACAACTTACTTGGCGTGGAGGTGGAAGGTATCCAACCTTGGCCAAGAGTTGCTCAAACCGAGATTGGTATTCCTTTACTGTGTTGGTTTGCTGCAGTTTTGTGAGTTCGCCAAAGTGGTCATAAAATTGCGTAGGCCATAGCGAGCCAACAACCCTGTTTTGAACGTGGCCCAGGTGGTTATGCCTGTCTCTTGCTGCAAGAGCTAATACCACAATTGAGCTTCCCCTTCAAGATGGAATGAAGCAAGAGCTACTTGGTCCTCCGCCGACGTTTCATGAAAGCTAAAGAATTGTTCAGCCCTACATATCCAACTTGTAGGGTCTTCACTCCCATTGAACTTTGGAAAATCCAATTTCACTAAACGAGGAGCATATGACTGGTTGCTACCCCCAAGATGAGATCCCCCCTGTTGCCATCTTCCCTCAAGACATTTTCAAAGCGACATGTGACCCTTCACCCTCCTTACGTCAAGAAGAGAGCTCTGAAATCTTTTCATAAATATCAGCCATCTTTTCAATCAACTGTTGTTTTCCGCTCACCAAGGAGCTGACATTTTGTTCCAATTGCTCCACTCTTTAGTCCATCCCCAAGCTCTGATGCCACTTTGGTACATATATCTCCTTATCATTACCTATGATGGCTTATTTGTGGAATTTAAATAGGAAACAATGGATAATTTCTGGATTGATTCAAGGTAATCCGGCCTCCTTAAAAGATAAGTTTGGATGATAAATTTTCTGATGACTTTTTATTCCAATAGCTGCTGAATTTATACAAGTAGATGGTAACGTTCCAAAGCATAAAATCAGGACCACTAACACAATGGTGATCCTCTTAAACTCCCAACTCCTAAAAAATAGAACTAAATAACAACAAACTCCAACTCCTAAAAGGTAGAACAAAATAATAAATCAACGTTCAAAAATAAAAAATAAAAAAAAAAACCTACAACTGACATAACATTCAAATACCAACTATCTTAGCACAAATCAAGAAAACAACACAACTACCAATCTTCAAAGATCCCACCTGCACTGCAACAACTTGTGCACGTAACATGTTCCCGCTTTTTTTCTCAACTAATCAGTTCATGGGCAACTTCCATGGACCATTAACTTCCTTCACGTGTTTATGCCATCACCCACTTTTCAGCTTTTCAATTTTTTATTATTATATTTGCTCCTGTCGTGGCCATCTTTTCACTCTTTATCTCCCTTTTTTTATGGACAATGGCAGACTTGCTTTTTGATAATGCTACGCCCAACTTTCCTTTAGCCCTTATTTTTCTCACTTTAGTCCTTTCTTAAAGGTAATGGAAGACTAGCAGACTAGGTAACTTTTCACCTCAGGTATTCAAGATAAAAATTTAATTTAGCTACACCTCATGTGAACCCTTTTTTATCTATACTACTATTTAAGTGATTTTTTTTTGTTTAGATCGAATTTTTTTGTGTTTCAAAATATCCCTACAACCTAAATTTAAGTAGGGACAAAACTTGAGGATAACAAAATAAAAATATATCTTTAACTCTCACTTAAAATATTTTCTACAAAATAAGATCACTCTCTCACTAACCCACTTCTTCAAAGCAACTATACGTTTGTTTTTTTTTTTTTTTTTTTTTTCCTTTTAAAAAAAGTTATCTTCAAATCAATTTTTTTTATTAAAAAGCATCTTCAAGTTTATCCCAAAAAAAAAAAAAAACTAAATAGATATATATATTACAATTTATTTAAACTATTTTCTTAACTTCCTTTTAAAAATTTAAAAATAAAAATAAAAAAAAACCCTCATGTTTCTATCAAAAAGTTATCTACCCTGTTATTAAGGTTTATCCTTTAATTTTCTTTTCTTTTTTCATTATCTATTTCTTCTTCTTTTTTTTAACCCATGTTGAAGGGGGGTTTTTTTTTCACTCTTTTTTCATTTTTTTTTTTTTTTTCCTTCTTTTGTATTCACGTTTCCCTTACTCATACCCCCTTCACTTTTTCTTTTTTCTTTTTCAAATCAATTCTTCTTTATTTATTATTTTTTTATAACAATTCTTCTTCTTTTTTTTAATTATAAAGGTTCTTCTTTATTTTTCATACAATAAAACTATTACTATAACTTTTCATACATATCCCTTAAATTTAGACACTACTACTCTCCTATTGGTTTTCAAATTGTTAACCATATCACCACAATTTGATTGGATCATTTTTCTAAATGAAAACTCCCACATAAAACACTATCTACAAAATAAGACCACACTCCCGGTACACTCACGTTGATTTTCAAACTCAAATTATTTCTTCTTCAATTCTCCAATTCTCTCAATTCTGTTAATCTTCTTTTCACCATTATCATCATTTTTTTCTATTTGCTCTACTCAAATTTGCTCCTGCTCAAAGGTATGTGTATGTCAATATACTTTGGTCTTTTATATCTTGATTTTCTAATTCATGAACAACTTCTTATTTTCTAGAAACAAATCAAATATTTGTGTAAAATAGCCCTTATTTTTAAACCTCACCTTTAATTTTTTTCACATATTTCTTCAAGGAACATGCAATGGGGTGCCTATCTTTAAGATTTTGGTATTTAAACTTCAAGGAACATGCACTAGGGTGTTTATCTTCAAGATTTTGGTATAACTTCAAGGAACTTGCACTAGGGTGTTGATCTTCAAGATTTTCGTGTGTTCTGTCCTCCATCTCCAACGAACTATTTGGACTTTGGACTTGAAGTGTAGTCAACAACAAAAATGTAAGTATCTTTTATGACCTCTATTTAGAACGCCTCACACGTATTGAATTCTCTCTATTATGTTTGCTTTTATGAGTTGTCATTTAGTATTTGCTTCCTATATTTGGTTTCCTTACTTTGTTATCATTATCCTTTCCATATCATTATCTTATCTTTTTTTTAAATAAATAAAAAAAATTAAAAATAAAAAAAAAAAGAAAACTTTCGCGTCACATTTTCTTATACTCCTATTGTTTTGTTCAAATATAACTTCTTATATTCACCTTTTGAAGTCATATAACTTATATTAGCATGAAAACGTTTTGAACTTATATTAGAACTCATATTGAAAACGTGAATATAAAATATGAGTTCTATTTGATTTCTATTTAGACTAAAATTTTTAAATATGAGTTCATATTTTTAAACATGAATATTCTTATATTTCTAAAAGTGAATTTTCTATTTGAACTCATATTTCTAAAGGTGAATATTTCAAAGAAAAAATATTAGTTCTATTTGAACTCAAATTACTTTTTGATTTTTTTTTTTTTCAACAAAATATTTAGTTGAATGCTAATTTAGAGTTTAGAAAAAACAAAAACAAAAAACAAAAAACCTTATTCTTTTATGTAATTTAGAGTTTGAAAGAAAAAAAAAAATCTTTTAACTCCCACAAAAATACTGCTTACAAAATAGGACCACACTTTTCTTTTTTAATATTGTCCTTTTTTTTTAATGTGAAAAGTTTGTGTCTTAGCATAATGATAAAGAATAACTAGCCTCTGAGCATACGCTCACGCGCGTGCTCAGAGGCTCTTCAATTTTTTTGTAAAGGTTAATAATTTACATTCATTATAATTTAGAGCGTTTATTATAATTTGGGATTACTACATTTTTCAATCACCAAAAAAAAAAAAAAAAAAAAACCTTGAGGTGTGATAAGTATTATGTGTAGTGAAATAATTTTTTCATCACACCCCTAGGTTTTTTTTGTGATTAGAAAATGTAGTAATTCCAAATTATAATAAATGCTCTAAATTATAATGAATGTAAATTATTAACTTTTACCAAAAAAATTGAAGAGCCTCTGAGGCTAGTATATATATATTTATATCACCTTTTTGTAGGCCTCCACACATTTGGTCTCATCCTATTATCTAGTCCACAAGCCGTGAAGTGACATTTTTTTTTATGACACTTTTTTTAGTTTCAACAATACTGTCTTATACGTACCACACCGTAGTCACTTTGTTGTAGTGTGGGTACTAGGTTAAGCAAGCAATATTTGAAACAGAGTCAGAGAGAGAGGTGTTGAAAGAAGTGTGTGTGGGGGAAATTGAGAAAAGGGAGAAATAAAAAAGACAAGAGGTGAAGGAAATGTGGCCGAGAAAAAATGGAAGAAAAAAAAAGGGTGTTGTGTTGGTTATAACTTAGAAGTGTGAGGTAAGCTATATAATATTATAATATGAAAAATGAAAGAAAAAAAAAGGGTGTTATGTTGGTGGTTTTAACCATTGCGTATACATAAACTAATAAGAAAGCTATCAAAACATGTCCAAAAAACATCTGATGAATATTTGGTCTTCCTCAATTATGAGGTGATGTAAACGATTAGCACATTGAATGAATTCTGCTACAACTACCATCTATAGTAACTTCTATTAATAATTGTTAATTTCTCTTAATTTGTTAATAATTGCTAAATTTGAATTTTTTTTTTTTTCCCCTTCAATATAGTGATTTTAACATTTTGAGTAGGCGATAGCCACCAAAATTATCAAAAAAATTAGTTGTATGATCTCTTTGATATCTTATGTTGTAAAAATGTATGACATTATTTGTTGAATCTCACATTAATAATTTTTTCGCACGGGTTAGCGATTAGTAATAAATATTATTAAGAAAATTCTCCGTCCATAAATAAATATAAATAAAATTAGGATTATTAAGCATTCTACAAATATTTTGTTTTTGTATTATTGATTACATGTACGGCTACAATTTGCTCGTGTTCGACACATGGATAATGATTACTTACCAGGTGGCAACTAGTTCTTCGGTCGAATGATAGCACATTTTACAAGAAGACCATGCTTCCATTCCGGAGTTGCTTCTTCTAGATGGAATATCATGTTTCCAACCATTTCTGGTGACATTTTAAACTCACCCACCTGAATTTCAATCCAATTTCCTAAAGCGTCTTCTTTCAAACTGTGATGGCGTATTATCCGTTCTAGATGTTGGGGAATGATAATAAGGTTCAATGAGAAATTCGATATATTGCCGCCTTCTTTGACCTTTACAACAAATACAATTTCATACAAAGTTCCTGGTGAAAGATTAACCGTCCAAATCATCCCTGTAATTTTTAACCAACACACTTTTAATAGCTCAGCCACTTCAATGTCTTCTCCACTGCAAATGATACGTAAGATTAAAATTTAAAATGGTTACAGCTTGGCAAGAAGCCTCTAACCTTAAAAAAATAATAATAATAATAATGCTATAACCACAAATACTCCCAAATTCAGTGTAAAATTTTTCCTATTCTTGTTTTGGCTTGAATTTTGGTACAAAGAACCTTACTCCGCCACATAGAACCAAGGTAATTAAACCTGGACCGGCACTAACCAGATTCACATAGCAATAAAGTTATGTTGAGTTGTTACATTCTCTCTTGGAATTACATTGTAATTTTCATAACATCTATTATCAACATTTTTAAGTGATGATGAATTTTTTCACAAACTTTTATTCCCCTTTTGAAGTTAATTACATTTGAGTTTCTTTTCTTGAACCAAGTGCTCATCATTATCTAATTATATGACATTACAAAGTCTAGAATAGTATCTTCAGATTCTTTCCTTACTCTATACTCGTGGCCTCTATGAACTCTGTGAAAGGCTCCCTCTTATCTTTTTCAACATGACTATTCAGGTCTACCTCAATAAAAATATTTTTCTCATTTGGTCACCATGATTTAATCCATTTATGTCCTAAAATATTTTCTAAATGAATTCCTCGAATCCCATTTGAGCAGCATACACGTTGACTTTTCATTTTCTCTTATCATAAGACATGTTTTATTAATAAAGTTTGATCGCATATATATCCTGCTATCCCCCCATGCAACTATTATAAGTTCCTTGTGTAGTTGTTTGTTTTATTTTTCTTTTTCTATTTTGTATAAATCCATTATAATTAACTACACTTACAGAACCTGAATAATGTTTTATAAAAATTTTCTTATATTATAAATTAAAGTTCCTTGATGAAATTAAAAATTTTAAAAAAAAAAAAAAAAAAAAAAACCTTATGAATTAGGCCTGTTGCTTCTCATGCCATCAATTTTCAATGATTTCAATGCTGACCCTAAACGTGAAATGAACTTCTCAAGTTATTTACTTCCGATTTCAATGCTGAGTGATCCCAAGCATAAAATGAACTTCTCAAGTTAAACTTACCTTGCATCTTTGTCATAGGTCCATATCCAATATTCAGAATTATCACCCCAATCTATAGTAAGTTCTCTGGCAAACAACATGAAGCAATTCTTATTTAACTTCTTGTCGACAAAATATTTCTGCAATAGCAAAAAAAAGGAAAAAAAAAAAAAAGGAACATGAAAAGCAATAATTATGATGGGGGATCTTTGGGTGAAATCACACAACAATGATAAAATTAAAATTTATATTTAATGCTGTTTAAAGCTTGAAATATTACTAATAACATCGTAAATAGACCACTCAGGAGAAGAATTAGGCAAGGATAGAGAATCAAAACAGGTTTTAGGGTCTCCCTCGAGTATGACATGGTTCCATCTTTCGATCTTTGCTAACTGTACTGCCCATAGAATGGCTGCTACTTCTGCTTGTAGAAGTGAGCAGACTGGATGAGTTCTTGACCAAGCTTTGATGATTTCTCCCTTAATATCTCTCACTAAGACCGCTAGAGAGAGCAAGATTCAGCTACAACGCATCAACATTGACCTTTATCCAACCAGAAGTGCGAGTTTGCCACTTGCATCATTCTGAACTAGGGGCAGGAACTTTCTCATTAGTCATTAGAGGAGTGTTCAGCTAGGTTTCTGAAGAATGTGTCTGATTGAAGCCACAATATCCAGCTGGCTACCTTGCTCAAAACTTGGTTTCTTAGCCTCCAGATTTCGTTAAGAACAAAGGCCATGTCAAGTGAGATAAGCCAATTATCTTCCAAGGGGCATGATGGTTTAGGCGGGTCTAGGACCAACTTAATGATGCCTTCAACAGGGGATGCTATGGTCATCTGACTTAAATCCCCAGCAATGGGAGTTCCAGATGGCCTTGGTAATTGGGCATTTGAGAAACAAATGGGCGGAGGATTCCTGCTTTTGTTGACAAAGGATGCTTCGGTTTAAGCTTTGGCCAAACTACCTACAATACTTGTCAATATGCGCTCTACTATGGCAGAGGCTTCTCTTCTGGTGGCTTTGGAGAAAAGAACTATGTCATTGGCATACATAATGTGAGTGATCGCTGGTTCATTAATGCTTGCTTTGACTCTGTTAATGTTTTTGAGTGAAAATTCATGCTCAAGCATCTTCAACAGTGCTTCTTGCCCCAAGATAAAATGATAAGAAGACAAAGGCCTCCTTGTTGCAATTCTCTGCTTGGTCTAAGATTTCCCACCATTAACAAGAACCTCAAAGAGAGGATACGCAAGCCATGATCCAATTTGAGAAAATTTCATTGAAATCGAACTTGAGAAGCACTGCATGGAGAATTTCCAGTTCATTCTATTGTACGCTTTTTGGAGGTCGAGCTTGATTGCCATTAGTCTGGATTTAATTTTCCCAGTCTTGAAACTATGAAGCATTTCTTGAACAATACCTGATTTTTGCTATCCATCTCCCAAGAATGAAGGCTGATTGATTGGGTGAAATTAGTTTCTGGAGAAGCAGTCTAATCTTGGACACTAGAAGCTTTGAGATGATCTCGTAGACAACGCTGCACAAGCTTATAAGTCTAAAATTATTAATGGTCAAGAGGCTTTGTGTTTTGGATATTAGCACTTTTAAGGAGCTGTTTATTTCCTCAGGCAAAGATGTGGCTGCTTTAATCATGGTCTCTCCAACAGTAGGCCAATATTCTTTGTAGAAGATGGCAGGGAACCCATCAGGACCTGGGGACTTTTGATCTTCCATTTGAAAAACATGTGCTTAATCTGTTCAGGGGTGCCGAATGCTAGCAAGAAGAGAATTATCAGCTTCTGTGATGGCGGGTGAAATAAGTACATCCACGTTGTGGGGACAATGCTTTTGAAACAATCTGGGAGTAGCTGCCTTATTTTCCCTAAGTCAGATATCCAAGATCCTTGAGTTTTTAATGGCATTGATGTTATTTCAGCGTCTCTGTGTAATGGTTGATAAATGAAAAAACTTAGTTCTTGTCACCAAACTTTAGCTACAATTCTCTGGATTTTTGTCTCCAAAAGATCTCACTTCTAGTGAGCCACTTTGCTAGCTCTGCTTATAACACTGCCTCTACCTTACCATTGGCCACTGAGCTGCCTCTTTCTTGTACCTCCTTGATTGATCTTTATTAAAGTGTTTATTCTATCTTGATATCAACCAAAACCTCTTTGTTCCACTTTCTTAGAGCTTTTCTGGCGGCCTCTTGCCTTTTGCACAGCTTAGTGAAATCAGAACCTGTAGCATTTTCACTCCATGCCTCATCAACCACAGAGTAACAAGCAAGATCTCTAATCCAGGCTGCCTCAAAGCGAAAAAGTATATAGGTGAATGAGTCTGTGGGGCTAGTGTCAAGAAGGATTGGGGTGTGTTCAGAAATAATTGGTTTGAGGTGGGTGATGGTAGCTTTTGGATAGGCTAATCTCCAAGATATACTTGAAATTGCTCTGTCCAATATTCTTTTTAAAGCCACATTTCGCCACCTTCCCTTGGCCTAGTAAACTGGCTACCCGAGAAACCTAAATCAATCACTCCTGAATCAAACATTAGATCCTGAAGGAAGTAATTTGCTGAAGGGCCTCCACTTTTTTCCCCAAACTTTTCATCTTCGCTGAAGATGAAATTAAAGTTCTCCATACAAACCCAAGGGCTTTGGAGAGATTCAGGCAAGGCGGAGATGTTCACTCAAGACTTTTTCTAATTGAACTTATATGGAGGACTGTAAAGTCCCACTAGGTACCACACACAAACAGAATCAGAAATTTTCACCACAATCATATTTATTGAAATCAACAGGTTCAACAACAACACTAGCTTTCCATATTAAACATAAACCTCTGACTAATCCTTTGGCATCTATAACAACTTCAGTGGAGAAACCTACATACCGTTTTACCTGATCCATGTGCTCCACGGAATCCTTGGTTTCGCAAAGAAACAAAACATCGGGAGCTACAAAGGACACTCCACGACCACAGTGGCTTCCCATGGATGTGCAGAGGAGATTTTAATGAGATAGTTGAAATAATCAAGAAAGAAGGCCCAAGTGATCATCTGAGATGGGAAATGAAGGACTTTCAAAATGATTTAAATACATGTGGACTAATGGCCTTGGGATTTCAAGGGACCAGGTTCACTCTGTGCAATCAAAGAGAGGGAGATTAAAAGGTACAGGAGAGAATTTATAGATGGGCTGCAAATGTAGCATGGATGAATATGTCTGCGGAAAGCTTTATGCAACATTCAAGTGCTCCTACTTCTAAACATAAACCCACAGTCTTTAGATACCAAAGGACTGAACCAGATGAGAACGAAACCACAATATCTGTTCAAGTCTGAAGCAACATAGATGCAGTAATCGAAATCTAATGAAAAGATCAACCAAGCTTGGCAAACATAGAGGAAGAGGATTTATATGAACCACATGTGGTAAACAATCGTGGTATAAAATGGGACCAGCACTCACTTAAAAAAGAGTCAACAAAAAGTTGGAGGAATATTAGAACAGGGCAAACCAAATTGCAATGACCGAGTGCAAGGAGCTTAAATGGCTGAAACAGGAAATAAACAATCTATTGGAGCTAGATGAAATATGATGGAATCAATGATCTTGAATCCAACGTCTGTAGGACGGAGAAAGGAACACAAATTTTTTTTATTTTTTATTTTGAGGCTACACAAAGAGGAAGAAGGAATATGATACAAGGAATCTAACATAGCTAGTGTGGCATAGTGATATGTCAAAGGAGGAGGAAGTGGCAACATAGAACTTCAATGAAATATATTATAGTTCCATACCAACAAAACTCAACCCAATTATGAGTGCAGTGGACAATCTGTCATAGATGACATGATAGACTGCTGACATAGAAGTTCAAGGCTGAGGAGGTCTCCACCGCCCTATTCCAAATGCACCCTACCAAAGATCCTTGACCCGACAGTATATTTGCTATATATATATATATATATATTGAAGTACTGTTGGTTATGATACAGTGAAAGCAGTCCTTTTGCAACATCAAACTCAGGCCTATGTTAAATAAATCAATTATTCATATATTGCTTTAGTTCCTAAAAACAAAAAGCCTAGAAAAATGAGCAATTATCGTCCCATATTCCTTGGCAACTTTCTATGCAAACTCATTACCAAAGCTCTAGCTAATAGTTCAAAATAATTCTCCCAAATAGTATAGCTGAAAACTAAAGTGCCTTAGCATCAGGTATGAAACACTAAACTACATGAACCACAAACGTAAAGGGAAACACAATTTTATGGCCCTAAAACTTGAGATGAGTAAAGTAGGTCTACTTGGAAGAAAATTATGGCCAAAATGGGATTTCACGACAAATGGATTGTGACATGTATCAACACAACAATTTATTATGTCCTAATCAATGGTGAGCCAAAGGGTTACATGACTCCAATAAGGGGACTCCATCAAGGTGACCCCCTCTTGCCCTTATTTGTTTCTTCTATGTGTAGAAGCCTTCTCAGGCCTCATTAGACAAGCTGAAAATGCAAGTTGACTATATGGAGTGATGATAAGCCACAAAGGCCCTACACTCACCCATCTATTCTTTGCAGATGATGGTATTTTGTTTTTTTAGGGCCAATGACATTGAATGTACCAAACTCTTAGCTTGGCTCATATTGTATAAAGAGGTCTCAAGGTAGAACTGAAGAAGATCAATGAGGACAAAATGTCATTATTCTTTAGCAATAAAATGCTAGTTAGATGCAAGAGAAAATAAAGAACTAAGGAAAATTATTAGTTTATGTTGATAGCACAATGTAAACCAATCATTGTCCAAGAACTAATTTATCATACTAGTCATTAGGCAACACAATAAATATTTAGGCCTCCCATCAATGGTTAGACAATCCAAATATCAAGCTTTATGAGAAACAAAGGTGAGACTAGTTAAGAAGCTATAGGTCTGGAAAGAGAACCTACTGCCGAAGGCAGGAAGAGACATTCTTATCAAAGTTGAAGATCAAGTAACACCCAGATATGTTATGAGTGTTCTCAAATTCCAAATAAGCTTTGTGACAAGTTAAACACCGTGATTAACTAATTTTGACGCGGGCAAAAGTGAGATGAAAGAAAAATCAGTAGGCTCAAATGGGCTACACAGTATGTGAGTCCATAGACTGGCTGGGTTTACGAAACTTCAAAGCATTCAACAAGGCAATGCAAGCCAAGCAAGGGTGGAAACTATTGACCCTCACTGGCTGTCTATTACAAAGAGTCCTCAACGTCAGATACCACCCATTCTGTTCCTTCATGGGTCACCCCTACTAGCTCTTGTGCTAGGAGAAGTATATTGGAATTCGGAAACTGGGAAGGTCATTATTGAAGTAAACTGGTGGCAAATTGAGAAGGGAGACTTGACTGCGGCCGAGTAAATACAGGTGCTACTTGAGGAATGCAAGTGAGGTTGAAGCAGTGGCATTGAAAGAAGATGTAGATTTTTCCAATCAGGTAAATGGTGGTGGAGAGTGATTCGATAACAATTACTTGTTCAGGCATTACAGAAGGGGAGGCAATCTCAACCATTTTCGGTCATTGTACTATTGAGACAGTTCACAAGCTACTCATCTGTCATGAGAAGTTGGTCTGTAACTCATGTGAGGAGTAGTGGTAACAAGATTTTGCTCACAAACTAGCCAAAGTTCCTGGAATCACTTCAAACCACATATTTATCTCTATTTAATTGAATAAACCATCTTTACATCAGAACATATTAGGATTTATTAAACATAAATTGTGTTGGTGGACTAATATTACATATTGGTATTTGTTTTTGTGTTTTTTTTTTTTTTTTTTTGGTGGGATTTCATAATTAAGGTAATAACTAATGAGGAATAATTCAGAAGATCACTTTGAAATCGAATCATTAAAAAATTATCATAAGGAAATGGATAAGGAACTTGCCAATAATTTGGGCTTCAAGAAAATTCCAGCATAGAGTTGATCACACAGCTTGTCCGGAGAAGACGTGTCAATTTTGATCCCAGCTTCATTCAAAATGGATAGGAAATTAAGTGGAGGCCTTGTTATCCCTTTTCTTGCTGTAGTTTCCATTCCCTTCACTGTGTCTGCCTTGCTCTTTGGGTGCTGTTTGTCCTACCTTAACCCCAAACGAAAAAGGTAAATACATAAAAGCCCTACTTCATATATTATGGAAAAAAATAAACAAAAAAACGGTAGCATACGCTTGCAGGTGGAGCAGTTTGGATGGCACTTGTTGATGGAGTTCTTCCTCCAAAACAGTTGACATTTATTTACCAAATGCACTGTCTTTATTTAGCGAGGTATGCCCCGCCCATTTTTTCTTTTTTCTTTTTTCTTTTTATGCTATTAATGATGTCAAGTCCAATGGGAATTTTTCTTCGCTGGCCTTCAGATATACGTGCCTTCAAGAAGAATCAAGTATTTTTTTCGGGTACATTAAAATGTTTTTTCCTCAAAAAATAAGGAGAAAATCAGATGGAGATTCTGAATCTCTTAATTGACAAAAATGTTCATGTGCAAGTGCACATGAGTTTCATCCAGTTCCTTCTTTTTTCTTTCTTGAGCATGCTGCCTCTTCTTCTTCTTTTTTCTTTCTTTTTCTTTTTTCTTTTGTTTTCCTGGAGGTTGTCTTTTTTTTTTTTTTTTTTCCTTTTTTTTTTTGATTTCCTGAGTTGTGGGCGTGATAGTTGTTTCTTTTTTTTTTTCTTTTTCTTTTTTCTTCTTTTTTTCTTTTTTTTTTGTTTAACTAGACATGATTTTTTTTTTTTTTAACAAATTGAGTGATTGCATTTTTTTTATCGCTTTTTTTTTTTTAATTAGACATCATTTTTTCATAAAGGTATATAAGTAAATTTATACAAACTTGTTTTTTTAATCCCTCTACTTTTCCACTTTCAATCAAGCACAAAAAAAGATTAATTAAAATATTTTATATCCTCCCACTTTTCCATCCTCCCACCATTTTCTATCATCTCAATTTTCCACCCCTCCAACCAAACGGACCTAATAACAATCGGTCTTAGAAGAGCACCCACATTTGTTTGACTAGTAGGTTTACAGGGAAAAATATCCATACACCTTTAAATTCTAGACTATTGATTAAGACACTCCTGAAACTTTTATATTGGTCAATTTACTTTCTAAACTTTAAATAGATGCCAAATCAATACTTCAACTAGTCTATCATTAATATACTAATAATATAGACATGTGATACTCACATCTATATATAAAAGCTGAAGCGTAGCATTTATTGTTGTTATACTCCAGTTAAGCCACATCAACGGCTACATCACCCGCTTCTTTCAGTTTATTGTTGGCTTACTTCAGTGACAAAAGTTGTTTGTATTGCATCTTCTTTTCAATGTATCTTTCCATGGCTTTAATGCATTTTGGGGGTAGATGTACTTAAGTCTCTAGCTCAACTTTGGAAAGCTGCATGGACAGAGATTTCGCGACCTAGAGGCTACCATGAGGCAATCTACCTAGCCAGCGAGATCCACGTAGCAAGTGGTCTGGATGAAAGTGCTGATGGGCACCTCGTGACCACCATGCAATTAGGATCCGTTTGTTTTGGTGGTAAACGCTTTCAGGAAATCATTTTCCACCTGACCTGCGTGTTTGGCAGCTACGGAAAATAGAATTTTTCGGAAAATCAATTTCATTTGACCAGTAATTTACTCCTTTGACTCAGAAATGGTTTTACACTTTCATTTTCACTTCAAACCATTTCCGAGTCACGTGCAAAAGAGAGAGAGAGAGAGAGAGAGAGAGAGAGAGAAAGAAGAGAGCTCAGAGAAAGAAGAGAGCTCAGCCTTTGCACAACCACCGATCCAGCCACTCACACCGAGAAAGAAGAGAGCCAAAGAAAGAAGAGAGCTCAGCCTTCGCACAACCACCGATCCAGCCACTCACACCGAGAAAGAAGAGAGCTCAGCCTTTGCACAACCACCGATCCAGCCACTCACACCGATCCAGCTCACTCCGGGTCACGCCGAGCTCAGCCACTCGATCCTCTCCCTCACGGTAGTCCGATCACCGAGCCAAACGCAGACCCACGGTGAGTTTTCCTTCTCCGGTTGACCGTTCCTCCAATCCACACACCTCACCTCACCTCCGATCCACACACAAGTCCGATCCACATCCCCTTACAACCCATCCTCCCGACCCACCTCTCGGATCCGATCGCATTTTATATATATATATATATATATATATATTTATATATATATTTATATATTTATTTATATATTTATTTATTTATTTATTTATATAATTATTTACTGTTTTTATTTAATTTTTTTAATTATCCATTTTTTATTTAAACTGTGTAATATTGATGATTGGGTTTAGGGTGATCAATGTTTTTGCTGTGCTTTTGGTTAGAATTTGGCTAGTTGGGTTACCGTATGAAATTTTGGAGCTCGAACCATGATTGGTTTTTGCTGTGATTTTTTTTAGAATTTGGCTAGTTGGGTTACGTGTAGAACTTTTGCTGTGATTTTTTTTTGAATTTGGCTAGTTGGGTTATGTGTATAAATTTTGGAGCTTGACCCATGATTGGTTTTTTTTTTTTTTAGAATTTGGGTTTGTGTAAAATTTGGCTAGTTGGGTTTTGTGTATATAGTTTTGGAGCTTGATATGTATACTTTGATGTAGCAAATGTTATGTAGTTGCCTATTGGGTTATGTATACTTTCAAGCATGAGACATGACTAAATTGTATGATTTTTTTCATCATTTAGCTTACATTTGCAAAACTCATGTTGGTGTTATTATTTTCTTGCAATAGAATATGTGTGTGTTTAAACCTTAATTGAAGGTGCATTAGGTATATAGGTGATTGTAAATAGAATGCAATGTGATGGTATTGTGATGATATCAATGTGCAGTTATCAATGTGATGGTATTGTGATGGTGTAAATATTGATTGTAAATAGAATGCAATGTGATTTGGTACTCGTTATCAATGTGGTTTGGATGTTTTCTGTTTGTGGCTGTTTTTATTTACTGTGTAATCAATAGCATGCTTGTAACAAAAAACCTCTTAGACCAAAGTGTTTGTGATTTTGTTAGATGAAGAAAAAAACCAAAGCTGCAATTCTTGCCTCAGTTGCATCTGTCCTCCTTGTGGGGGTTGCATTGTTAAGGAAATTGCGGCATAGACGTAGACAACTGCCTAGAGCGCCTTATGTTAATCATGCAGCCGAGAGAGAGGAATACATAAATAGTATTCTGCATAGAAGTGAGATACATTGTGTGAATCAACTTAGGATGAAGCCTATAGCTTTCCACCACTTATGTCACATCCTCACTGAGGGGGAGCACATACGCCCGACTATTCACATGTCTGTTACGGAACAAGTGTTCATTTTTTTACACATTATTGGTCATAATGTGAGGTTCCGTGTAATGGGTAGTCGGATCTATAGATCAATTGAGACTGTTCATAGATACTTCAAGGTCGTCCTTAGGGGGGTCCTGAAATTATATAGAACTCTAATAAGACTGCGTAGCGAAGATACACCCCCAGAGATAAGGAATAGCAGAAGGTTCTACCCATATTTTAAGGTAAATATTGCGACTTGTGTATTTTTGTAAATTGTGAAGATTTGTGTAATTTTAAACCATTATGTCTGTCAAAAATTAGGATTGTGTTGGAGCAATAGATGGTACACATGTTCGTGCATCTGTGCCACCTGAAATACAAGGAAGATTTCGTGGTCGCAAAGATGGAACCACGCAAAATGTGTTAGCTGCCATTAGTTTTGACTTAAAGTTCACTTATGTATTGGCTAGATGAGAAGGCAGTGCACATGATTCACGTGTGCTAAATGATGCATTTGCTAGGCTAGGGGGATTTTCAATTCCCGAAGGTATTATACGATTACTTCACCTTTTTAGTTTATTAGTTTAATAAATATTGTGCGTTTTCCTAAGCATAGTAGTGATTTGGTTTTATTTTTGAATATATGTAGGTAAATATTATCTTGGTGATGCTGGGTATGGTAATAAAAATGGAATATTGTCACCTTATCGGAGTGTGCGATATCACTTGAAAGAGTTTAGTGATCGTCCTCCTGAGAATGAGAAAGAATTGTTCAACCTCCGACACTCTTCATTGAGAACTACCATTGAGCGAGGGTTTGGAGTGTTGAAGAAACATTTTCGAGTGTTGGATGTAGAACCATTTTGGTCTTTTGAAACCCAAGTGAAAGTAGTGTTAACATGTTGTGTGGTTAATAATCACATTATGAGGGTTGAACCACATGACCATATTATGGAAGATGCAATGAACGAAGTAGAGTCTAGTGACCCCCAACAAGAAACACAATCACGTCAGGAGTTCGTTGAAGACAGTAGATCGTGGAATGCTAAGAGAGATGAGATATGCCAAGCTATGTGGTCTGATTATATCAGGAGTGGAGAGTAGTACTTTATTTACATTTTTATGATTGTAATATGTGTTTTTTTTTTGTAAAGACAATGTATTTACTATAGAATTCTGGTGGCGTAATGAAAAAGTATTTTCAGCATTACATTGTTATTTGATGGTATTACATTGTCATTTCTAGTGTTAGCATGTTTCATTCTGTTGGGCACATTTATAATCGTGGTTGTATGTGTGTTTGATTTGTTGTTCATATTCCGGGCGTAATTACTAAATGCTACTCTCATTTTTAAATGCGACTCTGACTATACAATTTTCATATGTAGTAATGTCAAAAGGCAAAGAGAAGGTGAGCAGTAGCAAGCAGTTTAGGTGGCTGCTGCCCATGCATGAAATGATGCTTAGGATACTTGCGCAAGAGGCTGCAAAGGGTAACAAGCCATCTAGCACCTTCAAGGCAGGCTCCTTTTCTCTTGTAGCGAAAGAGATAAGTGCCCAATTTGGGGTTGAATGCCACCCCTCCTATGTTGACAATTGTATGTGGACTCTAAGGACCATGTGGTCCACTATTGAGAAACTTCAAAAGAAGAGTGACTTTGGTTGGGATGATAACCTCAAAATGATAACATGCGACGCAAAGACATACCAAGAAGAAGTCATGGTATGGCTTCCAACTATATTTTCTTAATATAAATGATAATATATGTTTTTGTCCAGAAATTGAAATTTTAAGTTTGGAAATTGAAGGCAAAGAATTATTTGAAAAGATATTCAGAGTTTCAAAGAAGGCATCTATGAATTAAATGTTAGAGGCTAGATGAAGTTTTAGTAAGTTATATAATTGTGTCAAGTAAACTTTATCCAAAGAATTAAGGGTCCTAAATGGGTCCACAATCGTAATGCTTAACCTTAATCCTGCCTAGTACGGTTTACTGTCCATAGTCCAAGAGTAATGTCACACCACCATATCTAGATGTTTAAACTCAGCATCTACTCCACACCATGATTTTATGTTTAATTTGACAAGGATGGACACCCACTTTGTTTTTCAAATAATAACAGTTTTTTTTGTTTATCATTGACGTAAAACATTTACTGGCATGTATATTGAATTGAATATTGAATTTATGAGTGAAGTATTTATTGCATTGTTATTATACGTTCCTTTCTCCCTTACAGACGCATCGAAAGCATGCAGAGTATCTAAACAAAAAAATTAAGATGTATGATGAATTAGCTATTGTTGTGGGGAAGGACACAGCCACGGGTGGCTTTTCTAAGTCCTATGTGGATATTGAGAATGAGCCAGACAATGGGGACAGTGCTGAGTTTGTTGCAGACAATGTGGAGGAAGGTGTGGTCGAGAAAGGAAAGAATGCAGTCGAGTCATCCACCACTGGGTCGGGAACTTCCAAGTCCCGCAAAAGAGGGCATGCACCTTCTAATGCTGATGATAGTGTGCTGACTGATCTGTCTGATCAGCTGAAGGAAATAGCTGTGGCTCTGAAAGAAATCAACAGGGGCCCGGTGGATTACACAGCTCTTTACAATGAGGTCATGGCTATGATGGCGGATGGGTATAGCGAAGACATGCTCGCAACTGTGTTTGACCATCTTTGTGAAAATGAGAAGGCAGCACGGGGATTTCTAGCCAAGAATGCTAGGCTAAGAAAGCTGTGGTTGGATGATTTTTTATTCGCACAACTTTGACTTGTCTGTTCCATGTTGATTGTGGCGGTAACTTTAGGAATTAACTTTTGTTGTAGTACTAGTATTGACCTGCCATTTGTATTAAATATGTAGTCTTTTGTATTATTGGGACGATACAATTGCCCAAATTATGTATTTGTACTGTTCAGATACCACAAGTAGGTATCATTTTAAAAAAATGTGACTGTTTTTATATAAATATTATGGGTATATTTAAATGATTATTTTTTTATGTTGAAGTGAATGATTATTTTTGTACTGTTACAGATATGTTTAGGCAATGTAGGTGTTTGAATTTGGATGATTATTTTTGATGTTGAAGTGGATGATTAGTTTTGTACTGTTACAGGTTTGTCTAGGTAATGTAGGTGTAGAAATTTGTAAGGAATTTCATATTTTCCGTAAAATGATCCACAAACCAAACATGGGAATTGATTTTTCGGAAAACAGAAAGCATTTTCCGTAAAATGTTTGAACGAACCAAACACCGGAATTGATTTTCCGTAAAACGAATTCCGAGACAGCCAAACTACTGAAAGCATTTTCCTTTTCCGGAAAATAGCATTTCCGGAAAATATTTATTTTCAGGAAAATATTTTACACGAACCAAACAAACCCTAGGTCACAAGTTGCACAATCTCTGTACTCTGCATTTTAAACTACCCTTATCCAATGCACATTTGTCAACACACACACACATACACACACACACATGCACACATAACTGTGAAGCGTGGAAAAATGCTTTTAATAATACAAACCCTAAAAATCACAAGAGAGATATCCATGAGAAGCTTCTTTGAGTACATAAAAAGAAAGAACCTTTGTTTTGAGAAAACCACAATCTATTCTCTCTTTTCCATCTCCTTCATTGTATTGATTGATATTTTGCAAACCCTTCCCTCACCCATAGACATTGACCTTGTGAGTGAGAGAAAGCTTATGGAAACTTGAGAAGCCACATTCAAATCCAATCTTTATTGGTGGTGTTTCCATTGGTGCTTCAATGGAGGGTCTCCGGTAGGCTAGATGAAGAAAAGACTCGTAGTAGTTGCTTACTAGCTAGAGCTTGGAGGGCTCAAGTACACAGGGAGAAATAGGCTTGGAGGGATTATGTTCATCCAAGTATTGCAACTATTCATTCTAGTGGAGATTTTCGATTGGTGGTCGGGGGAGAGATTTTTACCCCTGGGCTCTGGTTTTCCTCTTCGTAAACACTTCTTGGTGTTTAGTGTGATTTGCTTGCTTTTCCTTTTATTTCCTTTGGTTTACTATATTTCCATGTTTTGTGTAGTGTAGTTGGTTTGTATGGAAATTGGTTAAGTCATTTATACTTGGACTAATTTGATTAGTTTAGTATTAAAATTAACTTAGCCGTAAAATCTTGCTTTAGGGCTCTAAACACTTGCTAGGGTTAGCTTAGCATATTTCAGTTATTACTCTCTCTCTCTCTCTCTCTCTCATGTTTTTTTCTCTTTTTGGTGATTTTTTTTTTTTTTTTTGTATCTCTACTTTATGTTGATGAATTTTTGTGTTCTTTAGAATTCTACCATGGGTTGATGCAATTTAGTTTTGTATTTTTAAGTTATCATCTTTTTTTTTATTGTTAAATGCTATCCAAAATTGTATTATAAAAATAGTATATAAAAATATAATGTTATTTTATTACATAGCATGATTTTAGGATAATATGGTGTGACTATATTTGCATTTTGGGTTTTGCCCATCATCTTTCTATTTTTATCTTTGCATTTTCTCACTTACATGAATGGCCATTAATTTCAATTATTATGTATCTTTTTCTCAAATTTGATAGTGTTAGTGGAACTTTCATTAGTTTATTATGTTTAGATTAGAATTGTATGGGCATTGAAAGTGTGAATGGAGACACATACACCTTCATGTTTTTTGCTAGAAAACACTCTTCAATGAAAGTATAGTAAATGTATTAAATTCGACTACAAGGGTGCCTTTTTGGAGGTTCACTATTCCTCAAGGTAGAACAGAATGAACCAAAGTGCCTGCATAAGTTGGAAGTGTTTCTCATTAAGTCTATGTTTTGCTTCATATTTCAAATGGTTCTAATATGAAATATTTCTGCTATTATGATATGCCATTTGTCATTTTCTAATCTTCCAATAAGCAAAACTTTAAATGAATGTATATCAATTTAATTTAAACATTTTAATGATTTATTTAATTTTTGTTATTTATTTTTATTCAACAATAAATAATTTTAAAATTAATGGGAACCACTTAGATTTAGGCGTGTAAATGCCAAGCTAACTATGTAAATGCCAAGAAAGATATCTAATAGCCAATGTGTAAAAGTCACGCGAGCAAAAGATGTTGGCTGAAGCTCTAATATCAAGAAAGCAAACTAACATGTAAGTTCAAAAGTGGTAGATAACTTTTTTTTGTGTGGGAAAACTATGCATAATGAAATAGAGAATAACAAATTTATAGTAAGAGAATAAGAATAAGAAGAGCCAAAATGAAGATAAATTGATAGAGAAATAGTAATGTTAACGTAAAGAATAGTGAAGAGATGAAAATGTAAAATGTAAGGAGAAAAGTTAGAGAAAGTGTAATAATAAGTTGGGGAATTAATAATATAAAAAAGAGTTAAAAATAAGAGAGAGAGAGAGAGAGAGAGAGAGAGAGAGAGAGAGAGAGAGAGAGAGTGTAATAATAAGTTGGGGAATTAATAATATAAAAAAGAGTTAAAAATAAGAGAGAGAGAGAGAGAGAGAGAGAGAGAGAGAGAGAGAGAGTCTCTCTCTCTCTCTCTCTCTCTTATTTATTTTTTCTTGTAACTTTAGTTTAGGTTGATAAATCATTATATATTTTTTATAACACTATTTTGGGTTAATATGATTTGGCCCTCTCTCTCTCTCTCTCTCTCTCTCTCTCTCTCTCTCTCTTATAGCTTTTCTTTTATTTTTATTTGACATAGCACTTAGTTATTTTGAGAGTGAGAATTTGCATTTATATCAAAATACAATCTTACTACGTATTTGCTTGTGCCTGTAAATTATTTGAGTAATATCAGGTGTAATTTTATGATATGTTTTTATTACCATAATAATCTCCTTTAAAAAATGAGAAATTTGAATAATGTATTTGAAACTTAAAGAATTTAGTTGTATATATATAATGTAACATAATTTAGAAAAATATGGACCACTTCGAAATGAATAATATCAATCAAACACACCAAAAATATTAAAATGACATATTTGTAGAGATGGATAGATGGAAAATAATTTTAGAAATTGTGTAATTTATAGGGAGAACAAATTATCTTCCACAAAATTTAAAGAACAATTTATACATTATACTATATTTAGGGTCATGTGTTTTGATATTGTCAAACCATGCCAAATTATGTGTCTTTTATTAAATTTTGATATGTCTTAAAGTTGTAATTGAAGACCAAGTTGAAGACACAAAGTTTGCTCAAGATAAGCTCAAGAAAAACACATTTTCAGCATGTACCTTGATAGCAATCTTGATACATCGAGAAATCTACTACCTCCTCGATACATTGAGCATCGTGGATCAGTAAAAATCAACAACGCGAAAAAGCTCATAACTTATTCGTTTGAAGCCTGAATTAAGATCCGTTTGAATCGGTATTTAAAAGATATCATAAGCCATCTATTAGAGGGCTTTTTAGAGAGAGAGAGAGAGAGAGAGAGAGAGAGAAACACTCCATTATGCAGCTAGAGTTTTGCAACCAAGTTTTCTCCATTTCACTAAACCAAAGAGTTTCAAAATAGATCTGAAGATTCCATTAGTGAAGAAGCTGAAGTCATAACAACCACCATAGACTTGCTATTGTGAAGAAAACTTTCAAGAGTTTCTTGAAGTCAATTGAAGATTCCAATTGTGATTGGGGGTGGAGCGTTCATTAATTGCAAAATTCAGAAGTTCTGAAGCTGTAAAAGGTTTCTACTATAAGTTCGTCTATTGGGTTTATAGAATTTAGGGACAAAAGTTTTGTATTAGATTTGAAACTTCTCTTTATTATAGTGGATTGCTTTTTGAGAAGGTTTCCCCCAGGTTTTTATTGTGAAACTAGTTTGTTTCATTAGTTTTCCTGGGCCATCATATCTTGTCTTATTTACTATTCTGCTGTGCATGATTTTGACTTGATATTGATGTTAGTTTATTTGAACAAGGTTTAATCATAATAGATCTAATTATCAACTTGATTTTAAAACTTTTTAATTCTATCAACCAGGGTCTAAATTTCCCAATACTATAATTGCAAAATAATTATTTATTTCCACGCATCAATGGGTCTGCAACTAGTGGACTTTGAAAAACAAACTCAATCCCATGAAATTGAAAACCAACGAAGAAATCACTCAAAAAAACCAATAGAGAAAGAAGAAAAAACTAGGTTTGATTAGCGGAAAGGAGAGGGAGATGGTAGAACTAGAGCCACCACAACATCGCGCCAAGTTCTTTATCCCACCATTGTCTTGCCATCCTTGTCCAACCTCGCCCTCATGGTCCCACCACGCCATTCGATAGACACCATTATTACCGCTTCTTACCCCTGGTATTTCTTCCTTTCTTTCTTTCTTTCCTTAGGAAATTAAACTTAACCCACCTATGGTTAGGACAATTTTAATAATGTCTACCTGTGTTTTGGAATTTATCACTTTACCCACGTGTTATCCTCCGTAGGCCTCTGTAATGTAGCTTTGTTAAAAGCAAGGGTATTATCTTTTTGCTTCCCTTTTATTTCTCTCTCCTCCCATAAAAAATAAAACATTAAAATAATAATAATAATAATAATAAAGATTTTTAAAAAGTGGTATTGGTAAAAAAATTTATACAAGATCTTAGAACTTGAACAGTGAATTTACACTTGCTATCTCAACCATAAAAATACAAATTTACAAAATAGAGTTACTTACAAATGCTTGAAAGGGAAAGAAGACCTTGGGTTCTCTCAGTCACTACTAAAGCATTGGGTTTATTAGCATACTAGTCGTGTAGCAGCGTATTGCGCATGATAATATTTTTAGAGTAGTCTCATTGAATTTTTATTTCTATATCATTAAAAATTATATAAAAGTTAGAAATTATTTTTTTAGATTTAAAATAAATAAATAAATAAAACTTTCTCAAACCCAATTTTTTCTACTGTACAATCAAAAACACCAAGAAACTATATCTAAAAAGTTAATAAAACTTTAAAAAAAAAAAAAAAAAATTATAGTTCAAAATAAAAAAGGTAAAATAAAACTCACATTAAAGTCAAACCCCTTCTCCCAACTATGTAAAACATATCAAATGTGATGTGATCAAGCCAAATATCCAATGCATAATCAAATTCAAATTTTTAGTAAGGCTCTGAAGTAACGCTATAGAAATACACTACTATTCCCAAGCAAAAGTGCATGTTATAGCCTTATACATAATGATTGTAACTCTTTTTGCTTTATAATAATTATAAATTATAATTGTTTGTGGTTTTGGGTTATTTTTTGCACCGCATTTTGCGGTGCAGTTTAGCTAAAACCATAACTGCACCGCACTTTATTTTTACGGTCATATGTATGGTTCGGTTTAGAGTTTAGTTAAAACTATAACCGCACCACACCTCATTTTTGCTATCACATGTGCAATGTGGTGTATAAAATGCGGTTTGAACGGTTTAAAGTCGATATATTTTTCAAATTATGGGTTTTTCCTTCCCAGCCCAAAACTAATTTTTTTTCCTTTGTTTTGGACCAAGTTTTAAACTATTGAGCTAGTTTTTTTTTTTTTTTTTTTTTGAAAATTAGGGTTATTAAACTATTAATAATATATTTAATATTAAAAATAAATAAATATATTCATATATAAAAAGGGTGCAGTGCTATGCAGTTTGTGTGGTTTTCTTATTATAAAACCACAAACCGCACTACACCATGCGGTGCAGTGCACTGTTACTTGTGGTGCGATGCAGTTATGCCATTTTGCAGATGGTTTAAAATAGAAAAATTATTGTGTTAATACTGTCATAATCTAATCTAACATCTAATCCAACATGTGAAAATTAAATAGATGAATAAATCATTTTAAACAGAAAATAGAATTTATTTTCTTAATCCCAAATAATACACTAATGAGATAAGGAAGATGAAAGAACAATATAAAATATTTATAAATGCTTAAAACAATTACTCAAGTATCTAAGAATATCATATAACAAAGTCATAACGATTTGCTACTAATTTGTTAAACAAAATATTTACAAACAATGAAAGGAAACTACACAAAGACCATCTTTTTCTACTGCACTAACAATTTTTCAACATATTGTCCAGACTATCCTATTGTTTTCCAAATAAACTAAAACCTAACGACAACACAAAATATGACATATTAGAATATGATTTCTCCCCAAAACAGATCAACAACTAACACCATTCATTATAAATATTTAGTGTTGTAAATAAAATGATAAAAACAAATACTTGCATCAAGGAACATATATGAATTAGTCAATAATAGCACAATAGGAGAACAAATCTCTAGTAAAAGATCCTCCTATGGGGGTAGTTTTCAAGTTGTATCTTTTCTATCATCAATGATTAAGCAAGTTTTGTGAATACCTTTTGTAGACAATTTTTTTTTTTAAATAATTTTTTATTCTTCATTGATTTCATTTTTTAGTATGAACAACCAAATGCAAAGTTCTAAAGAACACAAATATTCATCAATCTAAGGTAGAGATGCAAGAAAAAAAAAATCCAACAAAAAATGAAAAAAAAATTATTAAGAGAGAGAGAGAGAGAGAAATAACATTTTTTGTGTGGGAAAAATATACATAGAATGGAAGAGAGTGGCGAATTTATAGTAACAGGATTAGAATAAGAAGAGCCAAAATAAAGGAATATAAAGGAACAAAATTATATGTAAAGTTAAAACTGCTCAAGATGAATATATATAGACAATACTTTTGTTTTGATTTTTCATCGATTTATTATTTAATTATAACATCAAAATTAAATTAGATGAATATATAAAATTAAAATCAATTAAGATAAATTTGTAAAGCTAATATATTTATATATTTAATATTGTCAAAAAAATTAAAGGTAAAAAATAAATATGAAAATGAATAATGATGTGAACAATGACGTGACAAATGGGGTGGCTAAACAAAAGCGTAACCACAATAAATGTTACGCTTCAGCTTTTAGCTATTGTTGACACCTCATTTTGTACCCCTTACGACTTAGAGCTCCCGTTCCACAATGGCAACATCACTCGGAGGACTAGGGCTGGTTTAGGGCCCAATCTTCTTAATCTTTAGCTTGAAGGATGTTTTGGTGAAAAAAACATATAGGAAACCCTAGGTATGCGCATACATGCAGTAAGCATGTGTACGCCTACTTCGAATATCTGTGCACGCATGTAAGGTTCCAGAAAACATCTATATGGAAATTTTTTTTATGTAAAATTGTGTAGAGCAAATACCACATCAGCTAGGAACCACCCTACACCCTTTATGATCACTATAAAAGGCCCCAAAGGTTCTTTTCCCAAAACATGTCGAATTCACCAGAAAATAGTGAATCAAAGAGGGTTTTTATTCTAAAATACCCTCAAGTTAAAGTTTATAGGGTTGGGACCTATTCTAGTCTTGACCTTTGAGTTTTAAGTTGACTAACTTTTTGGTTTTGTCTTGATTAGATTGACTAAAGGGAACAATTAAATTAAAAGCTCAAAGGAGTTCTTGTGTTTGAGGTAAGGGTCTAAACTTGTCTCTTTCATTTTGGTTGTTTATTGTTTTTTTTTTATTGCTTTAATATATCTGTTTTATAGTTAGGTTTTTATAACTTTTGTATTTAGAAGCATACTAGGTTGTGTTAAATTGTTGTTTTAACTACTGCTTTAAACTATGTTTCTGGGCAAGTGTGTGTGTGTGTTTGTGTGTGTTTCATGCATGCGTACGCATACTCATGCCCAAAAACTCGGATTTTAGGATTTTTGTTGTTTTGTTGTTTTGCTTTGTTTTTATCACATGTTTAGAGTCTATTTAACTTAGATTTCACTCTTTTAGGTCTAGGGTCTATAGAATAACATGTTTACACATGCTTTGATTGTAAGATTGGTAATAAGGGTTTATGTCTTAGATGAACAATATGAACATGCATAAGAACATGAACTCGCATTGAAGCATAGATGCTGAGATTTTTTGATGCAATGAGGTAAGTGAATGTTTCATGCATACGAATACGAACATGCACCTTTGGACATGATGGTTGGTTTCCTTGAATTATGAATGCCATGATGCCATGATTGAACATGCTTAATTGATGCCATGATTGTAACTTGCTGCCTTGATTGATGCTACTGCCATTTGTTGTTTGCTACCCTTGGTTATATAAAGCATGGAATGCTAGATGAATGGTAGGATATGCCATGATTAGATGAATGATAGGTGCATTGTGGATATTGAATATACAATGCATGATATGCCATGTTGGATGCTAGATGCATGTTAGGATAGGCTTTGTGTGTGTGTGTGTGTGTGTGTGTGTGTGTGTGTGTGTGTGTGTGTGTAAAATAACTATTAGATGATCCTATGATGGAATTATGATATAGAATACAATGAGTGGAGGCTGACCCATGATTCGGGTAGCGTTGGGTGCCTAACACCTTCCCATCTCCATACCTAAACTCCAGACACGTGTTCTAATAAGATTAGTCCTTCACATAAGAGTGCTACATATATGGTTCCTTGACCTAATCTAGGTGGTGACTCCATTTCCCCCTTCCGCTTGGTCCACTCAACCAAGACGTACTTCCTATGCAACCAACCATTTGTTGTAGGCGCTTACACCCATAGTGGTGACTCCATTAAGGATAGAGAAGTTTGACTCCAATGTGTTCCATCTCCTAAATCTAACAAAGTCTTTTCTAATATGTTTTTGCACACACTTTCACTGGTTCTTTGTCCCTTTACCATGGTTAGAGGTTAGTAGGAAAGTTAAGGCTCCATTCGAGCAAACGCTTTGCAAAGTTCATCCTCCCACCAACTCACAATGTGTGTCATTGTATATGATGGGTTTTAAGTATGTTAATGGGTTGCCCACCAATCCATATGGGGTCCATTTAGACCCTAGGTTAGAGCATGGCCCCCCTAGTTGTGAGTGATCTACTAATCTACCCTTTAACTTTAAGAAGCTTACCCACACATAAAGAGATCCTAGATCCTATCTAAAGAATGTACCATTTTTATATCTATTATTTGTTCAATCATATATCTTGTGATCATTTAATTCTAAAGGAAAAATAAAGATTAAAATTGGGAGGATGACCTAAAAGTTATGGCATACATACCCTAAGACTTTGGGATGAAATAAAAAGAAGTATCTCACATATAAAAGACTTATCCCAAAACCCAAGACTATATCTTAACTTGAAGGTTCATAGGACCATTACCCATTTGCTATCATAAGCTCAATCAACGCCTTTTAAAAAATAAAGTCTTTGGCCTAAAGTAACAAATATGGGATTATTATAAATGCTAAACAAAAATGTAAGAAATTGACAACCACTTGAGTTGAGCAATTCATTTATATCTGTGTTTTGTCACGGATTGCCAAAGGGGGAGATTGTTAGGTTCTAATGATTTAGGATTAAATGTTTAGAATTTCAACTTGTATGTGTTGGCAAACCGAGAACAAAAACATGTCTAGGATAGGTGTTAGACATTGCTTAAAGAGGTATAATTCAAGACTCAAGAATGTACAAGCTGTAGGAAAAAATGATTAATTTTCTGTGAAGCTTGACCAATCGAATGGTGAAGCTCGATCGATCGAAAATCATAGAAAAGGAATTTCTGCAAAATTTTTAAACAGGCCTAAGTCCACGAAAATGTTTAGGGTTTTAGTCCAAAACTCCTATGTATAATAGGTAAACCCTCGCTACGTTTTGAAGACTCTTGGAAGACTTGTGAGTTACTCTTGTGAGATTTGAGAGGTTCTATACCTTCTAACTCTACAAGCATCTACTGGAACAAGATCTACAATCAAGTGCTGGTGGAATTTAGTTGTTGCAAAGATCAACAAGTCATGATTTGAAACCTTTGAGTGGGATCTCAAAGTCACTAGCGTGGGTGCTTATGTGGTGCAAATCCAAAAGGGAGGAGTCTGTGGATTCGAAGTGATAGGCCAAGAATGTATTGACCCCTTTTGGTAAATTAATCAATTAATTAGCCAAGTGAATTAATTAGATTCAATTACATGTAATAAGCGTGGTAACACAAAAAAATCACCAACTAAGTTAAATACAATGGAAAATAAATTTGACACGGGTGATTTGTTTACGAATGAGGAAAACCACCGAGACAAAACCCCACCAAGTGAATTTAAGGTCACCACTCCCGATAATCTATTATTATCAAAACAAGTGGTTACAAGTAAAAGGAATTCCAGTACCTAATACCAACCTACAGTTGAGCCCTTATCTCAATAGCCAATTGGACTTGTGATGTAGCGGCAATCTCTTTGTTCAATGCACGACTCCCAATACGTGAGTAACCAATGATGCACGGATCCCAATACGTGACTAACTCACCAACTTGAGAAGGATGTTGGCTGCAAAGTTCTTCGGTTCATCCATAAGAATGAAGATCAAGAAACTCCTTGGTTACAAAACCCTACGACGTACAAACGCAGCAACTTCTTCAAGAGAAAGATGAACTATGGCTAAATTGTCTCCAGTCACAATATGCATCCAATAAAACATTTGCATCATGTGAGACGGCCCTTAAAATAATCCTTATATATGTCTAGGATTGTGAGAAAAGAAAACCTAAACACATAGCTTGGATATGCGTGAAAAACATATCTAGAAATCTGAATTTCGTAATTCTAGATAGATACAATTGTTGAGATATCTGTCGAGCTTTGAATATTAAACCTCGATAGATACATCTGTTGAGATATTTGTCGAACTTTAATAAATAGCGCTTCTTCACTTGATTCTTGGATAGATTTGCATGGCTTCAACACTTGGACTTGAACTCTTATTCCTTGAAGTATTAAACACATCCTAGATCTGCCCAATTAGAAGTAAAGTGTGTTTTGTTAAAGGATTTGCCAATTCTATATGACATATGTTCTTAACGTGTTCCACATATGTCCTAACACGAAGTTTGCATGTAATCGTGTCAATAAATTACTACTGGAGGTAGCAATAGATTTAAGGTTAAATCTGACTGTAAAAACTTCAATTCTCTATAGTGTATTTGTTTTACCTTGAGGATAATTAAGTCGAATCCTTCCCAGGTTTTTACCTTAAAATTGTTGGTTTCATTAGTTTTTTGGGTCATCATATCATTGTATTCTTTATTTTCCACTATTGTACATGATATGATCTGTACTTGTTTAACCTATATCTCATAATTAACCTAAATAATCACTTGGCTAATTTATTAAGTTAAACAATCTGTTTAAAGGGGTCTAAACAAACAAACAAAACTAATAGCAGTTTTTTGCTTCTTTTTTTTTTTTTTTTTTGTCTCAATTATGAGTTCTAGGTAGTTGAATTTGTAAAGTCTCTTATTATTGAATAAGAGATCGGGATCCTCTACCTATACAAAAAATCAATTAGTATCTTACTCTAATAATCAAGAACAATCATCACCATAGGTTAATCTCTATCTCAAAAATAAAAATTTTTGTCTCAATTTTTTTAAATTTAACCAAATTTTTTGTAAAAAATAATTTTGTTTTTGTTTTTTCTTTTAAAATCGAACAATTTAAATTTTAGTCAAAAACCAATGAAACCAATGAATCAAAATCAACTTTGGCGATTTCTTTTTTTTTTTAACTTTTGACTAGTAAAAAAATGCATTATTATTAATAATATTATTAAGAATAAAATGGACTAAGCCAAATCAATGATTTATAGGACTCAATAGAAGCTCGCTCATGTATTTTGTATTCAATACTTCAAATACTTGAAGAGGTGTGTTAATTATGGTGGAAACAGTATAACACCTATTTACCGAAAAAGAAAAACAGTATAACACCTTTCTTTATTTTTCTATTGTAGGATTTGTAATATTGAATTATTTATTATTAAAAACATTTCCTTTACCTATTTTATTAATATGGTATATGTAATTTTGCACTACTTTTTTCCAATTATTTTCTAAGAGCACTCACAACAAGAGAGGTATAATTGCTATAATGTCATTTTAGTAACTAAGAGCCCAAGGGAAGTTTGAGTAATGTTATTTGTAATTTTTTGAAATACGTATAAATGAAAAAATATGTGAAAATGTATGTAATATTATTTAGGCAAAAATGCAAAATTGACCCGGTAAGTTTTACCTTTTGTCATTTCAGTCCTTTAAGTTTCAGTTTTGTCATTTCAGTCCTTTAAGTTTCAAATATAGTCAATTCAGTCCTCCGTTAATCTTCTGTTAAGTGTTTTTGCCTACTAATCAAAACGACGTAGTTTTGGATTTTTTTTCTGAAGAAAAAAAAAAAAAAAAAAAAACCCCAACCCCAGCTACTGATACAATACCCTAGCTTAGATGAAACCGATTTCTGAGAAATTGAGGGGCTGAGGTAACTAAAATTGGGCGAAGAGAATCCTTGGATGATAAAGGCCACAACCATTTGCAGGAACAACATTTTTCCAAAAATTCGGTTGGCAGCTATTTTCCTTCCATTTACTCCACTTTGCCACAGACTCAGATGAACTAAGGTTTGTGGGTCCTGGAAAACCCATTGAAATGGCAAACGCCGAGGCCTGCTCTCCAACAATCAAAGTGTGTTTTGTATGCTCCATTACCAACCTAGCAGCTCTGATGCCATCTTCACATACCTCATAGCAATGACAGGTCCAACCTCCATTGTCACCTATGCATCCAACTTAGTGTGATTATACTCTAAATCTAACAACAAGTGTGATTATAAACCATATGCTCAGAATCAATAAATGAACTAATAAATTGGTTTAACATTTTTTTCCTTAGATATCAGTTTCATTTGAGGCTATCGTATCGTATCGTATCGTATCGTATCGCAGGGTGGGGGTGGGGATTTGTTTAGTTTTTCAGTGGGCAGGGGAATGACGTCATTCCTGTGTTTTTTTTTTTTTTTTTTTAATTTTATAGTTAACGTTTTTCAGTTTTTTTTAATTTAAGAATTAAAAAAAAAAATCCAAAACGGCGTCGTTTTGGTTAGTAAACGGCAACACTTAACGGAAAACTAACGGAGGATTGAATTGATTATATTTAAAATTTAAAGGACTGAAATGACAAAACTGAAACTTAAAGAACTGAAATGATAAAAGGTAAAACTTAGAGAATTAATTTTACATTTTGGCCTATTATTTAAAAACTGAAAACATATTGTTTAGATAGTCTACCAAACAAGCCTAAAACTTCAAAAGGTACTCCACAGTAAAGATGTTTTACTTTAAAAATAATAATAATATTTTATTCTTTCTCTCTCCTATTTTCTTTAAAAAAAACTTTTCTTTTCTACTTCTTTCTTCTCTCTTTAGCCATTTCTCTTTGGTGTTTTTTTTTTTTTCCCCCCCTCTCTTTTTCCCCTCTCTCCCCTACCTCATCTAACTCAAAAACTCAGCAAAATGCAAGATTAGGATAGATGAGATCAGTGCGGCGTGAGCTTGTGGTGGTGGTTGAAATCGGCAACAGTGGCAGTCCGGTGGTTAGATCAGCGATGGGCAATAGGCAGCAGTTTCTCTCTTCCCTTTATTATTATATTTTATTTTTTAATTTTCTTTTGCAAATCTCTCTCTTTGTGTGCTTGGTTATTGGTTGATTTGGGTTTGGGTTTGAAAGGTGGGATTTTGTGGTGATTATCGGTTTGATTTTGGGTTGGGGTTTGCAATGGTGGATGGTGGGTGGTTGGGTTTCGGTTTATAATGGTGGATGGTGGGTGGGTTTCGGTTTTCTAATGGTGGTTGTAACAAAACAGAGATGAAGAGAACAAAGAATCTATGAATACAGAGAGAGAATATTTGGGAGAGAAGATGAGAAACTTTCTCTTAATATTGTAATGTAATGAATCTATACACGATCTAAGGTTATATACACCCTCTGAACCTAAACCCCCAAAACAGAATGTAACAAACTAACCAAAGCATAAAGAATTCAGTTACAACACGTGTGAAGGTTAGTTACAGCACGTGAGATACAATTTGAATTAAATTAACAGCTAAACTACATGCCGTTTATCTATTAATTTAAATAGCCTTGCAGTTTGTCTGTGTCGTTTAGTTCTTCTTTTCTTCCTTCTTATTCTTTGGTCCTTTCTTCTTAACTGCCTGATACTCCCCCTCAAGATGAGACTCAGAGCTATGTATGTTCAATACACTCATCTTGGAAATTAAGAATTTCAATTGTTGGCTGCATAATGCTTTGGTAAACAGGTCTGCTACCTGTGTATGTGTGGGAGTAAAAAATAAATGAATCACCTTCTCTTGCACCTTGTCTCTAACCAAGTGACAATCTACTTCTATATGTTTTGTACGCTCGTGGAAGACAGGATTCTCACCAATGTGGATTGCTGCTTGATTATCACAGAAGAGCAGACCAGGTTATGGATGATCAACTTCCAAATCTTTCAACAAAGCTAACAACCAAGTCATTTCACAAACTGTCAAGGCCATTGCCCTATACTCAGCTTCAGCTGATGATCTAGAAACTATGGATTGTTTCTTAGATTTCCATGAAACCAATGAGTCTCCCAAGAATACACAAAAACCAGTAGTGGATCTTCTGGGATCTACACAGGAAGCCCAATCTGCATCCGTAGTGGATCTTCTGGTATCTACACAGGAAGCCCAATCTGCATCCGTGTAGGCCTTCAAATGTAGATCAGACTTTGATGACAGAAGAATGCCTTGACTAGGAGATCCTTTGATGTACTGTAATATCTTGTAAGCTGCATCAAGATGTGGTTTTCTAGGCTTAGCCATGAATTGGCTTAGTTTATGGACTGAATATGTGATATCTGGTCTTGTTATTGTCAGATATAGTAACCTTCCAACTAATCTATTATAAACTCCAGGATCATCCAATAAATCACCTTGATACTTACTTAGTTTCAAGTTTTGCTCCATTGGTACTTTGATGGGTTTACAACCTTCCATACCAGCATCCTTAAGAACCCCTAATGCATACTTCCTTTGGCATAATGAAATTCCCTTTTCTGATCTAACAACCTCAAGACCTAGAAAGTATTTCAAATTACCAAGGTCTTTCAACTTGAACTCAAGATTCAAAGAAGTTTTAAGGTCTTCCACTGCTTGAACATCATTACTTGCAATGAGAATGTCATCAACATAAACAAGCAATGCTATGAAAGTCTGATTAAACTTCTTGGTGAATAAAGAATAATCAGATTTTGATTGCTTGAAACCATATTTTAAAATGGTTGTAGAGAACTTGGAATACCACTGTCTTGATGCTTGCTTGAGACCATATAAAGACTTGTGAAGCTTGCAAACTAGGTTCTCCCCCTTGTTGTGAAAACCTTGAGGCAATTGCATATAGACCTCTTCATGGAGAGGACCATTAAGGAAAGCATTGTTCACATCAAGTTGAACCAAATGCCAGCCTCTCACAGCAGAAATAGCAAGCAAAGTCTTAACAGTGGTGAGTTTAGCAACCGGAGAAAAAGTATCAGTGAAGTCCAAACCAGCTTGCTGAGTGAAACCCTTGGCTACAAGCCTAGCTTTGTATCTGTCCAAAGAGCCATCAGCATTATACTTCACCCTATAAACCCATTTACACCCAATAGCCCTTTTGTGAGGAGGTAACGGTGTAATAGTCCAGGTTTGATTTGCTTCCAAAGCAGCAATTTCAGATGCCATAGCATCCTGCCAGTTAGGATCCTTGACTACCTCATGGTAATATGTAGGCTCAGGTATGGTAGAGATTAGAGAACAAAAATGTGCATAAGAGGTGGATAGTTTGGAGGAGTTAAGATAAGTGGACAAAGGGTATTGAGTACCTGACTTGTTGGCAGAAAGAGAAGGAGCAGGTTCATTATTGACAACTGTGTTGCACTTAAAATCAGTCAGGTATGTAGGTGGTTTAGACACTCTGGAAGACTTCCTCAGAGGAACAGATGGTGCATTGATGGAAGGAATAACAGGTGGAGATGAAATAGGGGTGGGAAATGGGACTGTGGTGGAAGGAATGAGAGGTGAAGGTGGATTATGGATAGGTAATTCTGCAGAAATGTTATCTGCAGAAGTAGCAACAGGTAAATCTGCAGAATTGGGAACAGGTAAATCTGCAGAAGATGGGATAGAAATAGTGGAATCAAAAGGAATAGCATCATGGTTAGGAAAATCAAACACAGAAGTAGTAGGGTGAGACACTGAAGGGAAGAGATGAGGTAAAGGAATGCTAGTGTGAGGAGAGGAGGAATGAGAAGATGAAACAAAAGGAAAAACAGTTTCAAGAAAATGAACATCCCTGGAGACAAAAATCCTTTTGGTAGTTAAATCAAGTAACTTGTAACCCTTAACACCAAATGGGTAACCAAGAAAAACACAAGATGAAGATCTAGGATCAAATTTTAATCTCTTATGAGTAAGGGTTGAGGCAAAACAAAGGCAACCGAAAACTTTTAAATGAGCAAAGGAAGGAGGTTTGCCGTAGAGTTTTTCAAAAGGAGTTTTCTGGTTCAGTATTTTAGAAGGTAACCTATTGATGATATGGACAGCAGTCAATACACATTCACCCCAATAGGATATAGGAACATTAGATTGAAACTTCAATGCCCTTGCAATGCTTAAAATGTGCTGGTGTTTCCTCTCCACAACTGAGTTTTGTTGTGGAGTGGCAACACATGTGTGTTGATGAATGATGCCCTTGTTGGCATAAAATTCTTTTAAGAAAAATTCAGGGCCATTGTCAGTTCTAATGATCTTAATATTGGCATGAAATTGTGTATGTATCATGTTATAAAATGAGATCAACAAAGGTCTAGTTTCAGCCTTTGATTTCATAAGGTAAATCCAAGTGGATCTTGTGGCATCATCCACAATAGTAAGGAAGTACTTGAAGCCATCATGAGTGAATTTAGCAAATAGTCCCCAAACATCACAATGAATCAAATCAAAAGCATTATCTGAAATGTGATTAAAAGATGGAAAAGGGAGTCTTTTCTGTTTGGCAATTGGACAAAGAATACAATTCTTATTGCTGTGAAAAGTTTGTACATCAGAAATGAGATTATGCAAAGCATGAAATTTATTATCAGAGGCATGTCCTAACCTCATATGCCAAAGATAAGACTTGGTAACATTAGGAATGGACATAGACTCAGAAACAGAATTAACAAAAGACTGAAAAACAGACTCAAGAGTTGAAGAAGCTGTTGAAACCGATTTGCTAGTTGGAGCAGTATGCAGCAGATACAAATTGTCATGTAATTCACCCAGTCCAATCGTCTTCCAACAAGTAAGGTCCTGGATAAAGCATAAATTTGATAGAAAAACCAGGCAACATGAAAGTGTTTTGGTTAATTGGCTGACAGAAATTAGATTGAAATTGAAAGAGGGAACACATAGCATATTTTCAAGTTTCAAAGTTGCAGTGACTTGAATTGTACCAATATGTGTAACAGTGACTCTTTCACCATTTGGCAATTGAACAAAGGTTGATATAGAACTAGTGATATGTGTAAACAAAGATAAGGAATGGACTATGTGGTCTGTGGCTCCGGTATCAATAATCCATACATCATTACCATAGGCAGCTTTATTGTCAGGATTAATAGCAAAAACTGAATGATGCAAATCTAAGGAAACAAAATCAGACCAAGCAGTACACACATTACCTGAAATAGCAGAGTTAGCTGAGTGTAAGGCATCATTGGTACCACCAGATGTAGATGCATGAGAACTGAGCATTGAGATCAGTTGTTGATACTGCTCTAAAGTGAAAGGGAATGAATTGACCTGTTGAATATCAGCACTGCCTTGATCACCTTCAACCAAGACTTGATTTGCCATAGCCACTTTACCTCTCTGCTTGTAACCAGGAGGAAATCCCACTAATTTGTAGCATTTCTCCATAACATGGCAAAGCTTCCCACAGTGACTATACACAGGCCTCCATTTTGTATTGTTTCCTCTGATATACTTGTTGTTCCCTGGAAATGAATTTCCCTTATTGAATCCTTGATTTTTTACTGCAAGAGCAGTTGATTCAACTAAGGGAGCAACATTAAAACCTAAACATATTTGCCTTTCCTCTTGAATCACTAAAGAAAATGCCTTATCAATGGAAGGACTAGGCTCCATCATGAGAATTTGTGTTCTAACTTGAGAATAAGAATCATTCAAGCCATTTAAGAACTGCATAAGTGAATCTTGATGCTGAAGTGCTGTGATTTTGTCATTCACACCACAAGTGCATTTACCACATGAGCAACACAGCAAAGGTCTGAAATTCAATAGTTGATCCCAAGCAGCTTGAAGATCAGTGAAGAATCCTGTAATCGTGGCTGCACCTTGCATCATAGTTGAAATTTGCTTCTGAAGTTGAGAGATTCTTGGTCCATTGGCTTGAGAGAATCGTTTCTTGAGAGTATTCCACACTTCAAACGCAGTGTCTCTGTAAATTACACTAGCAGTAAGATGAGGAGAAACTGAATTCAAGATCCATGAAGAGATCATTGAATTGCATTTGGACCAAGCTTTCTTCTCTAATGGTGCGACTGCCATCGAAGCATTGACAGAACCATCAACAAATCCGAGCTTGCTTTTGGCATCCAAAGCCATTATCATTGCTCTGGACCACATAGGATAATTGTCCTCAGTTAACGGTTGAGTAACCAAAATCGCACCTGGTGTTTCACCGTGGTGCAAGAAAAATGGACTTCGTGGATCTTCCATTGGAGTCAGCTCTCGCTGAGAAGAGGAAGGTGAAGCAGTTTGAGTATTCTGAGTATTCGACGCCATTGAAGAAGGCTCAAGCTCTGATACCATGTAACAAAACAGAGATGAAGAGAACAAAGAATCTATGAATACAGAGAGAGAATATTTGGGAGAGAAGATAAGAAACTTTCTCTTAATATTGTAATGTAATGAATCTATACACGATCTAAGGTTATATACACCTCTGAACCTAAACCCCCAAAACAGAATGTAACAAACTAACCAAAGCATAAAGAAATCAGTTACAACACGTGTGAAGGTTAGTTACAGCACGTGAGATACAATCTGAATTAAATTAACAGCTAAACTACATGCCATTTATCTATTAATTTAAATAGCCTTGCAGTTTGTCTGTGTCGTTTAGTTCTTCTTTTCTTCCTTCTTATTCTTTGGTCCTTTCTTCTTAACTGCCTGATAGTGGTGGCGATGGATTGGATTTTCTGATGGGTGTTGGTGGTGGCTTGGGTGGTTGATTGGGTTTCTGATGGGGCTAGTGGTGGTGGATTGGGTTTTCTGATGGTGGTGGTGGTGGTGGCTTGGGTGGTAGATTGGGTTTTCTAATGGGATAGTGGTGGTGGCTTGGGTGGCGGTTTGGGTTTTCCGATGGTGGGTGGTGGCTGGCGGTTTTGCAGTGGATTGTTTTTGTTTGGGAGAAGAGAGAACGCAGAAAGAGAGAGAGAGAGAGAGAGAGAGGAAGAAACGAATAAGAATAAAAAAAATAATAAAAAAATAATATTTTAATGAAGTGATAAAAAAAAAAAAAAATTTGCTGGAAGATATATTATAAAGTGTGGCGTTAATTTAGATAAAATAATGTTTTGAGTTACTAAAACTATAATAGCAACTTTACTGTGAATACTCTAAATGTGAGACTTTTATTTTTAAATTATTTACGACATCATCACAATTTAGTTGATCATGGTTTGATTATAAACTTTAAACCTCTTCTTTTTTTTCAATTCTCTGTAACAGTTCCACTTTAAAACATTGACTACTGATCATTGACTCATTATATTGGCTAGTAAGAGAAAGGTAGCATCAATAATATTAATGCATATTGAAGATTATTGATGAAACTGTATACTTAATTGATTTATTCAGCCGCTCATTTCTTAGCCCTTTGGACCGCCTCCTAGAATCGATCTGGACAAATATCTATCTCGTGTCCTCTTTGCCTTGGTTTCAAAAGCCTTGGAAAGGATGGATAGGGGCCCAGGTATTCCTCCTTGTTGTAGTGTGTTTAGTTGTTTGTTGAAGAAAATAAAAAAGACAAACTACGTATTTGGTCCTTATCTTCTACATCATATTTCAATTTATATTTGGTTTTTAACTTTTCGATTTTATCAATTTGATTCTTAACCTTTCAATGTCGTGTCAATTTAATCTTATATTTTGGATAGAAATTGCTGATGTGACAAACATCTAAAATAAAAAATTACTTTTCTTTTTTTTTGAGAATCTAATAAAAAATTACTTTATTAGACTAATTTTTAATTTTCGCTATTAATCACGTTAGCAATTTTCATCTAAGAAATAATGGTAGAAACTAAATTAACACGCTACTAAAATGTTAAGGATCAAATTGACATAATTGAAAGGTTAGGAACCAAATTAGAATATAAGGTAAATGATAAGAATCAAATACGTAATTTATCCTAGAAAAAAATTTGTGTTATACTGCATGAGACTATTAAAGTATTTATTACAAAAAAAAGAAAATATAGACGAAACCCAAACGCATGGACCAAGTTCATGTGTAAATTGAAAAGAAAAGAATGAGAGTTGTACTTTGGGGGCTTTTTCTTCAATGTTGGGCTTGATTGAAAGTTTTACAAATGGGCTTGAATTGTTGCAACCCATTAGCCAATGTGAACAAATTTTAATGTATGGGCCGGGGACTTCAACTTTTGCTGAATAAAAACTCACACCCGTGACTTCTAGTCTATATTCATTGTTCAATGCTGGCCTGGCTTCATCACAATTAATGCTCATGTCCTGAGTTTTTAAGTTTAGCAGCTTTATAATAGTATCATTCCTTTTGTAGCAACAAACCAAACTGAAATTTGCTTAACTAAATTGTCATGTTTAGTAAAAACAAAATCAACTGTGGCCTCCAATGAATTCTACTATTACCCACTGTTACAAACAAGTTTCTGAAGGATTTGTACACCATCCCAAGTTGTCATTAGCTAGTGGGAAAGAAAGCAACATTAGCTCACATTCACCAAAATCTTTGCCTCATTAATTTCCAACAAAATTACTTTGTTTCTTACCTTCAGCAAGTTTTCCTCTTCATAATCTCATTGGCAGCACGTGAAAAATATCCCCTTTCTCCCTCTCACCTAATTCATGATTTCTCTCATTAATCGCATTCTAAGGCAAATTATTAACAATGATCAGTTTTTTTTTTTGACTTTTTCACACCCCCTCCTGTTTATTACACTGATAGTAATATGTCTAAAATAAAAGAGCACTTGCCCCACCCCACCCCACCCCCCCCCCCAATTTCACATTTCCTAGTGTGATGAATTCTTGGACTTAACATTTTACCCGTGCCTCATATTTATTTAGCAAAGAAAGAAGGATGAGTTATTTTGTATCTTCATTGTTGTATCTGACACACTGACTAAGTTAATGTTTACTCTCTTTCTGTTTCACTTTATTTTTACTAAAATCTTTGTTAGATATCATTAAATTCATTTATTGTTCTAAGTTTACGGATGAATATGCTTTTTCGGGAATTGACAAATATATTTATTTAACATTGCTAACAGTAGGCTCACATGTTCCGAGCAACCACATCAATCCATCTAAAAATTTCCACCTATTTTACACTAAAAATCTACTTTTTTTCATTTTACACTACCACATTTCCAAAACACCCACATCAGTTAATTTATTTTACACATCTATTCTAATTAAATAATATTATTTATTGTTTTTTTTTTATTATTATTTATTAATACCCAGTCTCTCTCAAAAACATCCACAACATCAGCTCTCTCACACGTTCCTCTCTTTCCCTCACTCTCTTCGTCACAACCGCCTCACCCAGCCCGCCATCGCCGTCGATCCAGCTTGCCGCCTCAGCCCTCTGTCGATTCGGCCTCCCTCTCGCTTTTGCCCTCCCTCTTTCCTTTGCCCCTCCCTCTCTTCCTCCACCACCGACCCTTTGCCTCCCACCCCCAACCGACGACCCTTCACCTCCCACCCCCAACCGACGACTTCAACGGAAGATCCGGCAACAGCAATGGAAGACCATCGGGCGGCAGCAGTGGCAGCAGATCCGGCTCCGTTGGGCATTTCACGTGAGTTTTCCGTTGAGTACTGTTTAGGCTGGGTTTTCTGGTGGGGTTGGACTGTTTTTGGGTTGGGTTTACTGGTGAGTTTTGATTGATTTTGAGTTGGATTTTCAGTGGGTTTGTCTTGATTTTGAGTTGGATTTTCTAATTACTTTTCCATTGATTTTGGGTTAATTTTCTGTTGATTTTGGGTTAATTCTCTGTGCTAAGTTGCGGTGTTTGGTGGTGGTGCTAGGTTTGGTGGTTGGGTGGTTATTCTAGCACGTTGGGATGTTGTAACTGTTGGAGAAGAGAAGGAGTTTGACAGAGGAGATAGAAAAAAGAATTAAAAAATCTTTTACACGATGAACAGTAGCCGTGTATATATGCACGGTTACTGTTCATTTTGCAAGACCTCGGGTATATTTAGACATTTTTACAAAGACTGATGTGGAGGGATTTTGGGTTAAAATGTGTAAAATTGAGCATTTTTTGTATTTTAGAAGAGTATACATGAGTTGGTGTGGATGCTCTCCTTGCCTCTTAAAACTTTGTATGCTTCAAAACCTAATCATTTCCATTAAAAATATTTTTTCTTCATTTGATTTATACTTCTCTCTTTTTTTTTTTTTTTTTGGTAAAAGGAAAATATCATTACACACTTCACTCACTTATCTCCCTTCTTTTTTTCTTTTTTCTTTTTTCTTTTTTTTTTTTTACTTCACTCCCTTATTACATATTTTTATAATCAATGGTAGATGTTAATGGAAGATCCATTGGCATGAGTATTAGACTCAATTACCACAAAGAATGTAAGTCTAATTATTAACTTATAAATACAACATGTGTCCCAATGACTAAAATGATCCTAACAAATACAATCACAGTGGATTTATCTTGATACAACTTCCTTGATATTGTTTATGATAAAAATTATCTAGAGTAGCGATAATACGGACTGATTTGAGGATTTATAAATCACATACAAAGTAAACTTCCTCTAATATCACAAATTGGCTTATCAACAAAATTAATAATAAACTAGACTGTAAACTTAGTTTATGCACCCAAAAAAATCCAGTAGTAGCAATGATGAGGTGGTCAGGGCCGGAGGCAGGGGGGGCACTGACCTCCCAAAAAAAAAATCCAGAATAGCAATCCAAATATTACATTATCAAGCATTTTGACCTTGACACAAACGTTCCACACCTAGAGAAGAAAGCAATATTATGTGCAAATCTTCATAACATTATTTTGTCTTTTTCGAAACAAAACAAAGTTTTGTGAGTCCTACTTAACACCCGTACTTTTTTTCCTTGCCTCATGTTCTCAAGCACTGGAAATTGTTTTTCTCGGAGTGCTTTTCTTAGGGTAATTTGTTCTTCGAATGAGGTATTCCCACATAATCATAATAAAAAAAATATTTAGGTCCTTGTATATCAAACTAAAACCTTAGCGTTCCCTAATCTTTTTCTCTTCTACTTTAACTTTTTCATAATTTCAATTTTGAAACACTTTATTTTTACTATAGAACCAAATTTTAACTACTTACTACTTAAAGAATAGAGTAAAAAAATTGAATTTTGCATAACATTTTAAGAGCATTCATGGCCATCAAAATACAACTTTATAATTCTTTTATATTGATTTATTTTCTCAATCTATTTTAAGGAATCAAATTACATGTTTAAATTCTATATATTTAGAATAATCTCTTAATTTGATTGTTATTAACTATGATTTTTTTATTTATTTATTTATTTTAATAATATGAAATAATACTTATAATCAATTGAGATTATGGAGAAGCCAAATTATAATAATGATTTAGATTCAAATTCTAAACAAACTCATATCGAGGTGTATTTTATTAATCTTCCAATTGAACAAATTAAACTATGTATGAAAAAATAAATTAGAGTTTATATTATATTAGATTTTGTACGACAATTGCATTAATAGTATATAATTGTTTATCTATTTTGTTATTAACATCGATTAATAATATTTAGATCAATTTTACTTTCAATCTTATCTTTTAGTTTTGCCCTCCCTAAACTGAAATCATAACTCCACCACTAGGTGATCTTACTCCAGTAAGTAAAGTGATCACCTTAATTTCAATGTTGAAAATCATGAATAAGTTACTCAGTACTAAAATAAAGACAATTAAAATGGATATATGAAAAAAAAAAATTAGACTACAATTAAAAACTTATTTTGTATTTGATTTGGATTTTTATTGTACTTCCACTTTGATATATTATATATAATATGATTATGAATTTGGAAAAAGTCACATCCAACGACAAATAATTGTTTCTTGAAAATTCAGATATGATTTGAACGTGTATAATATTTGTTTTATTTTTGAGCTAATTAAAATTGCTATATAATAATAATAATAATAATAATAATAAAACCTTAATAATTATATACAGTGTATGATTATATTTTTGGATGAAATTTGGAAGCCATACCCTGATGGTATATCTAACAAAATATATAATGGTTAAGGAAGCCCAAAGTCTTCCTCAAGGTTCCCTTACCCAAAAAAGATTCTAAGTTCATGAAAGATGCCAAAAACGCCGTCTGTGGGAATCGAACCCACGACCACGTGGTTAAAAGCCACGCGCTCTACCGGCTGAGCTAAGACGGCTACTTGAGTTTAGAGCTCCGTATATTATTATTGACGTAAAACATATTTCTGAGTCCCTGCCACCCATTAGCGTATTCTCTTCTTCATTTTTTTTTTTAAAAAAAAAACCCAACCAATGATCAGTTAAAGACCATATATAATGTTGCACAATATTAATGATTTGTTTCATCAACTAGACGTATACCATACTAAGATTATTTGGCATTTTGCTCTAGCTAATTATTGCTATTAATTTGTTGCCATTGATTTATGTTTTTTTTTTCGAAGGAGATTTTTTTAGTTATTTTCTGAGTACTGCTAATTCTTTGAATTTCTTCTTCGTTGGGGCCTTTAAATAAATTATAAATTAGTAATATATTTACTACTTCCTATTCAAAGTATAAAATGAACAGAAGTGAAGTTAAAAAAAGAAAAGAAAAAAAAGAGTGACCCCTCACAAGTCACAAGAATGACAAAGTTAAGGATATAACATTTGAGGTAAGTTAGCTAGGTACTTTATGAGGTACCCTTTACTTTACATTGCTTCTAGTATACACTATTTTCATTTGAAATGCTAAATTAAAAATTTGGACTTTGTAGGTGTGGTTATTATCCTCTATTCACTTAAACCTTAAATGGAGTGAAATTATCTGCGTACGCGTAATAGTCAAGCTTATCACTACTTAAACCCATAATTTCAAATTCGTAAAATAATGGGCCACAAGTACTTTTTATTATAAACAAACCTCCATGTGTTATTCGTGGATGATGAATGTTCTACCATTCTAGAGAATTAATTTGTTCTTCTTTAATAGCTTGTATGGATGGAGGAGGAGTAAAGGGAGGGAAAGTAATAGCTTGTTTGGATGGATGGGGAGTAGAGGTGAGTAGAGTATAGGAAGGGAAAGTAAGTTAAATTACCTTATTTTGATGTTTTTTAAAAGAGGAGTGAGAGAGATTTGGAGAGGTTCTAACTACTTCTAATCTTTCATTTTTAATTCCGCCAAATTGGAGAGATTTATGGCCTGTTTGGATATTTAAAAAATGAGGGGAAGTAGAGTAAAGGGAGGAAGAGTAATTTAGGCTGCGTTTGAATTGGGCGTAAACGATATCAGGAAATCGTTTTCCATATTTCCCGCGTGTTTGGCTGTTACGGAGAGTAGAATTTTCCGAAAAATCACTTCCAATTTTCCCTTACACAACGGAAATGATTTTCACCACCTATTTTCACTTCAAAGTACTTCCGGGAAAAGAGAGAGAGAGAGAGAGAGAAAGAGAGAGGAAGGAAGAAACGGAGAGCCCAGATCGCCGGTGCGAGTTCGCCGGCGAACCCATCTTCACGATCGCCACGACCCATGAACCCAAAGCCCAAAGCGTTCGACGCAGACCCAGGTGTTCGACCTAGGCGTTCGACCCAGACGTTCGATCCATCACCTTCGACCGACAACCCAGACCTTCGACCCAGACCTTCGACGACCCAGACCTTCGACCCAGACCTTCGACCCAGATGTCGTCGTCGACCCAGATCTCGTCGTCGACCCATCGCCGAGACCCATCTCAGTTTTGTTTTTTTAAAGTTTGATTGTTGTTGTTGTTGTGTTGTTGTTGCCGGAATTTGCTGTTGTTGTTGTTGTTGTTGTTGTTGCCGGAATTTGCTGCCGGAATTTGTTGTTGAATTGGCTGTAATGTTGAAATTTTTTGTAATAAAATTTGTTTGGATGCTGAGAAAATGTGAAAAAAATTGTAGGAAAATAGCATTTTCCTAATAGAACCAAACACATGAAAATATTTTCCACAACAATTTTCATAATACAACCAAACACTTGAAAATATTTTCCTTTTCCGGAAAATAGCATTTCCAAAAAATAGGTATTTTCTGAAAAATATTTTACGGGAACCAAACGGACTCTTAATTACCTTATTTGGAAGTTTTTTAAGAAATGAAGGGGAGGGGTTTGGAGTGATTTGGAGGGGTTTCAACTACCTCTAACCCCTCATTTTTAATTCCCCCAAATTGGAGAGATTTGGAGGGAGAGTAGAGTAGATAAATTATTGACCAAATGAATTTCCCAATTTACCCTTTTTAAATTAACAAAATTACAAACCAAAAAATTAACATAGATCCTTCTTTTCTTTTCTTTTCTTTTCCTCAATAACTACTAATTAAAAAATTATTTTCCTCAGTAATTACTAATTAAAAAATAGTAAAGATTGAAGAAAACAGAAGTGATCACATAACCTAACTTTTTTTTTTTTGCTATTAATTTCTTTCTCAGTCTGTTTGGTTGTCGAGAAAATGGAAAAAGAATTCCAAGAATCGCATAGTGATGTCGCTTTAAACCTTAAATCTTGGAAAAAAGAAAGAAGTCAGCTTAATTCACTTGAGTTAAATTGCTTTTTCTTTTTCTTTTTCCATACATTTAGAAATTTTGTTTACAAGTTTCGTTGTCTTCTTTTTCCCGCACTTTCTCACCAACCAAACAGAGCATTAAGCAATGCAAAAGAAAGAGAAAATGTGGTTTCAAAGTTCAGAAACAGAGGCTTTTTTAACACAAATCAAGATTCAAAATTTGAAAATATTGATTTTTGAGAACTTCGATTGAAGAAGAAGAAGAAGAAGGAAAAGCTCATCGAAGATCAGAGTCTCAGAGAGATCACCGCCGTAAGAGGGAGGAGGAGAAGAAAATCAAACAAATGAACGGCTAGGCTTGGAGTTGAAAAGGAGATTCAACAGCTATGATGAATCCATCATCAAACTTTGTTTTTGTAATAACTCTGCTGCCTCTTCTCTCAAAGCCCAAAACCGATCTGAAGTTGATAGTGGTTTTGTAAGCTTCTAATTCACTCTCTGTTTCCCACTCAAAGACGTCATTTTTAACTCTCTGAACTCTTTCTGTACTTTCTTCGAATTCTGAGGTTCGATCGTGTTCTTGAAAAAAAGTCTTTGCTCAATTTCTAATTCAATAGATCTCCGCCGTTCGATTTGTTGCTCTATGCGAAGCCATTTTTACCAAGCTATTACTATATAAGTAGGTAGTTGAAAATTTTGCAATGAAAAAAAAATACTAATAAAGAAGAAGAAAAAAAAGTTGAAATCTTGAAGATTAAAGAAAAGAGAGTGATGTTAGATGGACAAGGCATACGAAGTTTTCTTTTTCTTGGCATCCAAACAGCGAAAGAACAGATAAAAAAAAGAAGATTTTGCTTTATTAATTAGATAAAAAAAAAAAAATTCAAATAGGGGTAAATTTGCCTATTTAAATCATTTCATCTCATTTTCATCATAATTTTTTAAACATCCAAACAAGAGGAAGGACTAATTACTCCCTTCCCCCTTACTAATTTTAAAAATATCCAAACATGGTGGAGGATAACCATTCCCCTCTACTCTCCTCCTCACTATTTTCCTCCCTCTACTCCCCTCCCTCTCTAAACTCCCAAACAAGCCATTAGAGAGAGAGTAGAGTATAGAAATGCTTGACCAAATGAATTACCAAATTTACCCTTACCATATTAACAAAATTACAAACTATAAAAAGACTAATTAGTCCCCTCCCCCTTACTTAATTTTAAAAACATTCAAATAATGCAAAGGATAACCATTCCCCATTTCCCCTTCCCTCTACTCTCCTCCCTACTACTCTTCTCCCCTCCACTCTCCTCTCCCTCCCAACTTCTAAGCATAACATAAGTTAGATTACCCTTTTTGGATCTTATTTAAGGGAGGAGGGGAGAGATTTGGATAGGTTTGGAGGGATTCTAACTACTTCTAATCCCTCATTTTTAATTCCCTCAAATTGAAGAGATTTGGAGAAAGAGTAGAACATAGAAATGCTTGACCAAATAAATTATCAAATTTGTCTTTACCATATTAACAAAATTACAAACTATGAAAATACTAATTATTTTTCTCCCCTTACTTAATTTTAAAGCATCCAAATAAGGTGGAGGATAATCATTCCTCTCTACTTTCCTCCGCACTACTCTTCTCCTTTTTACTCTCCTTTACTCTTCTCTTCCTCCAAACTTCCAAACATAGCATAAATACATTCAACAATTCTGAGAACCCCTCAATGGCAAAAGTTGAACGACACAAAATAACATTTTGAAAACAGTAATATTTAACGAATATTGAAGAAAAACGTGAAAAGGGTAGCATCCTCTGCGCTCGTGGTTGCCAAAATGCCATTTGCATGTTCAACAAAACCATTTCTATTGCACATTGTGCTTTCAAAACCGTATCCCGTGCATACATGGGGCTTAAAAACTCCAAAATTCAATTCTTTTTTAATTTGCACAATACATGCTCAATGAATAGTATATTTTAACAAAGTGCTTGAGCTTATTTTCTAACTTTAGTTTTTTTTTAGTAAATTACATTTTAAACTTATATATTTTAAGGACGGTTTTAAAATATAAACCGATAATTTCAAAAGTTTTAAATCAAACATTAAAATTTAAGATCACGTTTATTTTTGACAGTAAGATCAAGATCAGTATTAATTTTATTAAACCTTATAATGTTGTTGATTTAAAATTGGCCCACACTCCTGTAGGTTGAAAAAAAAAAAATTAATGTACAGTACAAATGGATGGTAGCCTGATTTTGTTTACTCTATTTCTGTTTTATTTTCCTTTAGGCTAAAAAGTAGGTCCAGTATAGGGTCTCTTCAAGCTACAAGTTACAATCATGAAACTTCACCACTCACGTGTCGTCACCGTCTTATATATAGTATAGCACCACCTTGAAATTTTTCGTACGTCACCTCTCTTAAGTCTCTATTTCTCTCTTACTTCTCTCTCTGATCAAATAGACACACACATCATACCTCCACACACAATGTCTGGTGTGTGGATTTTTGACAAGAATGGCGTGGCTCGTCTAATCACCAATCCAACGAGGGAATCCTTTGAGCAAAAAGAGCCACCATATCCAGGCACAGCTACTTCACCTGGTGCTCGACCCCGAGTCCTGGTCTACCTCCCAGCTAACCAAGTGATCCGATCCTACACCCAACTCGAGCACTGTCTCGCCGAGCTTGGCTGGTCTCGCTATCACAACTCTGGCTGCCCAAACCTCCTACAGTTCCACAGGTCAGAAAACTCAGCCCACTTGATCTCTCTTCCCAAAAATTTTGACAACTTTAAGACCCTCCACATGTACGACATCGTCGTCAAGAATCGATCTTTCTTTGAAGTTCGTGACGCCACTGCGTGTTGACATAGATAGATTGTTGGTACTGGCCTGCTAGCTAGCTAAGCTAATTCATCAATCATCATCATCATCATTATTAATGTCACATACAAACAGTACCAGAATATATACCATGTTTGTGTGTGTGAATTAAGGAGTGCTCTCCATTCTCGCTTGTTGAATTGGAATTTTAGTGGGGTTTTTTTTTGGACAACTTGTCATCTTTTTTCTTAGCTGTAGTGCAATTTATGCGGTTCAAATGTAGTAGTTGATGCTTTGTTCTACTTTGCGTTTTTTGTTCAAGAAACTTTCTTTGGTGTTAGCTCTACTTTCCTATTCTAGTAAGTTGGTTTTGTTTATCATTTTTATTTTTATTCTAATTTTTTATTTTATTTTATTTCTATAAAGATTACTGCATGCATGGAACATTTAAAAATGAATGTCAATTTCGGACCATTTACTTACTTTGGTCGAATTAGTCAGTCCATAACCAAGAGTTTGGTTGAGTTGGTTGGACTTTCAATCTCAAGGTGTTTGTACTGGGCTCGATTGGAGTGTTTTCCGTTCAAGTCTTGCTATTTATACTTAAAAAAAAATTTCTTAGAGCAGCAATTTATGTGAGCCCACTTGATGCAAACCGTGATTAATCTCTAGTGAAAAGATTGTGAAAATATGGTGGAAAACAAAAAAAGAATTAGCCAGTCCATGTGATGAATCATCTTATTAGGCATTAACACCTCTTATTAGGCATTAACACCGAGTATGGCCCACGCTGACTAGTAATTTTTGTCGTAAGATTATTAAAGAAAGTATTCCGTTTGATGGAGATTGCTCACAAGTCACGGTAAATACTCTGACAATATGTACACTATAACCACGACATGGTCCTAAGTCCTAACTAATATCAACAATGGCATTTTTTTTTCATTTGGGCTAGCCTCTCCGTTTTCTTCTTTCTGACTAGAGAAAAAAAGTTAACGGAATTGGAACTATTTCGTTCCATGCAGAGCTGTATATAAATTTCAATGCAACAGGCCCGTGTCTGTACTATGTACTGGCATACTCCATCAATAATATATCAGAGATATCATTATTAGGGCTCTATGGTATAGTATAGATCTACTAAACCTTAGGGTTACAGGACTATAGTGAATCATCATGATTCATAAATGAACCCCAAGGTGAGGAGTCGGTCACTCTCATTCTAAAGAGTAGGGAGTAAAGACGCATAACCGGTCAAGACCAGGTGGGGTGGAGGTGGTATGTGGAGCTAGCTAAAAGCCGCACTGGTCCCATGGATAGGGTCATGACTCATGAGCTGTGTGCCAGGGTCAATATGGAAGGTGATAGCACTAGCCACATTAGATAAATATACATATTTGAAGGGACAATCAAGGACACAGAAAGAGCTTTTCAAAAAAAAGGACACAGAAAGAGTGGGAAATGAAAGACTTCGCGTTTTGCAGCACTGAGAGTACGAATTAAGGACATCAAAGAAAAGTAAAGGAGATCAGAAACTGTGATTTGACATGTGCAGCGGATGACATGATAACGATGGTGTCACTGTGTCAGTAATGTACGATATTAATTAGCTTTTAGCTCTCCTTCCTTGACTTGTGAAAGATGCCACTCATTGCCAATCTATGTCCTATACTCTTAGCTAGAGTGTTGAGTCCTACTTCTTAAGTTCTGTTTGGGACTTAACACCGCCGGGACGTGAGTCTTTGTATTGCTTTATATTATATTTGATAGAAGTTGAGTAGTACGAACACTTCAATGAATGTGTTTTTGTATTTACATCGATATATAGCTTTAGACTCGGGTGGTAGACATGGTTATTCTTATCGTTTTATGATAGAAGAGCGATGAGTCCCTATCAAAGACCGCATTTTCATTTCACCAAAAACAGCAAGTTCTGCTTGTAGATATATATATATATATATATATATATCTTTTTCATACACCGACATGTGTGGATTTATTCATTTACATGCATGCTTGGGTAATGGAAATGAAATTTGATGATTTGTTTTTCCTGTCATATTTTCACAAAGTTTGCAATTATTTGGTGGCCGCCGGGGCCCAAATATGGAAATCCAACATGTCGGTATTCACAATCCAGTAAGCATATGAAATGTAATTCATGTCCTGTTTAGTATGTGAATTTAAACACATATTTTCAGTTTCTAAATAATATTACACATATTTTTATATATTTTTTCAACCATATATTTTCAAAAAAATTGAAAACTGTTGTTTAAACACACGTACCAAGCGGGTTATCAATAATTGATGTACCCAAAGCAAATTGGAAATTTACTCAAGGTTGGTACTTTGGCTACCGATCCATTTTAAGTGAAATGAAAATATTTTATTTTAGAGTTAAATTTTTTTTTAAGGGTAAAGTTTAGTTATAAAATTGGTTGTAGTCTTAGGCTATAATTTTACTCAATAAAATAAATATTACTGCATATTTTGAAAATTTAATCGTTGAATTGCACATTTCAAATTTTGTGTCAATAAAATATTATTTACTATATGATTTATAAGCTTATATATTTTATGCATAATTTTATATTACAAAAACTTGCAATTTAAACAATTTATTAATGATATAGCTATTGATTTTTAATTTTTTAGAAATTTTGCAAGTATAGAGAATATAAGAAGAAGAAATCATCCAATGATGGATTTGTCAAAATTCAGGTTCAATAAAAATATATTAAGTAAGATTGTAGTCTAATGTTATAACTAATTTTATAATTAAACGTTGTTCTTTTTTAATGTCTAAAAGCGCGCGAATGCTCGCGCGCGCGCACACACATATATATATATAAAGATTATTTAGCACTTTATTAACTTTAGATTTATAATATTTAAAATATGAAATGGAGATGTTTCCTCCCTCCAAAAAAGGACAAAGATCTAGCTTCTCTACCCTTTTGGGAATCACATTAATTATCTCTCCTTCGTGATAAGTATGCGAAGACAATAATTCATGTTAGAAGTGGTATCATATGTTGGGAAATTTATACCCCAATTGATAGAATTAACAAGTTTTAAACCAAAGTTGTTAATTAGATTTATTATTAATAAAACTTGTTAAAACAAACAAACATCAATATCATGTCAATAATGAATACAGCGGAAAAATAAATAAGACAAGATATGATGACCCAGGAAAACCAATGAAATCAACCAGTTTCACAGTAAAAAACCTGGGGGGAAACCTTCCCGAAAAGCAATCCACTATAGTAAAAGAGAAGTTTCAGATCTAGTACAAAACTTTTGTCCCTAGACTCTACAATCCCTGTAGATGAACTCACAGCAGAAACCTTCTACCGCTTCAGAACCTCTGAACTCTTCAATATATGAACGCCATCCTTTGATGATGCACGAATCTAGTACGTGACTAACCAATTACGCGGATCCCAGTACGCGACTTCAATCACCAACTAGAAGAAGATATTGGCTGCAAAGTTTTTCACTTCATCAACAATAAAGATCAAAAAGCACTTGGTTACAAAACCCTAAGACGCAAAAACGCAGTAGCTTCCTTCAAAAAGAATAAGGTATCGGTCACCTTTTGCATATGTTCTCCTTGTATTCTCTTATGTGACGGCCTCTAAAATAAGCCTTATATAGGTCTAGCGTTGTGAGAAAAGAAACCCTACACAAATACATAAGCCTGGCCCAAAAATAAAAAATCTGAATTTTCGTAATCTCGATAGATAGCAGGTGTCGAGGTTTAATGAGGCTCGACAGATACAGCTATCGAGGAGGTGTCGAGAAGGTGTCGAGAGGACAGAAACTTTCTCGATCGATCCACCAGGTATCGAGAAGGTGTCGAGATTGCGATAACAATCAATGGAAGAGCTCGATAGATAGCCAGGTGTTGAGGAGGTGTCGAGAAGCTATCGAGCTATTTGTCCGCAGGTGTCGAGCTATCTGTCCAGTTTTAATGAACACCTTTTCTTCACTTGTTTCTTGGTCCAATCTTCATGGCTTTAATACTAGACTTGAACAACATGTTTCTTGAAGTATTAAACACATCCTAGATTTACCCAATTACAAGTAAAGTGCGTTTTGTCAAAGGATTAGCCAACTACATAAAATATGTCCTTAACATCATATATGATGATATCTCTTAGATTCTTCATATGTTTGAATCTTACATACATGTTAGACAAGTATTGTTGTTGCAATACTTTTTTCATGTTAGGCGTTCTATTCGTATCATGATGAGATAGAGGTAGATGGTAATATAGATTAATCCAAAATAATAGGACCAATATGTTTAATAATTGTGTTGAAACTTGAAATTCTCTAACCCTAAAATGATTTATTTATTAGACTAGTTGTTGTGGAAAAAAAATCATAGTAACTTATTTTATAACTATGTTTGATTGGATAATGTAACATTATATTGGATAATGTCTCAAATTGGAGTGGAGAAAGATACCTTTTAATTATATAGGTTAAACAAGTCAAGCATGTCAACATAAATAATAATAATAATTTTTTTTCTAAGAATATTTTAACACACACAAAAAGAGAGGAGAATGTTTTAAATAAACTAACAGCGGTGGGTAGACATGAAATTTACTTATTTATTATAATACATTTGAACACATTACAAACATTGCAACTCCACGTTCGTACGTGTAGGAAAAAAAATAGCAATATGAAGTTTTTATATGTGCTTAAACTTCATTAAATAATTCTAAACCCTTTTTGAATAAGGCTTGAGACTAACATTTATATCTCTATTGTTTTCTCCATTCCTTCAAATTTTGTGTACACTAGCAATATACAGGTTCGATGAACTGAACATGATACTTAAAAACAATATGTAAATAAATAAAAAAATCACTAATATCATTGGAATTGAACAACAGAATGGTAAGTAAAAGTAAAAAGAAAAATTAACTTAAGGTACATGCATGATGGAAGCCAGTCATGCAGGAAAATATATATCAAAACTAAAATATTTAATACAATTTATTTTATTACTATATAAATAGTGATGGTACAAACTAAAATTGATAATTCATGAATAAACATTTAAATATATATTTTTTATTTGTTTCAAATAAAATTATATTTCTTTTGTTGAAATTTGAGAGCTAATTCTGTCTATATAAAAAAACTAATAGTATCTTGGCTTGATGATAAAGAACAATCATTATAGATTGAACATCATAAACTGAAATTTTATCGTATCTAAAACAAAATAAAGGAAAAAAAAAAAAACCTATCTTTCATTTCTTAATCATTGCATATATGATATATCTAAGATGGTGATATAAGGCAACGAACTTGTACGCATAGGCTTATAACTTGATTGGCACCTCAGTCTCCAATTTCTAAATCATGGTTTAACGATGCACCCCAGTCTCCATATGTGTTCGTGATGTTGGCCAAAATCAAAACTGATTCTTTTTGCATATGATGCCACACGTATACATGTTGTGGCCAAATATGGAGTGGTTAATGGCCATAAGCTAAATATGTTGTGGCCATCTTTAGCATGTTGGGTTCATTATTAATTACTACCAGTGGCGGCTCCATGAATTTTGTTCAGGGTGTTCCTTAAGAAGCATAAATTACACAATTTTATTTATTTTTAGCCTTTAGGTAATTAGGTTTAATTCAATGCTATTAATTCCATTCCGTTCCAACTATAACGGTTGGAAAATACTGTGCCGGTAAACAAACCGGAACAATAAGCCACCCTATTCTACTTTGGAAAAAATTTCGAGTCATTCCGGTCTATTTCGGGTGTTTCAGGATGTTTCGATAAATACCGGTCGAAATTCAGGATTTGGCCAGCATGAAGTTTGTGCTTAATAAAAAAAAAATTGTTCTTAAAACCAAAACAAATTTGCATTTTGTAAACCAAAAAACCTCAAAAGGAAAAAAATGAAAAGAAATGAAATGAACAAAGGTACCTATACAAATAAAAAAATCATATTGAGAAATTTGAGACTTAAAACTTGAAAAGAGGCACTGCCGCACTGGTACTGGTAGAAGACACAGAAGTTACGAATAAGGAGGAAGGTAAAACGTAGACAAAGTGTAGGTGAAGATGTGATAATTAAAATTTAAAAGTATGAAGTGTAAAAATTGAGGAGACAGAAAATGTGTGTGGTTAAGAATAAACAAGAAAAAATAATTAAAAATGAGAAATGAGTAATATATATCTGGTGAAGAAAAATAATACTATAATAAAAAATAATAAAATGTTGGAAATTGTGTTGTATTGGGCAGTGTGCTGAGTCGAAGGAATCAAGCCAATGCCTAGCCTGTAGTAGTTTTATTATAATTTTTTTTTAGAATTTAATTCAATTTTTTTTTCTTTTTTTTTTGTCTTTCCTTTTTGCTTGAAAGACCCAATATATTGTTTTTTGTTTTGTTTTTTTTTTGGAACTCAAACGATAGAAAACTTTATTGAAATGAAATGGAATACAAGTAAAAGACAGAGGCATTAAGCTCAGCTAGGGGGAACAGTAAACCATTAAAACATGTCCCTAGGGAAAGGACCAAAACAAAGAGAGCCTATAGGCATTACACCCCTGTCCACTACGAACCAATCAGACTTGTGCTTCCATCATTTGGTAAAAGACCTCAATATATTGTTAAGTTGTTCAAATTATGGATTAAAATTTAATTTTATTGGTATAAAAAAAATTAGGGTGGTCCTAAATTTTTTATTAAAGGTAAATAAATATAAAATTTTAAATTATTATATATAATTTTTTTTTTAGGTCAGGTGGTCTGGGACCATCCTGGCTATAAGGTGGCGCGCGCCGCCACTGAATTTAGTACTTAATTTCTAAGTCGTAAAAGTTTTTGTACGTTTGTTATTCTATGAGAAAGCATATAGAGGTGGATGCATATACAGTGGGTAAGGAGGGTGATTCCATCTTCATGCATGTGGGGCAGATATGGATAAAGAGAATCTTGAGAAGCATATATTGTATGTGAAAAATTGGACATAGGGCTAGGGACGGACCTACATTAATTAATTAGGGCCAAATAACCATGCATATAAGTCTTTAAAAAGGTTTCTTTGCTCAAAATTTAATTTATACCCGATCTCCTTAAAATTTAGTTGACCCATATAGGAACTAGCCAATCAACTGTGGCCTTAATTTGTTTTTTTTAAAACTTTTTAACATAAAACGTTTGCTAAAGATTGTTTTCTATCTTTCCTAAAGAGGTTAGAAGCATGTTTAGGATAGAGTATAGTAGAATAAAGTATTTTCTGGGTTATGGGCTGGGTTGTGTGTGCAGATCAAACGCAAACCCACCTAGCTAGAAACACCCAGTAGGTTTAATTTTGTGTGTTCAGTTTGTTTGGATGCTCTTAGTAACATGTTTAGGCTTTTGTGATGATTTAGTAACATGCCTAGAGTCTGAGATTAATTAGAAACATGTCTAGGATGCTTTAAGCTTATTAATTAGTAACATGCATAGGGTTTAAATTTAGTGAATGATTGAGTATGAACATGCATAAGAATATATGAGATCATGTATTATAATATATGGTGTTGTGGTGATGCGGTGAGATAATTAAGTATAGGCATATTAACATGTTCATGCATATGACAACATGATGAGATGTGATGATGAGATGATAGGATGTGTTCGAAATGATGAACATATCGTGACAAGAATAACATGCTATGTGTTGTGCGTATGTGAGATGTGATGCAATGATAATGATGATGTATGATCAAATGAAATGAAGTGAACGAGAATGATGCATAATATGTGATGTATGATGTATATTAGTGTGTGCATGTGTATATGCTTGTATATATGATAGCCAATTAAGGGATTCCTCGATAGAATTAGATCAATGAGTAGAGGTTAGCCTACGGACCGGGCGAGTTTAGGGTGAGAAAGATAACAAAGAGACAAAGAGAGATGAGATACAATAAAAAGGAATAAAAAAAATGTATACATCTACTGTTAACATCTATAAATAGACGTCACTGTAGCAAAATGTAAAATTTTGAACAGCATTAGAGAACCGGGTGTGGAAGTGATTTTGGGTGTTTTGGTGCTACTGTGTCATGTAGTAATACATATATGTAAGTGGGTTTTAGCTATCCAGATGAGAATGCTCTAATATACGATTAGTACCAAATTAAGCATGCATATTTAGAATATAGAAAACATATATTTGATCTGATAGTGAGATTTTCAAAATATTAATTTAATAAAAATTTAGTAAATAATACGTATAATATTACTTATTAAAATTACATCATATGTAATTTGATCCTAATGCTATCTTTTTATATTATATTTCTTACCATAAATTCACCATTAAAATGACTCGAGAAGGTTTATATAGACACACACACAAAAAAAAGACAAAAAAATTTATACCTTTTGAATTGTCTGACTGTTAATGGTAATTAATAAGTAAAAAATGATGTCAATGATTGGCTTTAATAAAAACCAATATATATAAGCTTGTCAATTCAATTGGTGTAAAAAATATTATTAAATTTTTTATGTACGTATAATTGCTCAAAAAATTTGCACCAGATCTGGACGTTTTGTCTAAAGACTAAACGTTGAAGAAAGAGTACGTACGCCAACCATTTTTGCCGACTTGAAAATTGACAATTAAAACACACTTCCTTGAGTTCTATAATTTCTAATATATCATAGCTAAAAGATATATATATATATATATATATATATATATATATATTTTAAAGAGGAGTATTTCGAATGTAGATTTATTCACTTCGCTCTATTAAAAAAAAGTTAATTAGTACTTGACATGTAACATTAACATATAATTGTCAATTGGAAAACATGACAAGAAAGATACGTGGAAGTCAATTTTTATAGTTGGTACTGAAATTTTGTTTAGTTGTGTTGACATGGTAAGACATTCTCAAAAGTAAAACCATGTGGCGGCCGATGCCATATATCTTGAAAAGTACTCTACCAAAGTACCAATACTTACTGCACTAGAGGGAAGAAGAGACATCTTTATCGTCAACAATTAATTGACAATATGCTTAATTACTCCATTATTTATAAAAATAACATGTATTGGTGACTGCCTCTTAAATCCTAAGGTATTAGTATATATGCGCTAGCGTGCAAGAGGGTAATTATATACATCAACAAGTCAGGTTTTAATTTGGAGGATCAGTAGAAATCATGGCTATGGTAGTCGTATACTTTAAGGCATCAAAAATGTTATGAGTACTGGTAATGGTGACACTTTCCAAAAAGAGATAGGCCAGGGTTATTGACTTGTTGGAAAACTCTCTTGGTGAGTAACCGAGACTGAAAATGGCCTTAATTTAGTGCCATTTAATTGTATCATCGATAAAACAAGACACAATACAAAAGAAATGTGTTAATTATTATGTGAACATGCAATTTCCTTTTTTGGGGTGCACTAACCATGTGATATTTGACTGATTCCATCATGACCAATGGGTGGCGTGGCGGGCTTTCAAAGAAAGACTGGGTATGGTTAATTGGTTATGACTATCAAGTATTGTTGCTGACGTGGTTATCATAAACTATTTATTACACGCTCATTGTACACACACTAATACTTAGACTGAAATCGTGTTTTGAAAATAAATTTCAATTAAAATTGAAAAATCGTATTTTCAAAACACAATTTCATAATTTCACAATTTTATCACAATTTCAAAAAGAACATGTATGGAATATGCAATAACATACATGTAACAATATTCACATTACTTGTTACAAATCTCCTGGCAATGTGGCTACTTGCTAGTAGAAAATTGTGGTTCATAGAAAAACTAGTGGGCATATAGATCCACTATTTTCAGGGTTGGAGGAATCGAGAAGATCTGGCAACTACAGAGAACGTTAATTTTGAGGTTAACCAAATTTGGGAGTTGCTTGTATAGGCAGGAAAAGTATATGGATGATGTCGGCTTTTAGAATATTTCTTTATACATGTAGTTGTAACAACCGGCAATTATCTTTGGTTAAACGACTGGTAATTGTTGTTTTTCTTTTTAATGATAATGACTAGCAGTATAGGCGTATAGCAGCACTATGTGTCGTGTTCTATAAATTTCCTTCCATGCATTTGCATATATGCCTCTCCTAATGAGAGAAAGAAACTCTCAACCTTATGATTAATATGTGAATGTGGTTTCAAACCTTTTCATCTGTTTGTGATCCAGTAAACTAAAATGTACTCAAACGTGCATAGTTGATAAGCAGTAAGACCCAAAATCCTATTAAGTAAATAAAGACTCTTTATTTCTAAACCTACCTACATTTTTTAATCTGGAATATATATTAATAAAAAAATTTAACCTACTTTAATTTTAAAGAAGTCTTACGTTCACAGTATTTTCACAATAAATCATATGTGATAGTTTGCTGTAAAAATGTTGTGGAGATAACATTTCTCTTCATTTTAGCCTTTTAAAAGAGAAGAACTTCGTTTACATGAATAGTTAAACTTAAGTCCAAAATTTGATAAGGATGTAGTGTAAAACTCATGTTTTACACCATCCAATAAGAAATTGTCATATTAGCTTTTTACTTAAAACTCAATACATCATACCACACATAATAATATTTCAATAAATTTCCAACTGGGTTGGATTTTTATATGGGTATTGAAATTGGTTGTGCCTATTCTTTAATATGTGATATGATGATGTGGCATGTTGAGATTGGAGAGTATAAAACTTGAGTTTACAACACATTCTTAAATAATTTAATCTCGTTAAACTTCAAGTGATCAAATCAACTTGTAGATGCAAGTTGGGGGGGGGGGGGGGGGTGGGGGAATTATCTATACATATAAATGCACATGCACTTTATTTATTTATTTATTTATAGAGTTTTAAATTATGACATCTGCTTCTGATGATTGTGCTTTTTATCATCAAACCAAGACACCAATCGATTTTTACTGTAAGTGTGGATTGAACTCCATATCTCTTATTCAACAATCAAATATTTTACCAGTTGAGCTAATTGGAACCCATATTAGAACCCACAATGCATGTGCAATAAAATCTTAAACATACACACATACATATATTTATTGAGAATAATATTATAAAAAAAAAATCATTCATCTGTATGTTAAGTGAGATCGTTTATATTAAATTAAACAAGAAGAAAATTTTGAATCTAAACTAATTTCTAATTATTTTTTAATTTTACTCCATGTGTATAATTAAACTTTCTCAATTTTGTATCAAGTGACTTATTTTACAATGCTCAATGAAAGTCAAGATGATCACCTTACTTACCTAGGCAAAACCATCAAATCATCACTATTGTTGAATGTTTTTGCGTAGCACATGTTACAACCTATCTTTTACTAATAACACAATTAAAATATTCATTATATATATAGCTTTTTTTTGGGTGCATAAATAAGAAATTTCCCAATTTTTTCCCTTAATCCACTTATGACTTAAAATATTTTTAATAGTTAGATAAACACCAATACAACTTACGATACACTTATTTATTACGTAATTTCCCCAAATTTATTATTTATACACTAATTTTTACGATGGAGAAAATATTAAACCTATTACTTTTGAAAGGTAATAATTTATATATATATATATATATATATATTCCTTTTGTTAAAACTTTAGCATTTTTTTCCTTTTCTTTTCCTACCTTTGTTTTCCTTTTCTACATTTTAAACTTTAAAAGGCATTGATAAAATATATTTAATTCTATAAGGACTTGGTGTAGATACATTGGTTTACACCCTCCAATAAGGACATGTTACATCATTATATTACTAAACCATAAAAACATTTGATCACATAGGATAACATCTCAATAAACACTATATTTCAGGTTTTAAGTAAAAGACTAATGTTGTGTTATTAGGTGTAGTAGGATATATTGAGTTTTAAGTAAAAATGTAACGTGATAATTTCTTATTGGATGGTATAAAACATGAGTTTTTACACCCCATCTTACCAAATTTCGACCCTTGATAAAATAGGAAAGATTTTCTTCCTTCTTTTTTTATTTTTATTTTTATTTTTTATTTTTTTATAAGAGAAGTGCTACGTTCAAATATTTTCACAACAAACCTTAGTTGGTAAGTTGCTACTTATTATAATTTGAATATACCATTGAAATTACTTTTTTTGCCCACCAATATCAACCAGCAACAACTTGTCACTTAGGATTTGTTGTAAAAGCGTTATGAACATAACAGTTCTCTTTTCTTTTTAATAAATTTTGAAATATAACATAGTTAATAGTATATTGATTATAATTATGATACAAAATAAGAATAACAACAAGACATACACAAAAGAATTCACTAAAAGAAGAAGAAAAAAAAAAAAAAAAAAAAACAAATCAATTTATAATATTGGTGGGGTTAGTGAGGGGGCAAAGTTGTGAGTCAACTATTGGTTTAATGTTTTTTGGCAGGCTAGGAAGGAAAAAATAAGCAATCGCCCCTCTCAACTCCCCTAGCTCCGACCCAAGTAGATGCTTTTTTTTTTTTTTTTTTTTGAGAGGAAACTGATATTTCATTCACTTAGAAAAGGAGTACAACAGAGGCCAACTGCTAACAGATTTATCCAAGGCCTGACTGAAACAAATCAACTAAAAAGGGAGGAATAACACCCTTCCAAAGATTAGAAACTTGATTACATTTGGCAACTTGGGCTAGCTCATGAGCAGCCCTGTTGTAATCCCTTTTCACGTGTTGGAACAAGCAGCAGGAGAAGGAAGATCTTGCAGACCGAATGCTTTGAACAAAGTGACCCATTGAGCCACCATTTTTCCCTTGAGAGACAGCTAGGATGACAGAGGAAGCATCAGATTCAAATATAACATGAGTAAGGTTCAACTCTTGAGCCAAAAGAACTCCCTGTTCCAGTGCAAGGAATTCAGTCCACTCAGCAGGGAAATGCGAAGGAAGAGCTTTACAAAGTGCAGCAATCACCCTACTTGAATCATCCCGGACAATCACTCCAACACCCGATATGCCGCTGCCATCAATTGAACAAGCACCATCTACGTTAATTTTAACAAAGCCCAACGGAGGAGCAACCCAGCCATGAAGAGAAGGCTGTAAAGGTGTAAGATCCCACATGGAAGCCTCGTTGAACTCCTCGACAATATTCTTAGCAAAATCCCTGATTTGAACAGGAGGCAGACCACTTTCATCATGAATGATCTTATTCCTGTTATGCCAAATCGACTAGGCAATGGCAAAGAAAAAATCCAGGTGCTTATCTAGCAAGGGAGAGCAAAAATGGAGCACAAGATCATTGAAATCTTTTACATTTAGCAGCTTCTCAATTGGACAGTCTTGCCAAAGCGACCATACCGAGAGAGCAAAGTCACGGGAGATTAAAGCATGGGTAAGACTTTCAGGCTCTTCATCACAAATAGGGCAGATGCAGGACATTTGAATACCTTTTGCAGCCATATTGGATAGCACAGGAAGGCCATTAACACAAGCACGCCAAGAGAAGATCTTAATCTTTGCTGGTAGTTTCAGAGACCAAACTTTCTTCCAAATTCGAGCATTGACCCAAGTAGATGCTATTAACATATGTTATAATCATATCAATGAAAATCTTTCCTTAGTCTCTCTCTCTCCTTAGTCTCTTTATGCTTTTCACTAACTTAGCCATTGGGACCTCTACGACGAACCTTTAGGTTGGTCATGGAGGAATTGAGTTTTCAGGTTTTTACCTAGGCAAATGGATTTTTTTTCCTTGTGCTGCCTTTCTTGTTTCTCTAGTTCTCTCTTTCTGTTTAACAAATCACACTTCCTTTTTTTGTTGCAGATTCACTTAACACATTCCTACCAAATCCAAAACTCCTCTACCTTCCATCAAAACTTATAAACCCAAACCAAATCATTTTACCAAGAAACCATTGAGGGGCATTTTAAATGCTGATTGTGGCAAATATATGGCACTCAACTAGGGATGGCAAAGATACCTTACACCCCACTGAGTGGATTTTTCCCACTTAAATGAGGTGAAAATGAAATACATTTATGATCTAACCCCATCTTACCTCACTGTCATTTTTAGCATTCAAGTGCCAAAATAAACTTTTTCCAAAAAAAAAGCTCCGTTTGGGTAAGCTGTGTCCACGTCTGCATTTTTGGGCTTTTTTTTTTTTTTTTTTTTTTTTTAAAGTCCGGCACTTGGTGCATTGTTCATGGGACATGAACAGTGCATCAAGGCAAATGCATAGTAAATTCATTAATGAACAGTAACCAAAAAATATTTTTTTTATAGTTTTCAGCAAAATAAACGATATCCAAACACACACAAAAACTACAAATTTCAGCATTTAGAGTCCCGAATTCATGTTGGTTTTGGCACTAACACTTTCAAATTTATAATTGTGCGCACCAAAAATGAGGCTACTAGGCTGGGCCTCACTTGGGCTCACAACTTACTTGTTTAGTGGGTTTGGATTTCCTACTTTGAGTTATTCTCGGCACAGAGACTCAATGAGGTCACTTTTCTCTCTCTTTATGTTGCTTCCTTCTCTCTCTCTCTCTCTCTCTCTCCCTCTCTATTCTTTCTCCGCTAAATTTTTCCATCCCCCAACTCCTCTCTAGCTTCTCCTATTTATAGCCAATTGTTGGTGGGATGATTATGATTACTTTCATAACTAGTGAGATGAGAGGTCCAATGTTGCTTATTGTAAGTGGGCGTTTAGGTAGGAGTGGCTTTGGAAATGGTTCCCACTTCAGCAGATGTGCTCGGCAGAGATGTTCCCAAAGGCACTGCCGGGAACGTAAGGGGTAGAATGACCGGACTATCACATCCTTGCTCGGGGATGACTTGCCTAGCAATTACCATGTGGTGAGGCAAGACGCAAGCTAGCATCGGTTGCTTGCTCCTCAAGCCTTCCAGTAGCATTTAGCTCTAGGCCCACAACCTTTAAGGGTGTGGGCTGGAATCCTGGGCCATACGGGGGTTTGGCCCTTGGGCCTGGCTGTTGATCCACAATCTGGGGCCCGACTGAGTTTTCACTTCGGTTTTTAGACCCAAGATCATAGCTTGATCTAAGGAAGAACCTCATTTATGAATGAATTATTAAGATTTTAAAAATTCACACAGAGTAGGCTTTATACACACACATGGATTGTTAAGAGAGGAGGATTTTGAATCCTTACTGAATGTTTGGGTTGAAGTTTAAAAATATGTCAATTAATTAAATTACAAAACTAAGTCTTCAATTAAGTTAGGTTTAATACAGTAATTAGCATTCATATGACCCAAAAAAAAATAATAATAATAATCAATCATAGACCCCCAACTAACCTGTGGTTCCGTCAATGTCAACTCTCTCTGTGTCCCTCTCTCTCTCTCTCTCTCTATCTAGTTTACGGGTGCATACTTTCTCAAAAAAAAAAAAAAAAAAAGGTTTATGGGTGCATACCCTCCCTCTGCAGTCAATCCACACCACAGTCATCCTCACCCACTATCTGTCTGCACCACTCTGCACTTCCCTCGTGATCCCCCTTCTCTGTCTTACCCTTCACAACACGACATTAATCTGTAGGGCCTAGTTGGGTTGGTTGGGCCTCCCTCCACTCCCAACACACACACAATGACACAAACAACAAAAGCAAAAACACAAAAAACAACACACAAAAAAACAGAAACCGTTTTCTCATTACTGCTACTACAAATATGAAATAGCCGCCCATTTTCTTTTTCAAAAACAATTATAATATCCCAATCTCAATCCCACTCCCCCACATTCTATTTTTTGATTTTGATCTCTCACCTATTCATCCATTGACTCATTCTATAAACACCCAAAAAAAAAAAAAATAAATAAAAGCTCTGCAAGTTTAAAATAAATATAAAAATGAAATGCTTCCATTTCAGCAACGGCGAGCGACGCGACGACGAGGACGGCGCCCCCGTCGTCGTCTTTCCGAGGGCCTTGTCGAAGGTGTCGTGGACGCGTTCCCTGAGCGTGGCTTCCACCGCCAGTGCCACGCTGGACAGTAGACGCTCCGAGTTCGACAACAGCAGCAGCAGCAACAACTACAACTACAACTACAACCACGACTCGCGACTCGGAGGTGGAGGTGGAGAATTTTCTGACTCGGCCGTGTTTCACGAGCTCCTGAGTCAGCGCCGAGCCAACGATCTGCGAGTGTTCAGCTTCTCGGAGCTGAAATCGGCGACCAGAGGGTTCAGCAGGTCGTTGTTGATTGGGGAAGGTGGGTTTGGGTGCGTCTTCAGAGGCCTCGTTAGGGTTTCTGATTCCAAAATCGAAGTCGCTATCAAACAGTTGAACCGTAACGGTTTCCAGGCAAGCCCAATTTCTTCCTTTTATTTATTTTTGCACGAAGATTTTTTCTGGGTCTTTGTTAGATTTCAGGTATTTTGTTAATTGGGGATAGTAATGAACAATAATGTTTTTGGTTTTAGAAAATGGGTTCTGTTGGGATTGTTGAATTGAAGTAAATGTGAATTTTTTTTGTTTTTTGTTTGAAGAGTTGTAATTTGGAAGAGTATAACAGATCAACAAGGCTTTATCTGAGCTATGTGGGGTTGGCCACACTTGTAACTTTTGTTCAATTTACGGTCATGGCTTCTTCGTTGTTTGATATGCTACATGGTGGTATTGCCATTTCTGTTATTGGTGTTACAGTTGAAAGACTTTGGTGCTTATTGGCTATAAAGATATGATCCGGCGAGTGCAAGCGTTTGATAGTGGTTATTTGTCATGTTGAAGAAACAGTTAGATTTGGAGGGAATTGAGGTCTCATTGCTTCAATTGAGACTTATTTATGAGATCATTGTTCAATAGGTTTGAGGGCAAATGGGTGTTCTGCTTTTTCCTCAATTCTTTTTGGTAGTTTAAGATCTTTGTAGTTTTAGACCTTAGATTTTTTTTTTTTTTTTAATTGTGTTTTGCGTGTATACTTCCCGGCCATCCAAAAAGAATGAATAAAAGAATCAGTTGGATTTGTTAGATTTTGAGAGTAGAAGCCATCGTTTCAATACCCATGATCTAGGTCTGTTGGGCTGGTTCTACTTGTTGTATTATCAATTAAAAGTTTGTTAGAAGGTTTGATTATATCCTTGTTTCGAGATTGTACTTTTGGAAACATGTATTAAGTTATGCTTTATACTCTTAACTTCATCTTATGTGACTTTCCTATTTTGAATTCTAGTACTCAGGGGCATAAGGAATGGATTAATGAAGTTAACTTCTTGGGCGTGGTCAACCACCCAAATCTTGTCAAGTTAGTGGGATATTGTGCAGAAGATGATGAAAGAGGTATTCAACGACTTCTAGTCTATGAGCTTATGCATAACAAAAGCTTGGAGGACCATCTATTGGCTCGAGTTCCATCACCTCTCCCATGGATGGCAAGACTGAAAATAGCTCAAGACGCAGCCCGAGGTTTGGCATATCTGCATGAAGAAATGGATTTTCAGGTATACTTTTCTTGTATGCTCCAGAATATTGTAAATGTGTATTTTGTAGTCTTGATTCATTAGTTGTATGAGTAAGGGTCCTTTTTGTTTCTTGTAACTCGTTAACTTATTAGGCCTGAGTAATTGCATGACCGTGCATACCTTCATTCTATGAATAAATTGAGTGGAAAAGCTTAAAGTAGGTTATCTGCATTTGTGTCTCTTTCAATTTAGTTTAACCCCAATCATCCTTTATTCTGCCATTTTTTTTCCCCCAGAGAAATGGAAATTTGGAAGATACAAGCACTTCCATCTTTTATGCCTTTTTGCATAGACAAGACCCTCTTTTCATGTTGACTAGGTTTCTTTACTCAATTGAATGCTGGTCCATATTATTTTGAACTGCTTCATAATTGGTGCAGCTAATATTTCGAGATTTCAAAACATCAAACATCCTGCTGGATGAGGACTTCAATGCGAAGCTCTCAGACTTTGGACTTGCTAGGCAGGGACCTCCAGAAGGACTCAGCCATGTGTCAACATCAGTAAGTTTTTCGTTTTCGTTGGGGAGCAAATTTAAAGGATATATCATTTTGCTATCATCTGAACTCTTTAGCTTCAAGGAAGATGGTTCAGAGTAAAGTTTGGAGGAATATGTGCAGATTTACTGATTCTCGTTGTTTTGCTCAGTTTATAGTGTTAAATCAAATGTCTCTAACTTGAATGGTGGATTTTAGTTAGTCCTGCATGTTACCAATCCTGTGGTAGAAAATTCTCACTTATTATCTTTATTTGCAAAGGTTGTAGGGACGGTAGGCTATGCTGCTCCAGAGTATGTTCAGACAGGCAGGCTGACTGCAAAGAGTGATGTTTGGAGCTTTGGGGTGGTACTCTATGAGCTTATAACTGGGAGACGAGCATTGGAAAGAAACCTACCTCGGAGTGAACAGAAACTCTTGGAATGGGTGAGACCCTACGTGTCAGACTCAAGGAAATTTCACCTTATTGTTGACCCTCGACTTGAAGGACAGTATTACATTAAATCAGCTCAGAAACTTGCATCCCTTGCAAACAAGTGTCTGATGAAGCAGCCAAAGTCCCGTCCTAAAATGAGTGAGGTGGTTGAGATACTAGGAAACATCATTAGTGACACAACATCTCAAGATGAAGATGGCCCGCCAGTTGTCAGTGAAGCTGAAGAAGTGAAGGATGAAACCACAGGGGAGACCGAACCTGAGTCCACTAGACAAGGGAGCAATTATCGGAAGAAGATGTTTGATATCAGAGAAATGGTCAACTTGAGAAACAAATCTTTTGGCAAGTTAGATTGGAGAAATTGGACACCTGGATTGGTAAGAACTTGGTGATAAGCTATCGGATTCTGGATGTAAAGAGAATACACCCCCCCATTCTGGAATGGACGACGGATGTAGATACATCTGCGATTCCTCTAAACACACGGAGGTTATATACTTTCTCTCCATTATTTATATTTGGAGTATGTAAATATTGCTTGTGCGGGTAGCTGCATTCTACACGAACAGGAGGTGAGGTGCTAGGTCGTTTGCTCTATTATATCTGTTTTGGCGTTAGTAGTGTGCAAATGAATATGATGCTGTCTATCCTCTTCCTATACACACCTTTTCTGTATGTTCTATGCCAGATTTTCCATTTTCTGGGTTTTTGTGTACTCGGTTGTAGTGGCTTATAGAAAAATCCATATCTATGACCCAAGCAAGGAGGCAGAGCTGCAGTTGGAAGTAAAACCAGTCCCCTGCTAAAACAATACAAGAGAAACTTGTTTCCATGCCTGCTGCAAATTTTTTGTAGAGTCCGAAAAATGCTGAAAGGCTAGCCCTGTTTGGTACACTCATTCAAACATATGTTTTCTGTTTTTAAACAACATTACACGTATTTTCACACATTTTCACACATGTTTTCAAACACATATTTTCAATTTTTACGTGCATATACCGAACACCTCTTAAAATACTTTTTTGATCCTTATATTTTTGGCTTTATCTTCAATTTAGTTATCCAGTTTCACAACAATTATTTTGGCCCATATATATTTTTTAATTGCTGTCAAATTGGTCCTTACATACAAAAAAGTGAAAAACACTATTTTAAACTAGCAATGCAGTCCATTAGTCGATTAGTTAAAATGATTGTTATGAAAACTTGAGAATCAAATTAAAAATAGGGCAAAATATAAGAACCAAAAAGTCATTTTTGCCATGCTGAAAATATTCCAGGTAAAGATGATTAAGGCTGTGTTTGTTTCGTGTAAAACGTTTTCCGTAAAATACATATTTTCCGGAAATGTTATTTTCCGGAAAAGGAAAATATTTTTAAGTGTTTGGTTGAATTATGAAAATTGTTGTGGAAAATATTTTTATGCGTTTGGTTCTATTAGGAAAATGCTATTTTCCGGCAGCAAATTCCGGCAACAACACAACCAAACTCCGGCAGCAACAACAACAACAACAACCAGTTCATTAAAAAAAAACAACAACAACAATAATCAAATTAAAAAAACAACAACAACAACAATCAAGTAAAAAAAAAAGAAAAAATCTGAGAGATCGAGGAAGAGAGAGCGTGGAGGCGATGGGTGTGATGGCGCGATCGTGATGGGCTCTGGGCTTGGAGGCGATGGCGCGATCGAGGAGACGACGCCGTGCGATGGCGCGATCGAGGAGGCGATGGCGCGATCGACTGGTCGACGACGTGCGATGGCGCGATGCGATCGAGGAGGCGATGGCGCGATGCGATCGAGGAGGCGATGGCGCGATGCGATCGAGGAGGCGATGGCGCGATCGACTGGTCGACGATGTGCGATGGCGCGATCGAGGAGGCGTGACGACGAGGTGCGATGGCGCGACTTGTGGGTCTCGCCGACGCGGTGCGACTGGTGGGTTCGTGGTTCGAAGGTCGCCGGCGATGGGCTCTGGGCTTGGAGCGCCGGTTCGTGCTCTCTCTGGGTCGAAGCTCTCTCTGTGTGCTCCTTTCTCTCTTTTCCGGAAAATTTGATTTGAAGTGAAAATAAGGCCGGAAATCAATTTCACCCGTTTTTGGCCTTATTTTCGGTCAACCGGAAATGGTTTTCAGTTTGACCAAATTTTCCGGAACAGCCAAACACCAAATTTTCCGGAAAATAATTTCCGGAAACCGTTTGAAGCCAAAACAAACGGACCCTAATGCACACAATGAAATAAAGGAATCAGGTCAGCTTTCTTAGTGCCAATCAATTCCATCCACTTCATCAAATTGTATGTTATATTTGGCTTGTTGGGACTTTTCATCAGAAATGCTAATGCAGATAAAATTTAGACCAATAGACCATAACTACGTCAAATATAGCACGTAGGAAAGTCATGTAGGTAGGGCAGTGCAATTTAGACCATAACTCCGTCAAATTTCTGCAACTAATGCTTTTTATTATTATTATTATGAATATCAGGGCAATGCATATTTTGATTTAGAAAAGTTCTGATATTGTGTCCCACAAACAAGCTAAATATTCTTATAAAAAAAAAAAAAAAAGCTAAATATTTAGCATAAAAAAATAGGTAAATATAGCCTCGAGCTTGTGGACCATCTTTGGATTGAATTCTTATTCCTGCAGGACCAAATCAGACAAATGACCGCAACTCAAGAACAAGACGTCGCGTCAAGGCAAGTAGGAAAGAATTTTAGGACTAATAAAAGAGGGGCTAGCGCCTTGTGCTGCTGGATTTCTCAATTAACAAAATTGGGGAAACAATTTTCTTTCTACATTTTTCAATAACTTTTTCATTCATTCAAATTCCAAAGAAGCGGCTAGATAGGATTAGTATTAATTTCAATCTGAACTTCTATCATGTCAAATTGGGCACCTCTCTAATCATATATATATATGATTTCTCACCCTGCAGCCCAATAAAAATAGCGGTGAAGAAAGTCTCCCTTTCCCTTTGGACTAAGTTCAACCCTACCCAATCCCAGAAATGACTTTCCTTTTAAAGTCTAGCCTATTGGACAAACTTTAGCAACCATTCCCCACCACCACTTTAACTTTAAGCGGCAGTTCCCTCTTGGAGAGTTGGAAAAGCCACTTGGGCTGAATGCAGAATTCTTGAAGTGGATCCCTCGCAGGAAACCATTAAATTGGTGCTGTGGAGTGCGGACCCATTTGATATTAAGGAAATACATGACACGTTCAATTTTACAACTTGTTGATTTGTGCAACTATAACTAGTGGATACTTGTTACTCATATAGACTTTACCATTTTTTTGTCAACTACTCACAATCACACAAGTCAATAAATTATAAAATTAAATGTGCAATTAAGTGTTTTTTTTTTAAAAATATTTCCTAAATCAATGACCCTCAGCCATTCCTTAACCTTTCCCCCCTAAAATTATTTATAAGGGTCTTTCACTTTCTGATCACATTTCAGATTTCCACTCAAAAAGCTAAAAAAGTTTCAACTTGAAAATCATAGCTTGTGTACCCATTACCCACGTGTGCCTCCTCATCTTATAATAAGACACTTTCTGGTTTGGCTTTGTGGACATTAGACTACAACTTTACAGTTACTCATTTCTCTTTTTAGATCGCCTTTTCTTTTTTTAGGGGTGGAGGGGAGGATACTGTTTTAATGAATTAAACTCTATACTTTTAAATTTATTTGTGTCAATATAAATGTATAATCGTGACAATCAATATCACCATCTCAATGTTGATTTCTATACTGCAAATCTAACACAAATACACACACAAAACAAGAAGAAGAAAAAAAAAAAAAAAACAGGGGAGAGTTTTATTCAGCCTTCTTGATATCAAGGGAAACCTCACCAAAAAGGCGAAAACTCTTTGAAACCATTAGTTAACAAATAACACCAACTAATAAAATGATGTTTTTGTGTGTATTGGTGCCAAATTTCTTATTATTAAGACCGAGTGTAGTTGTGATTATTTGAAGAAGAAAGGCAGAGTATAATTGTGTGAAACTAGGGGTTTTTTTATTGTCACACTTAGCACAATTAAATGTTGGAGTTAATTTGTCATTGGTATAATTTTTTGGCTTTTTGCCTTCTTTTTCATATGAACAACGTTAACTGAATGAACAAAGGCATCCCAACAATGAGGGTTCAACCCCATGGGAGCATGGTTGTCACCGTCAGCTAACTCTCACGTGATACCAGGTGACATGAATATCATCCGACATGCATCAAGACTTTTTGGTCATTTTTAGGTTTTGGGGGTATTTTGGTCATTTTTTTTGGGTTTCGGGGGTATTTTGGTCATTTTTAGGTTTCGGGGGTATTTTGGTCATTTTTAGGTTTTGAGGGTATTTTGGTCATTTTTTGGATTTCAGGGGTATTTTGGTCATTTTTAGATTTCGGAGGTATTTTGATCATTTTTTGAGTTTTCGGAGGTATTTTGGTCATTTTTTAGGTTTCGGGAGATATTTTGGTCATTTTTTGAGTTTTGGGAGTATTTTGATTATTTTTTAGGTGAGGGGGTATTTTTGTAATTTTAATAGTTTTAGAATTGGGTAATCGGGTTAATACCCATTTAACCCAACTAATAATTGGGTGAGTTTAGGTCTATTTTAAGTGGGCGGGTTTGGGTGGACAAATAGGTTTTGGTTGATTTTGCCACCCCTAAATTCGAGAGCATATAGCCAGACTAGCCTCCAAGCAATCTGCAGTCGGCATGCCCATGACAAAAAATATTTACAATTTGCTTTTTTCATAGTTTGTACAAGTTGTGATTGTCTTATTGGTACGTTACTTTTGCATAAGTCAATTACTAACACCATTTTTATTGTATATCAATCACAACACACCAATTACCAACTCAACAATTTAAAAAAAAAAAAAAAAAAAATATATATATATATATATATATAGATGCTTGTGCCACTAATAATTGTTTCCAAATTTCTAGTTGTTTAGAATAAAATAAGTTCTCCAGAGAACTGAATTTCTTCTCTCATTTCCTTGTTTCAGGGGGGAAAAAACATGCACAAATATAGATATTTAAGCAAACTGGTACATGTAAAGGACAGACAGACCCATCTAAAAAGTACAAGCAAATGAAATCTATACCACCCCAGGCTGAAAGGAAAAGGAGAGCTACCTATAGTCATACAACAGCACTTGCATCCCTATTTTCCAAGCTGTTTCCAAATGTTACAAACATATGTGTAAAACAAACAATATTGTGGCATTCTTCATGATACAAGCCATCAGGACATCCTCAACAGAGAGCTGAATTTTAGAATGCATTAGCCAAAATATGAACTGTACAGTTATTGGACAAATATACGTATGTGCTCAAGATTTTTAGATCGACACCAAACCACATCGCAATGGTATTTTTAGTCAAGATCAAAGATTGACACCAAACCACCTTGCAATGGTATTCTTAGTAGAATGAGAAGTAGCTGTTGTTAAATTCTGCTATTCCATTTTCAAGCATAAAGAGGGGAAGCAGAGGGCCGAGGGTAAGCAGCTGGTATCCTTCCCCTGTGAGTATCATCTGCACTTCGTCTTCGAACCCTGGCTCCATTACTCAAATTGCTCTGAGGAACTCTAGTGTCATTTGATTCCTGTAGCTGCTCCAATGCTGTTACAACCTCATCCATGGTCGGCCTGAACTTGGCTTCCATGGATAAGCATCGTAATGCAAGGGTTGCTGCCTTATAGGCTCCATCCATTGTATATTGGCCTTCAAGACGGTTGTCAAGGATTCTGAAGATCTTGCGTTTGTTTGCCAGATAGGGTTTAGCCCATTCCACCAGATTGTGCTCTCCAGATGGTCGATTCTTATCAACTGCTCTCCGGCCAGACAACATTTCTAATAGGACAACTCCATAACTATATACATCACTTCTTGTAGTAAGATGACCTATGGTCAGTAAAAGAATGAAGTGATTATCAGAAGGGCAAAAATACATTAATATTTGGGCAACAAAGAGTGGATAGCCAAAGCAACTAGCAAGGACTCTGAGTTGAATTGTCTAGAAACACTGTCAATTTCCCAAAGAATATTAAAGGAAATAGAATTAATTGAGAACATAAGTGATGCAAAATGAACAATACCTGTGGCTAAATACTCTGGAGCAGCATACCCGTAGGTCCCCATAACCCTGGTAGAGACATGACTTTTATCACCTGTCGGTCCATCCTTGGCCAACCCAAAATCAGAAAGCTTTGCATTGTAGCTCTGTGATTCCATCAGAAAAGAGTTTTTAGAATCAAACAGGTAAAAAGTTTCCCCTGAACCCATCACAAGTGTGAAGTGACCATATCATAAAAATAAAGAAGACCTACTTCACAAGTCACATACCGAATCAAGAAGAATATTAGAAGTCTTGAAATCTCGATATATCACTTTTGTTTCAGCACTATGCAGAAAAGCAAGCCCCTTTGCAGCACCGAGAGCCACTTTCAAGCGGAGGCTCCAAGAAAGAGGTTGGAAATAAGAACCTCCTGGTGCAGCCACAATTATAAACTTTGTCAATTACATAACATAATCAAACCATTTTAATTCAATTGTGTGAAGATATGTGATGGAATAACTCACTCCTGAATAAATGATTTTCCAAGCTGCCTCGAGGCATGAACTCATACACCAGTAGTCGGTGTTCATCTTCCAAGCAATAGCCAATCAACTTCACGAGATGAGGATGAGAAAGCTGTCCCAGATAATTCACTTCTGCCTGTAGGATCAGAGAAATCAAAAGAAAGTAAATCTGTGCACTTCAAGATAGGCATGTTGTGTGCCACAAATATAAAATGAACTACTGAAAGATTCCCCCAGTGGGAATGTCAAGTAGGCAAGTTATGGTTTGAGTCTCCTCCTCCCCTTTCCTTGGGGCCACTCAATCAATTATGTGCACAAAAAAAAAAATGGCATCTAAGTTCCATCCTGTAAGATCACTTGTGGACATCTAAAGACACCAGCATATACAATCTCATGTGCCCCATTCTCTTTGAGCTAAAAGGAGGGTAGAATTTAACTCACCAACCACTCCTTATGACCTTGGAAACTTTCTTGATTAAGCCTTTTCACAGCTATAATAATGCCAGTCCCAGGCTTGGCTGCAGCAAATGTATTCTCATCAATCCATCCCTTAAAAACTGAACCAAAACCACCTTCCCCTAACACACTATCAGGACGGAAATTCCTGGTGGACGTTTTGAGTTCGGCAAAACTAAAGCTCTTCACATTGGTTGCCTGCAAGATCTCACCCTCACTCCGAGGAGTCTGAGGCACTGAAAATGATGAGACCTTGCTACTCGTACTGCTATAATCATTCCCATCCGTGCTAACATATTTTGAATTTGCCCCTGCACAAGTCAATGCATAATCTCTACATAAATCAATTATCATGGCATGTTGCACAATAAATTTTTCATGTTTTACCAAACTCAATCCCCAGAATTTTATTTTGATAAATGAAAAAAACAAGTGTGAAGTCCAGAAAACATTTAACCTCAGTAGTCCCCTTATCATTGCTCAATTTTGTAAAAAAATAACAATAGAAGAGCCACCTATAACTATAGACAAGTCCAGTAAGCACTTTTCTTTGTTGTTGCAATGAAGCCTAAGAGAGAGGCCATTAAAGGAATGCACACATTGATTTCCCTATCTAATTTTAGTAAAGCATTAATAATTTAATTCAGCAATATAGTCAGGCGGACTGCAAAATTAAAACAACCACATAAGATTTCAAATTCCCATTTCTAGGTGAATTATTTGCAACAGAACAACTACTGACGTGTCGACTGTCGAGTGTCGACTATATCCAGATTTGCATCATACTTGTCAACATACAATACAAAATGAGGTTATTGTTGCCAACAAACCACACCTACTAAGGAGGAGGAACAAGCAAACTGTCAAACAAATGACAATTTCCAGCTATGCAACACTCCCAACTACAGGAAAAATCCACCTCACCTAACCAGAACGTCAAAAAAAATTACCAAAAAAAAAAAAAATTCACCACGAAATTAAATTTCAGGGAAGTGAAAGAAATGAAACCCAGAAATTTTCTGGACCACCAGATTATGTAAGTCATTTGCAGAGAGAGAGAGAGAGAGAAAGTAAAATCTTAGTACCTGTGGTACATGGGCTCTCAGCTTTAATCTGAGCACTCAAGCAAACCCCCATGAAAACTAACTACCCTTTTGATTTTCCTTCCTGCAGATCACCCCAAAAAAGAATTAGACACTAAGCTGCATAAAACTTAGAAAGAACCAAACTTGAACAGTTAAAGAAGGCAGATCTAAGTGTAAAGACACAAGCTTTACTACAAAAACTCAAACAAAAAAGCTAGGCCTAATCCAATGGAAAAATTAAGCCTCTCCAATCGATTGCTTTTGACTGCAACTTGAATTGTTTAAAAAACACAGACACGCATAAACACAAATCCACCAAAAAAACACATGAAGAATTCAAATATCCACCTCTTTTAAGTGAAAGCCTTTGCCAATTTTTACAGAGACACAGATGGTTTCAAAACAAAGTTTGGTGGCTGAGAAGCTTTTAGAGAGAGAGCTTGAAGGAAGTTTCAAGCTAAAACGTGGCTTTGACTGGTGTACATATAAGAGAGAGATGGGAAGGTGTGGGTGACTTGCATTAATGGCGGGCTGGTCCCTCTCTTTAGCTGATTAGCTCAACGTTTTTATACGCTGTCTTGCTTTGCTCTTTCTCTCTCTCTTTCTTTCTTTCTTTCTTTCTTTACAGAGTCAAGTCAGAGCAGATAAGCCTGGACAGGGCTGCTATTATTCTCACCCGTTCGATTTGAAGTTTTAAGAAAATTAATTCATTCTTTTTTCCATTTTTTTTTCCATGCTTGAAATATGGCTACTTGGCTAGCTTGACAGCATTGGACCCGCTTGGCTTGGCAACATTTAAGGTTTTTTTTTTTTTTTTTTCCTTTGCTAAAGTTAAAATTGTAAAAACAGCTTTTCAAACCTCTATTCTAGTTTTGGATTTCTTGCAGTTTTTTTTTTTTTTTAGCAGTGTGAGCATTATAAATTGAATTTCTTACAAGTGACCAACCACTGATTTGAAAAAAAAAAAAAAAAAATCTACTTCTTATTATAATAAGTTCTGTGACACAAAATTTTCCCGACATTTGACATTTGTAGTATTAGTGGTTTACTGGTTTTACTTTCACAGAAGCAAATCTAATATATTGTGGTTTATAATAAAAATAGTATTATCAGTGTATCAATATGAAAGCGATTTTTTTATACTTAAAAGTTAAGGAAGAAAAAAAAAGTTATGTATGGCGTATTGCTTTTTTTTTTTTTTTTTTTTTTTTAAATTAGGAAAATGTTATGGTGCCCATTATCTTTGGACCCCACATTGTGCCAACGATAAAGGTGATTGGATACTGACTGTTCATGAACCAATCAGCTGGCAATGGCCATAACTCATATAACAGTGTTCATAATTTTATTTTATTTTATTGGTAGAAATTGCTAGGAGTGTTCATAATTTTAACACTTACTGGCTTTATCAGTTGGTTTTAGTGAGGATGGGTCCGGTATTTTGAGCATAGGCTAATGTAACAGTAGGATCTAAACAAAATGGGATTGGAATATTATCTCACAGGACAAAAGAAAAAGAATCAAATTGTTTGTACCATTGATTTCATTCTCTTTTTCTTCTTTTGTACTACAACATTACCTCACATCATGTAATGGGAAAGCTAGATTGATTCAAGGAAGGAATTCTAATATTGGTAAATTTAAATTTGGAGTAATGTTAGGAAGACAATATCTTTTTTTTTTTTTTAAGTTAATATAGAATAATTTCATTGCAGTTTCTTCTACAATTATTTTGGTGAAAAAAAAAAAAAAAAAAAACCTTTCAAAGTTGGAACAATATGGGCTTCAATTCATGATTGCAGAAACAAAGAGATGGGTACACACTGCATCAAAAAGGGGTCCTACAAGCAACAAGTTGGGTTTTATTTGCTGCCATTATTTATGGCCATCTGTCTGTATCTGATGCAGGCACAGTCTTCCAAGGGCCCCATGCCAGTTCTCTTTCGTGATGAAGAGGATAGTTTTTATTTTGTTTGTAACTTTGTATAAAAATAAGACTAAAAACGTGATGATTTTCCCCATATGGGAATATATAATTATATATACATCATCAGTCATCAGTGAATCACTTTCCTGGAAAGTAAAGAGCTTGAAGCCTTGGAGTCTTGGACACTTCAATTTGACCGGAAAAGATCATATTTAATTGAACTTCATTTGGAAATTTTAATGTTAATAAGAACGTGGTAAATTGCATGAGGGGTAGGTAATCATATAGTGTTTATGCAATGTTAATCATCATCTTATATGCATAATACACCTTTCATTGTAATTCTCTTCCTTTCTTAAAACTTACATACAAAATTTATGTTATGTAAACATGACGAAATTATATAGCTCAATGGTAAATATATAAAAAAATTTACAATATTTTTAACAATTTTTTTGGGTGATAAATTCTAATTGAAATAAGCCAAACAACATAATTATGATATCACTTTTATTATACATCAACTACAATAGACGGTAATAATTGTGAAACAATTTATCTTATTAGAATGAAATATTAAGACAAAAATAAAAAATATATATAAAAAATGACCTATAAGTTTGATGAATTTTCATTTTAGTTTATTAAATTTAGATTTTACCAGTTTAGTCCATTTACTTTGACAATACTAATATTTTAGTCATTCCATCCATTGCTTATTGAAAAATATTGATAACTCTCTTCTTATATATGATTTGAAACATAGTCATTTTAACTTTTAAGAGAGTTAACTGCATTTTTCAAATGGTAGTAAAAGGAATAATTAAAATAGTAGAGAATTAAAAGATAACAATATGCAAATTGTATTTTTTATCAAACATGAACAATCCTTTTTGTTTCTTCCAAAAAAAACCAATCCATTTTGTAAGTAGTGTATGATAAATTTAGTAGTGTGGTATTTTTATTTTCATAAAATAAGTTACAATAAATTCAATTACGTACAAATTTTAATGAATGTTTTGATATTTTAGCTTTTATTAGTCACAAATAACTAATAAGCCAAAAATTTTAGACACCTTGCCACAATATTTTCTCATTGGATCAAAATCCTTTCATTTTGTTTTGAAATAGAGAATGTCAAATTTGTGAAAAAAAAAATTCATATATCGAAAAGCATATACAGTGACATGTCATTTAAAATCTCATTTGAGTCAATACAACAAGTATAGTGTTATTTTTTAAAAAGAAATGAAAGAAAATTGTACTAATCCCGACTAAATCCATTACTATGGACTAGACTGATTAAGAGAACACTGTAGTATACTTTAGACTAATATAAGGGAAAGAGAACTGATTGTTGTCTATGATATAATATAGGTACGAATTAGCTACTCAATAGAGCATTATGCACACAATTAAATTTAAAAATAAAAATTAGATGTTTATGGTGAGAATGAGAGATGATCTCCTTCACTAATTAAAACAAGAAAAGAAGAGGATTCTAGTACTAGTTGTTTTGTCTGGATGCAAGACTTGATGACATACGTTGACTGGGTTTATTAGTCACTTGTGGCTATCATGCAGCAACATGCTCATTCCATCGGTTCCTCGGAACAGTTTCAAGTTTCAACTCATAAATGTGTCTATTCAACAAGGAGCATCACCTCTTGCGTAAAACATGCGCAACCAAGTCAAGCATGCTATTGCTAGGGCCTATTGCCAAATGCCAAGTATACTCTCTCACAATACACACTTAAATGCCAATTATTATCATGATCACATGCATGCATGATTTTGCATTATATATATGGGTTTGTGTATAATGTTTATTTCCTTTTATTTTCTAAAATTATTATTTTTTTATTTTTTTTTTGCATATATCCTGAAAAGGTGAAGTAATGAGGTTTTGTTTAAATGCAAATTGACATTTCTACTGCATCGATCTATGCCACAAGCAACCATATATTCAATTCATGTTAGTTCCTATCCTCATCTCTGGATTAACAAAATAGATTGGGTGCCAAGAACTTTATGGTTAAATGGCACTGTCACATTAACCTGAGTTTGATTCCCTTTCCTCATTTCTCGTAAGTGAACAAAAATAAAATAAAAGAAGAAAAGAAGAAGAATAGATTGGATAGTTCCTGCATGTTTAGTTAATGTTCCTTTGTATCACAATCTATTTTCTTGAACTCATCATAGTAAATATTTTAATAAATTGCAATAATCTAAAAGAAAAAAACAATGACTTCTTTTCTCCCCTCTTCTTTAAAATTTCCATGCTTTTGCAACTCTTCAAATAGCCTGTTCAGAAAATAGAAATACTTCAAATTTTAAAACTAAATTATACAATTTTTTTAAGGCTAGTTTGGATTAGTTTTATATATATATATATATATATATATATATGTTTACCTATCTAATTTTTTTTATACAATTACTCTTTAATTTGTTAAATTCAATAAATAAACAAATAAATTCTTGATAAAGAATGAAATAAAATGCACACTTAATCAACTCTTTCACTTTCAAGTAACATACTATATATATATATATATATATATATATATTATATGAGAAAGTTTATAAGGAAAAAATTGTGCTACAATTTTTATTAAAATTCTGAAATAATATAGTGTGATTGATGAAGTAAAAATTCTAGATTTATAAAAAAAATTATTGTGAATTACTTATATAATGAATCACTTTGTCAAATTGTTGTAAAAGTATGATAAATGATAAGGTAGCAGAAATATTTGAAGAGGCAAGCATTCTTCTAAGAAGAAAGTCCAAAATTGTGTGGTTGAAAAGCAATGCCATTTTTTTCTTCCTCCGGATTTTGCAAATCTAGGAACCAAACAAACTCGTGACATTAACCTAACCAACACACGAATTGGGTGTGTAATCCAAAATTTTACTTTTGCATATACCTAAATGATGTATTATCTTCTGTATATATTGCGTAATTATACCATCATCCCTCCATACCCACACCAACTCAAATCTCAACCGTTCAATCTATAAACTTTTTCCCCATCAACCATTAAAATTTTAAACCATTTTGTTACAAAGACAACAAATACTAGCTGTAAATTAAGGACACGGCTTGTGTCCAGTAGAAATTTTCACTGGACACGTCGAGTGGACACGTATCCAACATCCAACATATTCGGTGGAAGTTCTACTGGACACAAACTACACCCGTAAATTAATGGTACCCATTTTGACCCCAAAATTAAGCAAAAAAGAAGAGGGGGGACCCACAATAACAATGGGCCACATGCATGTAGGCCAGGTGTAATCATATAATCAATTTTTATTAGGTTCCAATTTTCTGGACAAACCCACGAGCCACATGGGCTGGCTTGATCAGCCTGAGCCGGTAAGCTATGGCTAGCTACTTGGGCAACTGTGCCGTACAAAGTATAGACTCTCTTTTATATCTGGGCAGCTTCGAGAAAACTAGTTATTAGCAAGCATCGATGCATTGAAAAGTATTTTGGCCTTATTTATTTATCAATAAATTTAATGAAATCCCGTAATTTTTTTTATTTAATGAAGTGGCCACTACGAGAGTTTTACTTTGATGGTTGACTCATCCGTTTAGAATTGTGACGTTAATTTATATATTATATTTTTTAATAATTATAAAAATGTAAATATTGTGTATATAATAAAATTAATGTTAATAATGAATCTAATGAAAATAATATTATATCAATCAAAACTTAACAACTTAACAAATCGTGAAAAGATAAAAGCAAAGAAATGAACTTTATATCTCTAACATTATTAATATTACGAAGTATGGACAATAATTTTCATATTTTTTTACTAATTATTATAGTAAAAATTATAATTAAAGTAACATTATTTATATATAAGTTCTCTACTAGTTATATTATTCTTATAACATCAATCACGTCATTTCACATTTAAGAGTTACAAGAAAAAGATTATAAAAATTGGCGTATAGTTAAACTAATTGTTACTCTTTGTTTATTAAGCCTGGGTTAACGAGTAATTCAAGAAAAATGTAATTAATTTGTGTGTTACTCATTGCACGTGGGTTTGGTTTTAAATTTTTTTTTTTTTTTTTGAGTTTTGAAAGTTGTGTAAGTTAATAATTTATTTATTTATGGATTGCTTTAAATATTGAGACAATAATACCTCATGTTATTTGGAAATTACCTTTAAGATATTCCTTAACAAAAATAAAACTATTAATGATTATTTAATACCAAGTAGTAATACTAATTGTCTGTGATTGATGAGCCTTTGGAATTGGGGGCGGGGGTGATAAAAATTGTTTATGTGAGTGTCAGATTAATAATAAACTAATAATGCAACAACTAAGATTAGCAAGAGGAAGGCAGGTCAAAGCGGACTGCAATTTTGGCCCTAAGCGAGATTGTCGGGTACCAGAGTTGTTCCGTACATTTCCACCTACAAATAAAATAATTTAGTGGATTTGTTTTTTCCTAAATAGATATTATAAGTGAAAGTTGGGAAACATATATTTAACTATTTATTTAAAGTGCGAAGAATACTGTATCCTCCCATCTGTCTTTTTATTTTGATTTTGAGAAAGCATGATATTTTTATAGTAAATTTTATGTGACAAGTTGTCGTTAATTTATTTATTTGAAGTGCAGTGTAGAAATCATTGCCCACCAAACAAAATTTGCTGAAACGGAAAGTAGTTTAAGATTGTCTTTGTAATCTGTGTGAGGAATATCCTAAAGATGGCATTCATGCCCTATGGTTGTGTGACCAAGCCCAATTCGTGTGGAAATCAGAACCTACCTATATCTAGTTATATCAGAAGAGGCTTATTTCTTTTTCAGGTCTCTTTTGTTTTGTGCTTAGTAATGGCTCAGCCTATTTTGTGACACTCTCGATCATATCCTAGAGTCTTTGGCAGAGAAGAAACTGTATTTGAGAAAATTATAGTGGTCAAGGCAAAGGAAATGTTAGCGGAATTTCTTGGGGTCCACAAGTGACTTCCTAAGGTTGGATTTTCTAAAATTTAGTCTATGAAGCGGAGGCTTGGCTCTCATGAACACGTATTTTGGACCAGTTTTTAACTCATTTTGGATCCATTGTTTAGCATGTGTATATATATTAGGGTTTGATGTAATTGAAAACTGTATATCACAACTATCTTTGTTTTTTTTTTTTTTCTTTCCTGATATAATGAAATCAATGCAAGTTTATGTACTTTGCGTACATAGGCACATTGCTAAATCACGTAAAATTTTTGTGTTATGTGATTGTTTCTCTACATAATTTTTTCTCTATTTTTTGCATGTGACAGATTCTAGGAATTAGGTTAAATTCCTAACAATCATCAAGACATCAACTGCTTAGACTCACACTCTCAATCATTAGTCTTATCTGCATGTATATTATTCAAATCAAAATAATGCTGTTTTGTCTAAATCTTGCATTTTCCTTGTAACCTCACATGTGAAAGAAAATATGAAAGAAACAAAAAAAACTTTGTGCACCCCGTACGAAATTGCAAGTACTCCGAGTCATTCCTCCTTGTTTTTTTTTTTTTTTTTGATCGCAGTCATTCCTCATTGCTCTTCTTGTTAAGGAAAAAAATAGTCATAGAGTCAAGTTCAACACTGACCAGTCAACAAAGGAATCAAGAAGGGCAACATGTACGCATTATTTAAACACTGAAATTTAATATGGTGCAAGATAAAAATAATAAGACGGCTGGGAATGATAATATACCTAAAGTTCTTAAAATTCATGTGAAGCCATCATCTTGCCAATTTTAGAACTATAAATACTACTGTCTCGCAAAGATTAATATGGATTAAGTTGTTGGAAAGTTTATCCTTTTTTTTTTACAAATGATACACTTACTATTTTTTTTTTAATAAATACAATAAATGTTTTTACCAATTGAGCTAATTAGGATATTGCACAGGATATAGCATTTCCATGGTTGAAATTGAGAGTTTAGAAATTAACTTTCAATCACATCTCTTAAATTAAAAATCAAAAATCAAAAAGTTCAAAAAATGTTTGATTTAAGGATTGAGATTGAGATTGAAATTTATTTTTATTTTTAACTTCTAATCTTAGTCATTGGGAGTTATTTGGGTCCATGTAGTTGCACCTAGTCTTAATCTTCTTCTTCTTCTTCTTTTCTTTGTTATTTATGTATTTTATTTTTATAATTTTAAAAATAATTTATTTAAGAACCGTTTGGGCCTCAAATTGTCACTCCAGTTAAATAAGTAAAAGACATAACATATGTAATATTTATTGAACTTTTAGTAGATACCATCAGCTTCTATACGTGTGTATATATATATATATATATATATATATATATTTTGTCTTTGAGAATAGCTTATATATTCAAAACATAATTATTACCTAAGCTATTACATAGTGTATAAGATTCTCTCTCTTTGAAAGGGATTCAATTTTGATAATTGCTGCTTCCTATTGAAGGGAAAGAAGTTCTGTACTGGAATGGGGTTGTCCCATACGATGCTGTGTAGTCTGTACTATAGTTATTTGGTCTATATATAATCATTGGGGGTTAAGACATTAAGCTTCAGAGTGCTTTTAGATGAAGACTTCTTTAGGCCGTCTCATGTGGAGGAGCATGATGCCCACTATATAGCCTGGTGGGTGTTGACTCTTTCTCTTGTAATAGAGATCTAGTTAATAGCGAGAGTGAGAGACATACTCCCACAAACAAATACACATAGAAGCCATGAGTGAATCTAAAAGGTTGGCTTAATGGTTTCTGATGATGCACAAAAATCGTTAGTGAGTTGATTGTCCTCGAACGCTCTAATGGGTACATGAAGAATAAGAAACCAAAAACCAACAGAGAGCACCGGTGGGGTGCCAGCCAAAGACCCTCCGAAAGTTAAGTTAGTGAATGAAAGATCTCCAAGAACTCTATAATGAGAGAGTTAGGGATTTTCTACGTATCTTAGAGAAGAAGAGGTCTGATACTTATATAGTGGTGAACAACGAACAAAGACCCCTTGAATTTAAGATTCTTTCCTTGTAGAGGAGATTTGGAGTTAAGGCTCCAAGATTTTAGGGTTCTCTTTCCATATAGGGGAGATATGGACGTGTAGTAGGGCCTTTGGACGTGGTGCGCAAGCTATTTCCATGTAAGGACATATGTGTGGAGAATACGTAGAGGATTGTGGGACCCATCATGCCCATCTGTCGGTATAGTCATCCATTTGTTGGCATGCAAGTGGCTAGGTGTGAATTGTTCGTCAGGTATATGCAAAAGTTGGCCGATGAGTTTCCAAGGAGGGTAGCATATCCATCCATCTGAACTTTAAGAGGTTTGATGAGGCTTCTATCATGACGGGCCTGGGGCATCTACTATGACGAGCCCATGGTTGGTCGGTCTCGTGACTCATTAGTCGGGATGGTGAGGATGGGAACCGTTAGTCATTGCGAGCATCTAGCCAGACGGAGAAAGGAAATCTTGGTCTGGATTCTCGTGCTTGGCGGAGGCCAAAGGACAGATAAGCAACGAAAGTTTTACAAGACAAAAATATACTTATCAATTTCTAAGACCCCATAAGATTTATGAGGTCTTGAGTGAGAAACTTCTAGCCAAGTATCTCAAGTTCACCTCCAAAAAATCTTCCCCTATAAATATCAAATGTGTAATGGGATTGGGACTATATATATATATATATCTCTCTCTCTCTCTCTCTCTCTTTCTCTCTCTTGAGAAGTAGTGGCGGAGCTAAAAATTTGCCATTGGAGGGACCAAACAAAAAAATCATGAAAATATATACTATGTTTCTACTGTATATAGTAGTATACAGAGTATTATAAAACAATTTAAAATGTAAACTGAGTATCATAAAACAATTTAAAATGTAAACTGAGTATCATAAAACAATTTAAAATGTAAACTATATACTTTATAACTTTAAGGCTCCGCTTAGGAGTTCATAAGGGAATGGAATGGAATGGAATGAGATGATCATAAAGGAATGGAAATGAATGGAATAGAATGTATTTAAGTAAGGGAAAGGAATGGAAAAGAATGGAATGAAATGGAATTAAGTAACCTTGATTGGATGTTTTAAAATAAAGGAATGGAAAGGAATAGAAAGGAATGAAATGTAAGTAATCCTGTTTGGGAGCAACATGGAGGGAATGGAATGGAATCATTTTATGACAATATTACTATTAAACCCCTATTTTAAAATAAAGGGTTGAATATATAGGGGTATTTGGGGAGTTTTAGTAAAAAAATCATTAAATCTAATTTCATTCCCTCTCATTCCTCCCAATTTCGGGGGGAATGAAAATTTGAGGTTTTAAGGGAATAAAGAGGAATGAGTGTTCCCTCCTACCCATTCCATTCCCTCCCACTTAAACTCTCAAACAAGGGAATGGACTTTCTATTCCCTCCATTAAAACTCACAAACAAGAGAAGGGAAGAATATTCTAAAATTATTCTTTTTATTCCTTTCCATTCCATTCCATTCCATTCTCTCCTCCCAAGTGGAGCCTAAGATGTGTACTACAACAAATATATTTATTAAATTTGATAAATTGGGTAAATATTGACAAAAAGGATTTAATATTTTCAATTTATCTTTAATCAATAATATTTAGACACTAGACAAGTACTAACATAAATCATAATGCAAAAACTAAGTATCTTTATTTATATTACAAGCCACAAATGAAGTGAAATGGTTAAATTGTTTGTTTGTTTTACCTTGATTATTTGAGATAATTGTTACGAAAACTATGTCCTTTATAATTTTATGAATGTTTAATTAAGTTAAGTAACTAGTATCTACAGCTTATCACTTATAAGATTGTGACTATATTTAAATAAATATAATTAACTGTAGGATCAAGATTTGTGGCCCAAACCCAAAAGATATGGGATGTGAGCCCAATACAATGAATTTGTAGAGAGTGGGTGAAAGAACTGGGTTGGTTGTGAACTAAACAACAGTTAATCAAGGTTTTAACAGATGAACAAGTACAAAAACACACCTAAAACTTGAATAAACTGATGTCCGAAGAGATAAATTGTAGTTTGAAAGGCTAATACCACTCTTAGAGCTACAGTAAATTTTCCTTCTTCTTCTTTCTCTTTTTTTTTTTTTTTTTTTTTTTTTTTTTTTTTTTTTTCGATCCCCCTCTCATGAGTGGTCTCTTACATTTATATAGTTTTCTTTTAAACTATCTTCATCGTACACTTGTTCTTCATCTAAGCATTCACTTAAGTACATGTCCCTTCAGGTATCTTCTTTGGTTTTCCATGAGTGGTGGCAGCTGAGATTGCACTGTTCAGGGGTCTTCTCCACATAAATGCGGCCAGAAAAGTTGCTGCAATGTATTAAATGTTGTGGTAGCAGTTTTTTCTTTAAATATTTCTCTATTCTTATCATCTTTATACATGCATGAAGTTCATCCTTATCGTTGGAACTTTCTGAAAGTTCACTCAAACTGCCCAGGTATTTGCTTGACCGATATTCTTCAAATCCGAGGAGGATACACTCCTTGAACTATATTCTTTTATCATTTCCTTACGTGATTCTCCACTTTGAGGCCTTTCCCAATCCTTTACTCCTCTTCGGACATACCCACATCTTCAAATAGGGCCCAAGACCCAATATACGCATTTGGGCTTTTATCCCCACATTAACCTTATACCTTTATTTTTATAGAAATTATATAATTTAAATAAATAAATGAATATATACACACACGCACGCGCGTATTTTTGGTTTCTTCGATTTATCGTCATTGCTTCTTCTCCAGGAAAAGAAGTTCACAACCTGTAGGCCTTCTACCTCCACGTGGTATTGCTCCGTTAGGCTTTCGCCCATTGCGAAAAATTCCCCACTGCTGCCTCTCGTAGGAGTCTGGGTTGTGTCTCAGTCCCAGTGTGGCTGATAATTCTCTCGAACCAGCTACTGATTATCACCTTGGGTAACTCTAATGTTTCGTTGATAATGTTTTCTAGAAATGAATCATTTTTCAAAAAGTGTTTTCTATAAAATTATTTCATTTTTCTATGTTTGGTAGTAACCTTAAATGAGTTGAAAAACAATTTCCTAACTTCCCTTATTTAGTTTGTTGTGAGACAAAATTATTTTACAAAAAAAATTAGTGAAAAACAATCTCTAAAAATAAGTCATATTTTTTATGTTGACCAATGATAGTTTTCCTTTGACTTATTTTTCTGATGTTATCAAACATTGAGAAACATAAAAAAAAAAAAACTATTTTTACACAAATAATTACTTCACTATCTATTTTCACGTATTTTTAATAATCTATATATAAAATAATACCATATTTCAAATCTCCGACAGTTCTGTGTTTCATGAAAACCATGTAAGGTTTTTGTGAATTTTTTCTATCAAAAAAGGTTTTGAGAAACCACATGGAAGTGCATAGAGAAATTAATGTTGTTTGTAGTTTTTAAAAATATATATAGATAAAAAAGTATGTAAAAATAAGTGTAATGTTGTTTAAAAACTGAAAATATGTTATTTAGCTACTCTACCAAACATCGCCTAAAATGTTAAGAAGGCCCACCAAAACAATAAAACTAAAGTGAAACCAAACACAAAAACAGTAGTTCATGGCGGTGGAGATGTTTTTTTTTTTTGATTAAACCAAGATTCTATTGCAAACTAACCCGCAGAGAAACGGGTATCAAAAGATACAACAACTTCAGTATTTATAGATACATTAGGTGCGCTATCACTAGCGCATTCAAAAGCTAAAACATCCAACAAAGAAAAGGGAGGAGTAACATAATAAACAAAATCCTCCCGTTGAGAACTTCCTATTTTAGCAAGCAAGTCAGCAGCATGGTTGGCCTCCCTAAAGCAATGGCTGAGCTGGACCTGTTGGAAAGCGGTGGAGATGTTTCAGATTTTATATAATAGTACATCTTTTACTGTTTAGAACACTCAAGAAGTCAAGCTTGCTTTTCCTCTGTCAAGAAAAGTAGTCTAAAGAGTAAGTCAAAAGGTAGTTGGCATTTAAAATATAAAGGAGAATAAGAAGGCAACTTGTGTGGAAAATCTCCTGGGAATTTTCAGTCGGTAAAACATGAGCCTCGCATTGGAACTTTTCATGGTAGCCAAGTAAATAGTGAGGATGAAATGAACAGAAAAATATTAATGAATAAAAATGAAGTGAGGCCATTTTCCCCTTTAATGCTAGGATATGTCCTCGCTGTTTCGACGTGCTTTCTGGATTTAATTGTCATGTCATGTGAAGCTAAAAGTCAAAGAAAGAAAGAAAATAAAAAGTATATTTTGTCTAATCTATCAAAGATTACGCAATCAGTCAATCGCAAAGGTGTGGACTATCTGAGTACAGGCAATGGGTCTGTAAATTAAGACATCACAAGCTCTACAAAGTGAGGTGTATAGCGCAAGATTGATAGGAAGTGGATGCAAAAATGAGCAAAGGAACAAAAATGTGGGAGAAAGTGATTAATGGTGTGATTAGATACTGATTATTTTATTAAAATTAAAAAATTATTGTTAAAAGTATTGTAAATAAAAATAAAAGTTAGTTAAAATAGTACAATAGATCTTATAAATAGTGTCAAAAAATGCAGTAAGACCCATAAATAATAACAAAAATAAATTAAATAGTAAAATAATTTTTATTTTTAATCTTAACTCAAACACACAATAACTTAAAAGAGGAAAAGAAACAAATAGTTATGAAAATCTTACCTAGTTAATAATGGCAATGGGCTTTGGCATGCACCGAATTATTAAGCGGTTCAATCAAGGGATCAACAAGAATGGAAAAATATTTTGGGTGTGAGCAAATTACTCCAACAATAAGCTTTGGACATACGCAAATTATTTCCTCGAAAACAACATATCCGAGTCGCATCCTTGTGCATCGACTAGAAGTGGACAATGATATCCAGTGAGAAAACAAACTGATTAGGTATTACTTCTTTAAGTTATTACCTCTTTTACACAGTAGGAAGTGTGCTAAGAGATGGATCTAAAAATAATGATGAGACAAATAAGAAAAGATAAATCTGAACATAATGTAAATTCGTTCCACTTTGACCGCTTGTTATTACTTATTATTAAATGAGCCATCACCAATTGGTTTCATTTCAAGCAGTAATCAAAAACATAAAGAGTCAACCAGCATCAAGTCCACACAATCAGGTAATAAGTCTCAAGAGTTTTGAAGTGAGATCCATGCCTTAAATCACACAAACAAAGATACGTAAGTCTTATATACTTTTTGATAACTATCTTATTTTAATTTTCTTGAAACTATGCTTGGCTAAAATCTCAAAGAACAGACCACAATTACAAAACTATAACACAAGTTTTCCATTAAGCATTCCATGAGAAAGCAAGAGGGCGGCCATACAACCCATGGTCCTGAATTTCAAACATTCTTCTTCACTGTAGCTGACTTGATAATGTCAATGAACTCTGGCTGTAAAAGAATTGTCGACAGGAGAGTTAGTCAACCAAAGCTACGGACAAGAAACCAAATAAGTCAAAATAATGACTTCAAAGAGACATAAACACCTTAAGGGAAGCTCCACCAACCAAAAATCCATCCACATCTGGCTGTGCTGCCAGTTCTTTGCAGTTTGCTCCATTTACAGAACCTAGAGTAGATATACTTTTAGTAAGAATGTAGCACATCTGTGTTAGATGTGTAAAACATCTTCCTAAGCTACAGTGGAACCAAATATTCACTCTAATGAATGGAATAGCTATCTTTATGACTGGTAGACCACTAAAACCAAGGAAAACATCCACATCATAAATGAGTTGAACATGGTTTTGGTGCCAACTCTTAAATTGAACTAAACAAGCCAGCCAGGGTTGGTTGTTGGTCAGATATCTGATTAGATATATAAAGATATACAAACTGGAATAGTTTTTTTTTTTTTTGACAGATTATACAAACTGGAATAGTTCTCGAGCAGGCAAACCAATCCCAATTATAGAACTAATAGTAATGGTATAAAGAGTTATAGATGGAAAAGGAATTATGCAAGAAGATATAGGATGCAGCTGACATCTTGTGCTGCCATATACCCACATTTTAGTCTTCAAGATCTTTAAAACTGGGTTTAACTTGCTAAAACTTGGCCTCTTTAGACATTTAGTTCAGCCCAATGGAGTATATTTTATGTGAATCAATTGATTTACCCACAACAATATTACTGTGCAATTACAAGAACAGAAAAAAAAAAAAAAAATATATATATATATATATATATACAAGAAATAAACTACTATTCTGACAAAAAACATACAAGACAACCAACATGTAATTAGGGCAGATCAACATGTAACTAGATCGCATACACACATAATTAGGGCAGATCAACCCAACCCGGGCCCTAGAAAAAACGTCCTGACCTTAGTCTAAACCAATTGGGAATGGTTGGCTCTGAGAAAGAGTACGGTCAGCAGTGGGTTTCAAGTGAGGAAACCCAATCAGATTGAGTTGACTGGACCCCTTTGAAAGTTTATTTTACCTATGTATTTTATGTGCCTTTTCTGACTGGGCCTTCAGATTTCTCACCTCCCACTAGTTGACATGTAACGCACGCCCCATCCCATCCTCTCTCCCTTACATGATTGAACCTGCTCCCCTCCATCCAGATCAGACCTGACTCCTAAGAGCCAAACCAATGAAGCCTCAACATCCAATCCCTGACCATGACACACACCCGGTATTCCAAGTCTCCACTACTGTCAGATCGAAGCTTGGCCAGTCCATCATTGACAACAGTAGCACAGATCTGCCTAAACATGAAGCATCATCTCTGTGCAGACAATCCTGCAGCCTTGAGTAACCTCAATCTAATATCCAACCGAGCTGAACCGTGAAACTGAAGGAGAGTTTGGGATGGTTTGACTGATAATTGGGGAATTTCCTAGCCTAAATGAGTCACAAGTGGCAGGTTGATACCAATCCCAAACCAACTTGACCGTAATCATCTCTACATAAAATTATTCCTCAAGGTAGGCAAGTAGGAAGCACGGACATGGACACGGGTACAGGTACGGCATGGTGACACAAGCAATTCCTGAAAAATTATAACATAACACAGCTGGTACGACACCGATACAACATGGGTATGGCACCCTTAAAGAAGTGTCCATGCTTCCTAGTAGGCAACTGGTATGTCATTGAAGAGTTTGAGAGAATAATGGGATGGAGAGCATCACTCATTTGAAAGTTTCCCATGGTGATCTAATTCTTTTCATGAAAAAAATACGAGAATCTGTGGTGAAGAGAGAAAAAAATCTTTCCACATCGAAATATCAGTAGGAAAAATAATATGCAAATTCCTGGAACACTCCGTAAAAACGTGGAGAAGAACTAAAACAGAATGGTCCACCTACAAATAAAGTCATCCTGCTATATATACACACACACACTCACAAATGTACATGCCTCTCAATAGATAAATTTTCTCTTAACCATAGCCAGTCCATGGTGGCCCATGGCCATTAGTAACTTCAAGCTGGTTTATTTACATATACTAAGTATAAAAGCAAAAGAATTTTAAAAAGTGGTTGCATATGAATACTAATGCAGGGGAAAAATACCTCCATAGATAATTCTGGTTGATGCAGCAACTTCAGCACCAGCATTGTCATGAAGCCATTTCCTCAATTCAAAGTGAACCTGGCAGAATTACCCATGAAATGTTGTGAAAAAATAATTTTTTTCTGAAACAACCTGATGCAACATCATCTTTGTGAATACATATAAATGACCTCCATTTACTACAATCTGTCGCTGAAATTTATGTGCACAGAAAAATAATGGATAGGAGAACCTGCAAAGCTCAAAACGTATAGATATGGCAACTCTCTCGTGCAACTTGAGGACGGGAACACAATGTTCCAAACACAGCTAACACAAAGATATAGCTGCAGGTAACAAACATGTGTGCACCCTAATACCCTATGTCTGCAGATGAATTACAAACAATCTGTGTTGTGCTTTGATACATGTAGCAGAAAGATAGACAGTAGTCTATATAGTTGAGTAATAAGAATATATATCTGTGAAAGAGGGCATTAATGTATCATAAATAAAGAGATCAAACTGTCAGAAAAGCATAGCTCATGTTACTATAGTGGCTCCACTGATCGTTGTATGGTATTCCCCAAGACTCTTTTAAATATAAACTTCGGAGCTAATCAGAGTCTTCCTTTCTTTATTCTATCTTTTACTGCTATGGGCATCGAAAGAAAGAGATTCCTTTCTTCTTGTTTTGCTAGATTATATAAATAGAGAATCTTTTAAAGAGCCCATCTTTAGTTTCTAAGATATGCTAAGAAGAGGATTGGGCACATGAATTGAGCAACTTATTTGGAATAAGAGTCCTATCTACCCTAGATAGATATACTGCCAGAGTAAATCATTACAGTTAAAACTTCAAATTAAAGAAGAGATAGATTAAAACATTCTCAGAGCCATACTTACTTCCTGAGCCTGAGCAGGGGTTGCAACCTTCCCAGTTCCAATGGCCCAAACTGGCTCATAGGCCAAAACAATATGAGCCCAATTTGATACTTTATCTGCAAGAGAATAGTAAAGGGATCATTCACCCATAAAATCACGGTATAGATTATTGAAGGAGAAAGGAGCAGAATATGCAAAAGCTAAAGCTTGTTAACCAATGTGTACAAGTAAAATAAAAAGATCCTAGACCAAAAATTGTTGTGTAAACTTCTCTATGCATTTACAAACAACCATCTCTTAATCCAAATCACATTTGGAAGAAACTTCCATAGGCACCATTCTAAAAAGACAGTGTCTCTTAAACCAAAATAGATAAGAGAGTTTAAAGTAACAGACAAAAAAAAAAGCAACTTTTTCTTTTCCTCTATTAGTACAGCTAGGAGGTACCTGCAATTGCTTTTGTTTGAGCAGCAACAACAGCCACGGTAGATCCTGATTCTCTCTGCTCAAGAGTCTCTCCAACACAAGCTATCACTTTTAAGCCTTGAGATAGTGCATATGCAACTTTATCTCCAACAAACTACAAAGAGAAGCAAAGAAAGGAGAGATTATGATGACTGCAAAACAAACAGTACATCAATTTATAACACAAGCACCACCACAGGAGCAAAAATTGTTTAGGCAAACTACCATATAATAAACATATGAAAAGATACCAATGCAACATTGCTTACCTCATTTGTCTCATTTAAAAGAGCCCTTCTTTCAGAATGACCAAGGATGACCCAGGGAACACCCAAATTGACAAGCATCTCAGCACTGTAGAAAGAGACATCAGCTTCACATTATTTACATAAAAACAATCATTACACCAAACCTGAACGGCTGATAGTAAAAACTGAAAATGAGGGGAAAACCCAAACATAGACTAAAAAAATAATTAAAAATCAACCTGGTTTCCATTTATGATGTAAAAATAGAAAAGGAAGTTTCAATTGCATATAAACCACCACAGGGGGAAATATGTTAAATTATTCTAGGAACAACACTGAATGATCTTGAAAGTGGTGAAAAAATCCACTTATTCCAAGCACTGACAAAGCCAGAAGCATCCTTTGTTTCAAAGAGAGGAGGACAGGTTATTACTTATCCTTGGATAATATTAACAAACTAATCAAACCTATAAAAAAATTATTTATTCTTGGATAACTGCATAAAACAAAAACCTCTAACATTCAAGAATCAATTACTGAAATGTGGGAACTGGGAACTAAGGCTGTGTTTGGTTCAACGGAAAATATTTTCTCACTGTAAAATATTTTCAGGTGAAAATATTTTTCGGAAAAGAAATTATTTTCAAGTGTTAAATTGCATTCCTAAATATGCTCTTGAAAATATTTTTCATTGTTTGGTTGCATTCTAGAAAATACTATGGAAAACATATTTTCTACTACTATCTCACATTTTCTCATCTCCCAAGCACATATATAATAAAAAGAAAAATTTTAGATTAAAAAAAATCATGATTAGGACTGGCTATGGTGGCAGCCGGTGACTGTGGTTGGCTACCGGAGACGGAGGACATTAGTGGGGGCTGGTGGTTGGGTGGCAGACATTGGGGGTTGGGGGTGGAGGTTCGGTTGATAAGTTTCAGGTGAGATGGAAAATGGGTTTACAAAAAATGAAAGCGTAAACCAATTTTCACCATAAATTCCTTTATTATACAGTCAACTGGAAAACAATCCGGTTGACCAACATTTTCTACCAACCCAAACACCTGTAAATGCAAAAAATATTTTCCGGAAATCAATTTACATTGTACCAAACACAACCTAAAGTTCAATAGGGAGTATCCATTAGATAGCCCACTCAATAACACAAACATCAATAATGGTTAATGACTTTACTCTAACATTTGCCACACAGAGTAACTTTAAACTGCATAAGTTATAGTAACTAGCAAACCGTGGCTGATCCTTTGGCAAATCATTCTATCTAAAAACTGAATGCCAAGCACTACAGTAATAAATGAAATCTGAGCATACCTAATCTCTCCGGTAAAAGCACCACCTTTGTGGACCCAGCAGTTTTGTGCGGCAACTTGGAAATCAGACCGTAATAAGCTCTTTACAAAAGGAAGAAACACAAATGGAGGGCTTACAACAACCTCTGCAAGAAACAAAACATTTGAGCCATATTGAAAACAAGAATATGATGGGCATCAAAGAAGCTCAAACAAAACATACCCACTACATCTTCAGAAGGAACTTCAGCTTCGTTCAATGTGGTAACAATCTTCTTCACCTCCTCAATTGTCCCATTCTGCAACACAATCAAGGTCACAAAATTCTCAACTCTTTATTCTTTAAAAACTTACGCACAATTCAGTACAGAGGTTGCCAATGAGTTCTAGCTCAAATGGCATCTCATATCTCCTCTCCTTGTGTGAACAAGATGGAGGGTGAGAACATATGTTTCAAGAACCACTAGGTGAATGTGTCATTAGCAATTAAAAAAAACAATTAAGCACTAGGGTTACCTAGCCTCTTTTACTACATCCAGAACCCGAGCAAAGAACAAGAATTCTTATCTAGGGGTTTTGTCAAAAAGGCTGTTATGTTAATGACTTACTTTCAAATACTATCTATGGCTTCAAAACTATGTAAGAACCTATGGTATTTATAAAATCATGTCTGCAAAACGTGATTTCATATATTAACATGATTAAAAATCATGTTTTTGAACTCATAATGTTACCTGAATTCTTATTTTTAAAACACAATTTCATGTAAAATTGACCGCCACATTTAAAAGAAATCATGCTTTTGAACTTGCAAGTTTAGTTGAAATCATATTTTCAAAACACAGTGTCAAGTAAAATCAACCACCACATAGAACTGAAATCATGTTTATTGAACTCACAATTTAGCTTAAATCATATTTACAAAACACTATTTCATGTAAAATAGACTGCCACATATAACTGAAATCAAGTTTTTGAACTCATAACATTAACTGAAATCATACTTTTTAAACCCGATGTCATGTAAAATCAACTGCCACATATAAACTGAAATCATGTTTTTGAACTAATAACATTAACTGAGATCAAAACACAAAGTTATGTAAAATCGAACCCAACACATTACAGAAATCAAATTTTTTTAACTTTAGCTAAAATCATATAATTTCAAACTAACTGAAACCGTGTTTCTGAACTCACAACATCTTTATCTGAAATCAATATTTTCAAAACCACGACTTCATGTACAACCGACAACCTTATATAACTGAAATCATGTTTCTGAAATGACAAAGTTCAGTTGAAATCATATTTTCGAAACACGAGGTCAAGTAAAATCGACCGCCACAAATACATAACTAAAAAGAGTAATGTTTTTCATGGAAAAAGAATAACAATAATAAAAAGGATTATAATATATAGGATGATCATAAAGAAGAAGAAGAAAAAGGATCAGAGAGACATACGCATTTCCAGTTGCCGCCGACGAAGAATTTCCTGCCCATTTTTTTTTTTTTTTTCAATGAATCCTTTGCTTTGATTTTGCGATCAAGAGCTACACTTTTAAATCGGGGGTTTGTGACTGTGACTAGTGATTTTCAATTGTCGGTGAGAGAGAGAGGGTTTTATAGTTTTAGTTTAGGAAACGTTTATTAAGAAATTGAAAATAGTAATGCTGTTTAAAAATTTAATCATTTTTTCCTTTTTTTCATAAAATATTTTTTAAAAATAATTTATTACCGTATGCTTTAAGGGTATATATTAAAAAAATCCATTAGTTTAGGATACTGTCTAAAGTTTTAAAAGTGCCTGGAAAGGGCTTTTAAGTTTTAACACACAAAAAAAGTTGTTTAAAATATTGTTTAATTTCTAAAGTTCGGATAAATTTTGATTTTTTGAACTTAAATTTTAAGTAGTTCATTGTTCATCCTTGAAATTTTTTTTTTTGAGTACATAATTTTGTGTGTACAAACACATATTGCAATGGCCAATGCACTTTGGAGTTGAGATTAAATTTTGTAATGATTCAATACAAAACTCATAATCCTTCCAATAAAATACTACCAAGTCAATTTTTTATTTTAATAAGGAATTGACACACAGAGTTACAAACCCCATTAAAAACAAATTCATTGTTTAATTCTCAAATTATATATTAAAAAAAGTAATAGGTGAAAGAAAAACAAGTAGAGATGTTATATGGGGTTGGGAAAATTAATACATATTTTATTATTAATTATTGTTGTTGTAAGGACCAAGTTTGAGATCCCAACCCACTACGTGGGTGAACTTAGACCCAAAAAGTTCAAAACAATGAATTTGTAGAGAATGGGTTGGAAAATGGGCTTTAGTTAATCAGACAAACGTTGGAATAGATTTAGATGATAAGAGAATGAAAAGAAATAGGGTTGTATTGAAGAAAAATCGTCCTCGGCAAGGTTCGAGGTGATCTGTTCTTGTATATTATCCTCAAATCAAGTTACAAGTTTGGTTCCTGAATACTACAGTATTTTTTATTTATTTTAATTCTCGATCCCTAAGTCTTGTTGCCTCCTTCTCCATTTATACCCCCTTCCTTCTCATCTCCCCCTTCCTTCTCATCTCCACCTTTCACATGCATGTTAGACGGTTGGTTTGGATGCTTGTCACATCATCCCTTTCCATAAGTCTTCATGTAGTAGTTGTAAGGCTGAAACCTACTGTTTAAGTATCATCTCCACATTAATGCGGCTTGGGTATTAGCTGCAGTGCATTTAATGCGGAGGTAGCAGCTTTCTCTTTAAATATTTTAGGGCAATTACCCTGTTCATTACTCTTACAATGCTTATCAACACTGACGAGACTTCTTGTAATATCATTTTGAGTGACAGACAACCTCTTTGGACCTCGGCATTGGTTAGCCGAGGACGAATTTATCCTCAACCTACTCCTTGAGCCCTTATGGTCAAAGTTGACTTCTATTCACTAACACAACCTTGTCTAACAAAGATTTCTTTTCCTCGAACAACCCCTTGTCCTCAGATTGAGTCACAGACTCATAACATGAACAAATGATGGGCTCCCGGGCCCAATATCCCTACAATACCCCTCGAAATTCTTCTTTCTGGCTCCTGAGGAAGAAAGGAGGATTTCGATGTCACCAGATTTGCTCTGTGTCTATCTCGTCCCATCTCTACTTACAAATACACCTTTTTAACTGCCCAAGACACGCTTCTGTCGTTTCAGCTTACGATACACGCTCCTCATTAAATTTTTACGGCCTTATGTCCTCCACGTTCTATGGTGCAATTCAAATCCAACGACTGAGGTTTTTGTGGGGTACTGAGCGGGAAATTTCCCGCTTCTAGCTTACTCCTTGATATAAATACCTTTCAAATCAACTACTCCTCTCACTTTAGCATTCACTCCGTCCTAGCGCACATACTTTGAACCTGTATACCTTTTCAACTCATCTAAACTCTTACAAATACCAAAAGCTTGTCCGAGGACACCTTTACTATTTCTGTAAGTTTTCTTGAACTTTGCTCTTTAATTTTCTATACATTCTCTCTTTCTTTTATCCTCGGCACCATTCTCCCTTCTTAATTTCTTTGGTTCTTCCAACCTTTCCTAGAAATGGGTAGATTTAAGAGCTTAGTGGATTCCAAGGAGGGGATAGAAAATTTTAAGGCACAGTATAGGATTCCCCAAAATGTAGGTATTAGGTATTGCAATGAGGGAGAGTGGCACATAAAAAAGGAGAAGGGAGAAGTGGTGATCTCGATAATTGCATTCATAGAGGGGAGAATAAGAATTCCCATAAGCCCTGTGACTAGGGACTATCTTAGGGCTCACAGGTTAGCCCCAACCCAATGCGCCCCAAATGTATTTAGGATTTTAGGATGTGTAGATGCCCTTAATGAAAAGATGGGTTTAAGGCTCACCCATCACGACGTCGACTGGGTTTATAACCTCCACCACCTGAAGGGACACGGGTATTACCTAAAATCTAGGTACCCCGAGGTCAGACTCATTCAGTGCCTTCCGGAGTCTAATAAAGGCCTTAAGAAATATTTTTTTGATCTCCGGGGAGTGGCATGATGGCCTCCCTTGCCCAATGAAAGAGGGACAGCCAGGTGGGGTTTTGGGTCTACGACGTTTATTTACTAATTTTTGCTTTCCTTTTGGAGTTTGTTCTTTCTTCTTCTTTTTTTTCTAACGAAAGATTTCTTGTGTTCTTGATGATTTTATAGATAAACGCGCCGCCAAACCGAACGTTAGCTTAGTTAACAAGGAGAGCTTGGACAACATACTAAAAGTCAAGGCCTTTGTACACGACGACGGCCAATTATGAGCGGCTCATATAATTTTGGGGTACAAGCTGATCTCATCTGGCTTTCAGGCTCCCAAGTGTGTGATTAAGGCCAAGTATCCCCGTCTACACCGCATAAGTGTAGCCTCCCTTGGTTTTCTCCTCCCTGAAGGCGCACCTGTTCTAGAAGGTACACTCTCCACAACTCCTATCCTTCTTCCTGGTCCAAAACCGGTGGGTGTCCAAGGTACAACTCTTATACCTGAGGGCACACCAAAAGTAGGGGCATCCTCATCACAACAATTTACCGGATTTGCCACTTCGTCTCGCACCACCAATTCAAAAGAAGAAGAGATGGTAGAAGTGATCGATTCCGAGGACGAGTTTGAAGTTTTCAACCGAGTCTCATGTACGGAAACTTCTGTCCCTGATTTCGGCCCACACTTCTCCCCAATAATTGACGAGATGGGCATTTAATGGAAACCGAAGTCCAGTTTGCTGGATCTGATAGAGAACCAACCCGGGAGGGATGCACCTGGGAAGAAAGCCCGTACCAAGCCTCCCACTCCTCCACCTGCTCTGCCCCCTCCTCAACCGGCTGACTTGAAGAGGAAAAGAGAGCAAAAAGGGAAAGAGGCGATGGAAGCTAGACAAACCCTTCCCCTTCGCAGGGACGAGGTTCAAAGAGCACCCAAACAAGCCAAAATGGGGCAGAGGGGCGCTGAGAAGAGAAGCGACCCTCAAGTAAGGCCTTCAGCTTGGCTCCCTGCCCCAATGCTGAATGGGGAACCTCTACTTGCTAATGCCTCCATCCGTAATTTCCAAGGAGGAACAGCTGACTATGTCACCGATGCGGTGGAGCAAGCCTTGCTGCTCCCCGAGGATATGGCCGAGTTGCGAGGCATGAGGAGACATGAGGTCTTCCTCAGTCTCAAAAGATATTTGGCTATGGTATGATTCTACTTAACCCTTTTCTTTTTTTCTTTTTTTATTATACTTGACTTACTTCTTCTTTTTTTATGCAACCCACCTTTTTTCTTTGGCAGGCTGTTCAAGCCTCCTTCCGAGCAGAAGAGATGACCAACTCTTGCCACCGTTAGATGAAAGAGGAGGAAGCAAGGCGTAACGCTGCCGTGGAGTCCTTTCAGGTGGCCGAGAGGAGCCTCCAGGAGATGAAGAAGAAATTACAAGAGGAAGAGAAGGAAAGAAAATACGCAACAGCCACCCTGGAAAATGTTGAGAGACAGGCTGAGAGCCAAAGGCTGCAGCTACTTGGTGTTGAGGACCAGCTGGCCACCACCAAGACCCAAGTTGCAACCTTGAAAAAGAAACTGGAAGAGGCCGAGAAAGCTAAGGTTCTAGTCGAGAAGGCTAGGGATGAGGTAGAGAAGGCCAAAGACGCAGCTAAGTAACACGGGTACGATGTTGGGGTGGCTGAGACCGAAGACACCCTCAGGGTCGAGGTTCCAGCCGTGTGTAGGACTTACTGTGCCTTGGTGTGGGATGAGGCCCTCAACTGAGCTGGGGTTGAGGCTTCTTCCATGCTGAGGAAGGCAGAAAGCATATACTACCCTTCAACCAAACGCCCTCAAGGCTTTTCGAACTCTAAGGCTGAGCCACTGTCCTCGGAGGCTGGTGAAGTTCAAGGCTTCTCCTGCAACTGGCACTACTATAGAGGGGGTGGAGCAGACCGAGGATACTTCAAAGACAGAGGAAGCTAATAGAGAAACAGTCCAAGGCTCTAACCTAACTCCTCTTGCCCCTAGGGATACCTCCGAGGATAAAGAAACTTCTTAAAGTATGGAGTTGGTATTGGCAACTCTAACCATACCCCTAAAAGAAGATCCTAAGGACAAGGTCGAGGTGTCCACTGTTAAGGACATATTTTATGTAATTGACTAATTCTTTGACAAAACGCATTTTACTTGTATTTGGGTAGATCTAATATGTGTTTAATACTTCAAGGAACATGTTGTTCAAGTCTAGTATTAAAGCCATGAAGATTGGACCAAGAAACAAGTGAAGAAAAGGTGTTCATTAAAGCTGGACAGATAGCTCGACACCTGTGGACAGATAGCTCGACAGCTGCTCGACACCTCTCGACAGCTAGCTATCTATCGAGCTTCTTAAGCTTTTTCCTTATCGCAATCTCGACACCTCCTGGACACCTGGTGGATCGATCGAGAAAGTTTCTGTCTCCTCGACACCTTTTCGACACCTCTTCGATAACTATATCTGTCGAGACTCATTAAACCTCGACACCTACTATCTATCGAGGTTACGGAAATCAGAATTTTCAGATTTGATTTTTAGGCCAGGCTTATGTATTTGTGTAGGGTTTCTTTTCTTACAACCCTAGACCTATATAAGGCTTATTTTAGAGGCCGTCACATAAGAGAATATAAGGAGAACATATGCAAAAAGGTGACCGATGTCTTATTCTCTTTGAAAGAAGTTACTGCGTCTTTGCGCCTTAGGGTTTTGTAACCAAGTGCTTCTTGATCTTCATTATTGATGAAGTGAAGAACTTTACAGCCAACAATCTTCTTCTAGTTGGTGATTAAGTCGCGTACTGAGATCCGCGCAATTGGTTAGTCACGTATTGGGATTCGTGTATCATCAAAGGGTGGCATTCATATATTGAAGAGTTCAGAGGTTCTGAAGCGGTAGAAGGTTTCTGCTGTGAGTTCATCTACGGGGATTGTAGAGTTTAGGGACAAAGATTTTGTACTAGATCTGAAACTTCTCTTTACTATAGTGAATTGCTTTTCGGGAAGGTTTTCCCCCAGGTTTTTTTTTACTATGAAACTGGTTGGTTTCATTGGTTTTCCTAGGTCATCATATTTTGTCTTATTTATTTTTTCTGCTGCATGATTTTGACATGATATTAATGTTTGTTTGTTTTTAACAAGTTTGATTTATAATAAATCTAATTAATAATTTGGGTTTAAAACTTGTTAATTCTATCAACCGAGGTCTAAATTTCCCAACATCCACCACGACAGTAAGCACATAACTTCCCAAAGATCCAAAAGACAAACTTGTAATAAAAATGAAGAAATAGATTATCTTCTTTACTTTTTCTTTTGTTTTAGTTTTCTAGTTCTACATTTGCACCAAACTTATGTAACCCATTTACCTTTGTCAGAAGTTCAATGGTAACGAGACTTGTAAACTTTCTTCTTTATGATTTTAGTGTTAATGTTGTTTCCAATTTAGTCTTTGCTTGCTTCAACACTTTGAGAAAGACCGTGGTAAATGAACATATCTTGAATAACTGATCCGTCGAAATGATGGCATAAATCTTACTCATAACATGATCAGTATCAAATCAAAAGGAATCTACTAAATTTATTACCTTGGCAAAGCATAACTCCAGTTCTAAGAGTTTATTCGGTACTGAGATGGGGGGCCCATAGGTTTTAAAGTCACTTTTGACTCTACTCAAAAAGAGTTTTATAAGAACAAAAGCACATTCCATTTTCACCTAGACATAGGTATGCCTATAAATGCTTTAAGTGATGCTCATGAGCATTTAATTGGAACTCTTGTTGTGATAAAAATCATTGTTGTTTGAATTATTTGTACATAGCACGAAAATAGTTAATAAAAGATACTAATTCACCTTGAACATGTACCTCACAAAGTCTGCAATAACTAAGGCTTTGCCCTGACACTTAGCCATTTGAGAGAAAATGTTAATTTAACTTATTTATGTGGTCTGAGGAGATAGGCATGACCAAGGTCCTGTTTGATACTTTGATAAATGTCATACTGTGTTAATCTTCCTAAAGCAGGTGGTCCAAGGAACCAGGCATAGCTTAGGTTCTGTTTAACACATAGAAAAATAATTGAAAGATATCAATTTTCTCAAGGTATGTGGTCCAAGGAGCCAGACATGACCAAGATTCCGTTTGATACTTAGACAGTTGTCATAATGTGTTAATTTTTCCAAAACAGATGGTTCGAGGAACCAGGCATAGTTTAGGTTCTGTTTAACACTTAGAAAAATAATTGAAAGATATCAATTTTTCCAAGGTATGTGGTTCGAGGATCTATGCATGACCAATGTTCTGTTTGATACTTAGAATGATGGTAAAGATGCAAGATAAGTAATATAACGAACCCAAAGAAGGTCCTAGGGACTAGGTACAGCCCTTTCCACTAATGTAATACGATATGGCCCCTCCCAGTTGGGCTCCAACTTCCCTCATGCTGGGTTCTTAGCAGCTCCTACAACCTTTCTTAAGACTAAGTCCCCCACTGTCAGCAGCCTTAGCTTTACGTTAGCATCATACCCTTACTTGAACTTGTGTTGATAATATGCCAATTGGACTATGGCATTTTCTCTTCATTCTTCAATTAAATCTAAACTCTTCTCCAATAGCCCATCGTTGCTGCTCGGAGTGAAAGAGCTCGTTCTTAGGGTAAAGAATCCGATTTCCAGAGGAATAACAGCCTCGGCCCCATATGACATTGAAATAGGCGTTTCCCCTGTGGACCTACAAGGCATGGTCCAGTAAGTCCATAGGACGTGTGACAACTCTTCGACCCATTTCCCCTTTGCATCATCCAGCCTCTTTTTGAGTCCACTTACTATAACCTTATTGACAGTTTCAACTTGTCCATTCCCCTGTGAATATGTCAAGGTGGAATATGTATTCGTTATGCCCAGGTCACAGCAATATCTCCTAAAGGCCTTGCTATCAAATTGCAAACTATTGTTCGAGATGAGGGTGCGAGGGACTCCAAACCTAGTGACAATGTTTTTCCAAATAAACCATTTGGCATCCACGTCTCTGATATTGGCCAGTGGTTCAGTTTCAACTCACTTGGTGAAGTAGTCTGTGTCGACTAGTATATACCTCTTATTCCCTGCTACTTTAGGGAAAGGGTTTACGATATCCAAGCCCCATTAAGCGAAAGGCTAGGGACTGGACATAGGATTAAGGACTCCCCTAGGTTGGTGAATGTTTGGGGCAAATCTCTGACACTGGTCACACTTCTTTACATAGTCCTCTACTTCTTTTTACATCTTCGGCCACTAGTAGCCTTGTGTAAGGGCCTTGTGTGATAAAGATCTTCCCCCTGTGTGACTTCCACAAATTCCTTCATGCAATTCTTTCAGAATTAGTTCAACCGCTTCGGGGTGTACACATAGCAGATACAGTCCAGAAAAAGATTTTTTATACAACTTCTAGTCCTCAGACAGCCAGAACCGAGGAACCTTTCTTCGTACCTTGTCAGCTTTGGACTTATCCTCTGGTAAAACATATTCCTTGAGGAATAATATAATAGAGTCCATCCAGCTAGGACCTACCATTATCTAATGAACATGAACTACTATTCTTCCTGCCTCGGTAGGTCTACATAAGTCTTCCACGAGGATTACCAGAGATAAACTCCATGCCGAGGAGGTTGCCAATGTGGCAAGGGAGTCTGCATGTGTATTTTTACTTCTAGGGATTTGTGATAAATTGAAAGATTCAAACTTAGACTGTAAATGTCTAACCTGGTTTAAGTAATCTTGCATTTTGGGATCTTTGGCTTCCAACTCTCCTTGGAATTGGCCAACAACCAACCTTGAATCATAAAACAATTCCACTGCCTTTCCCCCCATTTTTTGCACCATGATCATCCCTTCCAGCAGAACTTCATATTCGGCTTCATTGTTTGTAGCCGAGAAGCCTAACCTTAAGGATTTCTCAATTGTAATCCTCTTTGGAGATATTAAAACTAGCCCTACTCTAGATCCCCTATGGTTCGCTGCACCATCAACGTAAACTTTCCAGGATATAGGTTCGTGCACTAAGATCATTCCAACCGATTTCCTATCCATGTTTTGTTCTTCCATCTCCTTTTTTTTCGAGGATTCAGCAAATTTAGTAACCAAATCGGTAAGAACCTGACCATTGACAGAGGTGCGTGGCATATACTTGATGTCGAAAGTCCCCTAAATCGTGCCTCACTTTGCAATTCTTCCTGTGTAATCCACACTTCGTAGTAGAGATTTAAGTGAGAGCTGGGTTAGGACGACAACTGTGTGTGATTGGAAATAATAGGGAAGCTTACGTGTAGCATGCACTGCTGCTAAAACAGCCCTTTCTAGTGGTAAGTAACGAACCTCGGCCTCATGTAATGATTTATTCACTTAATAAACTGACTTTTGTACACCATTATCAACACGTATTAGCACCAAGCTTACCGTGTGGGAGGCTACCGCAATGTAGGTGAACAAAACTTCATCTACCTCGGGTCTAGACATAATAGGTGGCCGAGACAAATATTCCTTCAACTGTTGGAAAGCCAAAACACACTCCTCGGTCCATTTAAACCCTTTCCACTTATTTAGTAATTAAAAGAAAGGTCTGCATCTGTCTGCCGACCGAGAGATGAATCGGTTTAGAGCAGCTGTCATCCTTGTAAGCCTCTGAACCTTTTTGAGATTCTGAGGTAGTTGCAGATTGTTAATTGCTTTAATTTGGTCAGGGTTGACTTTAATTCCATGGTGCGTGACCATGTAGCCCAAGAATTTCCCTAATCCAACACCAAAAGAACACTTGGAGGCGTTAAGCCGTAGCTTATATCTCCTTAAGATATCAAAAATACTTCCGAGGTCATTAACATGATCAGACTCAACCTTGCTCTTTATCACCATGTCATCGATGTAGATTTCAATGTTTTTTCCTAATTGTGGCTCAAACATCCTGGTTATCATCCTTTGATAGGTAGCCCCTGCATTCTTTAACCCAAAAGGCATCACCTTATAATGATAATTCCCTATAGGGGTGACAAAAGTCGTCCTCTCTTGGTCATCCGCAGCCAAAGGTATTTGATGGTAGCCTTGAAAGGCATCCAAAAAGCTCATCCGAGGGAGGCCGACAGTCGCGTCTACTAGTTGATCAATCTGAGGCATAGGGAAATGGTCCTTTGGGCAGGCTTTGTTCAAGTCCATAAAATCTACACATACGCGCCACTTTCTCGTCTTCTTTTTTACCACCACTGTGTTAGCCAACTATTCTGAGTAAAAAACCTCTTTAATAGCCCCAGCTTGCTTAAGCTTCGCCACCTCGTCCTTGACAACATCAGAGTGTTCTTTGGATGAACGTCGAGACGGTTGCTTTTTGGGGGTGACAGATGGATTGACATTCAGATGATGGCATATGAAGCTTGGATTCACCCTCAGAGCTTTATAAGCATTCCAAGCGAATACATCAACGTTTCCTTTTAGAAATTCCACCAATTCCTTCTTTTCCTGAGGTGGTAGTTAAGCACCAACTTGGAAAAACTTCTCTGGATCATCACTTATGGAAAATCTCTCCAAATCTTCACACTTAGCCTCCTCGACTGGCATCGTAGCAGGTGATTCCGCAGACTTTGATTGCTATAAATCGTCATTAACCGAGGCCGAGGACTCAGTCGTTGGCTGATGCAAAATTGCAGACACAAGGCACTGCCGAGCCATGGACTGGTTCCCTACCAGCTCCTCAATTCGGTCCTCTGACGGGTATTTCACCTTCTGATGCAGAGTTGAAGAAACAGCCCCCAGGGCATGAAGCCAGGGTCTAGCGACTATAGCTGTGTAGGGAGAGAAGGCATCAACCACAATGAAGTCTACCTCTACCACTTCTGAACTTGCCTGTACGGGTAGTCTAATCTGACCCTTTGGAATGACAACTTTCCCGTCAAAACTTACCAAAGGTGAATTATAGGCCATCAAATCCTCAGCCTTTAAGTTCAGCCCCTTGTACAAATTAGGTTACATGATCTCTGCCTCGCTGCCCTGATCCACCAACACCCTTTTCACATCATACCCTCCTATCTTGAGGGTTACCACCAAAGCGTCGTCATGTGGCTGGATGGTTCCTGTCTTGTCCTCATCCGAGAAACTCAACTTCGGTCGAGTTTCTAGTTTAGCCCTCTTCGGCCCAGAATTATTGTCCTCGGCTTTCAGCCGAGCTACGGACATCACTCTGGAGGGTTGTGAGCCAGTCCTCCCAGGTGCAGCAAAGATGACATTGATTGTGCCTATTGGGGGCCTTGAAGAAGCATTCCCCTAAGTTCCAGACCTCGATTGGTCTCCTTGCCTATTGGGACGGTACAAAAGATGTTGTAACCTCTCCTCTTTGACTAGTTGCTCTAGATGACTCCACAATGTTCGACAATCTTCAGTGGTATGTCCCCACTTCTGATGGTACTGGCAATGAAGGCTTTGGTTGCGCCTTAAAAGGTCTCCACTCATTTTGTTTGGCCATTTGAAATATGGCTCGTTCTTGATCTTTTCTAAAATTTGATGTATCGGCTCTCTAAACACCATATTCATCGCTTGAGGAGATGCAGGCGTAGATTGCCCAACAAAATCCCTTCGGGGTCTGTTATTATTATAGCGGTCCGACCTGAAATCTCTCATCTCCTGAGGGATAACCTTGCCCTTTCCTCGGTCTTGCTGTTGGTTCTCCTCAACCCTTTTGTACTTGTCAATCTGATTCATGAGTTGACGTATATTGGTAAAAGGTTTCCTAGTCAAAGACTTCCTTAAGCCATGCTTGGCAGGTAAGCCATGCTTGGCAGGTAAGCCAAGCTTAAAAGTGTTAATGGCAACGTCGTCAAAATCACCATCTATCTCGTTGAACATCTTCCAGTATCTGTCTAAATACGTCTTCAGGGTTTGTCCTTCTCTCATGGATAAAGACAACAAAGAAGCTAAAGGCCGAGGAACCCTTCTACACGTGACAAATCGGGATCCAAATGCTTGAGTAAGTTCCTTGAAAGAATCAATGGAACTCGCCCTCAAACTATCGAACCACCTCATCGCCACAGGCCTTAAACTGGACGGGAATACTTTGCTCATCAAATGCTCGTTCTTGGAGTGTACGACCATCATTTGATTGAAGTGGCTTACATGCTCCATAGGGTTTGTTCTTCCGTTGTACATGGTGAACATAGGTTGAGAAAAATATTGAGGAAGCCTCCCTCCCTTAATCCATCGCGTGAAAGGTGACTTGGAAATCTGATTGAGTACCTTACTCATAATGTCGTTCCCTAGGCCGACTGAAGATGGATCTCTATTTCTACGTTCATGACGATAGTTCTCATCATATGAGAAAGATTCGCTGGGGGGAGTCCTCGATCTGCGCTTATAGCTCTCATCGTCTTCTTCACCAGAAGAGAAATCAGGATTAGATGGAGTTCGCCTTCGCCGTTCATGACGTAGGCTTCTTTTCAGATGATCAATCTCCCTTTGCATGTTTTTGGCATTCTCCTCTTGGGAAACATGACTTTTGCCCTGAGCTTGGCTTCTACTAGTATGGGTAGTATGTACACTTCCTTCTCGGTCTCTTTGACGTTTAAGATCACGCAAGTGATCTTGACGCTAAGATCCCATAGGCTCTACCTAATGTAGACCTGAACCTACCATTGTTGAAAGTTGAATTCACTATGACACCAGTTGTTTCCCACAGACGGCGCCAATTGTAAGGACCAAGTTTGAGATCCCAGCCCACTACGTGGGTGGACTTAGGCCCAAAAAGCCCAAAACAATGAATTTGTAGAGAATGAGTTGGAAAACTAGGCTTTAGTTGATCAGACAAACGTTGGAATAGATTCAGATGATAAGAAAATGAAAGAAATAGGGTTGTATTAAACAAAAATCGTCCTCGGCAAGGTCTAAGGTGATCTGTTCTTGTATATTATCCTCAAATCAGGTTACAAGTTTGGTTCATGAATACTATAGTGTTTATTTTTTTTAATTCTCGATCCCTCAGTCTTGTTGCCTCCTTCTCCATTTATACCCCCTTCCTTCTCATTTCCATCTTCCACGTGCATGTTAGACGGTTGGTCTGGATGCTTGTCACATCATCCCTTTAGCTGTAAGGTTGAAACCTACTGTTCAAGTATCATCTCCACATTAATGTGGCTAGGGTGTTAGCTGCAGTGCATTTAATGCGGAGGTAGCAGCTTTCTCTTTAGATATTTTAGGGCAATTACCCTGTTCATTACTCTTACAATGCTTATCAACACCGACGAGACTTCTTGTAATATCATTCTGAGTGACAGACAACCTCTTTGGACCTCGGCAATGGTTAGCCGAGGACGAATTTATCCTCGGCCTACTCCTCGAGCCCTTATGGTCAAAGTTGACTTCTATTCACTAACACAACCTTGTCTAACAAAGATTTCTTTTCCTCGAACAACCCCTTGTTCTCGGATTGGGCCACAAACTCGTAACATGAACAAATGATGGGCTCTCGGGCCTAATATCCCTACAGTTGTGGTTAGATTATTTGGAAGAATAACCTTTAAAAATCATGTTTTCACGATTTTAAACATTGAAATTTCAAATTTTACATTGAAATCATATTTTAGAAACACGTGTTTTCAAAACAAAATTAAAAAAAAAAATTCCAAAATAATTTTTCTGCTAAATAAAATAATATATTTGTTTCCAAAAAATCTCATGCTCCTAAAACCCATCCTTCAAAATAAAATAATATATTTGTTTCCAAAAGATTCCATGCTCCTAAAACCCAACCTACAAATGACAGATTGAATAGAGCAACAGGGTTTCTGTGTGTTTACAATTGGAGGAACAAAGTAACAACTTCTTGAGTGCTTCATACTTGTCTATAATACACACACAGGGTTTCTCTATGTTTACAATTAGAGGAACAAAGTAACAAGTTTTTGAGTGCTTCATACCTGTCTATAATACACACACACGTGGGTTCTAATTAGCTCAATTAGTAAAGTTTCTGATGGTTGAATAAGAAATCTAGGATTCAATCTCTGCCTATACTAAAAACCTATTGGTGTCTTGGTCTGATGATAAAGAGTATCATCAGGAGTGGATGTTATAGGTTGAAACTCTCTCAAAAAAAAAAAAAAAAAATACATATACATACACACCAAAAAACTTTAAAAGGTTTGCTTGTGATTTGGCTTGTTAATTTCTTTCCTTCTTTATTTAAAAAAAAAAAATAGAAAAGAAAAAGAAGAGATTGACAAATAAATGACATCTTTGTTTCCAATGAGACTATTAGGCGCACACAGTCCTTGCATTAATTCTTACTATAAATGAGAGCTTTCATTTGAATAAGTACCATATTAAAATAGGGTAGGTTATCAAAATATTAAAATAAGATAAAAACTTAAATACTATACCTTAAGTACAGACTGTGCAGTACATTAAGGATCCGTTTAGTAACGTTGTTTAAGTGTTGTGAAAATACGTGTAGATGAAAAAGTGTCATAAAAATGCATGTTGTGTTGTTTAAAGAACCTTGCCAAACAGCCCTTTAAGTTTTCCAAATAAGTGAAGCTTGCACCGAAAGCCCTCCATTCTATTTGCTTTCCACTGTGGTAAGCACCAACAATGATGAATCATTGAATATGATTTATGCTTGTAAAATGTAAGAATATATGGCAAGAACACATGCCACATATTTTTGCCCATAAAATCAACCACATATCAATAAAACAATAACATTCTAGGGACAGATGAGCAAAACTTAAACCTTATATCAAAGTGATTGCTGATCTGTATAAAACATAGATTTATGCTTTAAATTGCTCTCGACTTCTTTGTAAAAGCATGGCATGTACTTTATGTTAATAAAATTGCCAAAGAAAATGGTTGGAACACACATGCCACAGCAGTGAGTATTAACGTTTCACATCACATCTTGATTCATATTCCAAAAATAGAAAACCTTCTAAACATTTGATCTTGAGTTCTTGCAACAATGAAACTCGTTTGAACAAGGATCCATCCTAAAGTTACATGTTAATTATAAGGAGAGAGAAAACAAAACAAAAGGGAATATCAAAAAGTTAAAACATCCTACAACCTAGAACAAGAAATGCCAAATGGCTATTCAATTGAGCTTGGCTGTCGAATGAAAATTTCATCAAAACCAACCCAAAAAGCTAAAAGAAAAGAAAAGAGAATTAGAAAAAGACTTCTATTGGTCAGTATAGGATGGCATTCTTAATGATACAACGGGAAGGTTTGGAAATGCCTTTCAAAACGATTTCTCTGACCATTGTTTTAGGAGCTGAAGGCTGTGAATGCAGCTTCCCATTCTTGCACAGTAGTCTGTGGCACCTTTTTGTCACCAGTAAAAGGAGCCCAGGATCCTTTTGAGAAATCTGTGAGAACCCACTGGACCTTCTCAGGCACATTAGAGAAATCAAATTTCAAAGCAAAAGTCTTCGCCTTCGTGGCAGACTTCTTTTGTTTCTGGCCCCCAGAGCCCTCCTTATACAGACAAGAAATTTGAAAAAGCATGTTAGAAGGGAGATTGGACGAGTGAAAGGGAATAATTTCCAATACCTCCAAGAAAACTAAAATTTGCTGTTAACTCACCATCGTATCAGCATCGGAGTTCTCACTTGGTTTCCTTGTTTTACGTTTGGTTCCTGTTTCCAAAAAGTAAAGAACCTCCTTCTTCGACCGGAATCGGCTTCCTGAAACTGAATGAAAATAATACTGCACAATACAGAGACAATTTAGGCCTTCTTTGGAAGTCCACCATCAAACGGAATATTTATGTCATCTTCTGTACCTATAGCATTTGATAGCATTTTATGAGATAGAACAATTGCAGGATTTTGGGGCCATCACAGCAACTGAAAATTGAAACGGGAATGTTTATTAATGTTCTTTACCAACATTTGCAGCAAATGATTCATTTTAGATGCCAAACAAAACAAAAGGAACTCACTTCAGATTCAACGCCCCCTTTTTGTATATTGCAGATTCGACCTAACTACAGCATAATTATTTCACATCCATATGGATATCAGAATCTAGTCTTTTACTTCCACCCCGTCCCCTCCCCCCCCCAAAAAAAAAAAAAAAAGAAAAAGAAAAAGAAAAAAGATATCAGAATCTTTTCTAACAACTGATTATTGTCACCAGCCACATGAATGTCCGTTGAAGCGGAACTTAAAGGATAGACGTATTAGCATTTGAACCAAGCAACAGACTACTTTCCAAAATCCTTAAAAATTTTGAAAAAAAAATTATTTGTGCCAAGAAAAATGGGATAAACTCACCAAGTTCCAATCAGATGCAACTTGCAAGAACAGATTCATTTCCTCTGAAAGATTACTAAATTATTCCCTTTCATGGAGAAATTTTTAAGACAAGATCTGACCATGAAAATAATACCTAGAGTTTATGCAATTTCCTATTAAATACCTCAGAACAGCCCCCTACTTAGTTCATGGTACCTCCATTGTAGTATTGTACCATATTCCATCTTAGGTGGTGTACCATCTTCCTGCTTCATAATCCATATTGCAGTTAAGAGTGATCATATCATCATACAAATTTAGTTAGTTTTTTCGACTTCATTTTTTAATAATCAATACAAGCATTACTGAAATTTTTTTTTTTTAATATGAAGCAGAGATTTTATTAATAATGAAACAAAGAAAACAAACTATAAAAAGACTGAGAGGTCACACCACTGGCAAAACTACTGGGCCAAGTTCCCCTATAGACTAAAATTTTAACAATTACACAAAGTCATCCTATCAAATATCAATTAACCACAGATGTAAATCAACTATCCACCAGCTGAGAACTTGAACAGGAGAAGATTAGTCCAACAAACAGCCAGCAGCTTGTCAAAATCACTCCACTAATACATTCCTGATCCTTGCAAGGCAAAAAACCAAGGAGCTTCTATTAAACAACAGCAGCCCTAGCTAGAAGCAAAACAAGAGCAGCAACTATCTGCAACATCCCCAATCAGTACCTGCGTCTTTATGCAGGAAGGCTGCTATGTTTGTTTGCAGATAGATGCAGTCGGCAGACATCAAGTAAGCAGCCTGTATACAACTCAGCAACTAAGCAGAGACAGTAATGCACTGCAGCATCTTCAGATCAGTGAGCATCAGATATCAAAATAGAGTTTTTTAAGCCTTAATGGTAGCGGAGGATCCTGTTTAGAGTGGAATTGGGGAATTTTACTTTGAATTCAAGTTGACCACTAACATCTTTCTTGATCTCTGTCAGGATCTGTTCTTCAGACAAGACCGGCCCATTTTGGATGATAGCATTCCTCTGGCACCAGAGGATTACCGCAATTTCCAAGAGAAAAAAAATGTGCTTCTGAGGAATTATAATATACTACCAAAGCATGAATAGAAAGAAGAAAGAAAGAATAATTGAATAGTTACTAGGGTGGTCAGTAACCTGACTCGTCTCTAAGAAGTAAGATTGTCCATCTAAAAACTTCATTATTGTCCTTCTTTTTCAATGATCTCATAAGGTATATTGCCGTTAAAACTCTAAGGCTCTATCCAGCTTTTGGTAAGTCTCCTAATTGTTATTACTTTTTTTTGAGAAGTCTCCCAATTGTTATTACTTTCTTCCAAAAGGTGAGAGCAATTCCAACATCAAGCTCACATAAACATCAAGGAAATATTCTCAATATATCAGCAGATAATTAACTCTACTTGTGTGTCATTTTCCATGTCTTATCTTTAACATAGCCAAACTCCGTGCTTGGACAAATTGAACAGGACAAGAGGATGCTTGGCGTAAATCATATAAAACCCAACTCAATAACCATGTACTCTTGAATGCTCCAATGTACGGGCACAAAAGGTACCAACGTATAAATCAGTAAAGGAGTTGCAAGGAAAAGTAAAAGACCCCAAAGAAACACAAATCAAAGTGGAGAAGTAATAAATTATTACCAACAGCTTAACAGAGGATAACAAAATACAACAACCAGGTGAAATGCTAGTCTATTTTGAGATTCTAAGAAAGATTCCTATCGGGACAACAACAAAGCCATGGTCTCAAATGGGGTCAGCTGTGAATCCTCAACATACTAATCTACCGTTGGTGTTAATCAGGGTCGACCATAAATCTCGTATTTTGTTAGTTAATTCATGAAACATTATCATTCAACAGCTCGACCATAAATCACTCTTGTTGAGTTTTCCCAGCAACCAAACAAAGCATTAGCAGACACCACCACACATTCAAATATTGGATTTATTGTTAATAAATAAAAGTAACAAGCTAACAATGAATGATATGAGAAATGAAATTTACCCTATCTACGGTTCCAGCAGTGACGCCGGAGCTCCGAACTCTATCTTCGACTGACCAACCAGCCGGCAACCAATCCGGAGCCGGCGCTGGCGCCCGACGCGGCGGAGTTTCGGCCATAGTCGCGGCGTTCTCTGGAGCCGGAGCCGGCGCAATCGGCGCCGCTTCCCCGTTAGACTTCTCTGCTGCCAAGCAAGCTGGCGCGGCGTCGTCGGAAGATCGGCGCAGTTGTGGCGGCGGCTCAGCCGTCGTACCGTCTTGAGCTACGGCAATGAAGGTGCCGGATTTGAGAAGAGGATCGGGTGGTAACTCGGGAGCTAGGGTTTCTTCGGGTCTTTTCGGGTATTGTTGGATCGAGTTCGGATCATGATCCGACGTCTCGGCGGTAGACATGTTTGAGAAAGAGCGAGAGATAAGTTTCGGCTTTCGCGTGCTTTGCTTAGGCGGAAAATGAAATCAGGAAATGGTTTGAATTTCCCGAGTTTGTTGACTTTTAACTGTTATTGATTTAAATGACTTCCCTTGTCTAGAGTCTACAGTGTTCTTTCTTTGGAAAGACTAACGCTTCGTTTCGCTTGGATGAGAGCGTTCTGCAGAAATAATAAAAACCCAATAGCTCTTCTTGGGAGATTTTTTTGTTTTTTTGTTTTTTGGTTTTCTTAGAATGTAAATAATGGTGGAACAAGGATACACTATATTGTGTACATTTTGGTGGAACAAGGATTCCACTTTTTTTTTTTCTTTTTTTCTTTTAATGGGATTCCACTTGCTAATAAATTTTAAGGTAGCTTTTAGTAACTCTGCTCTACATTTTAGATTTTAATTTCTACCAGAGTACGTTTTGCTTAGAAAAAGTGTTTTATATGGTGCTGAATTTATTAATAGTTGTGTTTTTTTTGGTTAATTATTAATATTTTATGTTATTAGACACTGCAATTATTTCATTAAATCATATACATACTACGATATAATACTAGTTTGCTTTATTTATTCTTTACATAATATATCTTAAATTAAATTCTATTACTAATAGTTTACTCAACCTACAATTTTACGGGTTTAATTTATCTTTAGTATTTTTTTAATTGAACATGTCATTTTGTTTTAAATATACAATGACAAGTGATAGTAGGTTTTAATTTCTACATTTTATTTAATTAGTGGGTGACGTAACAGTCTCTCATTAAAATAAAAGAAGATTCAAGTTAAAAAAGTAATAGAGGTAAGCTAAACCTCAAATTTACTACCAATGGTTTCAAGTAATTTCTTTAAAAGAAAAAAGTTGTAAGTAATTGTTGATGGCCATTTTGGAAGTCATAAAGAAAGAAAGGATCCCAGTAGTGCGGGCAGAGTTGGTAAACAGGTAGAAAAAACCATTAAGCCCAAGCGGCAGGAATAATGGGTCACAGGTCCATAAAATAAGCAAATGTGCTTAAAAGAGTTCGGAAAGAGAGAAATAGCAAACTCATGGGCAGTATATGATGTAGAAAAGTGAGAATGGGCCACGGCAGACCCAAAGTAATATAAGTAAAGAAAGTAAGGGGTTAATGGCAAGCCAATGAACCCCAAGGATGAGGATAAGGTAATTGGGCCAGGGAAACCCAATGGAGTTAGTAAAAACCCATGAAAATGTAGAGTTAGGAAAATGGGCCAAGGATGCTTAAGAGAAAACAAAAGGGACACAGGAGCCCATAAGTAAGAAAACCAATGGCCATGCTAAGCCATTGGGGAAAGAATAAATGGCAGGCCTAAAAAGGTCCAGTAAGATTGAGTCATTACAGCAGGAATGACAGAGTGATATGGCAGGAAATGATGGCAATCAAAGAATAGACTGAAAGAAGGCAAAGTCCAACATCAAACAAAACCCAGCACCTAAGAGCATCCATATCAGATGTGCCATATGTGCCAAATGCTAAATATTTGGCACATTTGGCACACCAAACACCATTTGACCCTATTTATCAGATGTGCCATATCTCATATTTTTTACAACATGCTACAATAGAGTCACAAATTTGCCACGGTATGGAATGGGTGTGGCATATGGATTTATTCTTTTTTTATTCCTCTTTCTCTCTCATATCTCTCAATTCTTTATTTGATTTTTTTTCTCTCTCTTCTCAGAACCTGTCTCTCTCCCAAGTTCCCAACTTGTGTTCTTCCTCTTCTCACAATCGGACGCGAGCAAGAAGCCCATCTACGGCGCAGAAGAAGGCGACAACGGCGGCCAAGAGAGGAGGAAAGGCAGCCGCGACTTCGTCCAAATCGGTGGCAGCGACGGATTGGCAAAATAAAGCGGAGAAGTTGGCGAATGGGGTTGAGGCGCTTCTGATTTCTGATCTCTCTCTTTAGCTTGATTTGTTGGGTTGTGGGTTCACAGTTGTATGATGATGATGACTAATTAGCTTGATTTGTTGGGTTTGTCATGGTGGTGAACGGCTAAGATTGCCTCTCTCTTGGGTTCATCGATGGTGGTAGATGGGTTTGCCATGGTGTGAGCTTGAAAGTGGGTTTAGCCGGTGATAGGTTTGGGTTTGGTAGGTGATCTCACCCTGAGGCCGCCGTCGATCTCGCCCTCTTCCCTCTCCTCTTTGTCTGCCTTTCACTCTGCCTCTCTCTGGTTGTGGGTTTTTTTTTTTTTTTGGGCTACAATTTGGGTTGATCTGATATTGGTGAGTAATTGTGGTGGTTGGTTTGCAGTAGAGGTGTTGTTGCGGCAGTGGATATTGGTGGCTGGTGGTTGTGCTGTTGTTGATGATAATGGGGGAGGGGATAATATATTATTTTAATGTGTAGTAAATATTATTTTAATGTATAGAATTGAATGATAAAACATTTGATAAATGAGATGTTGTAAAATGATGTGGTAAAATAATAAAGTAGACTTTTGGTGTGGCAAAATGACATAATTTTTGTAACAGTTGATATAGATGCTCTAAAGGGAGCGGGAAATCATAAAGAAACCCACATAAAAGGTCAAAGAATGACGGTAGACTGTGCAGGCAAGCCTCCAGATTGCGGCGAACGCATGAACAGCAGGCAGATTTTGGACATACATGAAAGAGAGGCACGCGCAAGGCCCAGACACCACCAGCCTGTACCCAACTAATATGGGACGTGGTGGGGTCATGGGTCAGAGGTAAGAGGGCGTGGTTTGGCGGTGGGGAGAGGGGAAGACTTATTCTGCAGTTCCTGCTTAAGCTCTTTTAGGGGATATGTTCTGCTGGGATGACATACCACCCAAAAGAAGCAAAGTTGAGTTGGAACCACTAGGTGCATGCCATGAGAGATAAAGAGAGAGAGAGAGCACCCACACCGTGGCAGGAAAGGGTGCCACGGCAGACTAATAAATAAAATAGCTTTCCTTTGTCTAGAGCGGGCACCCAGACCAGACAAAGGTGGTTAAAGGATAAAATAGTAAAATTCGGTTATGGCAGGCACTATAAAGAGAGACCCTTATCGTGCCCAGAAGAAGGAGAGAGAATCGCGGTAACAAGCACCCATAAGGAAAACCAGGAAATAGAAAACAAGTGTGGAGGAAAGAAAGATAAGAGAAAAATTAAGTAAAAAAGAAAAAAGAGAGTTAGATCGGCAGGCATGCACCAATAGGTTGATTCCCTCTCTCCCTATCAAAATCCTACTCTCTGCCAAAAGCAAAAGGGTTCCTTTGGGCATCAACCATTCAGGTTCGTTTCCTTCAAAGTGAGTAATTTCCACGGCAGGATTTCCCTAGGAGATTATTCACGTTGAGAAGGGATGTTCTTCCCTCTCTGGCTTTGGTCCTGCGGATTAGATTTAATTTGACTTCTTTCTTTCTTTTGATTAACCCATATATTACTCATTTATTCCTCTTGCTTTCTTTATAAAAGTAATTGTTGTTAAACTAAGATTATCTCTCTTAATTAGGGATTATCTATCCACTTTGATTAGAAAGTCAAAGTACTATTTTTTGTTGTTTTGTTATTATCATATCTGTCTGCCGTGACTTATCTAGAATAACTCTGTCTGCCGTAAGCATGCTCCTTGCAGACAAGGCATAGTTTGCGCACAAGCCGAATCAAGTTGAGTTGCAATTGGACTGGTCTCAACTCCCTTACTCAGAATATTTGGGCCTAGTATCGCAAGAGGCAGCCTAGCCCAGTACAACAATAGTATCGCAAGAGGCAGCCCAACCCAATCTAACAAAAAGGCCCACTACAGTAATTTAAAATAAATTTAGTGCCCATTTTAATTGTTTTGATTGTATATCATTATTTTACGTTTTACTATAATTACATTTACACATTACGCTCTATTTGCACAAAGTGGCTCAATATATATGTATTTATCACACATACTAAAATTAATGAATTTTTGTTATGTAAGTCATTAATTCTTAACACGGCGAACGCCCACAACACCACACCGTCAACAAAGACCCATAGACAACAAATTCACAAGGCCAACCAAATGGCTAGAAAGCACCGGCGTGACCCTACTTTGCCTCCTCTTCCTCCCTATGCCCATGTGCAATCAATAGGTCTTCAACCAATACCTTACTCTTTATACCATCATTATGCAAGGAGTATATAGCATTTAAGGGATTATGTTTTGTTCAAACGAGAAACGTTTTCTTACGTTTGGTATGGTGGAAAATGCAAGTCAATAATGGGGGGGGGGGAACGTTTTCCACTTTTTAGGAGTGAATAAAATGTTTTTCGTAACATCATATACTCAATAAATCACCATAAATAAACCCCATAGTCCATACCATTAAAAAAAAAAAAGAAAAAAAAAGAAAAGAAAAAGAAAGAAGAAATAAACACAAGCACACATTTTCAATGGAAGCCCGTCCATATTTTTCTCTCAATAGATCAACCACTGACTACCCGTTGACTTTTTTCCAAATGACAATCAATTATATTTTCACTTAATTAATTTTGCATAAATTTTGAATTTGGGATCTATTTTCCCCATGTTGTGATGCCCAAATTGATTGGATATTGATTGAATGTGTTGTGTGGATATGTGCTGAGTCCCACATCGAACATATATTGTATTGATATGAGCTTTATTAATAACTACAAGAATTTAAAAAGAGCAATGCTAGTACCAAAACTTTGAAAAAATAGTGGGTCCACATCGCTACCACTCACAACTCGCCACTTAGCAAGTTGTGTAAAATGTTGTGGTACCATTACTCATTTAAGAAACCTTAGTTTTGACTAAAATTACATTAGAGCCAACTCAGTAATCCCGTGTGGGCTCAACAACATTGTTCTATTAAGTGGGCTCTAATGAAGACGTTAGAGATATGAATAGAAGAGATTGTGATGCACTAAATTGATTGGATATTGATTATGTGTTAGTCCCATATTGGACATATAGTGAGTTGATTTGGATTTTATTAACAGCTATAACAAGTCCAATTGTCATTTTGAAGTATAACATAGATGTGAATAGTACTTTTTATTGGAATATATGATTGTGCGTGGTAGTCCTAATCATTAATTTGTAAAAATCATATGTGGCACATTATTATTGGAGGGTGTAATTTTATGCCACATCCTTAATGAAATTAAACTCTACTTCTTTCTAAAAGAAAAAAAAACTAAAAAACTAAAAAAAATCTTCTTTAATTTAAACATCCAAATAAAAGAAATTAAAATGTCATCATCCATTCTATTCTTTCGATTCCTTTTTATTTCATCATTTTCTTTTCATTCTTTCCTTTTATCAACTATCAGGTATCAAGCACCCTGTTAATGTGTTTTTCCCTCCTTGAAAATAAACACTGGCTAAAGCATAAAAAATAAAATGGCGATAACACATGTTGTAAACTCATGCCATTCTGGTCTGTTTCTTTCGTTTTCATTATATATTAGTAGATTATTAGATTATGTTAGCAATATTTATATTATGAATAAAAAATGGGGAAAATGGACAATCAAAAGAGTTTCTTCAACTTGTGCGGTTGACAATCAAGCTAGACTGTAGTTTCTTCAACTTGGAATCAAAAGAGTCTAATTTACATTAATTTATGCTGATCTCATTTAGTTGATTTGAATCAACTTCCCCTAATTATACTCAAATGGAGAAGATAGGCAAGCAGTCTCATAATAGTATATTTATTAGAATGTTATTACATAAACGGATATGTAGTGGAAAATTTATTTACTTGACACACTGTGAAACGAAGGATCTAATACTTTCCTGGACAGCTTACATAAAAGATACATACAGAGAACATTTCAACATACAAAAAAGACTCTTTCTGAAAGAAGGATCCAAACCTTTATTTTGACTCTTAATTTCCACTAAAGATGAGAAGAAGAGGACACTCTTTAAGAATTTTAATGAAATTACAACCATAATTAACCAAAATAGAAAGAAGTTCTGTAACTTCTCACGGTTTAGCAAAAGATTACTTCAAGGCTTATTGAGTTAGTTACCAGTAAGAAGATAGGAATGAGTTTCAGCTAAGGCAACTGCAGGCATACTGAAGATTGCTTGGCAATGCAGCCTTTGAGGTAAACCATATGTGGTGCACACAGGCAAACATCATAAAATCCTCTGCAATACCAGTCATCCAATTTCAAAAGTAAGGCAAGAACATGGGCGGCGCCATGTTCAAGGGGTTCAAATGAACCCCGAGCTAGCAATTTTTTTTTTAAATATAATATATTTTGTTTTTTTTATTTGACCCTCTTAAATAAAAATTTGAACACTCTGGCTCTAAAATTTTTTAAAACCCACTTGAAATAAGTTTAATTATGATTGATGAAACTGGAATTCGTCAGTCAGATTGTGCAGACGAGAGTGGACTTCGGCCTGCAAGAACGTGTTCCCGAGAGTGGTCACCAGTGTGGTGCCTGCCACAATGCCTCCGATGCCAAAGTCAGTATCAATTGTTATTTGAGAATGAGCAATGTCAGATAATAGAGCAAAAGAAATCTCTTAATGTGTATGTGTGAATGTACCTCCTCTTTGGCAATGTGGGGGCTATATATATATGTTGCTGCAGCCTCTAGTCGTTGGGGCAGTTATGGTGGCTTTAATCCCCTCCTGGGTAACGCCTTCTGGCCTCATAATGTTGCTTTAATCTACTCCCAACGGTCGGTACAGTTGGCTTTGTAACCGTCCGGGGTGTTTATGGGCAGCATTGAATAAGGTGTTTACCATCGTCAGTGGAGTGGATATTCGTCCTTGGAAGCTATTCTCGTCTGTACGATTGGTCTCGTCTATACTTGATTTCGTCAGTCCCATCAGTTGCCCCCGGATTCTGTGGTCGTCGTGACATGTCATGACGACCAGGGAAGGCGAACAGTTTTGGAATTGTAAGCGGTTGGGTTTTCGTGCCGTATTAAATGTGTTGCGGCGGTGCCTTTTGGGTTGTGGCCTACGTGGCACGTTCTGATTGGGGGAGTTAATGCTTCAGATGATAGGACTATTGGTTTTCCCGCTGGTTCTTTAATTTCCCAATTTTTGGTTTTAAACTTCCCCTCTTGTCACTTTTTCCTTCTCACTTTTTTCGAAAAATCCATCAATCATTGTTCTGACCATCTTCTCCGGCGACCTTACTCTGCTATTTCCTTCCAACCTCGTTCACGGCGCGGTGTTGCTCTCCCTGTTCCTTGCTTTCTAAACGTACGCCTACTCTCTTGTTCCTTTCTATGTTTTTCCTTTTGCTGTTACAATCTTGTTTCTGATTACTTTTCTCTCTTCTTTTCTTTCTTTGTTTTGTTCTTGTTTTCTTGGGGGTTTAGCTTATACTGTGTCTTCTCTTTGGTTTTCATGGTTCGTAGTTCTGAGGTTAGGACAGTTTGCCCATCAATTTCTTTTCTGTTTGCTCGCTTAGGGGGGTCCTTAGGTGTTTTCTCTCATATTGAGAACTTTGTCTTTGAGGGTAATTGTTTGAGCGTAGCATTGGCCGATTTGTTGCCCTTGCTTCGTCAGTCACTAGATTGGTTTGCCAACGAGGTGGGAGAGCGAAGGAATATGTCTGAGGTTAGGTCGAGCGAGCTCGAGACTGGGTTGTCATCTAGCGGCGGCCCAGCGGAAGGGGATACTGCTGTTTCTGTCCCTCGTGAGGTTAGGGCTTTTTATGCTCTGGAAGAGAGGTGTGGGCTAGACGCTGACGCCCTTAAGAGATTTCAGGATAGATTTCAATTCCCAGATCGGGTTAGGATTCGCCTGCCTAACGAGGAGGAACGGGCTTGCCACTTCTTCCCAGGCGAGGTGTGCTTTTACGAGTCCGCCTTCGTCTGTGGGCTGAGGTTTCCCGTCCACCCCTTTTTGATGGAGTTGCTAGACCATTTTGGTATTGCTCCTGGGCAACTCATGCCAAATTCATGGAGAATATTGGTCAGTTGTATGGGGATATGGTTGGCTGCCACGGACGGAGATATGCTTAGGGTCGATGAGTTCATCTATTTGTACCGCTTGAAAGTGTCAAAGGAGCACGGGTACTATGAACTGGTGCCTTGGGAGAGGAACACTAGGATCGTCAAGAAGTTACCCTCGTCCTTTAGATACTGGAAGTCCAGGTTTTTCTTTGTGTCTGGGGACGATTTTGAAACTCCCTCGGGCGAGGTTTGGGGTGATCTCCCGAGGTTGCATCGTCGGTGGGGAACCCCGACCTTAGGTGCGTCAATATTCCCTTTCATGCATTAATTTCCGGCGTGTTTGCCTTTATCTTCATTAATTCTCCTGTTTCTTCTTCTGTGCAGTTAAGAGACGGCCTAAATTGAAGAGCAGGTATAGGAAACGGGTTCAGAAGGCGATTGAATACGCGCAGACGATCGAAAATTGGGACGAGCTTGTAGATCCCAGGACACTTGCCTTCTACTGTCTTGGGCCAGATCCGTCCAGTTACGTTCTGCGAAATCTTGAGATTGAGGGAAAAAAGAGTAAGTATTGAGTTTGTCAGTATTTAGCTTTTACCCATCTCTTCATTTTTTTTTAAGCAAGTGTTTCCTTCTTGCAGAGATGACGACAAAATTCAATAAAGACATGTATGCCAGGATGAGGGCCAAGAAGGACGAGCCTCTGTCGAACTTGGGAAAGAAGATTGTGCGCGTCACTGGGAAGAGTGGCTCTGCCCTTCCCGTTTCTTCCGTCAGCCTAATTGTGTCAGGGGTTGCGACGACGAGGACCGCTTCTCCCACGACTTCGGTGGAGGAGATCGAGGGTACTCCCGTTTCCAAAAGACCGAGGTTGTCTGAGAGGGAGAAGGAGAAAAGCGTTCCTCGTCCATCCACACTCTGGACTGATGAGAGGCTGGCCGTGGATAGGGCTCACGAAGTGGTGACTGCTGCGGATCTGAAGGTTTTATCCGGTGTTCCGTTTAATGACGTGGCGGCTCGCCACGTCCATAAGCTTGTACAGGTTAGTTTGTTTGTGCCCCCTTCTTTCTTCGTCTTCTTCTTCCTTTCATTTCTTTCACTGACGACTCTGAATTTCTTTCTCCAGGTACTGGGAGAGAGCATCCATATCACTTCTGAATATCTTACCCAGGAGACGAAGGTGGCATTTCTGACGTCCAGGATGGAAACTTTGGAAGCGGAGAACTCCATGTTGAGAAAGAATCTTATTGATTCTATGGGCGAGTCTGCTTCCTTGAAGGAGAAAGTGAAGACACTGGATGACGAGCTTAAGGTTGAGCGCCAGTTGACGCAAGAGAAGGATGAGCAGCTCTTAAGTGCTAGGGAGATGCTGAAGACGATAGCTGCAAGGTCGGTGGAAGCGTTCCAGACTACCGATGAGTATAGAACCGTCTTGTTCAGCTGGTATTTCAAAGGATTTGAGCTCTTGAGGAGGTACCTGCTGAAGCATCCTTCTGGGGTGGACATGGAGAAGTTGGACCTGGAGGAGATAGACCAGGAAATGGCTGCTGACGAGGCCGCCCAATCTTCTGCCATTGTGCCCTTCGCTCGTGAGGATGTCCCTGCTAGTGACGCTCCAGCTGGTGAAGACGATGCTGCCAACGCTTGAACCTGACACTTGTGAAAATTTCCTTTTTCTTTTGGTGGGTGCCTATCATGTTTTTGGGCCAAATTTTTGAACAATTGCTGCTTATCTTATTTTGATAACGATGTTGGCAACCCAGTGTTTATGGGTTTTATGTAAAAACAATGGTAATTGCCCTTGGTTTTGGGACTTTAATTAAATTTGTTACAAACTTACTTTGCATTTCATGATTGCCCACGTGTTTGATGAGTTTTGTCTGGCTCCATATGTTGTGCTTAGTGAAAGTCCCTTACTGTGACTTTTCTTCTCTCTCGTCGGTAGCTTTAGCTGTTTCCTTGCAACTAGAACTCCTTTGGTCCAGGCAAATGGGCTGGGTGCCTAGGTTCAGCTCTTAGTTTCAATTCGTTGCGATACTATCGTCGGTACCCGTGATAACAGAATTTTGTTACTTAGACACCTTTTTGACTTAAACCCTTTTAAAGGGATTTTGTCGTCCGTTATTGGTTTCGTAACTTACATCCGTCAAGGCGGAATTTTGTTACTTAGCCAATTTTGACTTACACCCACTAAAGAGATCTCGTCGTTTTTAATTGACTTCGTCCGTAACTTACATCCGTCAATGCGGAATCTTGTTACTTAGCCAATTTTGACTTACACCCACTAAAGGGATCTCATCGTTTTTAATTGACTTCGTCCGTAACTTACATCCGTCAGTGCGGAATCTTGTTACTTAGCCAATTTTGACTTACACCCACTAAAGGGATCTCGTCATTTTTAATTTACTTCGTCCCTAACTTACATCCGTCAGTGCGGAATCTTGTTACTTAGCCATTTTAGGCTCGTATGGCTTTATATACTTGGCCAGACCTGCTTGCACGGAGAAATTAGCTGAATAATTCATTTATTGACTTTAAGAACGAATACATTTATAAGTTACATCTATTGATGGTATTTCTTCAAATGCTCAATGTTCCATGGCCTTTGTAGTCTTTGTCCGTCAAGGGTCTCCAGATGATAACTGCCCTGTCTGGAGTAGTGAACGACTCTGTAGGGTCCTTCCCATGTGGGGTTGAGCTTTCCTTGGGTGGAGTCTTTAGTAGCCGTTATGACCTTGCGCAGGACGAGGTCGTCTATGCTAAGCCGCCTGAGCTTTACTCTCCTGTTGTAATAGTCAGTCATTTTTTGCCGGTAGCCCGTCATCCTATTGGAAGCTTGGTCTTTTACTTCATCTAGACAGTCCAGGTTAACTCGTAGAAGGTCTTCATTGACTTCTTCGTTGAATGCCTTTCGTCTGGTGCTGGTTACTCCTACCTCGACCGGGATTACTGCTTCAGTACCATAGGTAAGCCTGAAGGGAGTTTCTCCTGTTGGGGTTCTTGATGTAGTTCTGTAGGCCCACAAGACATTGGGCAGTTCTTCTGGCCAGGTCCCTTTTGCATCGTCCAGCTTCGTCTTAATGATCTTGAGTAATGTCCGATTTGTCACCTCCGTCTGCCCATTCGCCTGTGGATGTCCTGGGGACGAGAATTGATTCTTGATGCCTAGCCCTGAGCAGAAATCCCTGAAGCCTTGGCTATCGAACTGTCGTCCATTGTCTGATATGATCGTCCGTGGGATCCCGAACCTGCACACTATATTTTTCCATACGAAGCTCTGGATTCTTGCTTCGGCGATGGTTGCCAGTGCCTCTGCCTTAACCCATTTCGTAAAGTAATCAATAGCAACTAGTAAGAATTTTACCTGACCTTTGCCTTGTGGTAGCGGGCCGACGATGTCAATCCCCCATTGTGCAAAGGGCCACGGGGACTCAATCGTCGTCAGTTTCTCTGCTGGAAGTCGCTGAATATTCCCGAACTGCTGACACTTGTCACATTTCTTGACGAACTCTGTCGCGTCCTTCTGCATAGTTGGCCAGAAATAGCCTGTTCGGATGATCTTGCTCACTAAGGACCTGGGACTAGCATGATCCCCACAAACTCCTTCATGGATCTCCTCTAGGATGTACTTTGCTTCTCCTTCGTCAACACACTTCAAGTAAGGCATGGAGAAGCCTCTCTTGTATAGGATGTCATTGAGGATTGCAAATCTGGCTGCCCTCTTTTTGATCTTCCTTCCCTCGTCTGCATCCTGAGGGAGTCGTCCGTCCTGAAGGAAAGACAGGATGGGCGTCATCCAGCTGTTTGCGCTTTGGATCGTGAAGGTCGGGATCTCTTCAATGCTGGGGTTCTTTTGGACTTCCATCATCAGGTCTGCGCTTGATTCCCCATTTTCTGACGAGGCTATCTTTGAGACTTCGTCTGCTGCCACATTTTGGCTCCTGGGGATCTGCATAAACTCCACTTCCTCGAACTCCTGAGTCAAATGTTTCGTCAGCCTGAGGTATTTCTGCATTCTTTCCTCCTTTGCTTCATATTCCCCCTTGATTTGCCTAATTACCAGCTTCGAATCGTTTTGGACCAACAAGTTCCTAGCTCCGAGCTCTTTTCCGAGCCTTAAACCAGTCAGAATCCCTTCGTACTCGGCCTCATTATTGGTGGCAGGAAATTTCAGCTGGACTCCATACTTTAGTGTTTCTCCTTCGGGGGTGACTATGACGACCCCTACTCCCCCCCTTTTTTGGGCTGACGAACCGTCGATTTGTACTGTCCATGGCCTATCCTTGCTAGTGAGGTCGTCTTCGTCGGGGGGGGGGGGGGGTAAACTCTGCGATGAAGTCTGCCAAGGCCTGTGCTTTGATGGCTGTCCTGGGATGATATTCAACATCAAATTGGCTGAGTTCGATTGCCCATTGGACCATCCTCCCCGCTGCCTCCAGTTTGCCCATGGACTTCTTGATGGGTTGGTCCGTCATCACCAAGATTGGATTTGCTTGAAAAAACTGTCTAAGTTTGTGTGAAGCTATAATTAATGCGAACGTGATTTTTTCAATTTTTGGGTACCTGGACTCAGCTCCTTGGAAGGCTTGGTTGACATAATAAACTGGAAGCTGTTTCCTATCTTGTTCCCTAATCAGAGCTGCACTGACGGCTGTAGCTGACACGGCTAAGTACAAATACAAGCTCTCACCCTCTTTCGACGGGCTCAGAAGGGGTGGGTTGCTTAGGTAGCGTTTGAGTTCCTGGAAAGCTGCTTCACATTCGTCAGTCCACGCGAAAGCCTGTTTCAAGGTCTTGAAGAAGGGTAGGCATTTGTCCGTCGCTCTAGAGACGAACCTATTTAGGGCTGCAACCCGTCCCGTGAGCTTTTGGACCTCCTTGACGGTCTTGGGCGATGTCATGTTGATTATGGCTTGCACCTTCTCTGGATTTGCCTCTATTCCTCTTTGGGACACCATGAATTCCAGGAATTTCCCCGAGGTTACACCGAAGACACACTTACTAGGATTCAGCTTCATATGGTATTGTTTGAGGGTAGCAAATGTCTCTCTGAGGTCGTCCAGATGAGCAAGTTCCTCTTTACTCTTGACGAGCATGTCATCCACGTACACCTCCATATTCCTGCCTATCTGCTTGCTAAACATTGTATTCACTAATCTCTGATAAGTGGCACCTGCATTCTTTAGTCCAAAGGGCATTACCTTATAACAATAGAGCCCTTGACTGGTGATGAAGGCTGTCTTCTCCTGATCCTCGTCAGCCATTTTTATCTGGTTGTAACCAGAGAAGGCGTCCATGAATGTCAGCAGCTTGTGTCCAGCTGTGGAGTCTACCAGCTGGTCTATTCTTGGTAGAGGGAAGCTGTCCTTTGGGCATGCCTTGTTCAGGTCTGTGAAGTCTACGCACATTCTCCATTTCCCGTTTGCTTTCTTCACCAGGACGACATTTGCGAGCCAGTCTGGATAATATACTTCGCGGATGAAACCTGCAGTCAAGAGCTTGTTAACTTCGTCAGTAATCGCTTGGTCTCTTTCGGGTGCGAAGACTCTTCGTCTCTGCTTGACAGGCTTCCTTTCTGGGTCCACATTCAGCCTGTGCTGAATGACTTCTGGAGATATGCCTGGCATGTCTTCGTGGCTCCAGGCAAAGACGTCTAGGTTTTCTTTAAGAAATCGGACTAGCTTCGTCCTCATCTCGGGACTTAGAGTCGTCCCTATCCTGGTTGTCTTCTTGGATTCTTCGTCAGTTAACTCTACTGTCTCCAGGGCCTCCACCCTTTCTTTCTCTTTTTCTTCGATCATCCACGTATGGTTCTCCTTTGCGGCCATGACGGCCTGGTAGCACTCCCGAGCCAAAACTTGATCTCCTTTGACTTCACCAACCCCATTCTCCGTTAGGAATTTTACCTTCAGGCAGTAGGTTGACGTGGACGATTTCCACTTGTTGAGTGCTGGTCTTCCAATGATTACGTTGTAGGACGAGGGGCAATCTACCACCAAGAAGTCCAAATGACTCGTCAACTGTTTCGGGTAGGTTCCCACTGTCACCGTCAACGTCACTATGCCTTTGGGGTATACTCTGTCACCACTGAAGCTGACGAGGGGAGACTCAAATGGACGCAGTCTTTTTGGATCTAATTTCAACTGTTGAAACGCAGGGAAGTAGATGATATCAGCCGAGCTACCATTGTCCACGAGGATCCTTTTGGTGTTAAATCCTTCTATGGTGAGTGCTACAACCAATGGATCATTGTGAGGCTGCTTCACTCCCCTAGCATCTCCTTCGTTGAAAATCATATCCTGATCCGTTCGTCTGTACTTCAACGGGGGTGTCATGTAAACACTGTTCACCTATCGTTGACATGCTTTCTTAAGGGACTTGAACGACCCTCCTGCGATGGGCCCTCCTGCGATCGTCTGTATTTCCCCTATTACAGTTTGGGGAGGCTGGGACTGACGGTCACTGCCCCTGGATGAGGACTCGTGCTGGCCCTTGTTTCCATCTCGGAACCTACTGAACTCCCCTTTCTTCACAAACTTCTGTAGCTTCCCCTTCTTTATCAACTCCTCTATCTGCTCTTTGAGGTCCCGAGAATCTTCGGTGTAATGGCCGTGGTCCTTGTGAAATCGGCAATATTTATTCTTATCACGGACGTTAGGAGATGAGTGCAATGGTCGCGGCCATTTCAAGTCGTGCTCGTCCTTAATCTGCGTTAGAATTTTATCAACTGGCATAACAAGAGGGGTAAATTTTACCGTTTGCGGTCCCTTATCGTCCTTCCTCCTGATCCCGTCACTGGTTCGACGATTTGGGCGATCCCGCTTTTGCCCCCTACGATCATCATCTCTCCTTTCTTTGTCCCCTGGTCTTCCTGCATCCCTGATGGCTGCTAACGCGTCTTCAGCGTTCATGTACTTCTGTGCTTTAAGGAGCATCTCGGCCATTGCTTTTGGAGGATTCTTTGCAAGTGACGTAACGAGCTCTCTGGACCTCAATCCTGCCTTGAAGGTCGTCAGTTGCACCTTATCGTCCGCTTCATCTACCTCCAGTGTTTCGCGAGTAAAGCGTTTCACGTATGACCTTAGGGTTTCCTTTTCTCCCTGCCTGATGGTAAGTAAGTGGTCCGCGGTCCTCTTTGGACGTTGTCCTCCAATGAAATGACGCAAGAAGGCGTTGCTCAACTGCTCGAAGTTGTCAATGGACGACGTTGGCAACTTTGTGAACCATTCCCTTGCAGCCCCTTTGAGAGTAGTTGGGAAGGAACGACACAGTATTTCGTCTGGGGGCTGCTGGAGCCCTAGGGTCGTCTTGAAGGTGTTAAGATGATCCTGTGGGTCCTTTAGCCCATCGAATGGTCCAAGCGAAGGCAACCGAAACTTTGACGGTACTGGACATTCAAGGACTGCTGGAGTGAATGGTGAATTCGTCGCCCTAACCAGTTGATCTACACTCCTCTCTGTTTTCTCCTTCATGGCGGTCCTAAGTTCGTCCATCTCCCTCCTCATCTCTTGGAGAAGATTTGAGTTGTGCTCGGTTGGAGTAGCGGGCCTTTGATGGTCACTTCTTCTGTGGCTATGTCCCTCGTCGTCTCGGTTCCCTTTAGATTGATTCTCCTCCTGCTGAAGTCGCAACTTCATTTCCTGATTTTGCCTGGTCAGTTCTTCTACAGTGGCTGCGAGAGCCTGAACCTACTGAGCCAAGGATGTGGAATCTTGATTGGACTCCATCTGACAGTGATTGCTGATTGGAAACTATTTTTTTGAGATTGAAAACGAAAATGTCGTTCCCCACAAATGGCGCCAAACTGATGAAGCTAAAATTCGTCAGTCAGATTGTGCAGACGATAGTGGACTCCGGCCTGCAAGAACGTGTTCCCGAGAGTGGTCACCGGTGTGGTGCCTGCCACAATGCCTCCGATGCCAAAGTCAGTATCAATTGTTATTTGAGAATGAGCAATGTCTGATAATAGAGCAAAAGAAATCTCTTAATGTGTATGTGTGAATGTACCTCCTCTTTGGCAATGTGGGGGCTATATATATATGTTGCTGCAGCCTCTAGCCGTTGGGGCAGTTATGGTGGCTTTAATCCCCTCCTCGGTAACGCCTTCTGGCCTCATAATGTTGCTTTAATCTACTCCCAACGGTCGGTACAGTTGGCTTTGTAACCGTCCGGGGTGTTTATGGGCAGCATTGAATAAGGTGTTTACCATCGTCAGTGGAGTGGATATTCGTCCCTAGAAGCTATTCTCGTCTGTACGATTGGTCTCGTCTATACTTGATTTCGTCAGTCCCATCAATGATCATCTTAACAATATTTTGATCTTTTTAAATACAAAAAAATTCCTAACAACAATCCAATTTTATCTAAAATCTGGGAGAAATAGTAAGCCCAACAACAAAGTAAATTTTTTTTTTCATCTAAAATCGTTTTAAAAAGCCCATTTAGATCTTAATAAATTTGAAATAAACTAATGAAAAATTCATAGTTTACATTGTATTATCATTGTAATATTTACATTGTTTCTAAACAAATGTGTACAATATTGTATAGCTTTTGCAAATGTGTGTAGTATAATTATTTATAATATAAATCTTACATTGATAGTACAATGTAAACATATAATCATCATAAACTAATAAATAAAAGTATTTTAAGCAGTAATAATTAAAATTCACTTAACAACAACAATTAACATGTTCATTATATTAAGAAAAAATGCCATATAAACCTATAGTTTATTTTTTATTCTATTACTAGAACGTACTATAGACAAATTTGTAATAAGAAAACCATTTAGACCGTAAGATTCATATTTTATCTAAGATGTATCTTCTTACTGACCCCTCAGGAAAAAATCCTAGAGCCGCCACTGGGCAAGAACCAACCAAATTATGAAAGGTACAGACAAGTGTGTGTGTGTGTGTGTGTGTGTGTGTGTGTGTATTAAAGGGTACTTTGAACCAGAAAGAGAATGACACTGATGGGGAATCCATATATTTTAATTGTGAAATGGGCAATGAGTTTACAGGGCCACGATTGTTCTGTTCTATGTTGTCAAATAGCGAGATCATACTGCATGTATGCTATGAAGTTAGTTATACACTGTATAAAGACAACAATCAAAGCAAAAATACGTAACAAGAGCAAAGTTAAACAAGGAAATTACGTAAATATTACAATGACCAAGCATATGCGCTTCAGTATTCGAACCAGGCATGCAAAGACAAGCAGAGCCATTCTTTACAGTTAGAAGCCACCTGAGCATGCAATGATATCAATTTAATAACTAGACCAATTTGCTTTTGCAGCAATAAACAATCACCATCAGAGGTAACTTCTATGTATAATAACAATTGTATAGCTATTTGTAAGCAAATGGGATACCTTTGTACCATGTACAATCCACTCCAGCTTCTATTAGAAAAGTTACAAATTGCATAACATCCATTAGAAAACAATTAGATCAATTATCTTCATTTCTTTTAACCATATTGCCTTTCCCCAATTTCATGATTTTTCTAAATACAACCAGGGGTCTGATCAAAGGGTGGACTAGGTATATCAAATGACAAATACAAGTAAAATACATTCACATAATTAATTTACCAAATAAATTTTGAGGAAATCCTTTCTATTGGATTCAAATATAAGAGTTGAGATTTTCATGTTGTTTATTCAACAGCAGAACTCTAAGAAGTACTAGGTTATAGTAAGGTAAGTTCCACAAGCTATAGATTATTATTGTAGTGCATAATCAAGTGAAGAAGAGATAAGAGGCTTACACTGAATTATGGCAATTTAACCTCTTTGCAACAGTAGTCAGTTTGGGCTAAAACAGCATCTTCATATCTGTCTTCACATTTCACATTTCCTTAATATCCATGTCTAAATGAGTGCCTGAAGACTTGAATCATGTATCATTCTTGGCTTTAGAAATCATATTGTAGATAGAAATCGATGGTTTTAAACCTGACTCTATCATCGCTTTAAGTAGGACTTCAGCCTCAGTCCACTTCCCATCCTTGCAAAGAACTCCAATAGTTGAACTGTATGTTGCCACGTTTGGAATTAGTCTATTCTCACCCATTTCTTTAAGCAACCCTAGTGCCCTGTAAGAGCTGCCCTCCTTGCAGTACCCAAGAATCAACGTATTATATATCACATCATTTGGCTCTAAATGCTTCTCACTCATTGATTTGAACAGCTTTGAGGCTTCCTTCATATTACCTTTCATGCATAACCCATGTATTAAGACTCCGTATGTATAAACATCTGGAACCAAACCCGCCTTCTCCATGGAAGAGTATATCTGAAATGCTTTTTCCATGTCATCTGACCGAACAATGGCATCAATTAAAATAGTATATGTCACTTTAGAAGGGGAAATTCCTCTCTCCTCCATCTCCCTAACCAAGTCAACAGCTTGGACAAAATTTCCAGCTCTACAGAAACCTGCAATTAGAACATTGTATGTCACCAGTGTTGGAGATTGACCAGATGACTTCAAGTGATCAAATAAACTTGAAGCTTTGTCCAACTTTCCAACCTTAAAAAACCCATCTATCAGCATGTTATGTGTAATTAAATTTGGACTTATACCAACGCTTTTCATTTGATCCACCAACTTCTCAGCCTCCCAAACCCTCCTCTCTCGACACAACCCACCAATCAATGTGTTGTATGTAACAACATTACAAACCACCCCTCTTTCACGCATTTCATCAAACAGTTCAAAAGCTTCACTTGTTCTTCCATCACTACAATATTCATTAATCAAACAATTGTAAGTATATAAATTAGGAAACACCCCATTGTGCTTCATTTCCTCATACAGCTCAAACCCATCCTTCTTTAGCCCTTTCTTGAAAAACCCATTGATCAACACCGTGTAAGTGTATTGATTTGCAACCAAACCAAGCTCTCTCATTTTACAAAACAACTCCTTGGCCCGCTCAATATCTCCATTCTTACAACACCCATCAATCAAAGTAGTGTATATGACAACATTTGAAGACCAACCCATCTCCTCCAACTGAACCAAAAGCTCAAACCCTCTATCCAAATCACCAGCCTCACAACAACCCTTTATCATAATCCCAAAACTATATACATCCATTTCAACCTCACCCTTTGTTTCATTGAAAAGGCGCCAAGCTTTCTCAAAACAGTTTGAGCTGATAAGAAAACCCAAAAGATTATTGAAAGTGTTTGGTCCAGGCACGAGGCGCTTATCAATCATCTGAGTGAAATAGAAGAGTGCTTGCTCTGTTAATTGACATTGGACATGGGCATTGATGATTGCTTCGTAAAGATGAACATTAGTTGAATCCAAAATCAGATTGGTTTGTGTCAAATAGTGGAGAAGAGATGAGGAAGTGACGGTAGGGGAGGAGATTCGACCAGAGAGTATTTGTTGAATGAGAGACTGAACGTGTGGTAGCATTTTGGAAGAGAGGAGGTGGTGTATGATGAAGGACAAGGATTGGTGAGTGTGTTGGAGGCCTTCGAGTGTTGAGGAGTTGAAGAGTGAGAGAGCTTTCAATGGCGGCCTTTTCACCATTTTTTGGATGAGGACCAGAGCGTGGTGCGTTTGCGACATTTTCCCGTTTGTTGTTTGAGGTGTTTGCGGTTGCACTAGGCTTTTTATACTTTGTGGGTGTCACCGGCTGGGCGAAAACGAAGATATACCCCGCCAAACATGTAACAAAATGTCTTTGTTATGAAACTATTTAAAAAAATGTCTCGGTTTTAAACTCGATTTTCTAAAAATCGAGTTTTAATCACCGGCCGGGCGAAAACGAAGATATACCCCACCAAACATGTAACAAAATGTCTTTGTTATGAAACTATTTAAAAAAATGTCTCTGTTTTTAACTTGATTTTCTAAAAATCGAGTTTTAATAAAAACTCGATTTTTAGAAAATCGAGTTATAGGCAATCAAACTTATAAAAAAAAAACTACATGGAACTTGAGTTCCACATAGTTTTTTTTTCAAATAACTCGATTTTCGCCAAATCGAGAAAATCAAGTTTTAAAATAGAGATATTTTCCTAAATAGTTTTAGAATAGGGGTGTAGAGTCAGGATTTGTAGCCCATGCCTAAAACAATGAATTTGTAGAAAGTGGGTGAAAGAGCTGGGCTAGTTGTGAATTTAACAATAGTTAACTTTGATATCTAGGGATGGACCAACATAAAAACACACTAAAAAGCTAAACAAATTGATGTTCGAAGAGGTATATTATTGATTGAAAGGTGAATACAGTTCTTAGAGTTACAGTAAAATCTTTCTCCTACTTTTTCTCTCTTTTTTCCGATTCCCTTTCTTCAGAGGCCTCTCACATTTATATAGCCTTCTTCTAAACCATTTTCATCGTACACTTGTTCTTCATTTAAGCATTCACTTGAGTACATGTCACATCAGGTATCTTCTTTAGTTCTCCATGAGTGTTGGTAGCTGAGGTTGCACTGTTCAAGGGTCTTCTCCATATAAATGCGGCCAGAAAAGTTGCTGCAGTGCATTAAACACGGTGGTAGCAGCTTTTTCCTTTAGATATTTCTTCATTCTTATCATCTCCATACATGCCCAGAGCTTATCCTTATCATTGGAATTGTTAGGAAGGTCACTCGAACCTCCCAGGTATTTGCTTGACCGAGACTCTTTATATCCGAGGAGAATATGCTCTTCGGCCTGCTGATGATCTCTTCGGACTGTACTCCCCGATCATTTCCAGGTATATCTCTCCCATATGGAATCCTTCTTAACCATCTTCTTCTCTTCGGACACACCTTAACCCAAAAACGGGGGTCCAGGCCCAATACACCATGTTGGGCTTTTACCCCCACAATAGCCCCTCAAAATTTTAATTTTTCCCTTGCATCCGAGGAGAAAAAATAAGATTTTGATTTGTTACGAAATAAAAGTTTAAAACACAAAAATATCTGAGTTCACACGTGTATGAGCATAGATTTAGACGCTTCATCATTGCTGCTGTCGTTTCAGTATTCCTAAAGCGCTGTTAATTGCTCCAGGCGGCGTTTTATCTCTTGTATCCAATGGTGGACTATTGATCCAACGGACGAGGTTCTTCCTCAGAATTTGGGCGGGATGACTCCTACCCTTTCATTTGTCCCTATATAAAGCCTCAGAAGAGGTTATTTCTTCTTTACTTTGCAAATTCTCAGATTCTCTAGCGAACTCGAGCACTCAAATCCACCAAGCTCTTCCAATCATCAATCCTAGTTCTTCCCAAAATCTGTAAGAATCTCTCTACGAGTTTAAAGATCATTCTCCGATTTAGTTTGTGTAAGTTCTCCTTTATTCAAACCTTTCATCTTCTCTTCGGCCAGCTTCCTCGGCCTTCGAATAGTCACTTCCTAGTCACTGCGTTTAGTGTTTCATCTTTTTTGTTTAACTGAGATGGGTAGATTACAGTATATAGTGGATAGCCCCGCCCAGATGGAGGAATTTAGGGCAACATATCGCATACCTCAAAATGTGGGTTTGAGATATTGTCCTCCAGAAGACTACTAACAGATCGAAGGGTGGGTGAAGTTATAATCCCCATCATCGCCTTCCTAGAAGGGGGAATGACTATCCCTATGGGTCCCATTACCAGAGATTATTTCCAAAACCATAGGCTTAGTCCCGACCAATGTGCGCCTAACGTCTTTAGAATCTTAGGAGCAGTTGAGGATTTGAACTGTCATCTAGGATTGGGACTCACCTGGCTTGATGTGGTACATATGTACGAGTGTCATAGCCAGAAGGGAGCGGGATACTATCTTAAATCCCAATTCGACGTCGTTAGGCTCGTCTCCTGCATTCCCAAGTCTAACAAAGGGATGAAAGACGACTATCTGATCGTCTCGGGAGCGTGGCATGACGGTCTTTATTGCCCAACCCAACCAGGAGAGCCAGGTGGGACATCCTAGACTTAGGTTTCCTAACAATAGATTTAGGATCTTCGTTTTTTAACAATTTGTCTTCTCTTTGTATCATTATTTTCAAGTTTCTGACTAAGTTTTGTTGTGGTGTTAACAGATAAAGATCACATTCCTCCTCGGCTCAGCCTTACAAACGTCCGCGCGCTCAGTTACTTACTACGATCAGAAATTTTTGTAAGTGAAGACGGGCAACTCCGGTCCGTTCCTCTTATTCTTGGTTTCATGCCAAAATCAACCGATTTTCAGCCGGTTGGCAACGCTATCACGCAAGGAGACTATCGGATTAACCGAATAGACGTCTCTCGACGCCATTTTCTAGCACCGTTCGATCTTGCCCCCGTGCCACACCCAAATTCGCAGGGTATACCACTGCTTATCCAGCCAGTTCAGCAGGTTCCCCTCGAACCAGTAGCAGTAGGTGAAAGAGTTGCTTCTTCAACCCCTTCGCTTGAGGAGCAGATTAATAAGTTCAAGTTTGAGGGAGAAGCTTCAGGAGGGGTTCAGGTTTTAGACGCCGAGGAAGAGACTGACAGGCAATCCGGTGTTCTCCCTCCTGTTCTGGTAACTTCTATTCCAGACGATTCTTCAGAAGAGGAAGACATGGCAAGCCTAAGGGACTTGATGAGGAATAGAAATAAAAAAGCTGGGCCCAAAGAGACCGGTACGTCTCAACCAGTTGTTAGTCTTCCTCCACCACCTCCTCAGGTTCCTTCGGATCTCGGCTCAAAGCAATTGACAGATCCGAAGAAGAAGAGGCCCCTCACCGATAATGAAGAAAGGGAGGTGGCGCCTCCAAAAGGAACCAAGCAACAGAAAGTGGTCAAAGACCACTGGAGCAAAAGGGCTTCGTTTACCGAGAGCCGAGATGACTCTCTCATAGCTGATGTGTGCCGAAGACCTCGCACCTGGTCCCCCAGGCTGGAATTGGATGATGGCCCTATCCCCTAGGAGACCTCCCTCAGAAATTATAATGGGGGGAAAGCAGGTCTCGTTGCTGAGGCCTTGAAGCAACCACTGCTCCTCCCACGAGACATAGATTCTTACAGGCACTTCAGCCAGTATGAACTCTTTTTATCCCTAAAGAGAGATTTAGCCATAGTAAGTGAATTAATCCACTTTTTCAGTTAAGATGCTGATGATGATTTTTTTTTTTTTTTATTCGTCCTCTTTTCTTTTGCTTTATATTGAAATTTTTCCTCCTGCTATATAGATTACCTAGCAAGTTTATGTGGTTGAGGAGTGGAACAAAAAGGCCTATACTGAAGCCCAAGCAGAGGCCCACTCTCGGTCTGAGGCAGAAAAATCGCTGGGCAGTCTGAAGGAAGACTATGCTCATCTGTCCGAGCAGTTGAAAGAGATGACCAAGCAGAGGAATAGTCTAGATGCGGGCCTTAAAAATGCCGAGAAGCAGGCCGAAGACCAACGCCAGCAGCTGAATTTGACTGAGATTAATCTGGAAACAGAGAGAGCGCTGGTGAAGGATCTTTGGACTGAACTTCAGAAAGCCAGGGAGATTGCCAAATTGGCCAAGAAGAATGCTCAGTTGGCCAAGGAGGCAATCGAGGCTGAAAGGCAGGCAGCCTATAAGCTCGGGGTAGAGGAGACTCAAGTCAGACTTACTGAGGAGTTTGCGAAGGTCTGCAGAGAGTACTGCGACGTAACTTGGGACAAAGGCCTCGACGCTGCTGGGGTCCCTCCAGAGTCTGTCTTGAGGCAACTTTGGAGTATTTATTATCATCCTGATATTTGCGAACTCCCAGAAGCTCTGGAGCAGCCCCCAGTCAGCCAGACCCCTCCTGCTCCTATTGAAGCAACCAAAGAGTCCGATCAAGCTGGGCGTACGGGTAAGCAGTCCGAGGACGTTTAAGCCCCAGACGCTGCTGCTCAGCCTAGCAAGACAGTTGACTCTTCGGCCACCCATATAAAGGATTAGATGTTTTAGGAGTTTTTATTTCATACTTGTATTAGTTTTTTAGTTAGTTTTTTTTTTTATGTAAGGGATTGCAAACTACTTTCTTTTGATCAATGAAATCGTTTCTCTTTTGTTTTTATTGTCTTCGTTGCACATATTATAAGACTCATTATTACTGCAAATGACTATAACTTGTGACTACGTTAATATAGGTAAATTTAACCACGATATCATGCTGATGGTGCAAATAACTTAAAGTAATACTGAAAAGAGTAGTTTATATAAGAACTACTAATAAGCAATGAAAGCAATGAGTGATATGAAAGTTTCACAGGTCTTCTCGGACATGCACAAAGAATATTACTACTCATTGATTTTGAATTAAACACATGACTAAGGAGGCCTATCGTAAGTTAGAGTTTACTTAAATACATCCGAGAATTTCGGGCATGATTCATTTTAAGTCTAAGCATTAATAATGACTGTATGGAGGTGTTAACTAACCCAAATAATCTGGTCCGAGGACTTCAGGTATGATTGGATTTAAGTTTAAACACTTAGGAGAATTGTAGGCAAGTGTTAACTAACCCAAATCATCTGGTCCGAGGACTTCAGGCATGATTGGATTTAAGTTTAAACACTTTGGAAATTCGTAGGCAAGTGTTAACTAACCCAAATCATCTAGTCCGAGGAATTCAGGCATGATTGGATTTGGAAAATCGTAGGCAAGTGTTAACTAACCCAAATCATCTGGTTCGAGAACTTCAGGCATGATTGGATTTAAGTTTAAACACTTAGGAAAATTGTAAATGAGTGTTAACTAACCCAAATCATCTGGTCCGAGGACTTCAGGCATGATTGGATTTAAGTTTAAACACTTAGGAGAATTGTAAACTAGTGTTAACTAACCCAAATCATCCGGTCCGAGGACTTCAGGCATGATTGGATTTAAGTTTAAACACTTTGAAAAATCGTAGGCAAGTGTTAACTAACCCAAATCATCTGGTCCGAGGACTTCAGACATGATTGGATTTAAGTTTAAACACTTAGGAAAATTGTAAATGAGTGTTAACTAACCCAAATCATCTGGTCCGAGGACTTCAGGCATGATTGAATTTAAGTTTAAACACTTAGGAGAATTGTAAACTAGTGTTAACTAACCCAAATCATTTGGGCCGAAGACTTCAGACATGATTGGATTTAAGTTTAAACACTTATTAAAGAACTTCATATAACGAATTGGCATATTGATTGAAGAAAAGATTCAATTAATAATAGTACCTTTTGAGGTTATTTACATTTCAAGGGCGTGGTATTACATGACTATCTAGGTCTTCTAAGAAATAAGCCCCAATGCCAGCCCCTGAGGTAATACGATATGGCCCTTCCCAATTAGGTCCTAACTTTCCCCAAGCTGGGTTCTTTGCAGTGCCCACAACTTTTCTGAGCACCAAATCACTAGGTTCTAGAGGCCTTAGCTTTACGTTGGCATCATAGCCTTGCCTGAGCTTTTGTTGGTAATGAGCTAATCGGACCATTGCATTTTCCCTCCTTTCCTCAATCAGATCCAAACTCTTCTCTAGCTGCTCATTGTTACCGGTCGGACTGAACGAACTAGTTCTCAATGTTGGGAACCCATTCTCCAAAGGTATGACAGCTTCAGCCTCATAGGTCATTGAAAATGGGGTCTCTCCAATAGACCTACGAGGCGTAGTTCTGTATGCCCAAAGTACATGTGGCAATTCTTCCACCCATTTGCCCTTCGCATCGTCTAGTTTCTTCTTTAATCCATTTACTATGACCTTGTTAACCGCTTCTGCTTGCCCATTCCCCTGGGGATAGGGTTTTAACCGCTTCTGCTTACCCATTCCCCTGGGGATAGGCAGGGGTGGAGTATCTGTTTATGATTCCCAGTTCGCTACAATAATTCCTGAATGCTTTGCTATCAAACTATAGGCCATTGTCCGAAATGAGAGTATGAGGAACTCCAAACCGAGTGACAATATTCTTCCACACAAATTTCTGCACATCTACGTCTCTGATGTTGGCTAGAGGTTCAGCTTCGACCCATTTGGTGAAATAGTCTGTGCCGACCAGAAGGTATTTCCTGTTTCTTACAGCCTTAGGGAATGGACCCACGATATTTAAGCCCCATTGAACGAAAGGCCATGGGCTGGATAGTGGATTAAGGGTTCCCCCTAGTTGATGAATGTTTGGGGCAAACCGTTGACATTGATCGCACTTCTTAACATACTCATGGGCTTCTTTTTGCATATTCGGCCACCAATAACCTTGAGTAATGGCTCGGTGAGCTAATGACCTACCTCCAGTGTGGCTCCCACAAATTCCTTCATATAATTCTTCTAGTAGTAACTCAGCCGCTTCAGGATGCATGCATAATAAGTACGGTTCTGAATAGGAGCGTTTATATAGTTTCTGGTCCTCGGATAGCCAGAATCTGGTTGCCTTCCTTTGAACTTTGTCAGCTTCCAACCTTTCTTTAGGCAAAATATCCTCCTTCAAGAATTTAATTATAGGATCCATCCAGCTGAGTTCGGCCCTGATTTGGTGAACCTGGACTACCTCTCTTCTTGCCTCTGTAGGCCCATGCAAGTCTTCGACGAGGATAACTCTCTGCAAATCTTGCGCCGAAGAGGTAGCGAGCGTGGCCAAAGAATCAGCATGTGCATTACCATTTATGGGGATGTGCAGTAGATTAAAAGAGTCGAACTCCGATTGCAGACATTTAACTCGGCTCAAGTATCCCTGCATTCTTTCATCTTTTGCCTCAAAGTCACCTTGTACTTGACCAACGATTAACCTTGAGTCTGAGAACACCTCCACTGACTTTCCTCCCATTCTTCGAACCATAGCCATTCCCATTAGTAGAGCCTCATACTCGGCCTCATTATTTGTGGCCGTGAAGTTTAGTCTTAGTGACTTTTCGATAACAATCTTCTCTGGAGATATTAACACTAGCCCCACTCCAGAACCTTTCTGATTTGCTGCACCGTCTACATATACTTCCCAGGATGATGGGCCTTTCTGAGAGATTACGCCAACCGATTTTTCATCCATGTTCTGTGCTGGTATTAATTCTTCTAACGAGGGCTCAGTGAACTCGGCTACTAAATCCGCGAGGACCTGCCCCTTTGTGGAGGTACGGGGCATATATTTGATGTCAAAAGCCCCTAGGATAGTGCCCCATTTAGCTATTCTCCTCGTGTAATCAACACTTCTGAGTATGGTTTTAAGCGGAAGTTGTGTGAGCACAACGACCGTATGTGCTTGGAAATAATGAGGCAACTTCCGCGTACCAAGTACTACTGCCAAGATGGCTTTCTCCAGCGGCAGGTAACGAATCTCGGCCTCATGCAATGACTTACTCACATAATAAACCGGCCTTTGCACACCTTGGTCCACTCGTATCAATACCAAACTTATAGCACAAGGAGCCACAACAATGTAAGCAAACAAGACCTCATCTAGCTCAGGACTGGACATGATTAGTAGCCGAGCCAAATAATCTTTAAGTTGTTGGAAGGCCAAAGCACACTCTTCAGTCCACTCAAACCCTTTCCATTTGTTGATCAATGAGAAGAAAGGTCTACACCTATCTGCTGATCGAGAGATGAATCGGTTCAAGGCAGCGGTCATTCCAGTCAATTTCTGAACTTCCTTGGGATTCCGAGGAGCTTGTAAATTGTGGATGGCCTTTATCTGATTGGGGTTAACTTCAATTCCCCTGTGAGTCACCATGTACCCCAAGAACTTGCCTGACCCCACACCAAATGAGCATTTGGAGGCGTTTAGACGCAGCTTGTGCCTTCTTAGAACTTCAAAAATGTTTTCAAGGTCCTTTATATGTTCAGAAACGACCTTGCTTTTCACCACCATGTCATCTATATAAATTTCGATACTTTTATCCAACTGCGGCTCAAACATCCTCGTCATCATTCTTTGGTAGGTGGATCCTGCATTTTTCAAACCAAATGGCATCACTTTGTAATGGTAGTTGCCGATAGGGGTGACAAAAGCAGTCTTTTCCTGATCATCCAGGGCTAACGGTATTTGATGGTAACCTTGGAAAGCATCTAGGAAACTCATCCGAGGATGGCCGACAGTGGCATCTACTAGCTGATCAATTTTTGGCATAGGGAATGGATCCTTAGGACAAGCCTTATTTAAGTTAGTGAAGTCTACACATACTCGTCATTTCACATTCTTCTTCTTCACCACCACAGTATTCGCTAGCCACTCCGGATAAAAAACTTCTTTAATAGCTCCAGCTTGTTTGAGCTTTGTTACTTCTTCTCTTACTGCATCAGCGTGTTCCTTAGATGGGCGCCGAAGAGGCTGCTTCTTAGGGGTAATCAATGGGTTAACCTTCAGATGGTGACATATGAATTCTAGATCCACCCCTGGGGCTTCGTAAGCGTTCCAGGCGAATACGTCAAGGTTTCTCTTAAGGAACTCTACTAGCTCTTCCTTCTCCTGCAGAGGTAGCTAAGAACCAACTTGAAATAACTTTTCTGGATTGTCTCCGATGATAACCTTTATTAAATCTTCACATCTAGCGCCCTCGTCTAGATCTTCGACGGGCGATACCCGAGGTTTTAACTGCTATAAACCCCTTTCGGCCTTGGCCGAGGACTCAGTTTCGGGCTTATGCTGGATGACAGCCACTAAGCATTGTCTGGCCGCGGACTGATTTCTCCGGATTTCATAAACTTGTCCTTCAGATGGATATTTAACTTTCTGATGCAAAGTAGAGGAAACAACCCCTAGTGTATAAAGCCAAGGTCTGGCTACAATTGCCGTATAGGGCGAATACACATCTACAACTATGAAATCCACCTCTACCACCTCTGAGCCGGTCTGCACAGGTAATCGTATTTGGCATTTTGGGGTAACAACTCTTCCTTCAAAACTCATCAGGGGGGAATTGTATGGTGTTAGGTCGTCAGGTTTTAGGTTCAGCCCCTTGTAGAGATCAGGATACATTATCTCTACCGCACTACCCTGGTCCACCATTACCCTCTTCACATCATACCCTCCAATTCTGAGGGTGATTACTAAAGCATCATCATAGGGTTGGATGGTTCCAATCTTATCCTCATCCGAGAACCCTAAAACCGGTTGAGCATCCGATTTAACTCTCTTCGAACCTTGGCCGAAATCTCCTGCGAGTAACCTAGCTACCAACATAACCTTCGATAGCCAGGATCCTATTCTCCCCGGTGCGGCAAAGATGACATTAGTAGTTCCTAATGGAGGCTTTGAAGAGTCATCTCTTCGGGGCTCTGAGTTCACCTGACTTCCTCGGCCACTGGAGTGGTGCAAGAGGTGTCTCAATTTACCCTCGCAGACCAGTTGGTCCAAATGATCCCATAGGCTCCTGCAATCCTCTGTGGTATGCCCATGGTTTTGATGGTACTGGCAATAAAGATTATGATTACGCCTCTCAGGGTTCCCCACCATCTTATTCGACCACTTGAAGAATGGTTCATTCTTAATCTTTTCCAAAACTTGGTGTACAGGCTCTTTGAATATAGCGTTGACTGCTTGAAGATTTGTTGATCCTGATTGCCCAGCAAAATCTCTCCGTGGTTTACTGTTATTGTAACGGTCCGACCTGAAATCCCTCATCTCTTGGGGGGATAACCTTGTCCTTTCCCTTCCCTTGCTGTTGATCTTCTTCAACTCTTTTATACTTTTCAATACGGTCCATGAGCTGATGCATGTTAGTAACTGGCTTACCAGTTAAGGACTTCCTTAAACCATGGTCAGTAGGGAGGCCGAGCTTGAACGTGTTAAGGGTCATTCCATCAAAATTGCCCTCCATATCATTAAACATCTCCCAGTACCTATCTGAATACGTTTTCAAGGTCTCACCCTCTTGCATGCTCAAGGATAGCAGTGAAGACAAGGGCCTGGCCACTCTTCGGCATGTGACAAAACGGGAACCAAATGCTTGAGTGAGCTCTTTGAAGGAACTGATGGAGTCTGCTTTTAGGCTGTCAAACCATCTCATTGCAACCGGTCCAAGACTGGAGGGGAAAACCTTGCACATCAGAGCTTCGTCTCTAGAGTAGACATCCATCCTTTGGTTAAAGTGACTCACGTGTTCCACATGGTCTGTTTTACCATTATAGATAGTGAACGTCGGCTGATGAAAACGACGAGGGAGCCTTGCTTCTTCAATCCTGCGTGTAAAAGGTGACCTAGAGATTTGATTCAAAGCCTTGCTCATAGCATCGTTCTGTACGCCTCCACGTGATGGGTTTCGAGGTTGCCTCTTATGATAATGCTTTTCTTCATAGGAAAAGGATTCACTGACTGGTGTTCGAGATCTCTGCTTGTAAGTGACTTCTTGTTCGTCATCAGAATCTTCATCAGAATTCGAAGAAATCCGTTTACTCTTTGCATGGCGTAACTCCCTTTTTAGCCTTTCAATTTCTAGTTGCATGTTCTGGTTCTTCTCTGCATGAGATACGTGACTTCCGCCATGTGGTTGACTTCGATCAGTATGCGCAGTGTGTACACTACCTTCACGATCTTGTCTCTGCTCCAAATTAAGAAAAGGGTCGACGTGTTGGGATGCCCTAGACTCTGCTGGTTGTTGCCCTGGTTTGGCCATTATCAACTGTTGCTTCCCCTTCCGCTCAAGCTCTTCCCACAGATGGCGCCAATTGTAGGGTCAGGATTTGTAGCCCATGCCCAAAACAATGAATTTGTAGATAGTGGGTGAAAGAGTTGGGCTAGTTGTGAATTTAACAACAGTTAACTATGATATCCAGGGATGGACCAACATAAAAACACACTAAAAAGCTAAACAAATTGATGTCCGAAGAGGTATATTATTGATTGAAAGGTGAATACAGTTCTTAGAGTTACAGTAAAATCTTTCTCCTACTCTTTCTCTCTTTTTTCCGATCCCCTTTCTTCAGAGGCCTCTCACATTTATATAGCCTTCTTCTAAACCATCTTCATCGTACACTTGTTCTTCATCCAAGCATTTACTTGAGTACATGTCACATCAGGTATCTTCTTTAGTTCTCCATGAGTGTTTGTAGCTGAGGTTGCACTGTTCAGGGGTCTTCTCCACATAAATGCGGCCAGAAAAGTTGTTGCAGTGCATTAAACACGGTGGTAGCAACTTTTTCCTTTAGATATTTCTTCGTTCTTATCATCCCCATACATGCCCAGAGCTTATCCTTATCATTGGAATCGTTAGGAAGGTCACTCGAACCTCCCAGGTATTTGCTTGACCGAGACTCTTTATATCCGAGGAGAATATGCTCTTCAGCCTGCTGATGATCTCTTCGGACTGTACTCCCCGATCATTTCCAGGTATATCTCTCCCATATGGAATCCTTCTCAACCATCTTCTTCTCTTCGGACACAGCTTAACCCAAAAACGGGGCTCCAGGCCCAATACACCATGTTGGGCTTTTACCCCCACAAGGGGCATTTTGGCCCACTGGGAGACCGGTAGGTAAGGACTGACTCATTCATGTCACAAAGTTTTTTACAATTTTTCTCATCCACATTTTTTTTTTATAAAGAATAAAAAATTGAAAATACCAAGAGGTGTCTCTTAAGACTCTTACATATTGACATAGAAAATTCAGATTGAAAATTTGAAATACCATTACTTGTAAATTGTAATTGAGCTACTTTTATTAACAACAATCACAAAATAGTACTTCAATGGTTTTTTTTTTTTAATATGATCCTAATAATGATACTACTTTTATTAACAACAATTACAAAACATCACTTCAATGGTTTTTGAAAAGATTGTGAAAAACAATTATGAAAAAAACTTTACTATAGATACAATGTTTTTCACAACTTGTATTTTCAAGAAAAAAAAAAAAAGTAGATTATGACACTACACTTATTCTTGTGAAAAATGTTTAAAAAGCTATCAATTTTATCACAAAAAGTTTACAAATTAAGGTTGCAATGAATGTGATTGATGGAACTTCAACAATTTCATAAATAAATATTTAAATTACAATTTAATAATGAATGAGACATCAATTTTTAAGGGTTGTACAATAACATTTAAAGTATTTTATACTCACTTAATTTTTACAACTTTTTAGATTTATTTGTGTTGGAATGTACAGAGGCTACTAGGGTTGTCCATGGGTCGGGCGGGTCGGGTTTGTGCCCAACCCGCAATCGACCTGTATTAAGGTCGGGTTTTACGGGTCAGTTTCCCGTCGGGTGAGCGGCGGTTTCGGGTGAGGTTGAAACCCGCCGGAGAGGACGAAAAAAGTAGAAAATTGGCGAGATCTCTCCTGATCTATCCAAGATCCGGTGCGATCTAGCCAGATTTGGCAGAGATTTAGCCAAATCCGATGCTTTTTCCCCCAAATCATGTCGAGAATTGTCGGATCTGGTGTTTTAGTCTCCGAAATTTGCTAAATTGTGTTGGAAAACTCGCCTGAAAGCTAGAAATCGCAGCTTGTCGTTCTCTCTTTGGGCGGGTCGGGTAGAACAGGTTTTGAAGGAAGGGAACCGAAATCGAACTGCCGGCGTTGGGTTTTGGAGCTCGGGACCCGCGTCCGACCATCGGAACTGTCGGATCGGTTTGTAGCGGGTCGGGTACGGGCGGGTTGGGTGGGTCAGCGGGTGAGATGGATAGCCCTAGAGGCCACACCATCCACACCATCATTTGAATATGTTCTAAATCATAAAATAAACTATTAGACTCCCCCTTCTTGGGTCCATGACTTGTTGGAAAGTAAATGAATCAAGTCAAGGCCGAGTTCTAGGTTCTGAAACTTAATTTTTAATTCATATGTTTATCATTAAATTCAAGTTTAAATCAAGCTTGGTTTGAAAATTCGACAAACCAGGTAGGGCTTATTCACGAACTTTATTAAGTTAGTTAAGTACAGTGACCTCTAAGTAATATAACACATTTATACTTAAAAGCTTAACTTTTTTTGTTTTGTTGAAAATACTAAGTATTTTTAACACACACATGGAGAGAGGGAAGAATGTTTTTTCAAAGAAACTTAAAGCTTAACTTGGTAACTAATCAATGTTCAAAAATTGAGGTTGAATTTGATTTGGTTGGTTAATGAACAAGTTTGAATTAACATCGCTATGAGCTGAACTCGATCAATATTAGGGCTTCTCTATATGAATGATTTATATAATAACACTTGAGCCACTTAGGTATCGAAAATTATTTTATGTGCCCATTCTATAGAGTGGACTTCTCAAAAACTTGTGGACAACACAGAAGTGGAATCCACATCTTTGTAAGAGGCTTGCTTCGTGGAGAAGGTATAGAAGATTCTTTCTTCGTATGTAGGCATCAGAAGATCTACCATCGATGCTGTGGGTGGTTGGCCTATTTTTCTAAAAAAGTCCCCCCACAAGCAGGCTCACAAAAGAAGAGCTCCACTTAAGAAGAATCTAGACATAAAGGATACTCTAAAAATCCCATTTTGAAGATTATGCTAAGCCTCTAAATCATGACCATACCAAACTCTCTGCAACTAACTTGAGAAAATTGTGATCAAGATTCGAAGAGACCAGTCAAGCTCTTCAATAACCCTACAATTGAAAATCCATGAATTGTCCTTCAAATAGCCCTCCTCAGGTAGGTGAAGCCCTCCTTGGTCTTGTTCTTGATAGAATCTAGAAAAAGCTAACTGTTGTCTTTGCATTTATTATCATCCTTTGCTAACAACTACCGAACATTAAAGGTTGAATGACTTGTTTGGATCATAGGGGAGGGACAAAACCATGCCATAGTCCGACTTCTCACCCTGATAAAAGGAGGGAGGGATGGGATAGGAACCCCACACTCAATCACCCCCCGGGTTCTTCATCCACTATAAATACCCCCATATCCTAGTCTAAAAGGGGAGGGCGTGGGCTATAGTTTTATCACATAATTGCCGAGCAAAGAGACAGATCAACATAGTTTTAAGCGTTTTGAATCCAACTTTAAGTGAGGATTGTAATCTAAAAGGTTTCAAAAGTGGTTTATCCAATGCATTACAAATTATTTTGTATTGAGTGAATATTTAGTTTTTTACCCACTAAAGATTCAATAATAATATTCTACAATGCAAGTTGAAAGCCAACTGTAGATCCCATAAGAGCATATTTTCAATGGCTTCAATAATAAAAGCACACCCGTTTTTAGCTTGTAATTTCACTCTTACTTTTGACTTACCTTCTATTCTATTAGTAAATAGAGGATGAGATTGGTCGAGGGGTCTCAATTGGAGATGAGATTTAACAAGATTCAAGCTAAGAATAATCCTTAATTCACCATATGCAATCACCTCAAATAAAACTCCCTATGCAACTAATACAAAATTCAGATATATGCAAAATCATCCCAATTGAGTTTGAAACACCTTTATTAGGATTTAGGCAGCTTTAACTTGAATAAGAAGATTCAAAATCTGTCTTAAAACTCGAAACATGAAGATTATGATTGAATTTTTTTTGTTTTCTAACCCTAGATTATGATTGCTTTCAAGGTGTTGAAAGTTTAAACGATACTCTTCATTGTGATTCTATTCGTTCCTTCCACCTTTGTATGAAAGCTTAAAGTGTGAAAGCCTGAAAGGAAAAGTCTGGGCCAAAAAGTTGGTTTGAAAATGTCACAGATTCATTGACAAATTTTACACCTGTTATGGAAGTTGAATTCACACATGTAAATGAGGAATCTAAAAGGAGGGAATAATATGTTCAATGAAATTTGGTGAGGTATCATGTACATTGTTGTCCTTTTCTGATTTAAAATATAAGTTAACATAAGGTTTGCCGGCCGACAGCAAGCCCCACTTTCTTATATTTACTCATTAAATATAAAGATGTTTCAGATTATGATTTCAATTTAATCTTTTATTATTTGGGCAATGCCACCTTGTTCTTTGTAATTGGATGAAGTCAATAATTAAGCGGTGATAGCTCCACCATTCCAGCCCCCAGTTTTGTATGAAGCTGCAAATTCTCTATTTACAATATGGATTTATCATTTAAACTTTTGATTATGCCTAATTTCGAATAGAAATTCAGCTTTGGATTTTTCTTTCCCTCATGAAATTGATAACTCTTTAATTAATCGAATGCGTCTTATTATAAACAGTTGTAACTAATAATGGTTTTCTTCAATCCTACGCTTGCCACCCAAAGTAGTAATCAAAAAGAATTCTAAGCTTGCACTCTTCTTCTAGTTATAGAATAAATGGGAACTCATCGATAAAGGTTTGCTAAATTCTATGCTTGGCCGTGATTCGTGTCAAGTTCTCTATTTGGTCTATTGACTCTGATTTGGTCAAAAAGGCCAAATGCTACTTGTACGGCCCCCGCACCGGGGCCCATTTTGGGCCTTGGACCCTGGCCTGAGTGCATGGCCCATAAGGCCAGTCTCCCTCTACCTAGCGGCCCACCCCAGAGCCACACGTGATGCGGGCCCAGACTTTGCCTCTTCATCATTTCTCGGCAATACTCTTCCGAGCAGTGATAAATATTCGACTCTCAGAACACCCCGTCCTATACCTACTCGGCCATGCCTCGGAGAGGCACCGCTGCCGAGAACTATCGTGGAAGTGGGAACCAAGTTCCAACGCCATCCTCACCGCTTCCCACTCCCACCTAATCACCCACTTACGATCGATAATACTGGACCGCCGGTTGCACTTACTGGCAAGTAATCATAACCTCTCCACTAACTATGGACTATAAATACACGAAGTTTTGAGAAGACAAGGGTTGGAGAATTGACTGTAAGAAGAGTGTAAACAGAGAGGGAGCATAGTGAGAAGGTGGTTCAGACCCCCGAGGAGAGAAAAGTGGTCCCATTGAGTCTTAGCGTTAAGAACGACCCAGTGTAGGAAATCCAAACCCACTATACAAGTAAGTTGTGAGCCCAAGTGAGGCCCAGCCCAACGGGTTTCAGTTCTGGGTGCGCACAATTGGCGCCGTCTGTGGGAAATCCTACTAAGCAGTGGTTCCGCGCGAGACTCGTGTGCAAGAAGATGTCTGGAGGTAACGCCGAGAGTGGCTCGGCAAGGTCTTCCCGGGGCTCCACCTGGCGGGAACAGAGGCAGAAGAGACGCGAGGATCCGGCTTACGAGCAACTGGAAGAGCGGTCCGGCCTTGGAGAAGGGTCGTATCAAACGGGGAGAACGGTGTCCCATGCTTCCCGGCACAGGCAGCCCGACGTCAGGGATGAAGAGCTTGAGCGGCTGCGAAGGTTAGTACAAGACCTGGAGTTGGAAGCAAGAAACGAGCGCCGCCGAGTGGGTCAAGACGACCGAGGGGGAAGGCCTGACGCCGAGGAAGAGAGACGCGGGATGGAATCGAATCAATCAGGATCCCGCCACCACAGGGACCGTTCGCACTCGAGGGAGTCCCGTCGCCGCCGACACCGCTCCCATTCAGCGAAATCTCGCCGACGACGAAATCGCTCTCGGTCGCGGGAATACGGGAATCGGGGCTCAGATTCTCCAGAGGGACGGCCAAGGAATGCGGTCATGGATGCGATGAGCTGTGCACTGCGCAGGGCGGCTCGGTCCCCATTATCAGCAGATATTGAGCGAGCACCGATGCCGGACAGATTTACGCGCCCGCCGTTCAATTCATATGGTGGGAAAACGGACCCCGTGGAGCACGTCAGCCACTATATCCAGATGATGTCTCTACATACCCGCAATGACGCTCTGATGTGCAAGTTTTTTCCCTCCAGCCTTGGTCCCACAACTTTGAGGTGGTTCAACGGGTTGCGCAAGTCCATCCATAGTTTCGCCGAGCTGATACAGGAGTTCGGTTCTCGTTTCGTGACGTGCAGCCGGGAGCAGCAACCGGTGGACGCGCTGCTGTCTATGAAAATGAGGGCAGGGGAAACCCTCCGTGATTATGCTAGCCGATACTAGGAGCTCTACAACGAGATCGGTGGAGGGAACGAGAAGATTGCAGCAAGCACTTTTAGAATGGGATTGCCTGAGGAGTCGGGGTTGAGGGAATCATTAACTAAGAAACCTCCCGAGTATATGAGGCAGCTAATGAGGCGCATTGAAGAGTACAAGCGGCTGGAAGATGACAGAATACAAAGCAAAGGCAAGGCACAGGTGACAGATCGTCCTCGGCAGAGCGGTTTTCAACAGAGGGCACGGGGAAATTTGAGGATTCAAGAACCAATAGCACCGGTAGGGGAGGTGAACGTGACGTTCAAGGAGCTTGTGCATAAAATTGTGGATAAGATTAAACACGAACCGTATTTCAGATGGCCGAACTGGATGGCTGGCAACCCCTCTAGGAGGAATCAGAACCTATATTGCACCTACCATAAAGACCGGGGACATACTACCGAGCAATGTCGAGTATTGAGGGACCATCTCGGGCAGCTGGCTAAGGCAGGGCACCTCAAGGAATTTGTGACGGATGCCGGGGATCGAGGAACAGGGCATGGCGCTCCACACAGAGGGAATCCCCTTCGGCCCCCTCTTGGGATAATTGATGTTATTCACGTCGCCCTGAGGGGCATTTCAACGGCAAAGGGGAAGGAGGTGTTGACAGTAATATCGGTGGAGGGAAGTACGGGCGTGCCGCCTCCCGCGAAGAAGATCAGACTTACCCGAGAGCCGATCGCTTTCGACGACAGTGATTTGGAAGGAACCATTCAGCCGCACGACGACGCGTTGATAGTCACGGCAAGGATTGGCGGCTTCGTTGTGAAGAGAATAATGATAGACCAGGGAAGCGGGGCGGATGTTATGTACCTGGACCTATTCAGGGGGCTCGGGTTGAGGAATGAGGATCTGTCGAAGTACAGTACTCCCCTGGTTGGGTTCGACGGGAAAATGGTGGCTTCCGAAGGGCAAATCTCTCTGCCCATGAACATGGGGGGCAAGGAGGTAATGGTAAGCTTCATCATAGTTGCTTCATACTCCCCCTACACGGCGATTCTAGGGAGACCATGGATACATGCAATGAGGGCTGTCCTGTCCACTCTGCACATGAAGGTCAAGTTTCATACTGATTATGGTGTCACGGTGATACAAGGGAGTCAGCGGGCGGCCAGGCAATGTTTGATCGCCATGGTCGATTGGAAGGAGCAGACCGACCGGAAGGATCAGGCCGACCCCAAATGTTCGTCGTTGGGGACGCCTTTGTAGCAATTACAGAACCCGCCAGAGGAGAAGGGGGTCGCGCGCGCCGAGGATATGCTCAAGGTAAAGGTGATATAGACAAGTACTTCCAAATAGGGGAGAGCATGGAGGACCGGGAAAAAGTAGAGATGTTGCTACTCCTAATACGGAATGTGGACGTATTTGCATGGAGTCCATACGAGGTGCCCGGGGTGGATCCCGAATTCATCGTGCATAGACTTGGAGTTGACCCCTCATTCACCCCTAAAAAGCAGAGACCGAGGAGATCAGCCTGGGAGCATTCCGAGGCAGTAAAGGTGGAAGTTCAAAGATTGAAGGAGGCTGGGGTGATTCGGGAAATCTTCTTCCCGGATTGGTTGGCGAACACCGTGGTAGTGAAGAAGAAGAACGGCAAGTGGAGGGTTTGCGTCGACTTCACCGATCTGAATAGAGCCTGCCCGAAAGACCCTTTTCCCATGCCAAAGATTGACCAGCTGGTGGACGCCACGTGTGGGCACCCGAGGATGAGCTTTCTAGACGCTTTCCAAGGGTATCACCAAATCGCCCTGGCGCCCGAGGATCAAGAAAAAACGGCGTTCATCTCCCCGGAGGCCAATTATCACTACACGAGGATGCCCTTCGAACTGAAGAACGCCGGGGCCACCTACCAACGAATGATAACAAGAATGTTCCGAGACAAGATAGGGCGCACGGTCGAGGTGTACATCGACGACATGGTGGTGAAGAGCAAACAGAAAGCCTTGCATATGGGGGACCTCTAGGCGGTTTTCGAGGTTCTCCGACGGCACAAGTTGCGCCTTAATGCGGAGAAGTGCGCATTTGGCGTTGGGGCCGGGAAGTTCCTGAGGTACCTGATCAGTATGCGGGGAATTGAGGTCAACCCCGACCAGATAGAAGCTGTGAGAAGACTGAAGCCACCGAGCAACCTGAAGGAAGTGCAAATATTAACCGGGATGCTAGCAGCCCTTAATCGGTTCATCTCAAAATTCGCAGATCGCTGTCGACCATTCTACCAACTGCTGAAGAAATGGACTGGATTTCGGTGGAGTGAAGAGTGTGACGAAGCCTTTGTGGATCTGAAGAGTTATTTGGCGCGGGCGCCCATGCTTACGGCGCCAGAGCCAGGTGAGGATTTGTTCATGTATCTGGCGGTATCCAAGCACGCCGTGAGTGTTGTGCTGCTGAGGGACAAAGGAATCCAGCAACCCGTGTACTACATCAGCAAAACTCTAGTCGACGCCGAGACGAGATACTTGCCCTTGGAGAAGCTCGTGTTAGCCCTAATACACGCCACCAGGAAGTTGCCGCACTATTTTCAAGCACACACTGTATACGTCCTGACCGAGTACCCATTACAGTCGTTATTAAAGAGGTCGGATTTTACGGGTCGAGTAGCCAAATGGGGAACTCGACTTGGTTCCTTCGACATACGGTACAGACCCCGAAGCTCGGTGAAGGGCCAGGTCCTTGCGGATTTTTTCGCCGAGTTTTCGCCCCAAGAGAAGGGGGAGATGGTTTGCCGACTGGAGGCTCGCCCGTGGAAGATAGTCATGGACGGCGCGTCGAGCTCCACGGGTGCCAGTTCAGGAGTTGTTATAATCACCCCAGAAGGAATACGACTAGAGCATTCGTTTAGATTGGGTTTCAGGGCATCCAACAACGAGGCAAAATACGAGACTTTTCTGGCCGGACTGAGGACAGCTTCGAGCTTGGGGGCTTGGGAGGTTGAACTATATTCGGATTCGCGTCTGGTGGTTAATCAGGTGCAGGGCAGTTTTGAAGCCCGAGATCCCCGGATGAAAGCGTACCTAGAACAGGCGAAACTAGTTATGGCCGGCTTCAACACGGTGAAGGTTTTCCACGTAGCCCGAACGCAGAACAGACATGCTGACTCCCTCGCCACGCTCGCATCGTCAGTGACCGAAGAGATACCACGGCAAATCAAAGTTGAGCTTATCTCAGAGCCGAGCGTCAGGGTAATGAGCGATTCGGGAACTACAGGGATCAATGTCACGGCCATCGCAGCCCCTACCCCGAGCTGGATCGACCCCATTATCGACTTTCTGGCTGACGACCGTCTACCGAGTGACGAGAAGGAGGGCATCAGGATCCGTAGGATGGCTCCTCGGTATTGGTTGGTGGAAGACCGGACTTTGTATCGAAGGTCCTTCGGAGGGCCGTACCTCTTGTGCTTACGCCCGAAGAAGGTGGGCAAGCTCTTGGCCGAGCTCCACTCTGGGGTGTGCGGCGGCCATGTCGGGGGACGTTCATTGGCACACCGAGCGATGACTCAAGGGTTTTGGTGGCCTCAGATGCAAAAAGACGCCACCGAGTATGTGCTTAAGTGTGAACAGTGTGAGAAGCACGCCCCTCTGATCCATCAGCCTGCGGGCCACCTGAACCCGGTCAGCAGTCCTTGGCCTTTTGCACAGTGGGGGATGGACATCATCGGCCCATTCCCTCAGGCGACGGGTGGCCGAAAATTCATTTTGGTGGCCGTCGACTATTTTACCAAGTGGGCGAAGGCGGAAGCCCTGGCCAACATACGAGATGTGGATGTAAAGAAATTCGTATGGAAGAATATTATCACCAGGTTCGGGGTGCCGAACACTATCATATCGGACAACAGGTTATAGTTTGACAGCCGGGCGTTCCGAGAATTCTGCGGTGGTCTCGGTATCAAAAACAGGTACTCAACTCCCGCTTATCCACAGAGTAACGGTCAGGCCGAGGCCGTGAATAAGGTGATTGTGAGTGGGCTGAAGAAAAGGCTGGAGGGTGCGAAGGGAAACTGGGCCGAGGAACTTCCCAAAGTCTTGTGGGCATACCGCACCACTCCTAGACGGTCCACCGGGGAGACCCCTTTCTCTCTCACGTACGGAGCAGAAGCCGTGATCCCTACCGAGGTGAATCTATGCAGTGCGCGAGTAGCGGGGTTCGATCACGCCCAAAACGACGAAATGATGGTAGGATATTTGGACAAGGTGGAAGAATACCGCGAAATGGTGACAATACGACTTACGGAATATCAGCAGAAGCTCGCCCAGAGATACAACCGAGGTGTAAGAACGAGGGAGTTTGTCGCCGGGGATTTGGTTCTTAGAAGAGCCGTGGGCAACATACGGGACACTAGTGCCGGGAAATTGGCGCAGACATGGGAGGGACCCTACAGGGTCACAGCAGTGGCCGACACCGGGGCTTACTTCTTGGAAGACCTAGACGAGAGACAGCTGCCCCGACCGTGGAACGTCCATAATCTCAAGAAGTACTATCATTGATGGGCGATATGCCGAGCATAAAGTTAACCGCAACATATTGTATATGTTTTGTTAGTTATACTAATGATGTTTTTCATGCAGATCCGCACCGTTCTAACCCTAATCCTCGGTTCGATCCCAATCACCGAGCATGGTTCATTCTTAGCCGATTTGTTCTAAGGACGGAAGCCTGATCCCCGGTTCGATTTCAATCACCGGGCAGGTGGAAACCTTAACTATTCGCCCTAAGGACAGAAGCCTGACCCTCGGTTCGATCCCTATCACCGAGCAGGTGGAAACCTTAACGGCCCATTCTAAGGGCAGAAACCTGACCCTCGGTTCGATCCCTATCACCGAGCAGGTGGAAACCTTAAGGGTTCAAGGACAGAAGCCTGACCCTCGGTTCGATCCTATCGCCGAGCAGGTGGAAACCTGAACGATTCACTCTAAGGACGGAAGCCTGACCCTCGGTTCGATCTATCGCCGAGCAGGTGGAAACCTGAACGATTCACTCTAAGGACAGAAGCCTGACCCTCGGTTCGATCCTATCGCCGAGCAGGTGGAAACCTGAACGATTCACTCTAAGGACGGAAGCCTGACCCTCGGTTCGATCTATCGCCGAGCTGGTGGAAACCTGAACGATTCACTCTAAGGACAGAAGCCTGACCCTCGGTTCGATCCTATCGCCGACCAGGTGGAAACCTGAACGATTCACTCTAAGGACGGAAGCCTGACCCTCGGTTCGATCTATCGCCGAGCAGGTGGAAACCTGAACGATTCCCTCTAAGGACAAAAGCCTGACCCTCGGTTCGATCCTATCACCGAGCAGGTGAAAACCTTAGTCATTTCATCCTAAGACAGAAGCCTGACCCTCGGTTCGATCCCTATCACCGAGCAGGTGGAAACCTTACCATAGCCAGACACATCACAATAAAGAGGCAACCAACGAGAATTCATTACTCGGTCAATGCAAAAACACAACACGATAAAATATTCATATTAAGACATAAAACTCAAACTAACATTTTGTTGCCAAAACCCGGCAACTCAAAATAAAGAAAGTACAACATAAATAAATTATCCTGTCACCACAACCCGGTGACATAGGCAGTTCCGTTCATTTAAATTCTCAAAAAGAAGGAAAAATAAAGCAGGGTTGGCTTTCAAACTTAGATATCCGCCGCATGAGCGGAGGATGCATCCTCTTGAGGGCGTTGGTCGGCATAAGGAGTTGGCAACTGGACGTCCTCCCCGGTTCGGTCCCCAACATGAGGGTTGCTGGTCCCCTCCATATCGGTCGGCACCGCGTGAGAGTCAATGGCGTTCACCAATTCCCTCATGCTGGAGGTCTCTTCTTCGTCAATAACAAGGGGCGCAGGCTGCTCGGTGTGGGGGATACTCGAGAATGGGATCCTGCTGCGATCCCTCAATGGAGAATCCTCGAGAATCCCCAAGGCTTGAAGAGCGGCGAACCAACCCTCCTCATATCCGAGCTTGTGGGCCTGGCGAATGACCGGCTCCGCCGAATTCTCGGCATCTGCGAACCCCTCGTTATACCACTTGTTTTCACAAGCCTCCAGCGCCGCCTTCGAATCGGCCAATTGTCCTTCCAGCATGGTGTTTAAGCTCTGAGCCTCCGCCAATTTAAGCTCGGTGCCTCCCAGTTGCAGTTCCAGCTCCTGAGACTTCGTTTCGGCAAGAGCCTGGGCCTTCGCGGCCATAGCAATTTTACTCTCTGCCTCCTCGGCAATTTTCGACTTCTCCTTCACCGTGGCCTTGGCGACGTCCTTCAGGGCCTTCTCCCGCTCAACATCCTCGGCTAAATCCTTCATCCTGCCGTCCATAATGTATGACATTTGTGTAACCTGACCACACAAAATTCGATTTATAAGGTAAAATGGAAAGTACACGTAGATGAGCAAATGGGAAACCGAGAATGGGAAAGAAAAACGAAACAGTTACCACTATGGCGTGCCACTGCAATCGCCTCCCCAAAGACTCGTCCGTCGACTCCGTAAAAGCATGCAAGTCCTCGGGCAAAAGCAGGCCGCGCGCCAGACTCTGCGCGACACGGCCCCCATGGCCTTTGTCCCACACTCGCGCACTAGCCGTCGCTGGAAGAGGCTTGCCGTCGAGTTGGAAGGAGGGTCGCCACTCCACCAAAGCACGGGAAGTGGACGCCAAATTCACCCTGGTCTGTATAACCGGCTCCCGAATAACGATACCCGTCGACGGCCTGCAGGGCGCGTCGCCCGAACTCGTCTGTGTCTGTTCGACCGTTCGCGGCCTTTTTCGGACACGTGTTGCCGGGGCAGCTGGGGGCGATGCATCCTGGCCGGGGGTTCGTTGCTACTGCGCGGCCGGCTGGGCACTCGGGACAAAGCGTTCGATCGTCATTTTCCTTCTGGCCACCATGGCGTCGCCTTGGTCGGACTCTGTCTCGGAAGAACTGACGGATTCCGCGGCCGCTCCTTCTGTCACCCGAACAGTAACCTCGGGCTCTACAGGTTTCTCGGGCTGAGCAGGAACTTCTTGCTGGATTTGCTCGTGGGCACGTTTCTTACGCTCGGCAGACACGCGCTCGGCAGATTCGTCACGTATGGGCTGTCACTCGTCGGAACAAATGAACCGGGGGCCGAGATCACGTGCCTCGCCTACAGTTAGCTTTGGTGGGAAGAAGTTTGCGTGCCGGACGTCGATATATGAGAGGAGAGGGCTGTCAACTAACAAAGCTTGGCTGAACGCCTGCCAAGTTGAGTAGGCGGGATTGACACCGAGGATAAGGTGAGACGCTCGGAGTTGTCCGTCCGAGTGTACGAAGATTTCCGACCTGAGCACGAAATTCAGGTCCCGAACGTGCACCACTCTGAGGTCCGGCTTGAATCTTTTGCTCTCTGCACAGAGGAAATAAGGGTTAGTGATTACATACCCGGACCAAAATCAAAAGAGACCAAAGTAGATAATGGTTAGTCACCGACCAACGTCGCGCGGCGAAACTGCACAGGGGATCTCCTCGGCAAACCAATTGCCGCTCACCCGAACGAAATCTTTAGCCGAATTTCGGTTTGAATCTGGTAGGCATGAAATGAGCCGTACCCTTACATCCCTAGTCTTTATATAATAATCCGACTCGATATTGCCACACAGACTATACATCTGATTAATGTCATAATGATTTAGTTGTAACCCGTACAACTGGTTCAACCTACTCACGCAACTCACTACCCGGCAAAAGTTGGGAGGGAGTTGGTCGGGGCAAAGGCCGTAAAATCTAAGGGTACTAAGAATTAGAGGGTCAACCGGGAACCTGAGCCCACCCTCTAGAATGGCCATCAGGGGAAAGAACACCGTGTTTTCACCACGGCGCCTCTGGATGTCAATATCGCCCATATTACAGTAGGCAATGTCTACGTCCCTAGGAACATTATAGGCATCCCTAAATCTAGCCAAAGCGTTTGCGGAAGAAAGGAGGTAAGAGTAACTCATTTTTCAAAGCGAGTGTTTTTAAAAAAGAAAAGAAATGCTATGATTATCAAAGAATAGAATGAAATGGCCAAACAGAAAAAGGAAGAAGAGGGAAAGGAACTTACTGTGGGCTCTAAGGAGGAAGTGTGTTCTGGGCAGAAGATGAACCACGAAGGAGGGATGTTCGGCAGAGTAAGATATTGAAAAGTGAGGAATGCAAAAGTGAGGGTCAGTGACAAGAGCGACTATTTATAGGCGTAGGGAGTGAAATGAGTAACATTAAATAGCCCACTGGCAAGAAATCCACGCTGACCGCCGCTTCGACTGCCACGCGCGTAACGCATCGGTTCACGAATCGTCAGACAGTGATGACGGATAGGCCGTCAATCAATTCCAAACACGCCTTTTGAGGCACGCATTAATGCGCCCATCAACGGCCGGGCACTGACCCTTCGACTTCCCTGACGGGTAATTACCCCTTGTGATCCTTGATTCACCCCCGGGAATGGGGAGCGAATCAAGGGGGGCTATTGTACGACCCCCGCACCGGGGCCCATTTTGGGCCTTGGACCCTGGCCTGAGTGCATGGCCCATAAGGCCAGTCTCCCTCTACCTAGCGGCCCACCCTAGAGCCACACGTGATGGGGCCCAGACTTTGCCTCTTCATCATTTCTCGGCAATACTCTCCCGAGCAGTGATAAATATTCGACTCTCGGAACACCGTCCTATACCTACTCGGCCATGCCTCGGAGAGGCACCGCTGCCGAGAACTATCGTGGAAGTGGGAACCAAGTTCCAACGCCATCCTCACCGCTTCCCACTCCCACCTAACCACCCACTTACGATCGATAATACTGGACCGCCGGTTGCACTTACTGGCAAGTAATCATAACCTCTCCACTAACTATGGACTATAAATACACGAAGTTTTGAGAAGACAAGGGTTGGAGAATTGACTGTAAGAAGAGTGTAAACAGAGAGGGAGCATAGTGAGAAGGTGGTTCAGACCCCCGAGGAGAGAAAAGTGATCCCATTGAGTCTTAGCGTTAAGAACGACCCAGTGTAGGAAATCCAAACCCACTATACAAGTAAGTTGTGAGCCCAAGTGAGGCCCAGCCCAACGGGTTTCAGTTCTGGGTGCGCACACTACTGTTTTTTTTAAATATTTTACAATCTACCATTGTTTCTGAAATATGTAGGGACTTACCTGATAAAATGCGATTTCGCCTCGTCAGTACGATGGACGACCTTGATATCCTGTATGAGAGAAAACACTAAGTAGATAATGACACCGGTTTGGGGCCTACAAGGACTCTCCGATACTTAAATTAGCTTAAACTCTTTAGAAATCTGTAATCTGTAGAGTAATTTATCATTGGACGGCAGTAATGGCTCCATGCTCATTTATCATTTGGTCATTGAATGCTGTTTGGAATTAATGCTCTTATGCTTGTCCATACTTTTACTCATTATTAATATGGATGGTTTGCAAATATGGGCGATCGTTTATGCGCTACTCGTTAGTTGCCCCCTTTATTCATTTGTCGTCCTTTGTTTGGACAAGCATAGGAATATGGAAAGTTTTTTTTGACGGGTCAGTTTATTCGTGCCCCGAGATTCTCGTCCCATCACATTTAATGTGAGGTGATATTCCCGTCAGATGATGGCCACATTTCTCTTTGTATTGGTCGTATGTGTGAGAGTTCCTTGTGTTTCCCGCGCATTGATTTTGCTTCCCTTTTTAGAAAAAACCTCTCATAATCTTCTTTTTCTTCATTGTGCATTGTATTTGAAGTCTGAAGTTTTCAAAAAAGAAAGCTCCTGCACATTCACATTTGGTACGGTAAGACTCATCTTCTCAAAGCTCCATTAATGGTGAATTTTGCTTTCATTAGGCAAGAAGCTCCTTCTATTTCTTTCTTCTTTGCTACATAAAGGGTGTTTCTAGAGCGTTTTGGTGGGCTTCATCCTCAAGTAGGATTATTTTTACCTCGAGACTGTACGGCTCTTAGGCTTGTTTTGATCACCCTTTATCCTTTGATTCATTGTTCTTTGATTGCTCACCACTTAGAGATGACCACCATAGAGCATAGGGACACCGAAGTTAAGTCCAGCGAACTCAAAATTGGTCTGACTTTAAGCAATTAGTCTATAGATAAAGATTTTGAGATTGTAGTGTTAAAACCCTCTTCGTCTTCAAAACCCTATTCTTCCTCGTCTTCAATCCCTTTTCACGCTCTCTCCAAATCTTGCTCTTTGGAGAAGAGACATCTGAAGTCTATAAGGAAAATATTTTAGTTCCCTGGAGGGGTTGTCACCAAATTACCTCGTCCAAATGAGAAAGCTTACACCTTTGCCTATGGTGAGGTGAGCTTCTATGAGGCTGCTTTCTCGTGTGGTCTCCGCTTCCTTGTTCATCCTTTTATCATGAAACTTCTTTCTGCTCTTAACGTTGCACCCGGGCAGCTCGTCCTTAATGCTTGGAGGACGATCATTAGCTGTATGTCAATCTGGGTGTCTGCCCATGATGAGGATATGATAACCCTGAATGAATTCCTTCATTTATATTGTTTGAAGCCTTCTACCCATTACGGGTACTTTGAGCTTTTACCTTGGAGTAGGGAGTCTAGGATCATCTGTAGTTTTCCTACATCCTTTTGTGACTGGAAATCACGATACTTTTTTACTTTTGGATTTGGATGGGGAACCATGATTGACGACTTGTGAGGTGAGGTCCCGTGGTTGCTACGGAAATGGGAAATTCCCTCTCTTGGTGAGTTCTTCTACCTTTCTGTTAGACTAATTGTTTTAGCTTCTCTTTTTCTGATTTTTTTTTTTGCTTTGTAGTTTCTGATCGCCCCCGATTGGAAGACCGTTATTAAGGACGAGTTCAAGCTGCTCTAGAGTTTGCTCTTACAATCGAAGATTTTGACAATTTGGTAGATCCTTGTCACTTATACGATTGTTGCCTTGGACTTAAACCCTCTGCCTTTGTGTTAAAGAAGATTGCTTAGGAAAAAAAGTATATACTCAGCTTGTCTTCTCTTCTTTTATTTCCCTTTTTCTTATAAAAGCTCGTCTCTGACTTTCTATTTGCAGAAATGGCTACCAAGTATAGCAAAGACAAATATGCTCGTGTGAAGAGCCTAAAGAACGAGCCTTTGTCCCAGCTTACCCCAAGATCGAAGAAACGCAAGCTAGACGAAGGAAAAGATGAAACTCTTGCTCCCTTGTCTCTTTTTGGTACCCCATCTTCTCCCACACCTTCTCTTGAGATAATGACCTTTACACCTCCAACCACTCGTTCCAAAGGGAAAGGTAAGGTTGGCAAGAGCGTTTGGGAAGACCCTTCCACAGCCCTTGGATGAGCTCACAATGTTATTACCAACGACAAGCTTAAAGGCCTCTCGTCCATCCTTTCTCACGAACTGGTTAGCCATCATATTCATAAGCTTATGCATGTATTTCACTCAGTCACTTTTGTTGCTGATTGAGTTTCTTACACCTGTTAAAAATTCTGATTTTGCTTTTGTCTTTAGGTTCTTAGAGAATCCTTGTGTTTGACGATAGATTATATGAGCAATAAGGAGAAGGTGGTGGTCGCCAACTCTAAGGTTGACTCAGTTAAGGCTGAAAGCTCAAGGTTAAGGAAGGACTTGATCGAGGCAATGGACCAGGTGACGAAGGCTAAGGAGAAGGTGAAGGAGCTCAAAGATGCGTTGGGTGGAAAAGAAGCTTGTCATTTAGAAGGACAAGGAGGTTCATGCTACCCTTCTAAAGACAAACGAGGAGCGTGAGAAAGTGATCATAAAATTTTTAGAGTCTGATCTCTAATTCGTCCAATACTTCAAAGGTTTTGACCTTCTTCGCCGGTGGATGATAAATCATCATAGCCAGGTAGCAGATTTCACAAACCTTGACTTTGAAGCTATTGACACTGAGATCTTGGCCGACGAGACTAAAGAGAAGGAAGGAGAAGCTGTTACTGATACTGTTGAAGGAGATGGTACTAGTGTGGGTGGAGCTGTGGATGAGGCTCATATGGACAAGGGCCATGTTGAGGAGGTCGTCATTGCTCCCTGAAAGAAGACTTTCAATATCTTTTTTTTTTTTTTTTTTTTTTTTTTTAATAAATAAAAAACTCTAGTTGCCTCATGTTTTGAGGCTTTAACTTAAAGACAACAAATATTTTGGATGCCTCATGTTTTGAGGCTTTTTATATCATCATCTTTTAAGAACAACAAATGCCTCTTGTTTTGAGGCTTTAAACTTTATTCATGCCTTCAGCCAATGTAGTTTGCTCAAGTAATTTTGCTTTAAAGTTTTTGTCATTAGTGACATACTTCTGCAATGATTTATGATTTAAACTCGTTTTTAGAGTTTTTACCATGTTTATGATTTAAACTCGTGGTTAGAGCTTTTACCATGTTTATGATTCAAACTCATGGTTAGAGCTTTTACCATGTTTATGATTTAAACTCATTGTTAGAGCTTTTACAATGTTTACGATTTAAACTCGTTGTTTGAGTTTTTACCATCTTTATAGTTTAAACTTGTGGTTAGAGCTTTTACCATGTTTATGATTTAAACTCGTTGTTTGATTTTTTACCATATTTATGATTTAAACTCGTTGTTTGAGTTTTTACCATATGAAGATTTCTTTTATGATTTGAACTCGTCAATAGAGTTTTTACAGTTTGGAGTCTTCCTTTCCGATTCAAACTTATCAGTGGAGTTTTTACCGTTTGGAGTCTTCCTTTGATTTATACATAGGCATCTCCCTTTTGTGGCACAATCTCATTTGTAAATTTAACCTTGAGGCTTCGTTGTTATGGACGATCGAATTGAAGATCAAGCTTATTGAAAAAGAGATGACTTATGGAGCCTTATTATTTTATGCACCCTTATTTGTAAGGGGATTACAAGAGAAATTATTGAAAATACTTGACCAAACTAAAATGCTGAAAGGAAAATTACTTAAAGGAAAAACAATGAAATCTTGCTTATCTGATGCATTGTCAGGAGAGGTACTCCTATGGACGGAGCTTATTGATTCAAGTACTTCTTACTGATAGTACTTCTTGAGGTGCTCCACGTTCCAGGGACGAGGCAATGGATTACCGACGAGGTCCTTCAAGTAGTAGCTTCCTCTTCTTGAGTAACGGACGACTTTATATGGACCTTCCCAAGTAAGGCCTAACTTTCCCTAGGTTGGGTCCTTAGTGGCTTGTGAGACTTTTCGCAATACCATATTGTCGAGGTTGAACCTTCTGAGTTTTACCCTCTGATTGTGGTATTTTGTCAACTTTTGTTGATATCGAGTCATTCTTAGGGCTGCCTCGTCTCTAACTTCAGATAGACAATCCAAGTTGAGTCTCAGCTCATCATTGTTTGTACCTTCGTCATAATGGGCTCACCTAAGGCTAGACAACCCCACTTCAACAGGAATAATTGCTTCCGTATGGAAAGCCAGCTTGGATGGAGTTTCTCCTGTTGGTGTTCTTGCAGTTGTTTGATAAGCCTATAATACCCGTGGTAACTCCTCTGGCCATGCACCTTTTACCCCCTCAAGTCGTGCTTTGATGAGTTTGAGCAAAGTATGATTTGTTACCTCTGTCTGCCTGTTCGCCTGTGGATGGCCAGGTGACAAATAGTGGTTTTTTATTCCCAGCTCTGCACAAAATTCCTTGAATCTTCGGCTATCAAATTGCCGACCATTGTTAGAGATGATCGTCCTTGGGATTCCAAACCTGCAAATAATGTTCTTCCATATGAAGTTTTGTATCTTGCTTTCAGTGATCACTGCTAATGGCTCTGCTTCAACCCATTTAGTGAAATAATCAATGGCTACAAGTAAGAACTAAACCTGCTTCTTCCCTCGTGGGAGTGGACCAACGATGTCAATCCCTCAGGTGGAAAATGGCCATGGTGAGGAAATGCTCATCATCAGTTCTCTAGGAATATGCTGTACATTTCTGAACTGTTGACACTTATCGCATTTTTTGACGAGTTCAATTGTGTCTTTTTGCATAGTTGGCCAAAAGTAGCCTGCCCTGATTGTCTTTCCCACCAAAGATCGAGGCTATGAATAATTACCACATACGCCTTCATGTATTTCCCGCAACACATACATTGCTTCTTCAGGATTCAGGCATTTTAGGTAAGGCAACGAAAATCCTCTCTTGTAAAGTTCACTGTTCATGACAGTGAATCTGGCCGCTCTGACTTTAACCTTTGTTACTTTAGATAGGTTAGATGGTAGTGATCGTCTTTGATGTAACAAAGGATTGGGTCCATCTAGGTGCTTGGTTGCTGGACTGAGAAGGTTTGCAATCCGTCTATGCTAGGGATTATCTGGATTTCCATGAATAGCCCTAGCTTCGCTGGGGCATCTTTAGTCGACGCCAATTTAGCAACCTCATCAGCAGTTGAGTTGTTTTCTTGTGAGATTTGTTTAAACCTGATGTCATCAAAAACATCAATGAGTTGGCTCGTTAGTTTGAGGTACCTCTTTATTCTTTCTTCTTTTGCTTCGTATTCGTTAGTTATTTGCCCAACAATCAACTTAGAATTGGTTCTCAGCTTTAAGCTCTTGACCCTAAAGCTTTTGCAATCCTCAGGTTGGTAAGGATCGCTTCATACTACGCTTCGTTGTTTGTCTCTGGAAATTGGAGTTAAACTCCATACTTAAGGACGTCCTTTTCGGGTGACATCACAATTATGCCAATGCCTTTGAGTCTTGCGACAGACGAGCCATTTGCATAGATCGTCCAGTACTCTGTTTCTTGATTTGGGTCTAGAAAAGTGAACTTAGCGATAAAATCTGCTAACGCCTGGGCTTTGATCATTTTTCTTGGCCTGTATTCAATGACAGACTGGCTTAGTTCAACAGCCCACTGGACCATGCGCCATGCTGCATCTGGTTTGCACATGGCTTTTCGAATTGGCTGATTCGTCATTACCATGATGGTGCGAGCTTGGAAGTATGAACGAAGCTTTCTTGAAGCGACGATTAATGAAAAGGCCATCTTCTCTGTCCTTGGGTACTTTGCTTCAGCGCCCTGAAAGGCTTGACTTGTGTAGTACACGAGTTGTTGCACCTTGGATTCTTCACGAATCAAAGCTGAGCTAACGGCTGTCTGTGATACAGCTAGATATAAGAACAGATCTTTTCTACAAACGAGCTTAAGAGTGGAGGCTTGGCCAGATACTCTTTAAGGTTTTGGAAGGTTGCTTCACACTTGTTCGTCCATTGGAAAGCTTGCTTAAGAGTTTTAAAGAAGGGGAGGCACTTATCAGTGGCGTTAAAGACGAACTTGTTCAATGCCACCACTCATCTTGTCAGCCTTTGCACCTCTTTGACTGTCCTGGGAGAAGTCATGTCAAGTATGGCTCTGATTGTCTCTGGATTTGCCTCAATCCCTCGCTGGGACACTATGAAATCGAGGAATTGTCCTGGCGAGACTCCAAAAACACACTTCGCAGGGTTGAGCTTCATTCTATACCTTCTCAAAGTATCGAACGTCTCTTGGAGGTCTTTAAGGTGGGTTTTTGCTTCCTTGTTTTTTACAAGCATGTCGTCTACATAGACCTCCATATTCTTACCTATCTGCCTGTTGAACATTTGGTTTACCAGTCTCTAGTATGTGGCACCTGCGTTCTTCAGTCTTTGTAGCAATATATGCCTTGGATAGTAACAAATGCAGTTTTCTCTTGGTCTTCTTCCTTCATGAGGATCTGGTTACAACCTGAATAGGCATCCATGAAGGTTAGCAGTTCATGGCCAGCTGTTGAATCAACAAGCTGGTCAATTCTGGGAAGGGAAAAACTGTCTTTGGGGCATGCATTATTTAAGTCTGTGAAGTCTACACATATTCTCCACTTTTCGTTGTACTTTTTTACCATGACAACATTGACAAGCCATTTGGGGTAGTAAACCTCTCGAATAAATCATGCAGTCAAGAGCTTCTCTATCTCTTCTATAACTACTTTGTTTCGCTCTAAGGCGAATACTCGTCTCTTCTGTTGGATGAGCTTCTTCGTTGGGTCGACATTAAGACAATGCTCTATCACACGCCTGTCAATTCTTGGCATATCTTCATGGCTCTATGCAAAGACATCTAGGTTCCTTTTCAAAAACTTCACCAGTTCATCCTTTAAGGACTATTGAAGCTCCTTTCCTACCTTGGTAGTTTTGGAAGGGTCTCCGTCCACCAGCTTTATATTCTTCGCCTCTTCCATGGGCTTAGGCAGTTTTTCCTCTACCATCCAAGTATGATTCTCCTTGGATACCAAGACTGCCTGGTAACATTCCCTAGCTAAGAGTTGGTCTCCACAGATTTCTCCAATCTCATGGGGGGTTGGAAATTTCAGTTTTAAGCAATATATGGAAGTTGCAGCCTTAAGGAGATTTAGGGTTGGTCGTCCTAGAATCACATTATAAGATGAAAGGCAGTTAACGATTAGAAAGTCTACCTTCCTTGTTACCTAGGCTGGGTGAGTCGCTTCTGTAATCTATTGGGAAATGATGCCCTTTGGATATATGCGGTCCCCACTAAAGCTGACTAAGGGAGACTCGAAAGGTCTGAGGCGTTTTGGATCCAACTTCATCTGTTGGAATGCTGTCATGTACATCACATCTACTGAGCTTTTGTTATCTACCAAAACTCTCCGGGTGTTATACCCTTTGATGGTTAGCATGATAACGAGGGGATCATCGTGTGGTTGCCTGATTCCCTTCGTATCTTGCTCATAAAATACAATGTCGTCATTTCCGGTGCAATGATGTTTGGCTATCGGGTGCTTGACATGAACACTATTGACTTGTCTTTGGATTGCCTTCCTTAAGGACTTGTACGATCCCCTAGAAACCGGTCCTCCAGTGATCGTCCTTATTTCTCCTACGACCTGTTTGGGATTGTCCCGATCTTCTTCCTTGTGGTTGTTAGTAGACTTCTCTTCCATCCAGTGGCGGGACTAATAGTCTTTTTCGACAATTTTTTGGAGTTTTCCCCTTTGGATTAACTCCTCTATTCGTTCTTTCAAATCCCGACATTCGTCAGTATAATGACCATGATCCTTGTGGAATTGATAGTACTTCTTTGAATCTCTCCGCTTTGAGGATGAACTCAATGATTTAGGCCATTTCAGTGCAGGGTCCTTTATCTACATGAGGATTTTGTCCACAAGCATTAGCAAAGGAGTGAATTTCAACTTTTTCTTTGAGGATGCCTCTGGAGCACTTTTGCTAGCCTTGGCTTTTGAGAGATTTTCTTTGCGATCCCTCTTCTTGCCCTGGGATTCAACTCTCTCTTCCTTCTTTTGCTTTCCCGTCAGTCCCTTTGCAGTCAGTGCATCTTCTTCATTCATATACTTCTGTGCTTTGAACAACAAATCTATCATTAAGGTTAGAGGGGTCTTCCCTAGAGAGAAGACGAGGTCAGGATTGTTCAACCTTGCCTGGAAGGTCGTCATTATCACCTGATCATCTGCTTCGTCAATTTTCTGCATTGCTTTGTTGAAGCGTTTCACATACTCTCTCAGGGTTCCTGTTGCTTCACAGTTAGCAGATAGGAGGTGGGCCTCTTATGGTGTTGGCTCCCAATGAAATGGTGGACAAACGAATCGCTCAACTGCTCAAAGTTCGCGATAGATGCCACGGGTAGCTTGCTAAACCACACCCTTGCTGCTCCTCTGAGGGTTGCTGGGAACGATCTACAAATTACCTCGTTTGGGGTCTGCTGGAGGTTTAATATCGTCTTGAATGCCCTTATGTGATCTAGGAGATCCTTAGTGCCATCGTAAACCTCCAGCTGTGGGAGACGAAATTTAGGAGGTAAGGGGCACTCCAAAATGCTGGCAGTGAAGGGTAAGTCAGTCCTCTTGATCATGCCATCAAGATTTATCGCTGTCTTTCCCTTCATGGCATTCTTGACTTCGTCTAGCTCCTTCCTCATGTTCTTTATCATTTAATCGTTGCCACGAGTCGACTGTGTGATATGATTGGAAGTTTCTCTTCTGCTATTTCTTGGGCTATGTGCTTCGTTGTCATTGTCGTTGCGGTTACGCCATGACTGTGACGTATTCGTGCCCTCTGGATGCATTTTTCGCTTCAAGTTTTCATTTTGTTTCATCAATTCTTGCTCATTAGTTGTTAGTGCTTGAATTTGTTGAGCTATGTATTGATTGAGAGTCTGCCGTTTCTCACAGACGGTGTCAAACTGATAAAACGCGATTTCGCCTCGACAGTATGTTCCTTGTCAGTACGATGGACGACCTTGAGATCCTATATGAGAGAAAACACTAAGTAGATAATGACACCAGTTTGGGGCCTATCAAGGACTCTCCGATGCTTAAATTAGCTTAAACTCTTTTAGAAATCTGTAATTTGTAGAGCAATTTGTGTGAGTGTTCAATATATCCATTTACCTATCTCTCCTAGCTTTATATAGCCTCAGACTGAGTAAATACTCAATCTTCTGGCCTCTCTAATGTTGTACCACAGCTGGAGGATTTATGGCTCAATAGTGACCACTTAATCGCAGCCTTTTAAAGTTCGTGATGGTCATTTTAAATGCATATCATTGGACGGTAGTAATGGCTCCATGCTCATTTATCATTTGGTCATTGAATGCTATCTAGAATTAATGCACTTATGCTCGTTCATACTTTTACTTGTCATTAACATGGACGGTTTGCAAATATGGACGACCATTTATTCGCTACTCGTCACTACTACTAATTGGGAGCTCGAGTTTTTCCATGGTACTTGAGTTCCATGAACTTGAGTTCTATGGAAAAATTTTGAAATTTTTTTATGATATTTGAGGAACTTGAGTTCTATAAAAAATAATATTTCAAATTTGAAGGCTATTTTTTCAAAGAACTCAAGTTTCTAGAACTTGAGTTACACGGAAAACTTGAGTTTAAAAAATGTGGTAAATTGCTAAATATTTCACAAATAATAGTAAATCCATATGTATTTTTTCAAACAGTGATATTTGACCATTTTCGCTACCTAATCTCCAGCCAACGTACCGCCTACGGCTACACATGCATTCCTTTGTTTTGTTTGTATCCAAGTTGGTTATGGTTTTGAGTTTGTTTGCATGCCTATGTGGACGATTTGTCCACCTTAGTTGCTGCCGCGATGGAAAAATTGAGTAAATTATACTCGATTTATGACGGACAAATCGAAATTTTCACTCTCGAGTTGCTAGATAGCGAAATAATTTCAAAAGTATGCTAACTAATAAAATAATTTGACTTTTAGTGTTATTTCTCAAAAAAACCCTTTTTTCTTAATATTGTGTTTGTTTATCTTCGAGGGTAAAAACAAAAAAAAAAGTTAAAAATCTCGTCGGTATAGTATTACGCGTCCTTCCCCATTTCAGAAACGTTGGTCACTCCCGCTTTTACCCAAATCACTTCTCAACCACACCCATCTCCACTTCCTCTTCCACTTTCACACGTCTGTCGAACCGGAGTACAATCCTATATACTTTCCTATAATCCAAGCGCGTCTCTTCTACACTCTTCGTATACATTAATCAGATGGTCCCCACATACCCCTACGTCAAGCGCGTGGACCTCCTCACCTACAACTAAGATTTAAACCCTCCCCACCTCGGTTCTAAACTTTACTAGCTACACCACCACCACCTTACTCCATCTCTGACTCTCAGCCATGGCAAAGTTTCCAAAATCACAACCCAAACTTGTCCCACTTCTCCTCCTCCTCCTCTTCTTCTTGTTCTCACTGCGCCACTCCTCCGCCGCTTACTCCATCGGCGTCAACTATGGCACCGTCGCCAACAACCTCCCACCGCCTTCCCAAGTGGCCAACTTCCTCAAAACCCAAACCACCATCGACCGCGTCAAGATCTTCGACGCCAACCCTGACATCCTCAAAGCCTTTGCCAACACCAACATCTCTCTCACCGTCACCGTCGGAAACGGCGACATTCCAGCCCTTACCAAGCTCCCCGCCGCCCAGTCCTGGGTGGCCAATAATATCCTCCCTTTTCACCCTCAAACCAAAATCAACATCATCGCTGTTGGTAACGAAATCCTCGCCACATCAGATAAGAGCTTAATCGCTCACCTTTTGCCCGCCATGAAAGCTTTGAAGTCAGCCTTGGACTTAGCAAAAGTGACTGATATTCATGTCTCCTCGCCACACTCGCTTGGGATTTTGTCGTCTTCGGAGCCACCGAGTTCGGGTCGGTTCAGACGCGGGTACGACAAGCTTATATTCGCTCCGATTCTCGATTTCCACAGGCAAACCAAGTCGCCCTTCTTGGTCAACCCGTACCCGTTCTTCGGCTTCACAGCACGGACTTTAAACTACGCGCTGTTCAAACCGAACGGTGGCGTTTTCGACAACGTCACGGGTTTGAACTACACCAACATGTTCGATGCGCAGCTTGACGCTGTTTACTCGGCGATGAAGAAGGTTGGATATGGTGACGTGGACATTGTCGTTGCGGAAACCGGGTGGCCCTCTGTGGGTGACCCGACCCAACCCGATGTGAACTTGGCCAACGCGTTGTCTTATAATGGGAACCTCATGAAACACGTGAATTCAGGGAAAGGAACTCCGTTGATGCCAAACAGGACCTTCCCGACTTACATTTTCGCTTTGTTCAACGAAAACCTTAAACCGACCATCTCGGAGCAGAATTACGGGCTGTTCAAGCCGGATTTGACTCCGGTTTACGACGTGGACATTTTGAGGAATAAGCAGGTAACTTTGTTTAATTATTAATTGTTAAATAATTAATATTCTTTTCTTTGCCTCTCATAAAAATAATTAATATTCTTAGGACGTTTCTGGGATTCCCTAGTATTTTTTAATTTAATTCCGTTGTTATTTTCTTTTAAAAGTATTTAAAAGCTTTGCCTTTTACCATACCCGGTACGTTAGATTCGTAAAGCATCAACTGTTGGCATTTTAGATATATTGAAAAGTATGGGCACATTTATCGAATACTAGCTGTTTGTCTATAAAGACGGTGCAGTCCCTACTTTTTCATTTGAAATAGCTAACTTTTATCCTAATCTAACTGTGTCATATGGCCAAGCTAAGTATTGCACGTTTTTTCTTAATTATTATTCTGATCTCTGACGACTCTTGTCGGCTTTTACGTAAATGCATAGACATCTTTTGTGGAATACAGAATGTACTCAGCTTTACATTCCATCTATTGACCAAACTAGCCGTAATCGGTTCCATATTTAATCTTTTACTATTCTAAAATGTGATATTTTTGAAGGGGTATTTCGGTCACAGAAGTTGTTTCCGACACCCCCTTAGATTTTAATCAATCGCAATACACATGGGTCATTGGGGCTATCATCATAATTTTAATGCTAATAGATCTTGGAACTAAGTACAGTAATTTAATCGTGACCGTCCATTGGTCAATGTGTACAGGCACTGGGTCCCAGTCCTACACCTGGTAATGCAACGGGGCCATCATCATCAGGTGGTGTTCCGGAGGGGAATACTACTGCATCAACATGGTGTGTGCCCAAATCAGACGCTAGCGATGAGGCGCTGCAAGCGAACATAGACTACGTGTGCAGCACAGGAGTGGACTGTAAGCCAATACAAGATGGTGGGCCCTGCTTTAATCCAAACACTGTGAGATCACACGCTTCCTACGCTATGAATGCTTACTATCAAACCTCTGGTCGCCACCAACTCGACTGTGATTTCAACAACACTGGTGTTATCTCCTACACTGACCCCAGTGAGTTTTTTACTCTACGCCTAACCCCCCGTCAAATTTATGTGTAATTAAAGAGTAATATAACAAATTTGGTTGAATATAATTGAATTCAATTGAGGCTCTTAAAAGTGAAATCATGGATGGATTTAATTGAATTTAATCGAGGCTCTTAAAAGTGCAGGATCCTAAGTAGCCGTAGCTAGGTTATGGACATATTTTAAAGGTACAAAATGCATATTAATGGTAAGTAAAATTAAAAAAAAAAAAAAAAAAAAAAAAAAAACAGATAATTGAACGTTAACACGTCAAATTTATAAGTTAACAAAAATTGAATTCCTTGAAAAGCTAATGTTGTGTTTGGGTGGGCAGGTTATGAAGCTTGTACGTACAGTTTCCAAGGGAAAAAGTTGGAGAGCTCGTTTGCTGGAGGCTCGTTGAAACGTTGTTCCATGGTAAAAATATTTGTTGTATTAGCTTGCTATATGATACTACACTCTTTTACTTTCTAATTTACTGGTTTTTCATTATTGTAATGTGCGTTAAATTTGTTTGGTGCGTGGGGTAGCCGGGTAGGTAAGGTTAGCCTTTTTGGGTTACAACGGTTGGGCACCTGGGAGAATTAAATTATTGCACCAATTATGTTGTTTAGAATTTATTTAATATTTAGTCTGAAGAGATCTTATGTATAGTAAATATTTTTTATAAAAATCTTGTGTTGAATGTCTTACTCTTTTTTTTTTTTTTTTAAGAGTAATGCTAGGACACAACTTTTGTCACACCTTATCCATGTAGCAAATTATACGTTGCGGAGTCCTGGTCCTAGCATTTTCCTTCTTTTTATATTTCCTTTACTTTGTGTGCCACTTTAAAGTTTAAACGGTACCGAAAGTGAACGTTGGATCTTATAAAAAAGAAAAACGAAAAAAAAGTTTACGTTGGAGAGGCGATGGACTATGCATTTAATTAGTGGAAAGTGAACGTTGTGATGTCCTTTCTCAAATTCAAATTTTGTTGTTTTGTTGTTTTGTCCTGAACTCCTAACGACAAGTGGATTAAAGACAAGCAAAAGCAATTAGCTGCAAAACTACAAAAGAGCCAAGCCAGCCTGCAAGGCAAAACACAACCCAAATACTACATTAGTTTGGACTTACGCTAAGCCTGCGTGCTACAACATTACTCGCATATTTTTCCATCTATTATTTTTCGCCGAATTCTCATATTTGGCAAAATAGGCTCATGGGATTGCTTGTGCATTTTTGAGTTGATCAATTATAGTGCCAGGCCTGAGCTCAGTGAATTCGAGTCTAAACTCTAAATTGGCCCAAACTTTCACTTAACTAATAACTTAATCTGATTTGCGCTTACATGTAAAAGCCAGAATGACAAATCAATCTCTTAGTGGAACTCGAATATAATACCTCAATTTCTACCTTGTTCTTACAAGAAGTGCCAATCGAACTAGCTGGAATTCATTGGCTTGCCATACGAACTTTTAATTGTTAAAGAGTTGGGGAAAACTGAATATTTGATTGCATAACTTGAGTCAGTAATTGCTCAGTGATACCTGCTTGGCTAGGCAAGTATAGCGTTGATGACCGCATAGTACTGCTAAACTTTTCAATATTACATTGAGTAATTGCTTTGTTGAAAATTGATCCAAATTCGTAATTAGATTTTGATTTGGGTTTCCATAGCATGGAAGGAAAGGATTTTCTTGGTGTGGAAAACAAAGAATCCCCATAATATGGAAGGAAAAAAAAAGGTTTTGTTTTTTTTTTTTTTTTTAAATTTATTTTATTGAAGTAGCAATTGGGTATTCGTTATCTATTAAGGAATAGAATTAAAGCCTTATAAATAGACATTGTTGCAAAATAATTTTGGTGGTTTTTGCCCAAAGATCTTCCCACATGGGGAGAGGAAAAGACTCTTAGAAAAACCTGTAGTGGGTCTCTTTAAAGAATAATTTGGTAGATTTTTGGAGTTAAAAGACTACATGTGGTTGTTTGCTTTGTAGGTGTATTGGGGTTTTGAGAGTGCGAGTTAATGCATGTGAAAGTTTGAAAAGCTATATATTAAATTGTAAGTAATAAAGTACAAGAATCTTCCCACATGGGAATCTTCGGTGGCTTTTGCCCAAGGATCTTTCCATATGGGGAGAGGAGAAGGCTCTTAGAAAAACCTGTAGTGGGTTTCTTTAAAAAGTAATTTGGTAGATTTTTGGAGTTAAAAAGACTACCTGTGGTTGTTTGCTTTGTAGGTGTATTGCGGTTTTTAGAGTGTGAGTTTATGCATGTAAAAGTTTAAAAGACTATATATTAAACTGTAAGTAATAAAGTACAAGAATCTTCCCACATGGGAATCCTTGGTGGCTTTTGCCCAAGGATCTTTCCACATGGAGGGGAGGAGAAGACTCTTAGAAAAACTTGTAGTGGGTTTCTTTAAAAAGTAATTGGTTAGATTTTTGGAGTTAAAAAATTACCTATGGTTGTTTGCTTTGTAGGTGTATTGGGGTTTTGGGAGTGTGAGTTTATGCATGTGAAAGTATGAAAGACTATATATTAAACTGTAAGTAATAAAGTACAAAGATTTGCCTTATATATAGGTAGACAAGGTGTGTTGTACAAGTAATTTGCACTATGAGACTAAGTCCATTGGGCTTATATCCTAACAATGCATGTGAGGTTAGTGAGGTTTGATTATGCTTGGTTGTAATTCATAGAATTGATAATGGTTTTTGTTTAGTGTTGCATGTGGATGTAGGCATGAAGTTAGTCAAATCACATTAAATATTTTTCTCATGTGAGATATTTTATTTTATTGTTCATGTGCATATACTTTTTCTAACCTCAAGTCACCACAATTGATATTAGAGTTTCAGCTGTTACACAACATGCTTAATTATCCCAACAATTGCAAATAATAGATGGGTAAGGGTTAGTGTGGGGGGTGAAAGCCCAATCTTACGTATTGGGCCTAGGACCCTATTTGAAGGTCACTGTTTGTCCGAAGAGAGGAAAATGTGTGAGAAGGAGCCCATGTGGAAGAAACATACCTGGAAGTGAACGAGGAGTGTAGTCCGAAGAGATCGCTATTGGTCCGAAGAGGTCATCATCCTCGGACACAAAGAGCCTTGGTCAAGCAAACACCTGAGGAGTTCAAGTAATCTTTCTAATGATTCTGATAATGAGCCAATCAATCCAAATAAAATTTTCATATTCGCACAAATCCTAAAAAACATTTACAAAAATCTTACACTTGAAAGTGCTCTACTCTAATTTCACAAAATCCTATCAGATACTTTTAGTCATTCACAAAAATCATACACGGCTTCACCTTAGTTCTCTCTCAAATCTCAAACCAAAACCAAAGCAAACCCCTCTTCAAAACCCAGACCCACCACACCAGCAACAAACATAGACCCACTACACCCACAACAAAGAAAATAAGATAGCAGAGAGAGAGAGAGGCAGATCGAAGTCACAGTTGGAGCCAAACTCAATGTGAAGGAACCCATGGCCAAAGCTAGAACTTGCACTGCTGCAATGGTTCTTTCACCGCCACCATTAATGACCATGCTTCTTTCTCTCGCCTTTGCTGGAACTCATTTGAAACCTTTTGATTCTCTCCTGCTACTTTCAATCTGAGAATGAGATTGGGTTTTATGTTGGGTTTGGTTTTGGGGGTTTGTTAATTTATTGCAATTTGACTGGATTTAACTCAGTGGGCCTCATGTATTCATTATTTTATCTAACTTGCCCTTTCGTGGATGGAGATTTTTGTTTCTTTTTGCCCTTTGGCCCCTTCGGATGTTAAGAATAAACATATGGGTTTGATTTCATGAGTTGGTGGTTTTATAGATTACAGTAGATGTCCTTTTGGTTGCCGCTGGAATATAGTTCCATGTTTGAGTTTTCTGTCTGGAAATATTAAAAGAGTGTCATAACAAGAATTGTGTTAGTGGGGTCCAATGTAGTATATTAGATTAGAATAGAGTTCTTTGATTCTGGAAGCTATTGGATTTTTTTTTTAATATATTTATATTTGATTTGTATTCCTCCACTTTGTTCTTGTAGAAGTTCTTAAGCAATCAAAACCCTAGCTTTTTGATTCTTGTTATATTTGTTTTTGCCTAAAAATGTGTTTTTCTAACGGCAAATGGAAAGGTGGGTTACGGAAGGCTAACGGAAGTTATCTCAGGTAGGCAAAGTGTAAAGTTTTAAATCACGGGTAGGCAAAGTAAAAACGGGTCATACCACAGGTGGGTTTACTGTAATTATCATGGTTTTAAAAACCGGTACGGTGAAAGAACCAGAAAAGGAGCTAATTATTGATTTTATGGTCGGATCGATGGTCGAACCGATGTCGTCATAAATAATTTAATTATTATTTATTTAAATTATATAAATAATTAATAATTTTTTAATATACTAAAAACATGATTAGGCTCATATTCAAAGTTTACAGAGGATCAATTAGGCCCAAATTGAAAACAAACCCCAACCAAACCCCAAGTTTCAAAAGGCCTTCCCCCAATTGCTTCCCAGCGAAGATGAGTCTCTGCTGGTCCGACGAAATCCTTCCTTATCCTGAATCTTGGCCTTCATGTTATCGATGGTGTCAGAGCTCTCCATCTCTAGAGTGATCGCCTTTTCGGTCAGGGTTTTAACAAAGATCTGCATGCCTTCGCGGAGTCACAAAATGAGGTGAATAGTGGACTCTTTTTGAATATTGTAGTCGGTGAGAGTACGACTGTCTTCCAATTACTTTCCGACGAAGATCAATCGCTGCTGATCAGGTGGGATGCCTTCCTTGTCTTGGATCTTGGCCTTCACGTTGTCGATGGTGTCAGAGCTCTTCACCTCCAAGGTGATGGTCTTGCCGGTCAGAGTTTTCACGAAGATCTGCATCTTTGAGAGAGAGAGATTTGCGAGAGAGAAATTTACGAGATTTTGAGATTCGAAGAGAGATATTTGGATTAGAGAATAAGGGTTGTAGAGGTGATAACAGAGTGAGGTAGAGAGAGCTTGAGTTGAGTTAAGAACTTGAGAGTCTTAAGACTTAAGAGCTTGAGGTGAGTGAGAGAGGGAGGCAGAGTGAGGAAGGGAGTTTGAGAAGAGGTGTGAATCGTGAAATGAGAGAGTGAGCTTTAGGGTTAATATGCCGGTTTTCAGTTCTCAGGTTGAATCGGCCGGTTTGCACTATTTAGCGGTTTTTAAGCTATTTTCGATTTTCTACCATAATCGGACCAGATTGAAGGCCGGTTCTTAGTTGAACTGGTCAGATTGTCCGGTCCGCTTTTTAAAACCATGGTAATTATCCCTATAATTTTACATTCATCGTTTGAACTCGATATTATTATATTGTTCTGTGGATATAACTGTAATTCTGTAAGGTTCTACGATGTTGGATAGGAGTAAAATTGTTTTTACAAATAATGATAAAGCATGCTATGCTTGACTCTTGCCAAAGGAAATTTAGATCTCTATCATATGTCATGTTCGACATTTTTAGAAAATTTCATTTCATAAAAAATATATATATATATATATATATATATTATATAAGATAGAAATTTTACTCTAATATAATCTAAGTGCATATATGTGTGAAGCTCTCTTTTAGAGACTTGAATCCTGGTTCTTACCTCCCACACCCTACAAACTCTTATACTTGTAGAGTGACCATTATACCAATGGTGTGCGGTGGTGTCATTTCATATATGAACATGAAATGCTTGGTCGTAACATATATTTGATAATTGATATATTAATATGCTATTATTCATTGACATTTTGTACATTTTTGTATAATCAACATATTACATCATTCCTTCTCAAAAAAAAAAAAAAAAAAAAACATATTACATCCTTTTTCATTTTTCCTCTTTTTGCGCCTTTTTTTAGAATTTAAATTTAATTTATTATTTATATTTCTTGTTTTTGTCTTTTCATTTTTTTGAGAGAGAGATGTTGCAGTTGTCTTTGAAATGCAAGCAAATTAGTGGGGATAACAAAAATACCCTCACTCCACTTAGAAGAGTGGACACGTATATGTTCACACACACACACACACACATATTTATTAATATATAATTTAATTCTTTTATATATACACACACACATCATATTAATAATTTACTTATTTTTACATATTTTATTGTTATCTTCAAAATAATACTCCTAAGCTCTATGGTTCGCTGTCTATTGGGGTTTCAAATCGGAGGAAGCTCAAGCTTCCACACCTGAGGAGATTGTTAACCTTGTCCTAGACCCCTCCACGGCTCTAAGTCAATCCATGGACCAATGGAAAGTTTTCCTCACTATGGCTTCCACCTTAGAGGAAATATGGAGACTCAGAAACTCCAAGCTTCACTCCATCCAGCTTATCCGGAGGTACGTCCACGATTTCATTGAGGTATCCTCACCTACCTCCCCATCCCTTTTTCTTCATGTCTCCCTATGATGGTCCCCACCTCCTCCTAGTTGGATCAAGATAAATGTGGATGCTGCCGTATCAAGCTCCAAGGTTATTATTGCTGTGGTAGCAAGATATTTTTGTGGCTTTCTATGTAGTGTTTGGACCAAACTTATCTCCCACCGCTCTCCCCTTCAACCGAGCAGAAGCGCTCCTTTGGGCCGTGCAAATAGCAAAGAGAGAGGGATGGCAGCCAATTCTTTTCGAAGGTGACTCCAAAATCTGCTTCGATGCCATCTCTTCCACCAGTTCTCCCCCCAACTGGGCCATCCAAACCACCATCTCCAATGTCCTCGACTATGCTCAGTTTTTTAATTCTTGTTCTTTTGTTTGGATTAAGAGATGTTGCAATTCTGCAGCACACTTCACTACTAAGTTTGCTTTAGATTCTCGCCTATCTTGTTTTTTCAATAAGGATAATCTCCCCCTAGCGTTAGCTGTTGTTTGTAGGGAAGATTATCTTGTATGTTCTTTTTCTCGTTTTTAATGGATTGAAGTTTATCAAAAATTTAAAATAATACTCCTCTCTCATTAATATTGGAGCCATCTGATTAAGAGTGACAAAATGCCTTCCCTGTACCTTATACAAAATTTTCCCTCCTCGAAGAAGGGACAAGACACAATGACAGAACTTTGTTGAGACCATGGGGAGCCATGGTCCCCTTGACCTCCCAATTTTTTATATAAAGTATTTATACTTATTTTTATGTAATTTATAGTAAAAATTCGATATTAAAACTTAAAACTTAACATACTTTTAGCTCCCTTGGCCCAAAGAGATCTAAAAAATTGGAAATGACCAACGAACCCACTCTTAAAAAAGAAAGAAAACAAACCCAGGAGTGAGCTTAGGATTTGGGAGTCATATATGTTTTGGACTAATTTTTGGTGTTTGCCAATTGCTATGGAGATCAGGTGAGGTATAGCACTTGGCAAACACCGAAAATTAATCTCCATAGCAATTGGCAATTGGCAATCCATTCTACCAAATATTAAATATATTAAATTGAAAAATAGAGTTAGAAGCATGAAGATTCAAGCAAAATAGAGAGAGAGAGAGAGAGAGAGAGAGAGAGAGGTAAAAGAAGAAGAAGACAATGGTTAGTGGAGGAAGGAATTTTATAATTGATTTTTTAAGAAGGTAATTTAATAACTTTAATGATATTAGATCTGACGTGGCACTAGTGATTTCTTAATCATTAGATCTAATAAAAATTGATAGTTTAAAAAAAGTGTAACTCATAGGGTGTTAAACCAAGTGTAACTTGAACCCATCTTTCTCTCTCTCCCTCTCTCTACACACACACACACACACACACACACACATTGATAGTTGGGGGTTGGAGGATTCTAATTCTAGATGTCTTATTTGGAAATACCATAATGTGTTAGTTGAACTACAAAGCTCTTGGTGGTGCTACCATATTAATGATTATATTTTCTTAACAAGAAAATGCTTAAACTTAATTTGGAATTGAAAAATATATAATATAATTTTCTTTTCTTTATATTTTACCAATTTAAAGATCAATTTTAGGTAAAAAAAGAAAAAGAAAGTGGAGGTTAATTATGGTATGTTTGGGTGCTGATACAGTTATTAGAACTTGAAAAAATTAGGGCTCGTTTGGTTGAAAATTTTTAGTATCGTTATTCAGTTTTTAGTATTGTGGAAATACGTGTTTAAATGTTATAGAAATACGTATCAGAAGTGTTATTGTTGTTTAAATACTGAAAACTGATATTTAAACACTGATACCAAACAGCCCCTTATGTTTTGAAGATCATCTTTTATTTTTTATTTTTATAGTTTTGGTGAGTAAAATATAATGTTGAGTAATTTTGATAAAGTTGAATGTAAAGTGTTATATTTGTGTCAAATTATTTATGATTCTTTCATTTTTTTTTCAAAGTTCTATATATATATTGTAAGGAGGTGATTTGAGTTCTAAGCCCAAAGTTAAAAGGATTTAGGCCTAAAGAGCCCAATACAATGAATTTGTAGAGAGTAGGTTGGAAAACTTGGCTCTAATGAGTTGGGTAACGATTATAGTGGATCCAAATGACAATAAAGTAAAAATAAACTGGTTTTATCTAAAGAAAATCGTCTTCGGCACAGTCCGAGGAGATTAGTTCTTGTATATAATTAAAGTTGATTACAAGTACAGTTCTTGTTGCTATAGTATTTCTCTTTCAACTCTCCGATCCCTCTCTCTCAGGGACTTCTCTCTATTTTATACTCTCTTCCTCCTCTCATTTCCACCTTCCACGTGTAGATTTAGATTGTTAGTCTTGATACTTGTTCCATCAGCCCCTTCTTGAAGTTTTTGGGAGTAGCTATAAGGCTGAAAACTACTGTTTATGTATCACTTTCTCATTAATGAGGCCAGAGAGTTAGTTACAGAGCATTCAATGCGGTGGTAGCAGCTTTCTCTTAGATATTTCATAGTCTCCCTCTGTCTTGTTTCTTCTTGATACTTATCCTAATCAGAGGAATTGTCTGGAACGTTACTCTTGATGTCAGACAGCACTTTCTGACCTCGGTTCTGCTTAGTCGAGGAAGCATTCCTCCTCGGATCACCTCCCTAGAGCATCAGGCCTAAATCCCTTCTTTTATTTATTAGTACTAACCTTTATAACACGTTTACCCATCCTCGAATTATTAGGTGTTCTCTAACTGGGTCCCTGACCCAATATATTCTACTGGACCTAACATCCCTACACACACACACATATATATAATCTATTATATTTATTTATTTTCCTTTATCATCGTATATAGTGCATAGTTCTCAGAACCGGACCGGACCGGGAGGTCGGACTGTGAAAACCGTGAACCGTGATGAAAACTGGTTTTTTAAGCATAAAGAACCGGGCATATGTGGCAATTTCGTGAACCCCTAAAACCGGGGTTGGACCGTACGAACCGGTCAAGAACCGTGAGGTCCAACCCCTTAGCAATTTTTTTTTTTTTTTAAACAACTTAACACAATTTTATTCTACTTAATTAAATTATCCATCTCTTACAAGGAAGAAAAAAAATTATAATTAAAATCCTTCAAAGATATTCAACTATACTTCAAAAATTAATCATAAATTTTAATGTTTTCATGGTTATTATTTTATTTTATTAACTTTCGTATTTAATTATTAAATATATGCTTGAAAATCATTAAATTTCCCTCACATATATAGATATATTAGTCAATTTTGCTAGTTTTATAAATTTAATATCTATATTTAGGCTTTAATTAATTATTAAATTAATTATGACGTCATCACGGTTCGACCCCGGTTCGACCTCGGTTCAACCTCAAAAACCTTAAACCTCTCCCTTTTACGGTTCAATGAACGGTCCGGGTCTGAAAACCTTGATATAGTGATCAGTTCATCAATTTTTTTTTTTTTGGTTTTCAAGGTTGATTTTGTTAAATACCAAGCTCTGCCTCTCTCTCTTTCTCTAGAAATATCTAGAGTTTATCTCAATTTCTCTCTCTCCGGAATTTCCTAGAGACTTCCTTGACTAAATAAATTTCAATCACAACTTTGTACAATATCTAGAAGCTTGGAGAAAGGTAAGATGAAGTGAGAAGCTTCTTAACCGACATAGAACAAGTATAAATATAAAAATGGTGCTCAGTTTTTGTGTCATAAAGCACCAAGTGAGACGTGTAATGTGAAGTGTGTGACGTGAAGTGAATCACGTGAAGTGAAGAAAATAAAGGGTTAGTAGCTAGGTGTCCAGAGGTGAAGTGTTAGGTGTGTGCTAGTGTATTTAAGGATAATGTGCGTGAATGTAAAAGTGCCGTGTGCAATGGTGTAATAATAGTGGTGCCGGTAAAGTCTCGTAATTCAAAGATTTAAGTTTTCAATAAAAGTTTTTTGTTTAATTTTTTGTTCAATAATTTGGTATTAGACCTTCTGCCAACTTAACAGATTTCTGTTCTTAAAATTAGGTGGTAGATAAGATATGATAATATAATTTTGTTTATATAAGAGAATTAGAGGTATTGTCTAACTTTAAAGTCATGGACGAGATTGCTAAAGTTTTTTAGTGCAAAATTAAGTAACCAAAGAATGCCAAGTTGCATTTTGATACATGATTAAGTTGAAATATATATTTTTAAATTAATAATATTGTATTTATTTATATGTAGTTAACAATGAATAAATGCTAGTTTTATTTCCGTATATTTAATTAGTTTTAAAACATCGAATAATTCTTATTTTTAATTAAATGGTAAATTTTCTTTTTCATGCTTTGGCACCGTGGAAAAATTCATGGTTCCATCCTGATGAGATGAGACAACCATGATCCACCTTGTCTTTTCCCCGTTATCTGCAAATTAGGAGTGGCATATCATAGGGATACATAGATGCTTCACGTATTGCATATACATTCAGTGGCAAAAGTATTTATTTCTTACCAATAAAAGTTTAGATTATATCTTAGATTATTATATAGAATAATGCTAAAGATACAAACTATTTTACAAATTTTTTTACAAATAGCTGATGTGGTGAGTGATTATTGGTAAATGAAAAATTAATATTAATGGTGGGCCTAGATGAAAACCAATAAGAGATTGGCCACATTAATATTTTGTAAAAATGTTGTAAAATAGTTTGTGGTTGTATCATTACTCTATTATATATATCCTGGAAATTCAGCTCCTCTGTAGTGTTAGGAAGAATTTTCTGAAAGCCGTATGCCATTGCCAAAACAATAATTTCACAGACATTCTATAATTATCGCGAACTCAAAATGGTAAGATGTTAATGGTAAGTTAAAAAATAATGTAAATAGTAGATTTAGATGAGAATAATTTGCTTCTCCAAAAAAAAAAAAAAGATGAGAATAATTTACAAACTTGTCACTCAATTTTTATTTCATCTCAATTTCATTGATGTCAAAATCACCATATTAGAAAGAGAAAAATACATTGAACCTGTCTTTTTTAGTCTTGAAGAGGGAACCGAACGGGGACAAGATACTCCTAATCCAACCCGGGCCCCCTTCTCCCATTGCCATATATCCCTAATCATCTAGACACAGATATTATTGTTTTTATTTGTTATTAACAACTTGCTATATATACTATATACTGTTATTGTATAACATTGAAAATTCTTGGAGGAGCTAAATTCCCAAGATACTATATGTAAGTTTTTATTGATGATAGGAAATTCAGATCAATGAAGCTTTTGCCACAGACCTTTCAAGGATGCCCGAACACTTTGGATTTTTAGGGAAAAAAAAAAACCGTGAAAGCATGCCCTAAAAACAAAAAACCCTGAATAAAGGAAAAGGATAAATAAAATCAAGTTAAACCACTAAGTATTTGTTCCATCGCTGTAATAGAAGCAGACATCAAATTCTTTCAAAAAAGAAATTAGACCGTTTTGCTTAGTACTACCAAGCAAAACACATCCAGTCTCATGAAAATATAATATTCTAACATGCATCTACGGTCAAATATTTTAGCATAACAGTGAAGTTATTATGTCTAAACCTGCTAGTTCTGATTTGTTGAAGCCGCAGCCTTAGCAGAACCACGGCAAAGTGGGCAGTGCGTATTTATAGTTAGCCACTCGTCCACGCAGTGCTTATGGAAGGTATGTTTGCACGAGTAAAGTTTCCTACACAAATCTCCATCTTCAAAGTCCTCCAAGCAGATAGCACACCGATCAGGAACGTGGTGAGAAGGAACATGATGATCAGCTTGTGGTGTATTTTCAGGGAGTCCAAGTTCGATATCGTGTTGTTGGGTTCGAGGCTGAGTTTCATTAGTGTTACTACACCGTTTACGGCACAAGAATATTGCCAATAATACAATAGCGGCGAATGTTAACTCGAACTTTGGGAGGGAATGATCATGACCAGCAGGTGATGGTTGCGGTGGTGATGAAAGAAGAGGCTGTGGAGGTGGGGAAAACATGTTAATTTTTTCTCTCAGTCTGATTCGGATTACAAGTACAAGTTGGAAAATCTTGAACTCTGAGGAGCGTTTAGTAAGAGAGTTTCAGTAATGTTATTGTTGTTTTGTGAAAATATGTGTGAGTGAAAATGTGTGTAGAATGATGTCTGAATATTAGGGCACGTTTGGTAAACTGTAATAGACATTGTAATGTAATAGATATTCCTATGGCATAACTATTTGATTGTTTGGTTATGTTTTTATTATAATGAATAGTTATTTCTTATGAATAGCTATTCTTCAAAATGAGGAATAACTATTCCTTATCAAAAGTACTGAATATCTATTCATTCATCTTATGTAATAACTTTAAAAAAAAATTTCCTAAAAAACTATTAGTTGCCACATCTTCAAAAGGAAAGAAAATAAATTTTCTTTGTTGTTAATTATTAGCTCTATTTTGAACACCCTAAAATAAGTGTATTTTAGGAAATTTGACTTAAAAATGATTTAATTACACATTCTTTTTTATACTCTACTAAATCGTAGATGCATATTCAGAATTCTATTCTTAAATGGTCACCAAATTAATGAATAGTAATACTTATTACATTCCAACTTAATGTATTTCTTGTAATACTTATTCATATTCCTATATAATAATTATTACAGTGTACCAAACGTGCCCTTAGCCTTTTGACACAAAGTTGCGGTGTCTCCGAGTGTTGTAGGAACTAGGGAGGCACTACGTATGTACGTACGTGCATGCTTGGGCCCAGTCCAAAAAATTGTTTCCTATAACTGAATTGAAATCAGAAGTGGGCCAAATGGGCCTCGAGCCCATAAAAGAAAAGAAAATTTTTTACCTCTCTCCGGTTCTCTCTCTTACGTGTTTCTTTTATGTTGAGTATGTTGTTGTATGTGAGTGGTATCATCGTAGATTTGTAAGTGAATTTAGGGTTTTGGGTTAATACCGAAAGAATATCTCATATTTTGCCAAGAATTTGTTGTTGTTTTATTTTAATTTTCTTTTTCCTCTCTTTTTATTTCATTATGTTGGATTTCAGTTCATACTATATATTTCATGGGTTTTCTAGAATTTGTTTGAGACTTAGGGTCCGTTTGGATACAGCTGAAAACTGAAAACTGAAAAACACTGTAGCAAAATAATTTTTAAATGTGTGAATAGTATCATGAGACCCATTTTTAATAAAAAAGTTGTTGAAAAGTGAAATTTATAGGTCCCATGACTGAAAAGTTGCTCAAAATTACTGAAAAGTTGCTGAACAGTTGCTGCAAATGTTACTGTGTGAACACTGTTTACACCACCGAAGTCAACAATCACGGTTTTTGAAAAAAAAAAAAAAAAAAAATGAAAACGCAAAACATCAAATGTGCTACTCTAACGCGCCAGCCAAACGATCTCTTAGGGTTTTGGGTTGGTACTCTCTCTTCTTGTTATGATTGATTGCGCAAAGAGCTTCTTCGACTATTTGTTATATGTAACCTTTGTTAGAGAATATCACAATTTAGTTATTATTATTATTTTTTTAAATAAAAAGATCGTAACTTTATTAAAAAGAAGATAAAAATATTACATTTTGAATCAAAGCCGGCTCAATCATTATAAAGTTTTCCTCTATCCAAGCTACATAACCAACAACATTCTTAGAGCAATCACACCAAGCCTTGCAAAATACAAAAAGTAGTCAATTTTACACATTTTTCTTCAAAAAAATCACACATCAGTCCTTTTAAATCACTGTAAATTTACATTTTTGCTATAGTAACTGTGTAAATATCAGTGGAATCGATTCCGTACCGTACCGGCTGGTACAGCCGGAATTTTTCTTACCGGTACAGAAACACTTCTGTTTCGTACCGGTTAAAATACCGGTCATACCGGGTTATTTTGGCCTTATCAAAGCAAATACCCTATTTCGGCCGAAAAACTTATACTAGTTCGGAATAAAAGAATCAGGACTTTCAGATTTGAAAAAAGGAAAAAGAAAAAAAAAAAAAAAGGTTTTGCCTACAGATCTAATATTCCTAAGACAGTAACATTCTGATTTAGTTTCCCTGCCATCGGGAGCACGTTGCTGATGGTGATTCCATTTCGCCGAGCTCCCTTCTTCTTCTTCCCCCATACGACCATACGAAATGCTTTTTTCGTCTGTTCTATTTCATTTGCCTTTTCAAATTCTTTTTAGTTGTCTTTTCTCATTTTATGTGTTGAGTTTGCTGACACAAGATTAATAAAACAATTTTATCTTTTTTTACGTTTATTGTTTTGTGTGTCTAAGTCAGTGACCCATGTGAACATCAAATCAAAATTAACTCACTTTTTATTTTTCTCATTTTTCATTTCTAACGTACTTTCAACAAATTTTTTTCAATTTCAGCTAAATAAACTGTTCTCAATTGGACTCTTATGGTAAACAGGAATTTTTGAGGTAATGTTTATGGTAAATAGAGATTTTGTGTGTGTGTGTGTGTATATATACATATATTAAATATATAAAATAGCGGTAAATTCGAAATGGTATACCGGTATTGACCGGTGTAGGGTCAGATTCTGCAGCCTAAGCCCAAGAAGGTGTGGATTTGGAGCCCACTGAACCCAAAACAATAAATTTGTAGAGAATGGGTGAAAGAGCTAGGCTAAAAATGAAACAACGGTCTTAAACAGCAGTACTAAGGGGAGAATTTGTATTAATACGTGCTCGGACAGGTGTGAATGTCTCGTCCGAGGAGGCGGTTTTCATTGATGAACTTAGGTTACAATTGTTGGAGCTACAGTAAAATAATACACTCTTTTCTCTTTCTTCTTTTTCGATCCCCACTATCAGAGACACCTCTCTCTTATATAGTACTGCCTTTCCACATCTTCACCGTCCACTTGTTGATCATCTGGGCGCCCACTTGAGTGCATGTCCCATCAGAGGTGTTCTTTAGCCGTGTGAGTGGTGGTAGCTGGGCTGATACTGTTCAGGGGTCTTCTCCACATTAATGCGGCTAGAGAAGTAGGTGCAGTGCATTTAATGCGGTGGTTGAGGTCTCTCTTAGATATTTCCTCGCTCCAGTTATCTTCATTCGTGTCCGAGGTTCATCTCAGTCATTACATCTGTCAGGGGGATCACCTGGGCTGCAAAGGGTTGAATGTCAGACCACTCCTCTTCGGATCGGAGGGTATTGGACTCCTCGGCCCATCGAACATCTCCTCGGATCACGGCCATGCTCCTCTCCTGACAGGTCCTTTTCTCTCCAAATGAGCTTCCTCATCTCTTCGGAAAACAGTGGTCCTCGGATAGGGCCTTGGGCCCAATGCGCTAGGTTGGGCTTTTCTCCCCCACAATAGCCCCTCAAAATTGTAGTTTTTCCCTCGCATCCAAAGAGAAAAAGTAGGATTTTAACCTGCCACGGCATAAAAAGCTTCAGGCAAATTTGAACTGGCACGTGTGTGAGCATAGGAATAGACGCTTCATTAATGCCGCTGCGGTTTCCATATTCCCAAAGCGTTGCATTAATTGCACCAGGTGGCGCCTTGTCTTTCGTATCAACGGTGAACGATCGATCCAACGGCTGTGGTTTTTTCTTCGGAATTTGGGCGGGAGTGCCCCTGACCCTTCGTTTGACCCCATATAAAACCTCAGAGGAAGTTACCTTCCTCTCACTTTGCGAATTTTCAGACGCTCCAGCAAGTTCTAGTACACGACTCGGTCCAAATCTCCCAGTCGCCGGTACCAATCTTACTCAGAATCCTCACGAGTCCTCCTACGAGCCTGCAATCACTTCTCCGGTCTAACCTTTGTAAGTCGTCGCCCACCGAATCTTTTAGTTTTCTCTTCGGCCAGCCGTTTCACTTAAGCACCATGGGAAAACTCGAGCACATGATGGATAGCCCTGAGCAAATAGAGGCGTTTAGGACCGCATATCGCATACCCCCTAACGTGGGTGTGAGGTATTGCCCCCCAGAAAAAATACTAACAGACCGGCAGACGGGAGAGGTGGTTATCCCCCTCATCGCCTTCAAAGAAGGGGGAATGACAATCCCCATGGGCCCCATCACCACCAATTACCTTCGGAACCATAGGCTTACTCCCTGGCAGTGCGCGCCCAATATGTTTAGGATCCTAGGAGCGATTGAGGACCTTGAGCGTCACATGGGGTTGGGACTCACCTGGCTTGATGTGGTACATATGTACGAATGCCACAGCCAGCAAGATGCTGGGTACTACTTAAAATCCCGGTCGGATGTTGTCAGGCTCATTTCCTGCCTTCCCAAATCCAACAAAGGGATGAAAGACGACTATGTGATCGTCTCGGGCGCCTGGCGTGACGGCCATGGTTGCCCAACCAAGCATGGGAAGCCAGGTGTGACATGTAGATTTAGGCGCACTGACCATAGGCTTAGGGCTCCCGTCTTTTAACTGTTTTTGATTTCTCTTCGGTCACTATTTCTGAGTTTCTAACCATTCTTTTCTTCTTCACTTGCAACAGATAAGAGACAAGTTTCTCCTCGGCTCAGCCTAACGAATGTTGCTGCCCTCAATTTCCTTTTAAGGTCGGAGATCTTCGTGAGCGAGGACGGGCAACTACGATCTGCTCCCCTTATTCTTGGATACACAGGGAAACCAAAGGGTTTTCAACCGGTCGGCAACGCAATCGTCCAGGGAGACTATCACCTTGCGCGTATTGACGTTGGTCGGAAGGGCTTCTTGGCGCCAGACGATCTTGAGCCTGTACCCCGTCCAATTCCTCGGGCTGCACCTCCCCTTATCCAACCACTCCAGCAAGTTCCCCTCGGACAAGAGATTGAAGGTGAGGGGGCTGGCTCTTCCACTTCCTCGCTAGAAGAACAAATAGACGGATTTCAGTTTGAGGGAGAAGCTTCAATAGTAAACCAGGTGGTAGAGATCTCAAACGCCGAGGAAGAAGCCTACGAGCAGTCAGGCGCCCACCTTAATTTGTTAGCCACTCATTTAGAAGACTCCTCGGACGACGATATGGATCTGAGGAATTTGATGAAGGGTAGGGGCAAAAAGTCCGACCCGAAAGATGCTGGGACATCTAAAACAGGGGTGACACTTCCTCCAGTGCCTATCCAGGTCCCTGACCCAAACTTGAAACCCATGCCAAACCTGCAGAAGAAGAGACCCCACACTGAGGTTGGGGAAAAACAGGTGCCACCAACCAAGGGGGCCAAGCAGCAAAAAGTGGCACAGGACAACCGAACTCGCAGGGCTCCGTCTACTGAGAGCCGAGATGAGGGCACAGTGGCAGATGTGCGGCGAGGAGGAGGGGGACCGCGGATTTGGTCTCCAAAATTGGAGTTGGAGGGCGCTCCAATCCTCTGGGAGACCTCCCTCAGGAATTATGATGGAGGGAGGGCCGGCTACGTTGCTGAGGCCCTGCAGCAACCACTTCTCCTCCCTCATGACATGGAGTCCTTCAGGCGTTTCAATCAGCCAGAGCTCTTTCGATCCCTCAAGAGGGATTTAGCCATCGTAAGTAACCTCAGTCCGATTAGTTGAATCACTGATTTTTGCTTTTCCTATTCTTCTGCGTTTGACATTTAGAGTTTCCATCATGAAGGTCACTCAGCAGATTTACGTAGCCGAGGAGTGGGACAAGAAGAACCGCCTTGAAACCCAGGCGGCGTTCTGCTCCTGAGACGAGGCGGAGAAATCTCTGGGCCAAATGAAGGACGATTATGCCCGTCTGTCCGGGGAACTCGCGGAGATGACCAGCCAGAAGAAAAGCCTCGACGCTGGGATAAAGAATGCTGAAAAGCAGGCTGAGGATCAGCGTAAGTTGCTTAAGGCGGCAGAGGCCAATCTGAAGACCGAGAGGGAGCTGGTAAACGGGCTAAGGGATGAACTCCGAAAAGCCAAAGACAGCGCCCGATATGCCGAGGAGAAAGCCCAGTTGGCCCAGGAGGCGGTTGAGGCTGAAAAGAAGGCAGCTTACCAGCTGGGGGTAGAGACGGCCACGTCCCAGCTTCTAGAGCAATTCGCCTCGGTCAGCCGAGATTACTGCGACATAAGTTGGGGCAAAGCCCTGGATGCAGCTGGAGTCCCTGCCGACTCGGAGCTGAGGCTGCCTGGGAGCGTATACTATGATCCTGATATCCGAGAGCTCCCAGGAACTGATCTCCCTCCTGTTCCACAGCTTCCAGAGGCTTCGGAGCCAATTTTGGCCAGCCATACTCCTCCACTCACTCTTGGTGCAAACAAGGAAACTGGTCAGCCAGGCGGCAAGGATAAGCCAGCTGAACCAGCCAAAGAGAAAGGCCAAGGGTCAGGCGAAGAGAAAATTCCTTCTGAGCCCAAGGACCAAGCCCCTGACGCAACTGCTCGGATAGGCCAGGCTGCTGACCCCGTGCTCCCTCCAGCAAAAGAATAGTTGTGTAGGGCTTTTACTTTTGCATCTGTACTTTCTTTTGTTTTATCCGAAGAATTGTAAACTGTCCTTTTATTTATGGAATAGATTCTCATTTGTCTATGATGTTTTAAAGACATGTCTTACTAATTATTACTGTCACATACAACTGTACATTGCACTTATAACCAAATAATGCGAATAAATCTGTTTGATACATCATACTTAGGGTGTGAGTAAATAAGAGTGATACTGAAAAGAACAATCCGAATAAGAGTCACTAACAGGTAATGATTTGCATCGAGTAATTTGTGTAAGTGAGACAGTCATAAGTATAACTAAGACAGACAGTCATTCGGGGGATTAATCTAAACGCAATCAGGAATTTTAGCACTAAGCCCCAGTGGCAATAGCTGCGTGGGGGTATTGACTAACCTGTCGTTTGGTTCAAGGATTATAAGATTCGAATGTACTCGAGTGTTAACTAACCCTAGTCATCTGGTCCGAGGACTGCAGGCATGACTGGATTTAAGTTTAAACACGAACTGCACCGGAGTGTTAACTAACCCTAGTCATCTGGTCCGAGGACTTCAGGCATGACTGGATTTAAGTTTAAACACTAGAACCGTAACTGAGTGCTAACTAACCCAAATCATCTGGTCCGAGGACTACAGGCATGATTGGATTTAAGTAGGGCTGTAATCGGTTCGGTTCGGTCGGTTTTTTTTTATCCGACCAACCGAAACCGAAATTTTCGGTTTTTAAAAATCTCAACCGAAACCGACCGAAATAGTTGAAAAACCGTCGGTTTCGGATTGTTTCGGTTTCGGTCGATTTTTCGGTCGGTTTCGGTTCCTTCTCAAGTTCTCATTCGTTTTCTAAGAAAGTAAACAAAGAAAAAAAAAAAAAAAAACAACAACAACAACAAACAAACCCAGAATATTCTCATTCATTTTCTAAGAAAGCAAACAATGAAAAAAAAAAAAAAAAAAAAAAAAAACAAACCCAGAATATAAAACAGAGAGAAGAAATTGAAAAGATAAACAACCAAGCAAAACCCTAACTTTATTTGCACATAAAAATTGAAAAAATAGCATTGATTCAATATTAAACAAACCCAGAATATAAAAAAGAGAGAGGAAACTATGGAGAAATTAAAGAGAGAGAGAGGGTCACCGTGACTCCATGAAAATGAAAAGATTAGCCGGCGCAGGGAGCCCGGCGTGTGGAGAACGGCGTGTGGAGGCCGGCGTAGGAAGGCCAGCGGGTGGAGCCTGGTGCAGGAAGGTCGACATGTGGAGGCGGCATGTGGAGGCGTGGAGCAGTAAGAGAAGAGGAGGGGCTGAGGGCTGAATTCTTTAAGAAAAAATTGAGAGAAAATGTTGAGGAAGGGGGCGGCTGCACTGAAGAAAAGAAAAGAAAAGGGAAGAATAAAAGAGGGAGGGTATTTCCGTATTTTACCTCACGCTCTAGGGTTTTAAAAATTAGGGAGGGTATTTTCGTATTTTACCTCATGGTCTAAGGTTTTAAAAATTAAATAGCAAAAAGAAACGCCCCCTACGCGAAGGCTTGAACCAGGGATCAGCAAGCATTCCACAAAGTAGCATACCACTAAGCCACTGATCACTTATGTAATAGAATTACATAAATATATATATATATTCGGTCGGTTCGGTTCGGTTTCGGGTGAAAAAATCCAACACCGAAATCGAAACCGAAAATTTCGGTTTTTAAAAACTGAAACTGAACCGAAAATTTGGCAACGATTCGGTTGGTTTCAGTCGGTTTGTTCGGTTCGTCGGTTTTTTGCACACCCCTAGATTTAAGTTTAAACACTATAGAACTGTAACTGAGTGCTAACTAACCCAAATCATCTGGTCCGAGGACTACAGGCATGATTGGATTTAAGTTTAAACACTATAGAACTGTAACTGAGTGCTAACTAACCCAAATCATCTGGTCCGAGGACTACATGCATGATTGGATTTAAGTTTAAACACTATAGAACTGTAACTGAGTGCTAACTAACCCAAATCATCTGGTCCGAGGACTACAGGCATGATTGGATTTAAGTTTAAACACTTGAGCTAACGGTGTTAACTAACCCTAATCATCTGGTCCGAGGACTACAGGCATGATTGGATTTAAGTTTAAACACTTAAGCTGGTGGCGAATGAGTGTTAACTAACCCTAATCATCTGGTCCGAGGACTACATGCATGATTGGATTTAAGTTTAAACACTTGAGAGAAAACTTTACGCAGCGAATTGGTATATCAGTTGAAGAGAAAACTTGATTAATAGAAGTACCTCTTGAGGTTATTTACATTCCAAGGGCGAGGGATTACATGACTATCCAGGTCTTCTAAGAAATATGCTCCAATACCAGCGCCTGAAGTGATACGATATGGTCCTTCCCAATTGGGTCCTAGTTTTCCCCAAGCCGGGTTCTTTGCGGTGCCTACAACTTTCCTCAGCACTAGATCACCAGGCTCTAGAGGCCTTAGCTTTACGTTAGCATCATAGCCTTGCCTGAGTTTCTGTTGATAATGTGCCAGCCGAACCATTGCATTCTCCCTTCTTTCCTCAATCAAGTCTAAGCTCTTCTGTAGCTGCTCATCGTTGTCGGCTGGACTGAATGAGCTAGTTCTTATCGTCGGGAACCCGGTTTCCAAAGGAATGACGGCTTCAGCCCCATAGGTCATTGAGAAGGGGGTCTCCCCAGTAGACCTGCGAGGTGTAGTCCTGTAAGCCCAAAGCAAGTGTGGCAACTCTTCTACCCACCTACCCTTCACATCATCTAGCCTCTTCTTCAAACCGCTCAGTATAACCTTGTTGATAGCTTCTGCTTGTCCGTTGCCCTGAGGATAGGCTGGAGTGGAGTATCTGTTCGTAATTCCCAGCTCACTGCAGTAATTCCTGAATGCCTTGCTGTCGAACTGTAAACCGTTGTCCGAGATGAGGGTGTGAGGAACCCCAAACCGTGTGACTATATTCTTCCACACGAACTTTTGCACATCAACGTCTCTGATATTGGCTAGTGGCTCAGCTTCGACCCACTTGGTGAAATAGTCTGTTCCGACCAGGAGGTACTTCTTGTTTCCTGCAGCTTTGGGGAAGGGTCCCACAATATCCAAGCCCCATTGGGCAAAGGGCCATGGGCTAGATAGTGGATTAAGATTTCCCCCTGGCTGGTGAATGTTTGGAGCGAAGCGCTGACATTGATCGCACTTTTTGACGTATTCGTGTGCCTCCTTCTGCATGTTAGGCCACCAATAGCCTTGAGTGAGGGCTCGGTGAGCCAAGGACCTACCTCCAGTGTGGCTTCCACAAATTCCTTCGTGCAGCTCTTCTAGCAATGCCTCAGTCGCCTCGGGGTGTACGCATAACAAATATGGTCCCGAGTAGGAGCGTTTGTATAATTTCTGGTCTTCGGACAACCAGAACTTAGTCGCCTTCCTCCGAACTTTATCGGCTTCCACCTTCTCTTCAGGCAATATATCTTCTTTGATAAATTTGATTAAAGGGTCCATCCAGCACGGCCCGGCCCTGATCTGGTGAACCTGGACTCCCCCTGACTTCGCCTCCGTAGGCCTGTGCAGGTCCTCGACGAGGATGACCCTCGGCAGGTCTTGTGCCGAAGAGGTGGCAAGCGTGGCCAAGGAGTCAGCATGTGAGTTGCCACTCCTGGGGATGTGCAGCAAACTGAAAAATTCGAACTCTGATTGCAGATGTTTAACACGACCCAAGTATCCCTGCATTCTTTCGTCCTTTGCCTCGAACTCGCCTTGTACTTGACCTACTACCAGTCTTGAGTCCGAGAACAACTCCACGGACTTCCCACCCATTCTACGGACCATAGTCATCCCCATCAGTAGGGCCTCATACTCCGCTTCATTATTCGTTGCCGAGAAGTCCAACCTTAGCGATTTCTCGATAATGATTTTCTCGGGGGATATCAATACTAGCCCAACTCCAGAGCCTCTTTGGTTTGCCGCGCCATCGACGTACACTTCCCAATGGGAGGGATTCTGTTGAGAGATCACGCCAACTGATTTTTCATCCATGCCCGACGTGGGCTTCACCTCTTCTAGCTGGGGCTCCGTGAACTCAGCCACCAAATCTGCGAGGACCTGTCCCTTGACCGATGTGCGGGGCATATATCTTATATCGAAAGCCCCTAAGATTGTACCCCACTTGGCAATCCGACCAGTGTAATCAGCACTTCGGAGTATAGCTTTGAGTGGGAGTTGTGTGAGAACGATCACCGTGTGGGCTTGGAAATAGTGAGGTAGCTTCCGTGTGCCAAGCACTACTGCTAAGATAGCCTTCTCCAGTGGCAAGTAACGAATCTCAGCCTCATGTAGCGACTTGCTTACGTAATAGACGGGCCTTTGTACACCAGAGTCTGACCGTATCAACTCCAGGCTCACCGCGTAGGGAGCTACAGCGATGTAGGCGAACAGTACCTCATCTGGCTCAGGACTGGACATGATTGGTGGCCGAGCCAGATAATCCTTGAGTTGCTGGAACGCCGAAGCACATTCCTCAGTCCATTCGAATCCCTTCCACTTGTTGAGTAGAGAGAAAAAGGGGCGACACCTGTCTGCTGACCTAGAGATGAACCGATTGAGGGCAGCGGTCATTCCGGTTAGTTTCTGAACCTCCTTGGGATTCCGAGGAGCTCGTAGATCGTTGATGGCCTTTATCTGGTCGGGGTTGACCTCAATTCCTCGGTGGGTGACCATGTATCCTAAAAACTTTCCGGACCCTACCCCAAACGAGCACTTAGAGGCATTTAGTCGTAGCTTGTATTTCCGTAGGATCTCAAAGGTACTTTCAAGGTCCTTCACATGCTCGGCTATAACTTTGCTCTTTACCACCATATCATCTATGTAAATCTCGATATTCTTGCCCAGCTGTGGCTTGAACATCCTCGTCATCATCCTCTGGTAGGTAGCTCCCGCGTTCTTCAGGCCGAACGACATCACTTTATAGTGGTAGTTGCCAATAGGGGTGACAAAAGCAGTTTTCTTTTGGTCCTCCAGGGCTAATGGTATCTGGTGGTAGCCTTGGAAGGCGTCTAGGAAGCTCATCCGAGGGTGACCGACAGTGGCATCAACCAGCTGATCGATCTTCGGCATAGGGAACGGGTCTTTGGGGCATGCCCTATTCAGATCCGTGAAGTCTATGCATACTCGCCACTTCCCACTCTTCTTCTTTACCACCACGGTATTCGCTAGCCATTCGGGATAAAAAACCTCTTTGATAGCCCCAGCTGCTTTGAGTTTCGCTACCTCGTCTCTCACTGCGTCGGCATGTTCTTTGGATGGGCGCCGAATAGGTTGTTGCTTGGGGGTGACCAGTGGATTCACCTTCAAGTGGTGGCATATAAACTCCGGGTCCACCCCTGGGGCTTCGTAAGCGCTCCAGGCAAAAACATCAAGATTTCGCTTGAGGAACCCTATCAGCTCTTCCTTCTCTTGAAGAGGCAGCTGAGATCCGACTTGAAAGAATTTGTCAGGATCGTCTCCAATGAGTACTTTCGTTAGATCCTCGCATCGAGTGCTTTCATCTGGTTCTTCAAAGGGCAATCCCCGGGACTGTAGTTGCTATAAATCCCTCCCAGCTACGTCCGAGGACTCGACTGGGGCCTTATGCTGAATGGCGGCTACCAGGCACTGTCTAGCAACAGACTGGTCTCCTCGGATCTCATGTATCTGTCCACCTGATGGGTATTTGACCTTCTGGTGCAAAGTAGAGGGGACAGCCCCAAGTGCGTGAATCCAAGGTCTGCCTACGAGTGCCGTGTAGGGCGAATATGCGTCCACAACGATAAAGTCCAGCTCCACCACCTCAGAGCCGAACTGCACAGGCAAGCGTATCCGGCCTTTCGGGATGACAGGCCTTCCTTCAAAGCTAAAGAGGGGGGAATCGTACGGCGTCAGGTCCTGGGGTTTTAGGCCTAGCCCCTTGTAGAGGTCCGGGTACATTATCTCCACGGCACTGCCCTGGTCCACCATCACCCTCTTTACATCGTACCCTCCTATTCTGAGGGTGATGACTAGTGCATCATCATGGGGTTGGATGGTGCCGATCATGTCTTCGTCCGAGAATCCCATAACCAGCGGGGCACCAGACCTAGCTCTCTTCGGTCCTCGGCTCGACTCCCCTGCGGATGGTCGACCTACCGACATAACTTTCAATGGCCAGGACCCTGTTCTCCCCGGCGCAGCGAAGACGACGTTTATAGTCCCAAGCGGCGGCTTTGAGGGGTCGTCCCTGCGTGGCCCCGAGCCTGTCTGCCCTCGGCCGCTGGAGGGGTGCAAGAGGTGCTTCAGTTTGCCGTCACGAACCAGTTGGTCCAAGTGATCCCACAGACTCCTACAATCTTCCGTGGTATGCCCATGGTCTTGATGGTACTGGCAGTAGAGATTGTGGTTGCGTCTCTCGGGGTTTCCTACCATCTTGTTCGGCCACCTGAAGAATGATTCATTCTTAATCTTTTCCAGGACTTGGTGTACTGGCTCTTTGAACACGGTGTTGACCGATTGAGGATTCATCGATCCTGATTGTCCGGCAAAATCCCTCCGCGGTTTATTGTAATTGTACCGGTCCGACCGCGAATCTCTCCTCTCCTGAGGGATAATCTTATCCTTTCCCTTGCCCTGCTGCTGATCTTCTTCAACCCTCTTATACTTCTCTATGCGGTCCATTAGTTGACGCACGTTTGTGACTGGTTTGCCAGATAGGGATGCCCTCAAACCGTGGTCAGTAGGGAGGCCGAGCTTGAACGTGCTGAGGGCCATTGCATCGTTGTTGCCCTCCACCTCATTGAACATCTCCCAGTATCTGTCTGAATATGCCTTCAAAGACTCGCCTTCCGGCATGGATAAGGATAGCAGTGAAGAGAGAGGCCTGGCCACTCTTCGGCACGTAACAAAACGGGAGCCGAATGCCTGAGTGAGCTCTTTGAAGGAGTTGATGGAGCCTGCCTTCAAACCATCAAACCACCTCATAGCAACGGGCCCAAGACTGGAAGGGAAAACCTTGCACATCAGAGCTTCATCTCTGGAGTAGACAGCCATCCTCTGGTTAAAATGACTCACATGCTCTACGGGGTCAGTTTTACCATTGTAGATGGTGAACGTTGGCTGGTTAAAGCGCCGAGGGAGTCTGGCCTCCTCTATCCTGCGCGTGAAGGGTGATCTAGATATCTGATTTAGAGCCCTGTTCATGGCATCGTTCTCCACGTCCTCGCGTGATGAGCTCTTACGCTCCCTTTTACGATGGGACTCCTCTACATATGTATAGGACTTGCTAGCTGGTGTCTTAGACTTGCGTTGATAAGAGACGTCCTGCTCGTCATCAAGGTCATCTTCAGAGTACGAGGAAGCCCGCTTCCTCTTTGCGTGTCGCAACTCCCTCTTTAGTTTTTCCACTTCCAGTTGTAAGTCACGGTTCTTCTCTGCATGGGACATGTGACTTCCGCTCTGTGATTGGCCCTGGCTAAGGCGCACAGTGTGCACACTGCCCTCACGATTTTGTCTCCTCTCTAAGTTGACAAAATGGTTCACGTGTTGGGATGCCCTGGATTCTGCTTGTTGTTCACCTTGTTCTGCCATTATCAACTGTTGTTTTCACTCTTGCACAAGCTCTCCCCACAGACGGCGCCAATTGTAGGGTCAGATTCTGCAGCCCAAGCCCAAGAAGGTGTGGATTTGGAGCCCACTGAACCCAAAACAATAAATTTGTAGAGAATGGGTGAAAGAGCTAGGCTAAAAATGAAACAACGGTCTTAAACAGCAGTACTAAGGGGAGAATTTGTATTAATACGTGCTCGGACAGGTATGAATGTCTCGTCCGAGGAGGCGGTTTTCATTGATGAACTCAGGTTACAATTGTTGGAGTTACAGTAAAATAATACACTCTTTTCTCTTTCTTCTTTTTCGATCCCCACTATCAGAGACACCTCTCTCTTATATAGTACTGCCTTTCCACATCTTCACCGTCCACTTGTTGATCATCTGGGCGCCCACTCGAGTGCATGTCCCATCAGAGGTGTTCTTTAGCCGTGTGAGTGGTGGTAGCTGGGCTGATACTGTTCAGGGGTCTTCTCCACATTAATGCGGCCAGAGAAGTAGGTGCAGTGCATTTAATGCGGTGGTTGAGGTCTCTCTTAGATATTTCCTCGCTCCAGTTATCTTCATTCGTGTCCGAGGTTCATCTCAGTCATTACATCTGTCAGGGGGATCACCTGGGCTGCAAAGGGTTGAATGTCAGACCACTCCTCTTCGGATCGGAGGGTACTGGACTCCTCGGCCCATCGAACATATTCTCGGATCACGGCCATGCTCCTCTCCTGACATGTTCTTTTCTCTCCAAATGAGCTTCCTCATCTCTTCGGAAAACAGTGGTCCTCGGATAGGGCTTTGGGCTCAATGCGCTAGGTTGGGCTTTTCTCCCCCACAACCGGTATCCGAAATATATCGTATCGGTGGCCAAACCGGTACAGCCTTTAGTACGGTATTGACTTCCTTGGTAAATATACATGGTTCCTGTAGATTTGCATCCTAATATTTTATTAATTTCACAATTTCGCTCTTTTTTTTCTCTCTCTTCTCTGTCTACAAAACCAACTTAGACTTTTGCTCTGCCTTATCATCTTCTTCTTCCTTTAATACACACAAACACACCCACACAGATAAACCAACACAGGGACACAAACACACCCACATGAACAAACCAAAAGAGAAAGAGAGAGAAAGCACTGTTGTGAAGTTGATACACTTGTGGATCAGTGTTGGCAGCAGGGATCAGTGCTTGTGGGTTGAGGGGAATGAGTTTTGATGCTTATGGATTAGTGTTGGTGGCAGAGATCGATGCTTGTGGGTCGACAGAGATTGATGCCTGTGGACTAGTGCTATTGGTGGAGGGGTAATCTGACCACGAGAGAGAGAGAGTGTGTGTGTGTGTGGAAGGCTCCAGAGAGAGAGAGAGAGAGAGAGAGAGAGAGTTTGATATGAGAGTTGAGAGGATAAAATAAAAGTAAAGAGATAGAAAGATAAAGATAAAAGAAAAAGATAATATAATAATAAAAAATTAAAGAAATATTATTATTTAAATAGAATATATTATAAAATAAATTAACTGATGTAGGTGTTTTTGAGAAGTGGTTGTGTAAAATAGAAAAAATAGGTTTTAATGCTAATAGAAATAGAAAAATTTACAAAGACTAATGCTAATACTTTTAGAGTGACAAGCTAAAAGATGGGCACGATGATTAACTTGCTTTTTAGTATGAGAAACTTGCACCTTCCTAAAGTCCTTCATCTTAAACCGAATCTCATCGATTATGTTGCCAGTTGATCAATTAACTTAGTAGTATTGTCCTGGTCAAAAAAGGGAAATTTTTTTTTTTTTTTTGAGTTTTTGGAACAAATGGGTTAAGCTATGAATATGTACATTGGTGGAGCTTAATAATGGGAATGATGTAGATTGATAGGCTCTTGCATTATTCCTAGTCGTCCCGCTTATCAAAGCCACTTTGGTTCACATGTTAACTTTGGATTTAACGCACAGTTTGGATTCAAATTAATTTTAGGGTTTGGAATTTCAATTAGTGATGGGTTAGATTTGGATTTAGATTTTGGTTTGTTGTGAAATTAATTAGTTTGATTTGCTTGGAGTTAAACCTATAGAATTATGTTCACATCAGATAAGAAAACAGGAAATTTCTTCCTTCCCTGGGAAATATTAAAGAGCAAAAATAACAGTAAAAAGGAAAAAGAAAAAGAAAATTAATCAACAGATATGTTTCATCGTTGCAAAAAAAAAAAAAAAAAAAAACATCAAACGCATGCTAATTCTGATTTGTTGAACCCGTGACAACGTTAACAGAGCTACGGCAAAGCGGGCAGTGCCATTTTATAGTTAGCCACTTGTCCAGGCATTGCTTATGGAACGTATGTTTGCACGTGCAAAGTTCCCCACACATGTCTCCATCTTCAAAGCCCTCCAAGCAGATAACACACTCAGTCTGGTTTCCATGTTCGTCACGTCCTCTGTATTCCACAACGTTGGACAAGATTCCGAGTTCGATATCGTGGTGGTGGTTTTGTTGGGTTCGAGCCTCAGTTTCGTTTGTAATAGTATTATTACTGTGTCTAAAGCAAAAGATTATTGCCAAAATTGCAAGAGTGGCGAGTGTAAATTCTGTCACTATAACTGGGAGGGAAAGGGAATAATCATAAGCAGAAGCAGGAGGTGATGGTGGCGATGGCGATGAAAGAAGAGGATGCGGAGGTGGGGAAAACATAGTTGTTTTCTTAATTTTTCTGAGAGAGCACAAGACAACAATCAGTGCGGAGCCAGGGTTCAGAGGGGCAAAATCAAAAGACAACATTTAAAGTGAAATTAATCTAAAAAATATTAATAGATAATAATAACAAAATAAATAAATAATTATAAGAAAATAAATATATTTCATATTATTAAAATAAATAAACAAAAATAACCAATTCATAGTTACTATAAAATTTACAACAAAAAGTTTACAAATTAATATAGTAAAAATGTGATTAGTGTTATTTAAACAATATAATGAATAGATGTTTGTGATTATTTTTTGTAATTGATGACGTACTAATTTATAAGATATAAATAGTAAAATTTACAATATCTCTAATATCATTTTACAATAAAATACTGCAAAAAGTACCATTAATAGTGAAAATAATGATAGAAATCAAAAAAGAAAAAAATTGTGAAATAGGTGTCAAACGTGGGACAAGATAAAAGCTTCCGAGAACAATAAAATAGGTGTAAAGGGTATATGATGTGATGTTTGAGAAAAAAAAATTTCTTTCTTTTTCTTATGTCAGACTCACTTTCAAGTTTCAACCAATTCAGAGTCATTTTTTCCTTTCTTTTTCTTGTGTCGGAGTCCCTTAAGATGACAACTACATATACAAGAAAATTTTAGGCGGAGTCAGTGGGGCAGTTGTCCCCCTCGCCCCCCCTCTAGCTCCGCCACTGACAACAATGTCCAATGATACAAATAATTATTCTTCTTATTTTATTTTATTATATTTAGAGTATGGAGTTTCAGAGTTTGTGCTTAATTCGGATTACTATTACAAGTTGGAAAACCTAGAGATAGGGTTTTCAGTTTTGACATAGAGTTGTGGTGTCCTGCATATCCTAGGAAGTAAGAAGGCATTGCGTACGTACGTGCGTGCTTGGGGCCAGTCCAAAAAATTGTTTCCTGTAACGTAATTGAAATCAGAAGTGGCCCAAGTGGGCCTCGAGCCCATAAAAAATTCTAGTGCACATAAGCTAATACACAAATTTGCACACAAGCCAAAGAAAATAAGGGAAATTGTAACTTGAAGTTTGGTAACAGCTTATCTGATTTTTTGCTTAAATATTTTTCCTAAGAGTATTGTAAATAAAAAGTAAAAGCTAAATGAAATAAGCAGCTAACTCACGGAGCCCACAAATAGTAGGAAAAATAAGCAATAAGCTTACTTATAAGTACGTTTAAAATGAGCACTCTCAATTTCAATTTGTATGTATTTAGATTTTAGAGATCTCATATCAGTGCTTGTATAATAGAAAAGTTATAATATTTTAGCCAATCGAACCCAAAATTCACTCAAATCTGGTCATGTAAAGTTGTGTAAAAATACATAATTACTACAATAATTGTGAAAATTTACATTGATTCTATTTATTTTGCATTTAGTTTTTTCTTCTTTTTTATGTATCTCAAGAATGAAGAAAGAGAATGGATGATTGTTGTATGTGAAGAACGAGAAACAATTAAAAAAAAAAATTGATATTGTGGGGCCAGAAAGAGTCAAGCAACCCCGGCCCACTTCGAACCAGGCCCAAAGGCCCACGCCGAGGACGCATCCAAGGTCCGAGGACTAAAGTGTAAAGCCCAGTTGCCCAGGAAACAATGCCGAGGATGATAACGCCCTCGGACCTCCGAGATCTGAAAGTGGGCAAGTAGCACACCATCAAGGGGAGTCTCCCCGAGCATCCAAGGAGCAAATAGCAAGTACCAAGTACCAGCGAAGGAAGCATGGTGGAGGAGCAAGTCCCAGATGAACTGTCACCTCCACATTAAATGCCCTCAACTAACGCCCTGGCCGCATTAATGAGGATAGAACCCCTGAACAGTGCCGTCTTGGGCGCTGCAACTCACATGAGGGATGTGAATGTGGCTGATGGGACAGGCTCTCAAGTGGTGGCCTGGTTGATCAACAAATGTAGGGCTAGGATCAACTGAGAGAGAGGTATATAATGTAAAAAGTCCCTCTTGAAGAGGGGACGGAGGGAGAAACCAGAATTAGGAAGTACTGTAGCAACTTGTATTCTCTCAATCATTGTAACCTTTCTTCAAAGAAGTAATAAGAACTCCAAGCTCTGTAAGGCACGTCCGAGGAGCACTACTGTACACCCCAGTCAACGTTTAAGTTATTTAGCACTCACGTATAACCATGCATGACCGCTGCATTCCTCACTAGGGCCTAGCTCTTGAACCCATACTCTATAAATTCATTGCAGGGTTAGCTGGGCTTGGGTCCACTCTCTCAACCCGTAGAAGTGCCCAAAACCGGTCCCTACAGATATTTTAATGAAATGTAGTATAAAATAGATAATCTAATGTGGAATGTTTTGAAAATTAAGTATGTAAAAAAAAAAAAAAAAGGAAGTTCTTATGATATAATAGATATGAACTTTTGCATGAGCTAATGCAAATTAAGCTTGTGTAATAAACACAACTCAATTTTTTTTTGGCTCCCTTACAGGTTGCTTTTGTGTTGACATTTTATGTATTTGTGTATCTAATTTTAAGGTTTGTAATTTGTTGTTGTATGTGAGTGATATGATTGTATATTTGTAAGTGAATTTAGGGTTTTGGGTTGTTACCAAAAGAATTTGTCATATTTTCCCAAGAGGATAATTCCCCCCCACCCGCACCCTCCCTGCCCCCTTTTTTTGTTATTACATTGGATTTCAGTTCCTACAGCTTCATGGGTTTTCTTGAATTTGTCTCCATTGTTGATGTATTTATCTCCAATTTAGGGTTTTGGGTTGGTACTCTCTCTTGTTGTTATGATTGATTGCACAGGGAACTGCTTCAATTATTTGTTTTGTAATCTCTGTTAGAGAGTATCACAATTGACTAATTGAGTTGATCCAGTAGTATAGTCTTGGTCATAAAAGGGAAAAAAATTGACCTTACTCGATTTATTATTACATCATGGGTGTAGAAACTAGAAATAGTTTTTTGTGGCTTATTTTGATTGGAGAATCTTAATGATTTGTTAAGGGGGAGTTGTACTTATTAAATTCCTTATATTTAAGTTTTTGTACATACATGTTAATTGCATTACTCTTAGTGCATTTCCAAAATGCATAATTTTGTGTTGTACAAATAAATTGAGTTTTTGGAACAAATGTGTTAAGCTATGAACTGGTACAGTGGTTGTTAAAAATGGGAATGATGTAGATTTACATGATTGCAATATTCGTAGTTCCGCCCATCAAAGCTAATTTTGATTCATATATAACATTGGGATGCCTCAATTGATGAGAATTTGTGGTCAGTATATTTAGTTGGGAGAGTCGTAGGAAAATGAAATGCAACTTCATTTTTGGAAAGTTGTTTGTCTGCTCCATTCTTTTTCCCCATATTTTTTAATTCTTTGAACAGAGTTAAATTCCTCTCTCTCTCTCTCTCTCTCTCATTGCTTTGGCTTCATCTCATTCTTGCTCTTCCAAAGGTTTCGCTTCAATTGTCCGTTTCTATTTTTACTATTTTTGGATGATCAGTTTTGTTTCTAAAACAAATTTGATAGCAGTTTTCAAGATATTTGTGGGCTTCTCACAAGTAATTCGCAAAAACCCTATATATTTTATTAAGTAGTTAACTCTACAGCTCATACTTATTTCTTACTAGCCATACTTATTTCATCACAACAATAGAGATGGAGGATGATTATCATGTGAATCTTAATACATTAAAAAACAAAAAAAGTAGGCTATGACACTGAGTTACATAGCTCTTGGCATGCATTTGTTAATGGTATTGTTTGAAAAAATTAGTACGCAACACCATAGAACAAAGAGTTTAAATTCTATCCGGATGTGGCATAAACCCCTTGGATTACGCCACCAATAATATAATGCCGCATTTAATATAAAAATTAAATACAACTTTCTACACACACAATCCTATTTTAGAAATCAAAATCTCAAATTCTCTTCTTTCCATCATTCAAGTCTTCAAGAACAGAGAAGCCAGCACCCTACCACCCATGCCGCCATATGCCACCACAAGCCACAAAATTTGCTGCTGTTGTCGTTGTCCTATCTACTATCCCACTCTCCACAAAAACATATGTTGTATATGGTTTGATTCGGATTTGAGGGTATGGGCTTTTTGTGGGTTTTAAGGATTTTTTGTGGCAATGGATTGGTGACTTGGTAGTTCATTGTGTGTGCACAAAGATGGAGATTGGAATGGTGACTTTAGGGTTTGATGTTATCCAAGACTTATGGTATATTTAAAATGATCTGCGCGATTTTTCAGTTGGATCACTTTTGAATTGCTCTATTTTAGAGGAAATTTAGGTGGGTTTATTGTATTTTTGTTGTATTTTGGCAGTTTCATAAAATGGGTTTTGTAAATTTCATTATTGATATACAGAATTGGTGTTCAAACTTCAAAGTTCCTTCTCGTGGAGTTGTTTAGGTTTCATTCCAACTTTTGAGATTATTGTGTGCTGGAAATTGATTGGGGACTATTTACAAATTTAATTTAATGTTGGTTCAAATTTGTTGTAGAGAAAGGGAGAGAAGGTTAGGTGGTGGTGAAGGCAGCAACTCTGGCATGCGTGTGGCGGGTTGCTGGATTGGTGTTTCTTCTGAGAAAGAGATGAAATTTTATTTTGACTTGAATGATAGAAATTAGAAAGGAGGAGATGGGATTTTGTTATGTGAAATGGCGTTTGTTTCTTGAAAGTTGTATTCAATTTTTTAATAATTGACGATGTGGCATAGTATTATTGGATGGCGTAAACCAAAGGGTTTCCGCCACATCCGGACACAATGTAAACTCTAGAACAAATACATTCAATTAATAACAGGTACTCCTGCAGACAGCAATCATGGATTCCCTGTAGCATTCCATTGGAAAAACAAGCACTGCAGTGTCCTCTACAGAAACTTGAAATCGCAGAAATGCAAAGATAGGAACAAGGCACAGCTAATCAGGAACTTGAAAGAGACAGCAAATCGATTAAAGAAAAAAAAATCCTGGGTTTCCACCCTTGATTGTGAAAATCTTCAATCTTGTGTGGCTGCTCCTTGGTTGAGTTCTGCAAACCTCAGGCCAACACGCATTGAATGTTTTAGAAACTTCTCAGCACATCGACGCACACAGGTTTCCTCTTGCTTTTGCAAGGATTTGTGCTTAAAGGTGTCCACGCAGTCATTAAAGCATCTCTCCACAAGTGAATTGTACATCCTCAAGCTGCAAGTAAAACATACAATCAGAGGGGAAATTTGGGACAAAAATGATTATATTAGTAAAAAATAGTGCAGAATGACTATACTCAACTGCCCCTACGAAAAAATTTAACTATACAATATGACTAAAATTAGATGGTCTTTTATTCATCTAGTGACATCCAAGAAAATAAATTGAGGGATTGTTCCCATCATATACTATAATAAGGGCAAAGGACAACTTATATATATAATAAGGAACTACTGAGAAAAAGCTGTCAAATACTGAAAACTTATGTCTTAGTAACCACTTCAGAGTTCAGAATAAGTTATATAACATTATTTTTTTATTGGTAACACACGCATGCCATTGAAATTCCTTTTTCATTTCCACTCGACTCACTATTTCTCAGCGGTGCATAAATTATTTCCCATTACACATGACAAACCATCTCAAGTGACCCTTTCTTATCTTTTCATTGATAGGGGTTCAAAGAAAGGGGTGAAATCATACCAGCACTAATAAATGCAGACACGTATAACATATTTTTTTTTTGATAAATAACGTAAGAATATTATTAATAATAGAAAAATTGCCAAACCGAGTACATTGGGGATGTACTATGGGGGCACAAGTCAAGAAACAAAAGAACAACGGTCAAGAAAAGTAGAAAAAGAAGAACAAGAAAACTGGGAAAAGACCACACTCCATTCAAAGAGAGTGTGTAAGAACAAGGACTTAAGCTCAAGCAAAGAACGTTCACAACCCTCAAAGCTTCTAGCATTTCTTTCACGCCAGATGCACCAAATCAAGCAATGAGGTACTAATTTCCAAACATCCTTGTGACGATGTCGTGCAAACTTTCCTTGCCAAGCCTCAAACAACTCAAGAACAGTATGAGGCATAACCCACTGAAGACCAAACAAGCAGAAAACCAAAGACCACAACTCCCAAGCTACGGAGCAATGAAGTAGTAGATGATCCACCGACTCCCCACACCTCTTACACATATAGCACCAATCAAGCACTATCATTCGTCTTTTACGCAGGTTATCTGTTGTTAAAATCTTACCTAAGGAAGTAGACCAAGAAAAGAAAGCTACCCTTGGAGGAACCTTCGATTGCCATATCATTCTCCAAGGAAAGGAAACAAAAGTAGGAGGATAGAAGGAGCTATAATAACCTCTAACCTCAAAACCTCTATTCCTTGCAGGCTTCCAACAAACCTTATCTGGGCCAAACCCCCGCACTGTCAAAGAATAGATCAACCCCATAAACCGATCAAAGGCTTCTTCTTCCCAATCTTGAGGTGAACGACGAAATTGCACATTCCAGTGAAACCTCCCTGCAGACCAACCCATAACTTCAGCTACCGAGGAATCCTTTGACCTACTAAGACAATAAAGCTCCGAAAAGGCCTCTTGTAAAGTACAATCCCCACACCACACATGCTTCCAAAATTTCACTCTAGTACCATCCCCCACATCATAAACTAGAAGTTTAGAGAAGTTCAACCAGCCACTTCTAATGTATCTCCATAGGCTGACCCCATAAGGACTTGTCACCTTCTTTGTACACCAACCACCCCAAATGTTCCCATATTTTGCCTGTATAACCCTCCTCCATAAAGCATCAGTCTCCATACCATACCTCCACAACCATTTTCCTAGCAAGGCAGAATTAAAGTTTCCCAACCTTCTTATACCCAACCCCCCATCCTTCAAAGGTCTACAAACCTTGGCCCAATTAACTAAATGTATTTTGGGATCAACACCAATCCCATTCCACAAAAAGTCTCTGTAATTTCTCCATACGCTTTGCCACCTTACCCGGTAAAGGAAAAAGGGAAAGAAAGTATGTAGGTAAAGATAAGAGCGAGCTTTTAATGAGTGTCACCTTACCCCTTTTAGATAAATACATTCTCTTCTACCCTGCTAATCTCTTCTCCATTCTCTCTAGAATAGGATTCCAAACAGATAAATCCTTAAATTTTGCACCTAATGGAAGACCCAAATATTTCAAGGGCAAAGAAGACTGCCCACACCCCAACAGACCCACCAAAGCCTCTAAATTGGGCACACCACCAACAGGTACCAACTCCGATTTCCCCAAATTAATACGAAGCCCTGACACCTCCTCAAATCTAGCAAGAATCGCCCTCAAATTAACAATCTGAGAAGGTTCAACATCACAAAAAATCAGAGTGTCATCTGCAAATAAAAGATGAGACACCATCACTGATGGACCAGCCATACTACCCACAGAAAAGCCTGTGAATTGCCCAGTAGAGGCAGCCACATCCAACATCCGACTTAAAGCCTCCATCACCATATCAAATAACAATGGAGATAAGGGGTCCCCTTGCCGAAGCCCCCTAGAACTTCCAAAGAAATCAGAAGGGCTACCATTGATCAGAATGGAAAACTTTACAGTTGAGATGCAATACCTTATCCATTTTCTCCATTTCTCTGAGAAACCACAACGCTGAAGCATATACATTAAAAAATCCCAACTCACATGATCATACGCCTTCTCCAGATCCAATTTACACAACACACCTGGAACTCCTGACTTCAATCTACTGTCAATACATTCAGACGCAATCAAAACGGAATCCAAAATCTGTCTGCCCTTCACAAAAGCATTTTGTGAATCCGAGATAAGCCCATGCGCCACCCTACGAAGCCGATTAGCCAACACCTTAGAAATAATCTTATAAATCCCACCAACTAAGCTAATAGGCCGAAAGTCCTTGACCTCCACAGCATCCACTTTCTTGGGGATAAGGGCAAGGAACGAAGCATTAAGACTCTTCTCAAACACTGCCTGAGTATGAAAATTATGGAATACAGCCATAATTTCTGTTTTCAAAACACCCCAACAAGACTGGAAGAATGCCATGGAAAAGCCATCCGGGCCAGGTGACTTATCACCATTAAAATCATTGATCACCCCAAACACCTCATCTTCCTCAAAAGGCCTATCTAACCAACTTGCATCTTCCATTGAGATACTAGAAAAATTCACATCATCTAAGACAGATCTATGAGCCACATCCTCAGAATAAAGCTGCCTATAGAACTGAGAAATACAGTCAGCTATAGCAACCGGATCCGAAGACAACACCCCACCCACCATAAGCCTATCAATAGAATTAACCCTCTTGTGAGAGTTAGCTATACGGTGGAAAAATCTAGTATTCCGATCTCCCTCCCTAACATAGAGAACTCTAGATTTTTGCCTCCAACATATTTCTTCCAACAGAGTAGCTTTTTCTAACTCATCACGAATTCTTCCCATTTCTACCCTTTCCTCCTCTGATAATCCCCGGCTCTCCTCCATATTCTCTAGAACACCCAGGTCCTTCCACAATTTTTTAGTCCGAACTCCAACATGACCAAACACCTCCACATTCCATCTTTTTAGATCATTTTTTAGGAGCTTTAATTTATTAGCCATAATAAAACTCGGTGCACCATGGACCTGATAGGAATCCCACCAAGACCGAACCCTATCCACAAAACCCTCATCCTTAAGCCACATATTCTCAAATCTAAACGGCATACTCCCTCTCTGAAAAGACCCACCCTCAAGGACAATTGGAAAATGATCCGAGCACAACCTAGACATCCGTCTTTGAGAGACTGTTGGAAACTTATCCTCCCAATCTGCAGAAAACAAGAATCTATCCAGCCTAGCCTTCGAAACAACTTCTCTAGAATTTGACCAAGTAAAAGTACCCCCTTGCAATGGCAGATCAATGAGACCCTATTCCGAAATAAAATTGGAAAACTCCTGCATAGCAGCAGTGAAAGAATTAGACCCCAATCGTTCAGAAGGAAACCTAACCACATTAAAGTCACCACCCACACACCATGAGACACTCCACCAGCTATTCACAGAGTTCCTCCCATAAAAACCTCTTGTCTCGGTGTAAATTAGAACCATAAACACCAGTAAATGCCTAAACAAACTAATTTGACACACTTGTAAACTTACAAGAAACCGAAAATCTCCCCACTGCCTCCTCCATTTTATTCACTACCTGAGTGTCCCACATCACTAACACCCCTCCAAAAGCTCCACAAGAACCTAAGTAAGACCAGTCAACATTTTGGCCACCCCACAAGCTACGAATCACCGCTCTATTAATCAGCCTCATTTTGGTTTCTTGAAGACAAACTGCATCTAACCCCCTTTTCCTAATCAAATTTCTAACCCTGAGCTTTTTATCATGCTCATTCAACTCTCTAACATTCCAAGAAATAATCTTCACACTCATTGATAAGGCACAACAGCCCGCTCAGTACTTGCACTCCTTGCTTTATTTGGATCATACTCAACATTCAAGGAAGACAACAAATTCTTCAACCCCCACTGACCTTTCTGGCCTAACTTGACCAACTTTGTCTGATCACCCACCACAAGTTTCTGTTTTTCTTTCTTTCTGGCCTCCAAGGCTAATAACAATCCTGTAATCTGCTCCTCAAAACCTTTATCATATTAGTTACCCATTGTGGTAGTTAACAATTGTCCACACTCTCCTTACACCCTATCTCCTTCACATGACTAGACACCACCTCCAACGTACCTTCAGCGGCCAAAGCTACCACAACTAGTGGCTCATCACCTCTCTCACTATAGATCAACCTTTCATCAAATTCCCACATCTCCGTCTTTGTCCCAGGAACCATAGACGAGGACTCTACTAGCCTCTCACCCTCACCTGCCCAACTAACCCTCTGTCCTGCCTTAGTAATAGAAGCATTACCTGGAACACACTCGCCCTCCAAACTTGAGCAGACTGACATACAATTTGGAAATCGATACAATGACAATGCGAGCACTAATTGTCTGCCATCACGCAATTGTAGCATCCAGTCTTTGGAATTACCCCAAGACTTATCCAAGTCTCCAACCAACTCCCTAATAGTGGGGCCAGGAAGATGAACTCCCTTAGAATCAAAATCATTATTTGTAGTGGCCGAACCTTCCGAACCCACAAAATCCTTTTCCCCATCTTCCGTTGCCACCTAAGAAGACAAAGACACCTTCGCCAACACCATCGCGTCACTATAGGCTGTTACGGATTCACTGGATGCTTGAACCACCCTTACTAGCTTGACTGGCATGGTGTAGGACTGAGTCTGAACACTTGAACCACCAAAACTATCTGCACCCATCACTGCTGGAGCAATATTAGAAGACATTGTGGTCGAGGACACCACCGGCACCAACATCGACCCACTCAGGTCACCATTCGCCAACACCAGGTCGTGGGATGCATGGGCCACTTCCTCTGGTCCTATCGGCATAGTGGATGATGGAGCAAAACGGGTCCGGCTGTGCTGAACTCCGTCACCTACCACTTCTGTCGCTGCTACGAAAGAGCTCATGTCCGAGATCACCATCGGCGACACCGCAAGCATCACCGCTGTAGTGGGCAAGTCATTGGAGCTCTCAACTTTCTTCGAGTCAGTGGTTTCACTTCTACTTAGGCTCGGAATAGCTAAACAGTTCTAATGAGAAGTCTCCAGAACGTTAAGGCCACTAACAGAACTTTCTCCAGCCTCAAAGTTACATGGGCTTGACAGACCCAGGCCCAAATTAGACTCATTATTTCCCAGATGACCCACTGCCTTACTCAAAGTTACGTGGGCTTTGTGAGTGCATGGGCCCAGCCCCACGGTTTTATTCTGAACCTTATTACTCTCTTTTTCTACCCAGTTGCCAGCTAATTTACCACTTTTAACTCTATCCCAGGAAACCCGCCTCTTTCCAAACTCATTAACATCCACAATCAGCCCTCTCCCTAACCAACGTGACTTCCTATTATCATGCAACTTTCCAAACTCAACAAATTTTGAATTCGAATTAAACTTCAAAGGAATATTGAGCTGATTTACTTCCGGAATTTTCTCCTCAAAAATCTCCTTACCATTAATACCACCTTCCCCACCCTCACCACCACCCACGGCTGCCAGGGGAAAACTACTGGCCTGAGTTTCATACACTACTACCTGTGTGCGAGAATTATCTCTCGGAGGCTCCAAAATATTCTCCACGACACCATCCTTGACCTTCTCTTTGATACAAGGCTGCTGAACAGGCTTCAACCTTGCCTGCACTGGAGCTTTGACAGCTTCCACATAGGACCTGGCAGTACGATTTTTTGGAACCTGCTTATACTTGTACGGTACAAAGTTCAGTCCACCCAAAGCATATTGGGAAGGTTCCAATATTCTTCTTAATTCAATCCCAAAAGTTCTCCATCCTCCTTGTGACTTACCGGCAGGAATAATGATAGTTCTTCGCAACCCCCCTACCTTAAGCTCTGTCATAGATAAGAACTGTCCAAACGAGTTGGACCCCCGTTGCAAAGTGTAAGCGGTATCACCATCCCTGAAAGTGAAAAATTGCTTCGGATTAACCCCTATCACGGTGTGTTCCAAACTCCTCATCACCCAAAGCGCTGCACTCTTACCCATGAAAACCGATTGCATGTAATATTTTCCTCGTTCAAAAATCTTAAGGGAATAAAAGTTCTCTCCTTCCTCCACCACCAACTGAAACAACTTAGATTCAATAAAAAAACTTCTAAATCCACCCATACTAAACCAAGAAAACAACACAACACAGGATTTATGACTAATTCGAGGTAGCTGGGCCTCCAAATAACCTACTGCCTCATGATCCTAGAGAGAGTCATACGTATAACATATATAAAAATAAAATTAAAAAAATTGATTACTAAATTGACCTATAACTTCATATTGCTTATAAGGAAGGAGCTTAACGGTAGTTGGCATCCAGACTAGAGAGATCCAAACCTTCCTAGGTTACAGGTTCCTTACGCCCTAATCTACATACTATGAATAATATTTGGGTTCATACGGACAGGGAACCTATTAAACCTAGGAAGACTGTCAGACAAACAAAACGAAAAAATTGACTCCAAATTTGTTTTGTGCAATGCACATGATAATGCACTAGTAATGCATAAAATGTTGTTCCCAAAACGTCCAGACACAACATATAAGCTGCACTGGTTTTAAGGAGAACATTATTCTGGCTTCACATAATTAGCATCACAAAAATTAAATTAACTTCAGTGTGAGCTGTATTGCACAGTGGCAAATGTGAAGCCACAAAAATTGAGCCAATACTCAAATTTTAAACCAAAACAATGCCTTGAAGCACTTAGAAATGAACCTGTCATTCTCCTTAAAAAGGCACTAATCTCAGAAGTATCTCAAAGCAGTACTTTGCTCAGCTCTTGAAAATAATTTTTTTATCGTTATTTTTATTAAGATTGTGATAATAAATACAATATACTAATAAAAAAAATTATGAAGTATTCCTAATTCTAGGATTATAAGCCTATTTTTTCACATTAAAAAACTTCAAATAAATAATCCATAAAAAGGTCATGGGATCTCTTTGAAAAGAAAAAGTAAAAATTCCTGAAATGATTAACACATTTCAATTAATAAAGACGAGTTCATAAAAAGCTCACAAAAGGGAACACGTGAATTCAAAGAGATAAAAGAGGAAGAGAAAGATATTGAGAAAACAATGGATGGATACGTCATGGATCTGGAGCTGGCTGATCTTGGCAGGCATTTTAAGCTTATATTACTATGGAAGATTTTTCAGACTTCCTAGCATGCTCTTGTGCATTCTAGATCCTATCCCTCGCCCATCAGCTGAAAGATGAGAGTGAGCCTATTTTGCTCTAAAATTATTAAAGGGATATATCTGGATCTGTTGCAAAATGATAATACCTAATCCCTTTTCTAGAAGTGTAGAAAAGAAAAGGATGATTCCGACCAGAATAAAGTTTTGAGTCTTTTATTAATCAGTTATTTATATTGGATTTTTATAAATGAAATATTAATTTAATAGACTATTAATTTCTTTAGTATAAGTAAATTGAGAAAATTCTGTCTTATGTATGCATGCACGTATGTTACCTTTGAGGACTCGGATGATGAAAATTCTGAACAGGAGTAAAAGAAATCTTGAATAATGTATCATGTTTTACTTCAGAAATTATATTGTAGATAGAATTTGATGGTTTTAAACCTGACTCTATCATCACTTTATGTAGGACTTCAGCCTTAATCCACTTCCCATCCTCGTAAAATACTCCAGCAGTTTGAAGTTTGAACTGTAAGTAGCCACATTTGGAACCGGCCAACTCTCCCATTTCTTTAAGCAACATCAATGCCCTATAAGAGCTACCCTTTGCAGCACCCAAGAAACAGCTTTAAGGCATCTCACTCATTCATTTAAACAGCTTTAAGGCTGCTTTCATATTAAGTTTCATGCATGACCCATGTATTAAGATACCACATGTATAAACATCTGGAACAAACCAGTATTTCCATAGAAGATTATATCTGAAATGCTTCTTCCATGTCATCTGATCTACAAAGGCATCAATAAGAATTGTAAATGTCCCTTTAGAAAAAGAAATTCCGCTCTCCTCCATTTCCCTAACCAAATCAGCAATTCACACTAAATTTTCAACTCGACAGAAACCTGCAATTAGAACATTGGAAGTCACCAGAGTTGGATATTGACCACTTGACTGCAACTGATCGAATAAACATGCAGCCTTCTCCAACTTTCCAACAATACAAACCCATCTATCAGGGTGTTTAAGTAATTAAATTTGGATAGAATCAAATGCTTTTCATTTGATCCACCAACTTCTCAGCCTCCCAAACTCTCTTGACGCAACCCACCAACCAATGTGTTGTATGTAAAAACATTACAAACCACCCATCTCCCACACATTTCATCAAGCAGTTCTAAACTTTTACTTTAAATTCCATCATTACAATATTCATTAATCATACAATTGTAAGTATATAAATTAGGAAACACCCCATTGTGCTTCTTTTTCTCATACAGCTAAAACCCATGCTTCTTTAGGCCTTTCTTGAAAAACCATTGATCAACACCGTGTAAGTGTACTGATTAGCAACCAAAACAAGCTCTCCTATTTTACAAAACAACACCTAGGGTCTCCATTCTTCCAACACCCATCAATCAGAGATTCAGAGTAGAGTATTTGACAACATTAGCAGACAAACTCATCTCCTCCAACTGACCAAATGCTTAAACCCTTTATACAAATCAAAGCCTCACAACAACCTTTAATCATAATCCCAAAACTACATACATCCATTTGAAAATTCCTCTTTGTTTCATTGAAAACACACAAAGCTTTCTCAAAACAATTTGATCTGATAAGAAAACCCAAAAGATTATAAAAGCATTTGGTCCAGGCGTGAGGCCCTTATTAATCATCAGACTTAAATAGAATAGCAAGTGCTTTAGTAATTAAGCTTGGACATAGGCACTGATGATTGCTTCATAAGATAAAAATGGGTTGAATCTAAATTCCAATTGCTGTGTGTCAAATAGTAGAGAAGATCAGATAATGAAGTAAAGGTAGGGGAGGAGATCCAACCATAGTATTTGTAGAATGAGAGAATGAATGTGTGGTATCATTTTGGAGGATAGGAGGTGGTGTATGATGAAGGAAACAGATTGGTGGGTGTGTTAGGGGCTAGGACAGTTGAGGAGTTGAAGGGTGAGAAAGCATTCAATGGCAGGCTTTTCACCATTTTTTGGATGAGGACAAGAACATGGTGCATTTGTGACATTTTCCTGTCGTTGCTTATGGTGCATGCACTAAACTTTTACACCTGTGGGTGTCCCTGGCTTTGTATTGTCCTTCGTGGAAACACTGATAGATAGGTACTGGAAAGTATTAAAGCCACATCATCACTAGGTTTATAAATGATAGATGGTAGAAGTCCTCTAAATGGGAATATCACGGGGGCTTTTGTGAAAAATGCAAATTTAAAATTAATTGTAAAATGCAGCAGTTTTCAAATTATTTAGGAATCTATAGCACTTTTGAAACCATGTTTTGAAGGCACAATTTTGAATCTTGAAATCCTCTTATTTTCCGCTAATGTGGCGAAGCTAACAAGGACATTTTTAATTCAAAAGAATATGTCCATGTGGAAATAGTATCTTCAAGAAACAATTTTCAGCCAACCATTGCAACCCCCCCCCCCCCCCCCCCTTCTTTTTTTAATCCACTGTTCACTATGAAACAGGGAGAAACACACAAAAGGTTTCAACAAGAGTGGAGCTTGTCTAAAGGCTACCTCTGAAAAGTCAATTTTCAATAAATTTCGGCCCATATAATTATTTTTAAAAAATCTATAATTAAATGGATAGTTTTTATTTTTTGGATAAATAATAATGGTTTATTGAAAATGAAAAGAAAATGATCCCCAAGTACACAGGAAACGCACAAAGGATGCAACAAAGTTTCATCCAAAATTACATAAATCTAGAAATTCCTCAAAGGAAGAAAAGGAATAGCCACTCAAAGCAGCCAACCAATCAAACATGGTTTCAAACATAGCCACTAAAAGATAAAATTTTAGCTCCATAGGCAAACCCTCAACCCCATCAAAAGTTCGAAGCTTTCTCTCCCTCCAAATGGACCACACAACACAATGAGGATACATTAACAGCTGATAATATTATCTAAACATTTCCTGGAATATAGGTTCCATACAAAACTAAATTGCATACTAAGAGACTAATATTTTGGTTCAGTTCAACTGGTTAGCGTCGAGCTTTTTATACCTAGGAGGACCGTTGAGCAAACAAAACGAAAAACAAACTCCAAAGATATTTCTGTGAAAAACACATGATAATGCACCATTAATGCATAACATGTAGTTCCCAAAACGTCCAGACACAACAATATAAGCTGCACTGGTTTTAAGGAGAACATTATTCTGGCTTCACATGAAGAGCATCACAAACATTAAAACGACAATGCGAGCTATATAGCACAGAGGCCAACTGTGAAGCCACAAAAAAAACATAAGTCCCATGATGTTTGAATAACCATTTGGATTAGCTTAAGTACAACATTTTAAAACCTCAATTTTTTATAGCTAAAATTATCCAAACTAACACTTTGAAGTCACTATTTCCTGTCAAGCTTAAGTAGTAAAAGCATTTGAAAAAAAAAAAATAGAAATCTAATTTATAGTCACAATTCACAAATAATAAACAAAATTAGGAATTGATTGAGAGGGACAAAAGAGGAAGAGAAGAAATGGGACCTGTCACGGATCTGGAGCTGGTCGATCATTGTGGACATTCTGATCTTATCTTCCTCAGGAAGAGTGTCCAGATCTGCTAGCATGCTCTTGTCCATACTTGATCCTATCTCTCAGTCTCTCAGCTTTTTCAACTTCCTAACACAACTAAGTTTTTGTTAGGGTTTATGAACAAGCTCTCTTCAGTTGCTCTGATTCACTATTACTTTTATAGCAACAAAGCACGACGTCGTTTAGTCGACTTCTCTCTCTCTCTCTCTGTGTGGAGTCTTTTTTGGGCCTGGTCCGTTAGTTAGATTCATCATTCATATGAAAGTTTGTGTCTTGCCCGAATGATGGTGGGCCTATTGATTTCGTCCACTAATAATTTGCTGATTATAAGTGTATAGAAAAATTTTAAATGTTTTAGTCAAAGAATTTTTATTTTTATTTTTATTTTTTTTATTTGGGTAAATTATATTTTAAATCATATGTCATAAGGGTAGCTTCAAATAAAACTTTATTGGCTTCAAAAGTTTCAGTTTTCCTTTTTTTCAAGTGAAAGTTTAAAATTAAATTTGGAAATTTGAGAGAGAGAGAGAGAGAGTTATTGCACAATGTGACATAAATGACCATATTTGTAACTTTGTTACTGTTTGCCTAAAGTGACTAGGAAATTACTTTATAAAACTATTATAACGAATAAAAGAAACAGGTTAGCAACTTTATAAAACTATTATCACATTCTACCATGGAAAAAATATATATACAGAGCCACCACAAGACGCGAGTTACATTATTACTGCTTGTAAAAAAGAATTAAGTTAGCGTGCAACATAGTAGAGCCTATAGTTAGATTTGATTTAGCTGTTTTTATTGGCATGTTGTCAGTCTAATAGCCAAAAAAAAAAAAAAAAACATGAAAATAGTTGTGGTTTTTAAGTAAAACACAAACACTCTTGAAGTTTTGAGTGAACAATTGACTTCCATGTGATATTGTAAAATTTATGCAAAAATTATTAACCATTAATGAAAATAAATGATGAGTTAACCAATATTCGGGTAGCCTAGTTGGTAAGATACCAGGCCAATAAGTCTCAAAACTTGAGTTCAAGTCTCAAACAACTAGTTGTGTGTTGGTGTTTCTTATATTCCATTTTCATCTTAAATGGTTAATCCAAAAAAATAAGTGAGTTCTCCACACAAACTGAAAATATGAGGTCTCGCATAGGAGTGAGTAATGTGCTATTATGGTCATGCCCAGATAGGAAAGTCACACTAGTTGCCCCCTCTACCCATTTTTTTTACCAAAAAAAAAAGATGAATTGCACTTATGAGACGTGTCTCTATATTATTTTCACATAAAATTGTACCACATAATACAATTGAGTGCCTAAACATGTTAGAGAGTGGCTACCATATGTAATTGTGCGGAGTGGTCAAAATCTGCTGTCACTTCTCCAGCGAAGTGGAGGTGTTTGTGTTTTCTGGTTGGATTATGGTTCAATGGAGTATATTTTGGTTTTTAATCTCAATTAGTTGTGTGACTATAATGTAATATATATTAAAGCAATACACATTGCATTTTTAAATTGGACGGGAGGACCATTAAACACTACATAATTTTCTGCAATGTGTGTCTTGTTACTATCCAATGTAATTAAAAAAGAAAAAAACTTGTATTAAAGAAAGAAAATGCTAAAGAATGCAAGTTATTTTTTTTTCCTACTCAAAAAAAAAAAAAAAAAAAAAAGGTTATCATTGTTTCTGCCAAGAGCCAAGTAGTTCAATGGATTGGTATCTCCTAACACCTCCAAGACATTTAGAATTCAAATCCCTCATCTTCATTGTAACTATTGAATTATAATCCTATCAAAAAAAAAATATATATATATATATATATTGAATTAAAAAAAAAATGTTACCATGATTTCTGCAATATATTAAAAAAAATGTAAGTATGTTTGTTTCTAAATAAAATAAAATAAACTATTGGAGTTATTATTAAAAAAAAAGAATTAAAGAGTGGATACCCACTGTAAGAACTCGAAAATTATGGCCCAAGCCCACTGAGAATAGTGATGCTCGTACCTTCAAATTAAGTCCAAAACAATAGAATTTGTGTAGAGAATGGGAAAATGATTATGGTGTAGGTTCAATAAAGTTTAGGTCTAAGGCCGAAGATCCAAGTAAGAAGGGAAGAGATTGATTCGAAGAGTAATTGATATTAATGCTTTCCTCGAGTCAATTTAGGATGAGTTCTTATACAAAGATCTACGCAAGTCTTAAGCTATATCCCTCACCACTGTTCCAGTTCTTATCTTTTTAATCTTGATCTCTTAGAAAAATCCTCTCCCCTTTTAGCTAGGGAGTTCCTCTCCCTTATATACTCTTTTTTCTTTGCATCCTAACCCTCCACTTGTATACTTCAAGACTTTCCTAAGGACACTTGTCCCATAAAAGTTCTGCTGAAAGTGGTAGAAGGGGCTACTTAGCTGTGAATTTACTGTTCATGTGTTATTTCCTCATTAATACAGCTGATAAGGTTGTTGCTATTCATTCAATGTGGAGGTAGTAGGTAAGCTTTTACAGAAAACTTCTTCCAACTGCTTTGGCCTTCATCCAGAAGGCTACTTCGCCCACTTGGGCGCTCCCGTGGCATTGTGCACCTTCCTCATTCTCTTCTTAGGTAAACCAACTTCTCAGGTCAAAAATGCTCTACAAATGAATTGATGAAGGACATATAGCTCCTTATGGCCTCCTCGGTCCTCGGACCCCTACACCCACAAAGGAAGTTTGCTAAGTTTTGTCAATTGCCCAAATCATGAGGTAATTTTTTAAAAACTAATATAAAAATAGGTTTCTTTCTCTATATTTTTTTTATCAATTTTCATCTTGGCTATGCATCAGTATCGCAAAGCTGCAGGTATAGAATATACCTAATATACTTATAATTTTTTTTCTATATTTTTATTAGTTTTCTTCTCTCTTTCTCCTTTATTAATAATATTACTCTTTTACCTATTAAAAAAAAAAAGTTACAAGTATAGAATAAAGATTATTAGGACCTATGCAAGCCTCCTAAGGTGAACCCAAAATGACAAATACCAAACCTCTTTCTTTCTTTATTTTTTTTTCTTTAATTTTAAAATTTAAAATTTAAAATTTAAAATTTAAAATTTAAAATTTAAAATTTAAAATTTAAAATTTAAAATTTAAAATTTAAAATTTAAAATTTAAAATTTATTATTATTATTATTATTATTATCATCTTTTTTTAATAAAAAAATCAATTGTTATAGTTTCTAGGGAAGATGATCTACTCCTAATTAATTCCTCTGAATTCCCTCTAAATTTTAACTAAATTTGAGACAATGTGACATTTATTTGATTTGATTTGATTTTTTTTTTTGGTGGTGGTTGAAGAAAAATTAAATGGGAGGAGATCTTTTTCTTATTTCTTAGTCTTTTGTTTGTTTGTTTTTTTTTTCTTGCTAATTCTATGGTTGGGAAAATGGGATTTGAACGTGATAATTGAGTGACAAGACTCTAGGTGATATGTCTAGTCTTATTATGGGTAGAAAGCTACTAGAAACATGAGAAAAGATGCACCATAACAACAACAAAATACCACAAACCCAAATCATAAGACCCTTTCATTTAAAAAAAATCAAAGGAGATGGAAAACAACAATACTACATGCACCCATTTTCATACCCAATTTCACACCTTATTGATTTGTGCGATTATGAGTGTTTTTTTTTTTTTTTTTTAAAAAGATGGTCCACGTAAACTAGAATGGACAGAAAGTGTCTATCACTCATATTTTCACACATCAACATGTTATGAAATTAGGTGTGAGATTGAGTGTTTCTCTAGAATTATTAGATGGCAATTTTTGTTTTAATACAAGATAAAAATTCAACCCTAGTCTAATCTAAGTGTATATATATGTGAAGCTTTCTCTTGAAGACTTGAATCTCGGTCCTTACCTATCACACCCCACAAGAATTTTTGTACTTATGGAGTGACCATCAAGCCGAGTTGCGTGGTGGTGATGGAAAACTTAGACGAATGTGAGGAGATCTTCTTCCTATTTGAGCTATAATAAATTGAATCTTTCTCATGAGCAATTTTATCAAACACGTGGAAATGGAAACAACCATGATTGAGATTTTTGATTCAATTTTTGCGTAATTTCAGGTTGTAACTAAACAAAGACTTGTGGATAGATGCCTATTGGAATTGCTGGCAGATTCAAAAAGTTGGGTTCACTAGCTTGGTCTTTTCACTTTTGTGGAAGTCTAATGGCAAGTCAACGATGATAAGAAAGAGGGCAGCGTATCTCGCGGTTTAGTCTCTTTTTGACACACAAAAAATCAGATTCTAATGTGGAAGCTTGGTACTAAACAGCAAAGTTTGAAAGCCAGTCAAGTATACTAGGGCTGCAACTAATTTTATGAGCTTAATTGCTTAGAAATTACTTTCATTCTACTTAAAGAGGCCTTTCGATTTCATATCAGTTATCTTAAGCCACGCTTATTTTTTCTGCAACAAAAAAGACTTGTAGACGTAGATGGATGCCTTGACAGCCTTGTGGATTAGTCTGTACGTAAGTACTGTAGGCATAATTATAAAGTTGGGTCCACTAGCTTGTTCTTTTTTGTGGAATTCTAATGGCAGGTCATTGAGCATAAGAATTGCTGTAGAATAGTACACAGCGCATCTTGCGGTTTAGTCTATTTTTGATAAACAGAATATCAGATGCCAATGTGGGAGCTTGGCCCTAAACAGCAAAGTTGAAAGTAAGTCAAGTCTACTTGGGCTGCAATTAATTTCATAAAGGGATAATATCCTTTCACACTACATAATTGATGCAGAAATGGCCTTTCATAAACTTGCTCAGAACTTTCTTTCATTCTACTTAAAGGGCCCTTTCTAATTTCAAATCATTTCCCTACTCTTTTTTTCTCTCTTGCTTACTCAGTCTCATGGGTTCTATATCTTTTTCTGTTCTCTTCTTACTAACAATGTCTTTACTTGCCGTTGATGTAAAAGCCCAACAAAACCATTCCAATGTGATACCCTTAGGCTCTTCTCTTTCCCCTATTGCTAACCGTACTTCATGGCTCTCACCTTCTGGCCTTTTTGCCTTCGGTTTCTATCCACAAGGCAATGGTTTCGCTATAGGAATATGGCTGGTTAATCACCCAGAGAACACAATTGTCTGGACTGCAAAACGTGATAACCCGCCTGTCTCCTCAAATGCTACATTGAACTTAAAAAGTTATGGGCTTCTGCTTCGCACTGAGCAAGGTGACGAAGATCTCACACTGCAGTCTCCACAAGATAAGTTTTATGTACCTGCGCATTCAGCATCTATGCTTGATTCTGGTAATTTTGTGCTCTACGACGACGCTTCTAGTGTTGTTTGGGAAAGTTTTAAATTCCCAACTGACACCATATTAGGAGGTCAGAATCTGTCTAGTGGCAAGGAATTGGTGTCTAGTGTATCTAGATCAGACCACTCACGTGGACGTTATTGTCTCAGGATGCAGGACGATGGAAACCTTGTTTCCTATCCTGTAAACAATACATATATTTCAGAAAATGCTTATTGGAAAATATCTTATGATTATGATCATACCTGCAGCTACAGTAACCGGTGTTTTATGAGTGATGGGACTTTTGGCAATTCTATCAAGCTCAGTCTTGACCAAAGGGGTCTACTAAGCTTAGCCAATAGCAGTTCCCACATACACACTTTGGCCAATAATTCTTACCTTGGCAAGAAAGATACTGTTATCTATCGTGCCATACTTGATTCTGACGGAATTTTCAAGTTGTATTCACACCACTTTTTCCGCAATACTAGCTCAAGGGTGTCCTTGGTGTGGCCTGCTTTGCATGATCAATGTGAAGTGAAAGGTTTTTGTGGCTTCAACAGTTACTGCATAGGCGTGGGCTCCATAGCTGAATGTCGATGTTTTCCTGGATTTGAGTTCATGAACAGCGGGAATAAGTGTTTGGGCTGCTATAAAATGGGCTGCAAAGATGGTTGTAGCAGCAGTAATGATTCAACGATACCGTACGACATTATTGCTCAGCCGAATATATCCTGGGGCGATTTTCCTTATTCAATGGTACGTACAGAGCAGGATAATTGTAACAAGTCTTGCCTTGGAGACTATAATTGTGGGGCTGCATTATTTTACATGAATGGCACTTGCACAAAATATAAGCTTCCACTTAGATATGGTAGAAGTCAAAATTCGTCAGCTATAGCTTTCTTTAAGGTGATTGGGAAAAATGGTCCAGACCATCCCCCTCCATTTCCGGGAATATTGATGAATAGCAAAAGAAAGATGATTTTGATTCTTTCACTGACTTTGGGTTCCATTGCATTGTTGTGTTCTGCAATTGCAATATCTTGTTTCTTCATATATAGACATCAAGTTCATAGGTACAGAAAGCTGTCGTTGGAAAATGTGAATCTGGAATTTGCAGAAAATTTTACCTTGCGTTCATTTTCTTACAGTGAGCTTGAGAACGCAACAGATGGATTCAAGGAAGCGTTAGGTAAGGGTTCTTTTGGATCGGTTTATAAAGGGTATTTATCTGAAGCTAACAAAAGTATTGCTGTTAAGAGGCTAGAGAAATTTGTGGAAGAAGGGGAAAGGGAGTTTCGAGCTGAAATGACTGCCATTGGAAGAACTCATCACAGAAACTTAGTTCAGTTGCTTGGTTTCTGTATTGAGGGATCTAGAAAGCTTCTTGTTTATGAATACATGAGCAATGGTTCACTTGCATATCTTCTCTTCAAGACTAAAGAGCGCCCACTTTGGAGGGAAAGAGTGAGAATTGCACTAGAAGTGGCTAGAGGGGTCTTCTATCTACATCAAGAGTGTGAAGTCAATATCATCCATGGTAATCTAAAACCCCAAAATATACTCATGGATGAAAATTGGACTCCAAAGATCTCAGACTTTGGATTGGCGAGGCTATTAGTGCCAAATCAAAAGAGAAATATCACCACGGATATTGAAGGGTCAAGTGGGTACTCAGCACCTGAATGGGAGAAAAATGCCCTGATATCAATAAAAGTGGACATTTTCAGTTACGGGATGATGCTTTTGGAGATTGTATGTTGCAGAAGCAACATAGAAGTGAATGTTTCAACAGCAGATGAGATTCTTCTATCTAACTGGGTATATAATTGCCTTGTGGCTGGAGAGTTGAATAAGCTTTTGGAAGATGAAAATGTAGACATGAAGACACTAGAAAGAATGGTGAAGGTGGGCTTGTGGTGCGTTCAAGAAGATCCAGCTCTGCGTCCTCCAATGAAGGATTTAATCCTGATGTTGGAGGGGACAATGGATATAGAGGTCCCTCCATCTCCAGCTATTTCTCATTCTTGATATGTCTACCTTAAACTTGTAATAAATACACACGTATGTGTATATATATATATATATATATATATTTTTTTTTTTTTTTCAACATTGGACATCTTTGTTGGAATCATTCAAAGATGTAGTTATAAGACTTTTAACAAGTGAATATTTGTATACTCTTCTCTTGTATGTTTGTTTTAATTATTGTGTTTTTTTTTTGTGTATGGATCTTTTTATAAATAAAGTATCTTATTTCTTTTATTATAATGATGTTTATATTAGTTGCATAGTTATTTAAGAGTAATGTTTATTACACACACTCTGTTATACACATATTTACATACATGCAATAAAACAACTAAAATCATGACTTAAAATCACGATTTTAATTGTTTTTTCACATGTGTGTGTAATTGTTTTACACTCACTAATGTACATAATAACTTCATAGAATGTTCCTATTTTCAAAGTCAGGGATTTTTTTTTTTGTTTTTTTTGGGGGATATGAAGAATCACTCCCCTCCCAAACTTAAGCCAAAATGACGCCCCCATTGAGTTTCGTGAGAAATCAACATATAAGTTTTGCCATTAATAATACTAGGTTGTAACTTGTGCTTATACATGAAAACATTTAACATCAATGATGAAGAAGTGGTCGAACTTAGGTGTGTGAGGTGGTTGTCTCATCTTTCACACGGAGTACTATGAATGAATCACTTGGAATCAAAATTAAGAAAATAAAATTGGCACTACAAAACTAATTTAGATTATGATTGTTCCTCCATATTAATATAATCAATATTAATATCTATTATATTATCGACTAAACGTAGGTACAATATTTTAGGTGTTGTTCCTTAAGTTCCTCAGTTAAATCACTACATGTAGTCTATTTATCTACATCAAAATAAATAGTGTTAATTCATTTTTAACACTATCAGTCCCTCTTATTTTTTTAATATATTTTTTAATTATCTATTAGAAACCCAAACCTAGCCAGCGATTATCCCTCTCAAACCTCAAACTTCACCCTTTCTCCTCCTTCGATAACAACCTTTCTAAGCTCTGCTACACTGCCACTAACATCCTCTTTGTCATCATCCATAAAAGTAAGATTGTTGTGGATGAGAGACATGGTGTGGATTATCTCAACGGTGCAAACAACAACATGACCATGGACTTGGTGTCTCTAACAAGCTCACACACCATGTGTAGAGAGCATGGGTTAGGTTGGCTTCTACTTCATCACCTCCTCCAGTATTGAACTGTTGAGAACACAAACCAGGTGAAAAATTTCAGATCTGGGTCAATTTCATCACATTCCCTATGAGGCAGGGATGGAGCTATTGTTGGACCTACCCCCCCCCCCCCCCCCCAGATTTTTAAAATTTTTTTTTAGTGTATATATATATATATAATATTATTTTTAGCAATTTGTTTCAATAAAATTGTACTTTGCCCCCCTCAAAAATATTATTGATATTTTTAAAAGCTATAAAAAAATATTAGCCCAACAAAAAAAATTAAGCCCAAACAACACCTCAAAACAAACACACACACAAAAAAAAAAAAAAAAAATCAAAGCCGATTCTAACCAGATATCTAACTAGCCTAGGAGTAGGAAACACCCAACTTACCTCAAGACACACATATAATAAAAGGGAAAAAAACTAAAAAGAAGGGGATTTCTAAGCCATTCCAAAAAAAAAAAAAAAAAGAAGAAGAAAGGAAAACCTAACTTACAGCTAAACACAAAGGAGTTCAGCAGTGGCACTACAGGTCTGCAAAAGCAAAGGTATGTTGGAAAATCTGGTTTTCCATTTCATACAAAACACACAGCGGAAGCAACAATCACGGATCTACTTCATTCATGAGAGAAAACATGTAACCTTGAATTCTAGAACAAAGAATAGAAAACGTACCTTGATGCAGTAAAATTCAAAACAAAGATTTGAGAATACCTCTAATCAACATCTCAATTCCACATGGTGCCCAAGAAGTGTGGTCTCTTAATCATTTTACACGTATGTGTTCAAGGGAGAATAAGAGAGCGACTTACACTCACATATACACTATTTTCATAATCCTAAAAATTTTGTATGTTTCTCTTATTATATATAACTAATTATCTAATTAGGCTAACCTTTTGGGTCTGCCCAATTGGGTTTTAGTTTGTGGCTTGAGATGAGACCAAAGGGAACATACAAGACTCTAGCTCCAATAGGCCTTAGGCTTATCTGTCAACTCTTGACAAGTCCAAAGTTACCATTAATTATATTTAATACCACTATATAAATATAATTGCATTCTAAGCCTTATTAATAAATTATATCCCAAGACTCTAATGATATCATTTGACCCCTCTATGAAATATCCATAATGAACAAAATCATAATGAATTGTCACTTTGTAAACAACTATTTTATCATCGAGTACCCAGTTTAATCTTTTAGTTATTCATATTTATTGAAATTCGATTTCAATAAATATAAGCTTTAGTAACTCCTTACTAAAGTGGGCGTCTTGAATAACCAGTTCCCATTAAACTTATCTCAAGGGGATATTTTGTGTCTCTATAAAAAGAGATTATAGATTCTATCTTGAGAATATATGTTCCCTCAACATTATGTGTGGTTATCCAACATACTAAGATTTTGATCGTGAATATTAGATTTCACTTTTGATATATCAAAGTAACTTATATTTCATGATCGGGTTCACTATCCTCTCAAGATTGAGAGTCTATGAAATTATAAATCGTGAGATTAATTATTCAGGTGATAGTTGTTGATTAAATAATTAATCTCACATCGATTCAGTTCAATATGTCTTAACACTTAAGACACATCAACACATCAACTAGAAGTCTCCACTTCCATGATCAAGACAAACTATCTTAGTTGATGTGTTATAGTTTTCGCAGATGAAATTGCCACTTTCATCACCGACTACGAGCTATATTTTGAGTTTACAAGGATCTTGTGATTTATATCTTCTATGACTAAATAACATAAATCACATACAATGCATCTCAAGGACTATGCTAATGTCTTATTAGTTCATTTATAAATTGTCTCATATAATTAAAAAATTTAATTAATGTCAATAAATTGGATTTTAGGGCATAAACCCCAACAATCTCCCACTTGCCCTCAAAGACAATTTACCATATATCTGACATTTATTTCCCTTTAGAGTAATTCATAATCACTCTAAGGCAAGGTTTGGAAACAAGTTTCAACCAGATTTATTGCATAAATTATCTTTTCTACTACTACATCTCATGTACTCATATCTCTCTAATGAGTATCTTCACTACCTAGGGTGAACACATATCTTGAAGTCTAACTTCATGAATCATAATCATACTACAAGTCATTACTTGTACAACTAGTAACCATCAAATCCTCACTTTGGTGGATAAGCATATAATCTCTCATTCCCCTAAGATATTTGAGTATATGTTTTACTCCCACTAAATTAAGTGATCTTAGATTCAATTGATATTTGCTTACCATGCCCACTGCAAAATAGATATTTAGCCTAGTATATAATATAGTATAAAGACTTCCTATTGATATGGTATAAGGAACCGTCTTAATATGCTCTTCCTTTTATATGTCTTAGGACTATAGTCTTTTATAAAGAAACTTCAAACTTAAAAGGAAAGAATCTTTTCTTAAAGTATTACATGATATACTTGGTTAGAATCTAATCTATTTAAGCCGTTTAAGATAGACCCAACATCCTAATTTCTGAATTTTAACAAAATTTAATTCTTAGGATGTGACCAGTCTTTCCCAAGTACTTTATATCAAACTAGACTAGACAACAAAAAACTCCATTGATGACAATAACTCTACATCATTCTAAATTATTAGAATGTCATCAACATACATTAAGAGATTTATTATTCTATATAGCTTTTACACACATAAGGTCTTTTAATACTTGATCAAAATCAAACAATTTGATTGCTTGATCAAAGATGATATTTTATGATTTAGATGCTTGCTTTAGTCCATAAATGGACTTTAAGCAACTTGCATACAAAACACAACTGGTTCTTTGCTATAAACAAGTCTAGTTACATCATATAGATGTTTTCTTCAAGATTGCTACTAAAAGAAGCTTTCTTGATATCCACTGACATATTTCATCTAAATGAAATATAATGGATAAGAGAATTTAGATAGAGTCAAACTTGACTATTGGTGAAAAAATCTTTTCATAGTCGAACCATTTCTTTCTGAATAAATCTTTTCGCCACTAGTCTTAACTTTGAAGGTCTGTACCTTCAAATCTATCAATCTTATTTACTTGTATACCTCTTTGAAAACAATAGGCTTAATGCCATTAGGCGCCTCTATAAGCTCTAGACTTCAAATAGAATCTAATCCTATTCACATAACCTTGATCCAGTAATCTATATTCATATCATCTATTGCCTTTACGTAGGACCGAGGATCAAATTCATATCCAGTAATCCACCTACACATCACCTCAGATTCAAAAAGAAATTCTACATGTTATTTCAACCAAAGTGAAGAAGGAAATTAGGGAAGAAATTGGTAATCAAAGTTTTGCATATTGGTTAATGACGCTTGTGATGAATCCATGGAAGAGCAAATCGTTGTGGTTTTAAGATATGTTGAAATAGATGGCTTTGTGTGAGAACGATTTTGTAGGATTGTTCATGTTGCTGACACTATGGCATTAACCTTTAAAAAGGAGATATATTATTTGTTCTCTAATCATTACTTAGATATCCAAAACATTTGGGGGCAAGGATATGATGGTGCAAATAATATGCGGGGTGAGTGGAATGGATTACAAGCTTTGGTTTTGAATGATTGTCCATATGCTTACTACATTAATTGTTTTGCACATCGCTTACAATTGGCATTAGTAAGAGCATAAAAAGCAGTTGTCCCTCTTAATGGATTTTTCACTAAATTGATTTTGGTTATCAATAATATTCGTGCTTCATGCAAACATATTGAGCAATTAAAAATTGCTAGAGCTTCCGACATTGCATATTTGATTGATATTGAAGAGCTTGAGACTGGGAAAGGACTTAATCAGATAGTCACTTTATAGTGACCTAGAGATACTTGTTGGGGTTCACATTATAAATCGGTTTCTAACTTGATAAAGTTGTTTAGTCCAACATGTGAAGTTCTACTAAAAATCATGGATGAAGGAAATTCTTCACAAAAAGTAGAAGCAGAGTTCGCTCATGAGGTATTAATTTCATTTGAATTTGTCTTCATCTTGCATTTTGTTAATGAAACTATGGGGATCACTGATAAACTTTGTCAAGCTTTGCAAAACCAATCGCAAGACATTTTAAATGCTACGCATTTAGTTTCATTGACTAAAAAACTTATCCAACAATTTAGAGATGAGAAATTGGATGACTTACTAGCTACTGTGATATCATTTTGTAAGCAACGTGGTATAGATGTCCCTAATATTTTTTTTTTAGAGATAATTACAATATGTTGCTAGCCCCGTATCTTGAACCCTTTCCCCCTTAGGCCGCCAAGCATTTTGTGCATGGGAAGATGTCAATTCAGTTACAAGGCCTTTGGCAGATGTCCCTAATATGAATGCTCGTTATGTTGCAAGATTTGGTCAAGCTCGTCATCAACAAGAGGACTTTACAAATGAGCATTATTATAAAGTAGATATTTTTAATGCAGGAGTAGATTCTTAATTGCAGGAACTAAATCATCGGTTTAGTGAGCAGGCCATGGAGTTACTTACGCTTAGCTTAGCTCAGCTCTAGACCCTCCAGAGGCATATGAATCTTTTTGAGTCAGTGATATTTGTTCATTGGTAGATAATTTTTATCCAATAGACTTCACAAATGATGAAAAGAATGATTTTAAGAAGGAACTTGATCTTTATGAGTATGATGTAGTTCAGCATTCAGGGTTCAAGAATTTGAAAAATATTTTTGAATTGTGCCAATGGATGGTGAGAACTAGAAAATCAAAATATTATCCGCTTATTTATAGAGTGGTCAAGCTTGTGCTTACTCTTCTCGTTTCTATTGCAACTATAGAACGAGCATTTTCAGCTATGAATGTTATCAAAATTGACCTTTGCAACAAAATGGAAGATGAGGTTTTGTCAGACGCTGTGATGTTATTCATTGAAAGGGATATCGCTGTGACAATTAGTACGGATTCAAATATCATAGATGATTTTGAAGATTTAAAAAGATGGCGAGTTCCATTTTCATAAATAATTGCATTGTAATATCTTAAAAAACAATAATTTTGTGTACTTTTCTTTGTTGATGGTTTATAAAATGAATGTTTATTTGGAGTTTCAAATTTTTTTTTTTTGTTTATACTTCTACCCCCCTAACTCCAAGTCCTGGCTCCGTCCCTGTTATGAAGGATTCATATTTGCGCTTTTGGATCCAAATTTGTGCTTGGCCCCATTGAGTAATCTAACACAAAAAAGAGGGAGCTGAGTGGTTTTTGGGGTAATGATTAGGTTCAACATGGTTTTGGTGTCATTGAGGATCTGACCAACATGTTAAAGAGTAAAAACTATTTATTTTGACGTGGATTAACTAATCACATGTAGTGATTTAATAGGGGAACCTAAGAAACAAGACAACCTAAATTTTTTTCTAAATTATATATTATAAAAGTTGGATCTCCAAACTTGAGGATGCACACAGTAATGACACGTACCTCTTTCTCAAGGCATGCAATAAGGACATGTTCTCTTTTTTATTGCTTTCACTATCCATTAATTACTTTTCACAAAAAAAAGAAAAAGAAATACAAAACAAAAAAAACTAATTATACATATTAATGGTAGGTTATAAATATTTTGTGCTAATAATATTAAGGTTAATTGTGCATTTATTATTATTTGTTAATCAATTTTGACCATCCCTTTTCCAAAAAAAAAAAAAAAATACAAAACAAAAAATATAACTATCTACTTTTATATATATTGACAATGGTTATGAAAATATGGAATAGAAAATCTAATTCTCATTTATAAAGGAAATTATTTTCTCTCCATAAACATTTTTGGTAAAAAAAAATAATAATAATGAATATGGAAAGTTTCAAATTGTCCCTTATATAGTACACAAGCTGGTGCAAGTGAGTGTACTGATTTGGCTACATCTTGGCCTTCCACGTGAACAACCTTGAAATATAGAAGCATGGACTTTGGTGAGAGGAGCTGCACCTTTGGTTCGTGCTAACAACATGATCACCATTAGAGAGAAAGAGATGCACAGTCTAGCATGGGTGGCGAGCACTACCATGAGAGAGAATTCAACTCCTATTGGTTAGAGGTTGCAGAACACCCCTCATTGGTTAGTACTAAGTTGGACCACTGCGAAGGAAATGTGCAAAGCCCTCAAGATCAGGGGCGGCTTGATGTATTTGGGGGCCTAAGGCGAAAATTGATTATCTTGTTTTAGATGCGAAATTATTACTAATTAACATAAATTATGTAGAATTTTTTCTTTTTTTAGAAATTTTATAGACAAAAAAAATTTGACAAAATTTTTCATACTTGTTGATGTATGTGGTAGATTGATAATGGTAAGTAAATGAGTGGTGTTAGTGGTAGACTTAGATGAGGACTAGTAAAAGTTTGATAACTAAACTCTTATTATTATTATTATTATTATTATTTTTTTTCTTAGAAGTGCAACATTCACAATATTTTTTTACAACATGTCCTAGGTTTTAAGTTGCTTTTTGTTTTCTACTTGAAAATATCACTATAATTATTTTTTTGCCATCAATAACAGGCTGTAACAACTTGCTACTTAGCATTAGTTGTAAAAGTGTTGTGAAAAATATTGTGGACGTTGCAATTTTTCTCTATTTTTTTTTTTTTTTTGGTCTGGTAAAAAAATATTATTTTATTTATTGATTATATAATACCCCTATTGGTTAAAATATGGGGGCCTTTTTTTTACTTGGGGCCTTAGGCGACCGCATCTCTTGCTCCACCATTCAGCCGGCCCTGCTCAAGATTCATGCTTTCCCTTTCCTCTTCTCTGCTTGTCCTTCACAATGGTACAAAGCCGCCCCTTTAGCCCATTATCCTAATAGAAACGGTTTTTCTCTCTCCTTCAGCCATAGTATAGTACTAGTAGTTGTATTAGGGTTTATGGGAGGGAATGAGAGTGAAACACTTGTTTTTGTACAACCAGTAACATTCCTCGTACTATAAGAGGAGAATGTTGCTGAGCAAAGGAGAGAAAAAAAGGTAGAAATCTGGGTAGGAAAGAAAGGCAGAAAAAGAATGGGTTTTTGGGAAGAACAATATTGTATAACCTTAAACTTTCTATATATTACATAGCTTTTAAGGGGGAAGGATATAATATCTTTCACCCACCGTGGTTTTTCATACTTTTCACAAGATTTTTCACGTACATCCTTTGTCATTCTTTATTTTTCAGTCTTGTCATTCTTTTCCATTTTATGCTTTGGTGTTAAAAATGACATTTTTGATACTCGCTAAACTTGACACCCAAATGTACCGTTAGGATTTAGGTTATTCACATATGAGTTGTCTTAAAGTCTAACTTGCACATACATCCATAAACCTATATGGTAGCCCAAAAGTTCTCTATTTAGACTTTGCTATTGTGCTACCACATTAGATTTGTCGAGTTTATTTTTTTCCCAAAAAAAAAATAAAACTTGTCTTATCACATTAACTATTCAACTTGCTGGTTACAAATACCCTTTTCAATTACCAAAACATAAAATGTCTCTTCCTTTTCCCCAACCTTTCCCCTCCCTCAACCCCTTTGTATCAAAAATACTTTTTTTTTCCTTCCTCTACATATTTTCATATTTATATATGTTTTTTTTTTCCCTAAAAAAATGTTTCTTTTTATCTCTCTTATAACAAAAAATTTTAATATATGATGGGAATTTTTTTTTTCACTGCATGTTTCTACTATCGAAGGTACCTCTCTCTCTCTCTCTCTCACACACAATAATCTTGATTTTTGATTTGTTTTAATGCTTTGTGTTTCATGGATTGTTTTTTTTTATATTTGTTAACTGAGGTTGAATGATCATTTTGTGGCAAAAGATTTTTTTTTGTTCACAAATGATTGTTACTATTTCAAGTTTAATGTCAATGTTCATAAACTTTGGTGTTTTGATTGTTGTACTTTTGATTAATCTTTTTGGGGGAGGTGTGAGTGTGCAACCACCTTGATCTACATGCTATAGGGAGCAAGAGCTGTAATTTTCTTTATCTTCATGCTTAGTGATTGACCCACCACTAAGTATAATGACATGAAGTTAGCACATGAGAAATAAGAAAGGATTTTGACATTGAAAAACTTTTCCTTTTCCTCTTTAAATTTATTTGTTTTTAGATTTCAATTTTTTATTTGGATTTATATTTTGTGTGTGTGACGAAAATGTGGGAGCTTTTGGTACTTCCTGGTACAATAACTGGTATGAGGAATACTATGTCTTTGGCCTAGCTCTTTCATTTCTTCTAGGATTCTAATCTTATCTTATGTTGATACAAATTGCTTTTGTATGGGTAAAATACACTAATATAGTTAACACCACTAAGGTTTGGACTAATGCTAACTAGGTCTGAGGCTTTTCAAAATTGACCAACTTGGTCCCTAAACCGTTACTCATTTTTTCTTCTCTTTCTCATAATGATTAGGGACCAAGTTGGTCAGTTTTGAAATGTCTTGGATCTGACTGATATTAGCCTAAACATCAATGTTAACTATATTTTACCCATTGTTTTTAATTAAGATGTTGCTATTATCATTGAGGTACTAGAAAATGAAAAGAAACAAAAAGTCTTCCATGGTTGAATTATTAGCGTATTTTCCTTAAACAATACTTGATCATCATTTTTTGTCCCAATTTGTTTGATAGGTTATTATCATTATTTTTCTCCATTAAATCTATATCCTAGATAGTAAAATTTTCAAATGTTAAGTACCATAAAGTTGAGAATCCTCCCCCTCAAAAAAAATAAAAAATAAAATAAAGTTGAGAATCCAAAACCTTACATTTAATAAGTATTTTTTTCCTTAATTTTTATATAATTATATCCCATTATTAGACAATAATGAAGATCATTAATTTATTACTATATAAGTAATTGGTAGTACAAGAATATGTGTGTGTATGGAATTAAAAAAAAAAAAAAAAAAAAAAAAAAAAACAATGAATATGTTTCCAAAAAAGCAATTAATATGGAAATATAAATTATAGCTATAAATTGAAGGAAATTATTTTCTCATGTCAATTTATTTTTGGTAATCTATATATTATTTTCTTACAACTTTCATGATATTGGTTTAGCCAAGTTTCTCAATACACTGCTATATATTATATATATAATTTTGAAAATTACTATTGGATACTATATATATAATATTAATTCACAATTACTGTCTGCAAAATTCAACTAAATACAACACAAAATAAAATAATAAATTGGTCCAATAATATCTCCTAAATTGAATGGGGATAGGTGAATGAGATCGTTTAGTTCAATTACAATTTGTTACGTTCTAGATCCTAACATACAAAATATTTGAATAGAAACAATATAAAAAATATGTTCATTAGTTTAGAGAAAAATAACAGCAAAAATCTAAACAATTTAATTTATATGTAAATCTAACAAAAGAAATTTTTAATTTTGAATCTAATTAAATTTTTCTAAGCATTTGTAGGTACTCAGAAAATAAAGGCCCAAGCCCACTAAGAACAGTAGTAGCTTGTCCTTCAAATCAAGTCCAAGTAATAGAATTTTCTTTAGAGAGTGAGAAAATACTTCAAGTGCAATTCTAAGCTAAGTTTAAGTCTATGGCCGAAGAGCCCCGAATAACAGCTAGATGTAACTCAAGTAGTAATTGAGAATAATGTTCTCCTCGGGTTGGTCTGAGGTTTAGTTTCTTATATATACTTAGTACAGTACAAGTTTTACACCAGATAATACACTGTTCGCTTTCCCGTTTTTCTATATCTTATAGAAAAAGTTCACCATCCCCTTTTTTTGGGAGGTTCCCTCCTTTTACATCCTTCTTCCTTGCATCATAGCCCTCCACCTGTACGCCTCAAAGCATTCCTTAGGATACTTGTCCCATCAAAGCTTTGCTGAAGGTAGTAGAAGGGGCTGCTAGCTGTGAAGTTACTGTTTAGGTGTCATTTCCACATTAATGCAGTTGACATGGTTGGTGTAGGGCATTCAATGTGGAGGTGGGAGGTATATCTTTCAGGAAACTTCCCCCCACTATCCTTGCTCCCATTATGGTCCTTTCTCCTCTCCTTGGGCCTTCATAAGATACTAACTGCTCTGTTTCTACTTCCATCCTCGGGTTGGTGGAATCTTCAGAGCTTATTTACCCATTCGGGCTAGTTTATGCAAGCTACTCCGTTGTCTAATCCTCTTCGGTCCTTGGACCCCCCACAACATTGGTTATATATATATATATATATATATATTATTAGGTTTTTTTATTATTTATTTATATTGAACTCTTCATTTTTTACATTTAAAAGCATCACCATCAGGTGTGTCAAATGCCAAATATTTGGCATTTGGCACACCAAACACCAAAAAACCCTTCTCATGAGGTGTGCCAAATTCTATAAATTTTGACACACGTGAATAGTACCGTTCCATCTTTGGAACGGTACGAACAGATGTGTTTAAAAAATATATATTATTTTATTCATTTCCTCTCTCTTCTTTATTACTTTTCTTTCTTCTCTCTCTTACTTTTTTCTTCTTTCTTCCTTCGCATGCTCCTTTCTCCTGTCACTCCCTCTTCCCTTTTTCTTCTTCTTTCTTCTCCAGCATCTTCATTGTGGCTTCGGGTTCCTTTTTTTTTTTCATTCCCTTTCTTTGCGCCTCTCTCTCTCTCTCTCTCTCTTTTCCTGTCACGAAGAAGAAGGCGATTTCGATCTGAAGTAGAGCTTGCCGGTTGAAGCTCGCAATCTGAAGCTCTACTCGCCAATCTAAAGCTCTGCTCACCTAGGGGCAGTCGCTGATCTTTGCTCGTCGTCCTCCACAGCTCTCGCCGTCGATTGTTGGTTGAGTTTGGTCATTGATTGATCTGTTGGGTTGGGGTTTTGTTGAAGATTTTGAGTTTTTTTTTTTATTACTATTTATTATTATTTTGTTGAGGTTTTTGGATTTGGAATTTGTTGGAGGATCCGGTGATTGTGGTTATAGTTTGTGGCGGTGGTTGTAGTGGTGGTGGTTGTTGTGGCAGTGGTTGTTGGTTCTTGGGTGGTGGCGACTGCCACTAGCTGTGCATTTGTATATTTGCTAGGTTTTGGGTAAATATATTATTTAATGGGTTGTATATATTATTTTAAGATTTAGAATCAAGGAATATAAGATGTGATAAATGGTGAATTGTAAAATGATGTGGTAAAATAATAATGTAGGTTTTTAGTGTGTCAAAATGACATTTTTTATAAGAGACCTGATAGTGATGCTCTAATTAACTCACTTGATATAAAAATTAAAAAAATTACATTAGGTGAGACATGTGGCACAAAATTAAACTCTAATTAAATTCAAATTTTTACAATGAATTAACTAAGTTGGCACAAAAAATTAAAATTGGTTACACACACACACACACACACACACACACACACATATATATGATTAGGTTTTATTTATTTATTTATTTATATTGAACTCTTCATTTTTTATATTGAATTAACTCACTTGGCACAAAAATAAAAAAACTTACATTAGATGAGGAGTCCAAATCTTCCATTCCACTCTTCCTACTCTACTATATACTCCACAAATAAAAACATGCCACATGTCCATCTAATTTATTAAATGCTAAATTTATGCCTTCTATTATTTCAATTTCCTAAATATGATGGGTTATTTATTTATTTTAGGAAATTGAAATAATAGAAGACATAAATTTAGCATTTAATAAATTAGATGGACATGTGGCATATTTTTATTTGTGGAGTATATAGTGGAGCATGAAGAGTGAGATAGAAGATTTGGACTCATGAGATGAGACGTGGTACAAAATTAAACTCTAATTTAATTCAAATTTTCATACTAAATTAATTAACTTGTCACAAAAATTTAAAAACTTAGATCAAATGAGACGCATGGCGCAAAATTAAATAATAATTGAATATAAATTTGAAATCTAATTAAATTTTCTCTCAGTTTTGTTTATTAATATTTGAACAAAGTTTCTCTCCAAACTAGTTTGAAGAGAAATTCTTCAAACTTTTCATATATTTCTTTTTTGGGTGTAAATTTTGAAAATCTAACCGTTGAATCTCATATTCCTTATGTTCTTAACATGCATATCAAATTTCGTTCAAACCAGATATTATTTACTATTTGATCAATTAAATTATTTTTTATATACAACTTTAGATTACAAAAACTTGAAATTATAACATTTGTTTGATGACATAGCAATTGATCTTTGATTTTCTTAAAATTTTGTAAGCATTAAGTATGTAATAAGAACATGCAATCTAACGGTTAGATTTTCAAAATTCACACTCAATATAAGTATATATGATTGAGTTTGTAGGATTTCTCTCCAAACTAGTTTGGAGAGAAACTTTGTTCTTAATATATATAGATTTTGGTTATTAGTCTCGTATTATAATTCATTTTGGTTTTAAAACATTCTCACTTAACCTCATTGTTCAAATTAGAAAATTTAAGCCTTTTTTTGTCAATAATATGGCAGGATTTGAACTTATAAGGTCGATTACATGATGATATTCTTTATCATCAATTCAATACACTATTAATGAATTGATTGGAAATCACAGAAAGTCAAAACTTTTGAACAAACATGATAAAAAACTTAAAACAATAATTTTGTCACACATATAATCATAAAGGCTCACAAAAGATTTATGGCGAAAAGCACATTTTAGTCCTTACATTTTAAGGGTATTTCCGTTTTGGTCCCTAAGTTTTATTTTTACCGCTTTTAGTCCCTATTCTGAAAAACGAGTTCCATTTTAGTCCCTGCCGTTACATCATAAACGGATTTGGCTGATGTGGCAAACGGCATTGATAAAAAATGATAAAATAATATCTACAGTAACCTTGGATGGTCACTGTTAGTTACTCCCCGCCCTGTGTAGTCATGTGCCCCTCACGTGACCCTCCCTTTTTTTTATTTTTTTTTATTTTTATTTTTTTTATTTTTTTATTATTTTTTATCAGAACGTAACCCTCCCTAACCCAAATAAAACCCAAAATGAAGCTATTCACACCTGAACACACATGACGGCAAACCCATAGATTTGTGCAATCCCTAATCTCTTACCTTACCCGTTGCTCATCACAAGACCATAGATTTGCACAAAAAACCCACAAATCGGCAAGCATAATCACAGAGTTTCAGTGTTTGTGTTGAGCTGCGAAGGTATTATTTCTCTCCAACTCTCTCTCTCTCTCTCGTTATGTCTCTCTCTCTCTCTCTCTCTCTGTTATGAATGCCATCTGAATCTCAGCTGTTGGGTTTTGAGAATTTGGGTATTTTGAGATGTTGTGTTTTGTTATTGCTCTGGAATTTCAATCTCTCTTGATTTATCTCTCTCGTTGTGTCTCACTCTCTCTCTTCCTCTCTCCCTTTATAGCTTTTGAGGTGGACATAATACTGACTTAGTGGAATATTTTTGAGATTTGCATTGTTTGGCTGTTGTGTGTTGCTTTTGGTATTTGCAGCTCTGTTTGTTTTACTTTTTGTTTATCAGGGACCACAACACTGACTGTATTTTTGTTGGCATTTGTGGTTGTTTGTCTGTACTGTGTGTCACTATTGTTTATTAGGGACCACTATATTGACCTTGATATCTTTGTGTTGGTATTTGCATTGATTGTCTGTATCATGTCTTGCTTTTCAAGAGGTGGCTGGGTCCATGTGAATGGGTTGTCAGTATTGTATGCTTTTTTATTTGTTTATTAGCCTAACAAAGTATTATTAACTTCAAAAAGTGGATATCTTTTTTCATTCTGTTTTCTGCCCGTAACTTGCATGCAGGATGGATGAGCTCTTTACTCTGCATATCCACCATGGTGGGCATTTCATGTGGGACCCTCAAGTGTATGTGGGAGGGACAATTGATATAGTGGATAATTATGACCCAGATAAGTGGTCAAAAGTAGAAATGGAGAGTATTTGTAAGGAGTTTGGCTACACTGAAGTAGATAAGTTATGGTTTAAAATGCCTGGTGTGAACCCAGAGCACGCAAATTTCCATCAGGTGGTTGATGATGATGCTGCTATGTTCATGACTGATTTGGTAAAGGGATATGGGGAGATTCATGTGTTTGTGGAGCATCCAGTGCATGAACCACTTGAAGTACCTGGTAGTGAACTAGAAGGTGTAGGTGTAGATGCTGAGTATGCTGATGAAGAGTACAGACCTGATTTTTCACAATTTGGAGGTCATGATAATGCTGAATTTACTAATGTTGACCATGGTGATGCTGAGCAGGTTTGTGCTAGGAGGGCTGGCAAAGCACCAGTTGTTGATGACCAAGTTGAGGAGAATAGTGAGGGTAGTGAGGATGAGAGGAGTGACTTAGAAGAAGAGCCAGAAATTCAACCAATAAATATTGGTGAAGATAGTAGTGATAGTTGGGACAATCAAGCTGAAGATGATGAGGTTGAACCAGGACAAATGGGTGGTGGTGTCATGAATTCTGACTATGAGAGTGGGGAGCTGCTTAGTCTTGACGAATCATCATCAAGTAGTGAGGATGGTGATGATTCAAGTGATGATGACATTCAAGAAGAAGAGGTTGACAATTCTATTAGGAGGAGCAAATACCCAATCTTTAGGCCAGTAGCCAAAGCTGAGCACCTTAGGTTTGAGAAGGATATGTTGTTCATCTCAACTAAACAATTTAAAGATGCTATAACTGATTATGCAGTTGCTGGTGGGTGGGGTATAAAATTTGTGAAAAATGACTTGGTGAGAGTGAGAGCCCGATGCCAGCCAGGGTGCAACTTTGTTGCCTACCTTGCAAAGGTGCCAAGGGAGAAGAGTTTTAGATTGAAAACATTGAACATGGAACACACATGCAGCAGAAGTTATAGAAATCCAAGGTGCACAGCATCATACATTGGGAAAAAGTTAGTGAAGAGGGTTAGGAGACAACCTGAAATAAAGCTTAAGGACATTCAGGATGCTGTGCATGAGAAGTATGTGGTTAACATAAGTGCAGGCAAGGCAAGTAGGGCTAGAGAAAAAGCTCAAGATGCTGTTGATGGGGCCCACACTGCATAATTCAACCAACTATGGGAGTACTGTGATGAGTTGAGAAGGTGTAGTCCTGGGAGCACAGTATTGATGAAGGTGCATACTTTTAATGATGGTGATTTGGCAGCTGAGCATGGATTGGCAACTGGGCTACCATATTTTGAAAGAATCTACATCTGCCTGGAAGGTTGCAAGAAAGGCTTCTTGGCAGGGTGCAGGCCAATCATTGGTCTAGATGCATGCCATCTGAAGACCAAGACAGGTGGTCAGCTGATGTGTGCTGTTGGCAGAGATTCCAATGATGAATACTTTCCCTTAGCATATGCAGTAGTTGAGGCTGAAACAAAGGACACTTGGACATGGTTTCTTAATTTATTGCTTGCTGACATAGGAGATGACAACAAATGGGTGTTCATATCTGACCAGCAGAAGGTATGATGGTAGATTTATTGCTTGTTGAATTAATTGTAGTTGATGGTTGCTTCATTGCTTGCTGAATTAAATGATTGTGCTTTGCACCTTTGTTGACAATTGGCCACAGTACGAGCACAGGATCTGCTGCAGACATTTATACAATAATTTGAGGAAACATCATCCTGGTGTCCTTATTAGAGACCTTTTTTGGAAAGCAGCCAAGGCTACCTATCAGCAAGCATTTTAGAGGGCAATGAATGAGCCAAAGGAGGTGGATGAAGATGCATTCAAATGGCTGCAGTCTCACTCAACAACTATCTGGGCTAGGCACATGTTCACAAGTGATGACCAGAGTGACACCGTCTTGAACAACATGTGTGAAAGCTTCAACAGCATGTTAGTTAAGTTCAGGAGCAAACCTATAATTACCATGGTATGCATAATTCTCCCTTTCATCTGCATTATGATCCATAGACCTGTGTAATTCATGAATGATTAATTCTCTATTTCTCTCTATGTGCTTGCAGCTTGAATGTATTAGGCTATATTTGATGACTAGATTTCAAGCAAACAGAGAAATGATTATGAAGGTGGAATCTGAGTTGTGTCCTAAGATAAGGAAGAGGCTGTACAAGGAGAAGTTGGCATGCAGCAAGTGGATAGCATGTTGGGCTGGTCATACGAAGTTTGAAGTGAAGAATGGGCTGGAGAGTTTCATTGTGGACTTGGAAGAGAAGAAGTGCAGCTGTAGGAAGTGGGACATACTTGGCATGCCATGTTGCCATGCCATTTCTTGTATATTTTTCAGCAGAGAAGATGTTGAAAAGTATGTCACTGCTTGCTACAAAAGGACTACCTACATTGATTGCTATGAACCCATTATAGAGCCCATCAATGGCCAGAACATGTGGAGACCTAGTGGACTACCACCTGTGCAACCCCCTATCAAGAGGAGACCTCCTGGTAGGCCTAAGAAGAAGAGGGCACTAGAGCCTGATGAACCTAGAAGTCACAGAAAAAATAGAGGTCTAGGCATCTCAAAACAATGCAAGTCATGTGGGAAATTAGGACACAACAAGAGGAGCTGCAAGGGAGAAGTAGGAGGGAACTCTTCCTTGCCTGGGAGTGCATCCCAAGCCAGTAGGACCACTAGGAGGGTAAATATACTATCTTGACTTCAATATCTCCATTGTTTTGTTTTTCAGTTGGCAAACTATTAATTGTTGTTGTGCTTATGCTTGCAGGCAGCCAAGGATGGTCATGCAAACAGCCCAGCTATAGGCAGTGCACAACCAGCCAAGGATGTGACCACAAGTGCACCTCCACCCCCCACTGATAACCAATCTAATCCAAGACCAACAAGACAGAGGAAGAGAGGTGCAGTCACTACTGAAAAATAGATAGCAAGCTAAAGTAGGACCTTTTTTTTTTGTTGTGCTATATGTTGAAAGCACTCTTCATATGTTTATGTAACTGCTAAAATAATTGGCATTTTGGTATACTTATATGATGGCTGACCAAGTCTCTTTTTTGTATGAATGTGCTTGGTAGACTTTGTCCTACATTTTGTAATTATTGTGGTACACCCAAAACAGTCATTGGTGTTAAATATTTTGTAATTATTTTGATTATTGGTAATATTGTGATGATTCAGCTTCCATTATTCAGATTTGCTGGTTTTTAGCTTTAATTTTTAAAAGGCTTAAACTCATGTCTTTTGGATGAAGCTTGAGTGTATTATGCAGTCTATGTATGTTTTATGCACTGTGCTGGGCAGTAGCCAGTGTATTACATAGTCTATGTATGTATGTATTATGCAGTCTATGTATGTTCTATGTTTTATGTAGTGTGCTGGGCAGTAGCCAGTGAAGCTTTTATGTAGTGTGATGGGCAGTAGCTTTTATGCAGTGTGCTGGGCAGTAAATTATGTAATGAATTATGCAATTTAGTAAATTATGCAGTTTAGGTTTGAGAGATGCTAAATATTTTGCATAACCCTTTTAATGCACTGTTCAAATTATGCAGTTTATGTCATCTGATGTTTCTGCAGTTTAGTAAATTATGCAGTTTATGCCATCTGATGTTTGTGCAATCAGCTCCATTTTCTTGCTTGGCAGACTCAAATTGCAGTGTCAAATTGCACAGTTAATATGAAATTGCTGTCTCCATTCAAAATTTTGTTATAACCCTTTTAAGGCACTGTTCAAACTGCCCAAACACTTCACAACAATGTAATAGATTGGTACACAAATCACAGATTACTTAAAAATACCATATTCCATTGCTAAAGTCTCGGATTACATAGATAATTACACCAAAAATCAGGCCTTCTCCCACTAATACAACACAAATTATGGCATTTTTCCACTAATACATACCAACACATGCCAACACCAAAATTCAGGCCTTTTTCCACTAATACCTACCCACCTAATGACCCATTTTCCCCCCCACCTATTTACCTAACCAAAAGAAGCATCATACAGAGTAGCATCCCACTTATCACCAGAGACAGCCCCAGGCAAATGAGCAGCCTCTTCTCTCTCTTCCTGTAGCCTACAATGGCAACTTCAAGGGTCAAAATTCGTTGCCTCTGCTCTGGAATCAGCACCTTGCCACGCTCGCAGATTTCATCATCACGCCACTGAAAAAATTTACACTTGCGTCCAACCTGACACCCAAGGGGCAGATCAAACCCATCATATCTTCAACCAAAATCATGAAAAACAAGAACAAATAGTATTACCTTACCAGCAAATACTACCTTATTAGCAAAACCCATTAACAAATAGTATTAGCACAATATTCCAACACTTGTATTAGTAAAATACAAGAAAACCAAATTTATATTGTCAGCTGAGAAAACCAAATTTTAATTTTTTTTAATTTTTTATTTATTTAAGAAAAGAAATTCTGGGTTCCCAAGACAGATTAGCAAAAAAATGAAGAACGAAAAAAATTTGTTATCTACTTTTTTTCTACGAATTAGCAAAAGAATTTGGTTGTCAAATATTATGAAGCTGTGTTAGTTTAAGATCAAAATGAAGGTCTTAGAACTAAGAGAAATAACCCAGAAACCCAGAAAAACCCAGAAACTATATAGAAATTTAGAAATTTAAAAACCCAGAAACTATATCGAAATTTAAAAACAAGAAATTTAAAAACGTTACACGAAACGACCTTACCCAGAACAAATTTTAAAACCCAGAAACTATATAGAAATTTAAAAACATTACACAAAACGACCTTACCCAGAAAAAATATTAAAACCCAGACAAAATCACTACCTTACCCAGTAATTTGGACACCCGTAGAACCTTCTTCCAGGGTTGTCAGGTGTCCACGAAACGACCAAAACGGGTTTCTCCGAGCAGAAGCATCGGGTTGGGCCCCTTTTCCTCAAGCTTCCACTCGACGACATCGAGCTTGAATCCATGGAAAGCAGTTGATTTGAAGATGGTTTTCTGCTGTGTGGTGAGCGAGGAGCAATTGATTTGAAGATGTATGGATTAATTCGTGACTGGTGAGGGACTTCAATCTGTGTTGTGACTGATGAGCGAGGAGCTGAGGAAATTTGGGGGTTAGGGATTTCTATTTGGTATTGGCGTGATTTGGGGTTTTATTTGGGTTAGGGAGGGTCACGTGAGGGGCACGTGACTACACAGGGAGGGGAGTAACTAACAGTGACCATCCAAGGTTACTGTAGATATTAGTTTATCATTTTTTATCAATGCCGTTTGCCACATCAGCCAAATCCGTTTATGATGTAACGGCAGGGACTAAAATGGAACCTGTTTTTCAAAATAGGGACTAAAAGCGGTAAAAATAAAACTTAGGGACCAAAACGGAAATACCCTTAAAATGTAGGGACTAAAATGTGCTTTTCGCCAAGATTTATTTGTTATCATTGCAAATGGCACATAGTTTAAACAATGAACCAAAAAATACCAAAGCTTGTTTTCTTGTAATCAAGTTGTAGTAGGTATGGAATTAATGTAGATGAGACCTGGCAATGTGACCATTAGCTCCTTTAGGATAGAACCCACCAGGTTTATGCTCACTACCGGAGCCATACACAATCCTCAATATCTCTTCTGCGGTCCTATCAAATGCAACTGAGTTTCCATCTCCTGAAAGCACATTCCCTTTGATCTTTCCCTCAGCACCTTTAGCTGCGGGAACTACTAGGCCTTCATCTTTGTAACCTGCATGTCCAAGCTTATTCCTAAGTTCTGAAAAGCGATTTGTAAACTCTGCCACAGTTATTCCATATGGTGTCACTTTCTCCATTGCATGCTCATATAGGTATGCTCGAATAATTGCATCTTGGCCTGATTCCACGCCTAAAAGGCCTGCAACAAGCTGAACATAGACACGTCCACATTGTTATCATAATGGTTTAATGATTTTGGAATGATTAGTAATTTATTATGATATTAGAGTTACTCTAGGTTTTCAAATCCGGACCGGACCGTACGGTCCGACCGGAAAAACCGTGAACCTCTTGCAATCACGGTTCTTTTAAGCTTAAAAACCGTTCAATGCCAAAAATTCCGGAAACCGTTTAAACCGCGGTTCATCCGCACGGTTTTGAGAACCGTAATCAAACCGTTTCTTACGGTTCCTTGAATCTGAATCTTTAAAAAAAAAAAAAAAAACACACAGAAACAAAAGAAAAAGAAACAAACTACTGAGAGTACATCAGTACATCATATCTTCAAAAACTCAGCCACTGCCATCTCCAGAGAAACATAGCATGTCTTTATGCTTCTTCTTCTTCTTCTCTCTTCAGAGCACATCACGCACCTCCCTCTCTTCAGAAACTCTTCTCCTGGGCGAAGCAAGCTTTAAATACTGGCTTTGTTCTCCGCTGGTAATGTGTGCGTGACAGGGTGAGAGTATGAGAAACAGAGAGCTAAAGATAAAGAAAGAAAAATAGAAGCAGAGGACATGCTCTGTGGAGAAGAAGAGTCCAGACAAATAAAAAGAAGGTGAGAGTATGAGACTTTAGAGGAGTGGGGATCAGGAATACGTGTGTCAGTGTGTGGAGGAGAAAAAACAAGAGAAAAAAAGAAAAGGAAAATACCCCCACACGCTTTCTTTCTTTTCAAATGTCCTACAGTCACGCGCAGCTTGGATTTATATCAAAATATCAAGTGATTGGTATTCTGATTCAGCTATTAAAAAAAAAAAAAACGTGATTGGTAGTCTGACAATACACGCGTCTAGGAGTCAAGTGGAGGAGAAAGAGTTAAAAGGCTGTGTGTTATTAATTGCTCTCCCATATGGCTTTGTGACTTTGTAAAGCCAACTGACAATTTCTTAAAAGCATTCCCCTGAAAATAATATTTGGCAAAAAAGTGGTCACTTCACAACTCAACACACTTGTTGAGACTTGACACTTAGACCAACCAGTAGTTGCCTCGTGACTCTCCCATTTTGTTTCTACCTTGGCACATTTTGGGTTTTGTTTGTTTAGTTGGAAACTTACTTTGCCATAATGTTTTTAATCTTGTAATCAAAAAAAAAAAATTATGTTATAAAAAATACTATCCATATTTGTTTTGTACTATTTAATTAATTTTTTTTTTATTAATTTAATATTTTTATATATATTTAAAATAATTATTAAATTAATTATGACGTCATCACGGTTCAACTTCGGTTCGACCGCGGTTCGACCTTAAAAACCTTGAACCTCTCCTTTTTTACGGTTCAATGAACGGTCCGGGTCTGAAAACCATGTTAGAGTAAGTGTTGTGAACTCAACTTATGTCTTTTCACTCTACCAATCTACTTCTCAAAGAAAAAAAAATGTTGGGTTTAAAATAAACTTGGTGTAACTTTTATCAATGTTACACAACTCAATAACTATATATCACATGTGGATTTTGACAAATCCATCATTAAATAATTTGAATTGCATTCTCTTTATACCTTATATGCATGCAAAAATAAAGATGACTGAAGGTTAATTATTATCTATAAAATGTTTAAAATTCAAAATTTTTAACTTTAAAATTAGGCAGAAAAATGAGATTGTGGATTAAAAAGTAAATTACATATAATTGACACCACTTTTTTTTTTTTTTTTTTTTGAGAATCAATCGATACCAAATTTGGTTTTCTTGGTATTGATTGATTCTAAAAAAAAAAAAATTGGTGTCAATTATATGTAATTTAATTTGGTTGTATATTACAAATATAGATAACATATATAATTCAATTGTAGGATTTTTAAAATATTAACCCAATAAAAAATTATTAAGTGAGTTATACCAAATATATATAACCTTTTGCTCAAAAAAAAAAAAAAAAAATATATATATATATATATATATATATAACTTGATTGTGGACCTTTAAAAAATTACAAATTGTATTTGTCAAGCTTTATCCTTAATGGAAAATTTTAGTTTATTCTACAAAATCAATGATAGTATATAACTATGTATATATGCACATACATGCGCATAGAAGCAATCAATTGTTATTGCTGTCTATTTCGTTAAACATTACTAGGTATCGATAATCAAATTTAAATCTTGGTTACCCTTCTAGAAGCAGGGGCTTGGAGTTTTGGAATTGTTCCAACGTAGCCAGTGAGTCCAACATAAGGAATAAGGTAAGATGCAAGGAGGAAGTTAAGTCCACTGGCATAAGGATCAAAAGGTGGGGACAATGGTCTACCAAATGCACTATCAACCACTTTTGCAAATGATGCTTTACTTAAATCCAATAATGGTCTTGGAAATCCTTTAACTAATTTTTGAATCGCCCTGCATCAAGAACATAATAGTTAGTACCATGACATTTATAAAAAAAAAAAATATTATAGCTATGACAGGATTTAAAACCTGTAGTATCTACATTATGATAAATATAATAATTCATGTTTATCATTATGTTAAGATATCAATGTTTTTCATTTCAATTTAGGTGGGATTCAAATCCAAATCGTCTATTCAAAGGGAAAAATCTTTATCACTTAAACTAACTAGAACCCATTAGCAATTAAACCAACACACAAAAAAACAAAAAAACAAAAGAAATTAAATAATTTTTTCAAGAAAGAAACCTCAAGTGCCCAACTTCCTGGAAAGCAAATTGCTTGATAATATCCCGGGTAAAATGATCCAGCTTTGCCTTTTTAGCACCAATGGGTGTTGGACCTCCCTTGGTTAAATTTGGAGCAACTTTATCTAAGCCATGACCTAGAGAGCCATACAAAAAGAATTCGGCTTCAAAGAACTCTAAATTTAGAGGAAATTCCAAAAGATTAACGTCTGCTTTTGCAATTGAGGAATGGTCATTCTCTATTATGAGTTCAGATGAATAAAATTTGGGAAGGAAGAGTAGGGAGATCAGTAAAGTTGTGATGGTTGCTGTGCTAATAGTAGTTAGTGCCATAGGTTTTTTTTTTTTTGCTAGCTCGTAGATATGTCAGATTGAAGATGCTATTGTTTATATTTATATATAATCTCTGGTTGGTTATATTTAGAAAAATGACACATGGATAATGCCATTGTTTATATTTAAAATATTGAAATTGTTTGTACTTAGAATATGTTGGATTATTTGTATAAAAATATTATAATTAACTTTAATATTGATTAAATGCTCAATTAAGTGAATTGATGATCATTTAATCAATAAAAGAATGTTTTTTCAAATAATAAATTTTGTCATTAAGGAATTAAGACTGAGGTGTATTAATTTGAATTTATTAGCATTAGATATGAATTTCAATTTTAGCAAAGAAACCAGAGGTAATTATTGAGTACTTCTGAAATACCATAAATGCGTACTCCTTCCTCTCTTATAATTATAGGTCTCACTAATTAAATTTATAGTGGGATCTACAATTCATGTGAGAAGAGAGAGTATGCATTTATAGTACTCTCAGAGTATTCAATAATTTTCAAAAAAAGAGTATTGGCATTAACAGATAAAAATTGATTTTCACCAATTCACTTAATTGAGAATTTAATCAATATTAAAATTAATTATAATATTTTTTTATAAAAATAATCCATCATATATATTCTAAAAAATCAAGTAGTATTTCTTCTTTTCTCATAAAAGAATTTCATAAACTAATGCACTCAGTACATCCATTTACGTTTCCCAATTTATAATAGCAATATTCCTTTGTCAAACATCTTTCCTTATAAAACGTTTTTTTTCAAATGTTCTGACCTTTTAATAAGGGAAGTTATTGGCATAAATGACTATTTATTGTTTGATTTATGAGGAATTCAAACCAGTTGATAACATTCAAATATCATTAAATATAGCTTTCAATTTGGTATGAATTCTTTGACTATAAACTAACTTCATGTCTTGCCAATAAAATGGAGAAAGGATAGAAAGAAAGCGAGTGCTCATCCTTTTGTATTCCTTTATTTCCAACAGAATAATGCCACTGTAGATATGTCAGATTGATGATGATGCTACAGTTTGTATTTAGAACAATCTGGAAATTGTCTTTGCATGGTTAGGTAAAACTAATTCTCTTTTATTTGAATTGTGAACTTATTAAGCATTGATGCTAATGTGGACTTTATCAGAACCAACTCTATAAGCAAAATTGGCCGTACAATAAGTATAATAACAACCAGTTCTGTTATAATTTTTGTAATTGTTGAAGTAGTAGATTATGATTAGTATATAATAAAAGTGATTTCGGTGTTGGTTCAAGTGAAAATGATGATGTATTAATCATAATCTGTAGCCTCAACGAATGGTGTACATAAAGTTTTTTGTGTATGTAGCATTATTGGGGTTCTTATAGGAATTGGCTTATAGCCATGCCCATTGAGTCTATCCATTGTGTGAAACATGGATGTCCCTTAGGAGGCTTACGCGCACATTCTTCATGAATCCATGAAATGGTCTATTTCTAGGTGAAATTCCATGGCAATCTTCTTGCTGCAACTGGATGTAAGTGATTGACAAATATAAGATAAAAGTTACAAAAGTGTGGAGTACGCAAAGGGAGCCACGAAACCGTTTCTCATTGTCATATTGAATCCATCAAACTATTTCGTTGAGCTTTTAACTTAGGAGGTAGATGAATTTCCACATAATTAGATGTACACAAACAAAGCGTTTCTCTTTGAATTTTCAATCAGATGAAAAAAAAAAAAAAAAAAGTTTTGCATGATAATGACTTCAAAAATTTTCACAAATTTTTTTTGAGGAATTTTTTTTTTTTTTTTAAGAGAAAGGAAAAAAAAAAATGTTAAGGTGACAAGTGACAAGTTGTAATTAGAGCAATATCACTTTGATTGGGCTCATCAGTATCACTAACAAAATTTTTATAATGTATTAATCATAACAGAACATGTCAATAATTGTGAAAAAAGGAAAATTTGTCTCTTTAAATTTTATTTTCATAGGCATTGCACAATTTTTTTTCTTTAATTTATTAATTTATAAATATTATAAGTAGACATGTTATAAAAAGTACTCTTCATTTAAAAGAAAAAAAAGTAATAATAATAATAATTATTATTATTATTATTATTATTATTGTAGGGACCAGAAAAACTGGCAGCCCAAGCCCACTTTGAGCAGTGGTTGGATCAATTCAACTGTGGCTCAAAACAATGAATTTGTAAGAGATAGAAACGAACAACTAAGGGGGGGGGGGGTTCCGCCCGAGGAGGAAAATAAGGAAGAAAAGACAAATTTTATTAAATGGATGAACCAATTTCTCAATACAAGCTGGCCTGAGGAGGCCACAATTACATAGGAAATGTTACTGTTCACTTTCTTTTCTCTCAGTGTTCTTCTTGTTTATTTTCTATCTCTTGGTACTTGTGTCTCGATCCCTTTTTCTGTAAACTCCCCTCTTCTTATATACTTCTCATTCTCTCATATCTTAACCATCCATCCTTACCTAACATACCTCCTCTCATGACACTTCTCTGTTTCCACATAGAACGCCTCAAAGTCCTATGATTCATCCCTTCCTCTCCTCGGGTGACTTCCCTTCTCAAGCCTGTGGACCACGGCATCCCCACACTTATATTGCAACTCTTCAACTTCATCCTCGGTCCTAGGACACCCACAATTATTATTATTATTATTATTATATAAAGTGAGTTTTTTTGTTATTAATTTTTGTTGACATCATTTAATTTGTGATTAAATTTTACTAGTTTTTCCCTCTTTAAGAGCATAAATTGTAAATATCAGAATGGAAAAACCAATTCAACAATTTTCAATTAAAGGAGGGAATTGTAATTAACCCAAAATAATTTATATGGTTATTTTTATAAATTTTATATAAGAAACTATTTTTATTAGAATACTTATTATCCCCCCTTTAGAATCAAAAGGAATACTTTTTATCCAAATAATATAAATAATAATTGTAATATGACATTCCTTCTCATATTAGTTGCTTTGGAAACAATTGAAACAAAAATCATCAAAAGGTACAAGAAAATTTAATAACACATGCAATCAAGAAACTTATGTGCTCGTGTGTGACATGATAAAGTGGTGTACATGTTTATTAATTTTACACCACTTAATAACTTTAAATTGTTTTGATATATTCAAAATGCGGCATTCAATTATTTATACATTTTCATTGTTTTAACATACATGTCAAAACCACCGCGCACTCTTGGTGTAGTTGTCATTCCACAAGTATAAATACTTGTGGGGTGTTGGGGGGAAGGGCCAAAATTCAAGTTTCCAGGAGGGAGTTTCACACATATATACGTTAGATTAGGCTAGAGAAGAAATTCTATCTTGTATTTTTTTTATAAAAAAAAAGTCAAATTTCATTTTTATTGAATGTTATTTACTATTTGATTAATAAACATACTTTTTTTTAATATAATTTTAAAATAAATTAAAAAAACTTAAAATTAAAGAGACAATATGATCTGTGGGGGGTGAAAAGCCCAACTTAACGTATTGGGCCCAAGGCCCTATTTGAGGATCACTGTTTGTCCGAAGAGGTGAAAAACACTCAGTTAGAGGCCCACGTTAAAGGAGCATGTCTGGAGAGGAGCCCGTGCGTGATCCGAGGAGATTTTCAATTGTCCGAGGAGTCCAATATCCTCGGATCCGAAGAAGCTGGGTCCGACAGGTGTCTGGGAAGCTCAGGTAATCCCCCTGACGAATGTAATGATGGAAATAAGCCTCAGGCACGCATGAGGATAGCAGGAACGGAGAAATATCTGGGAGACAGACTTCAACCACCGTATTAAATGCACTGCACCTACTTCCCTGGCCGCATTAATGTGGAGAAGACACCTGAACAGTGCACTCTTAACTACCGCCACTCACACAAGGCTAAAGGTGGGGCATGATGGGACATGTACTCAAGTGGGCGTCTAGATGATGAACAAGTGGACGGTGAAGATGTAGGAAGGGAGTACTATATAAGAGGAGGGTGTCATTGATAGAGGGGGATCGAAAATCAGAAGTAAAAAAGAGAGTACTCCATTACTGTAGCTCCAAGAATTGTAACCCAAGTTTATGAAATAAAAACACCTCTTCGGACGTCGCGTTTGTGTCCGTCCGAGCACGTTTTAATACAAATTCATCCACAAACATTTCTGTCTAATACTGTTTATTCATTTCTAGCCTAGCTCTTTCACCCACTATCTACAAATTTATTGTCTTGGGTTCAGTGGGCTCAAAATCCATACCTTCTTGGGCTTGGGCTACAAAAATTGACCCTACAATTGGCGCCGTCTGTGGGAAGAGCTTGTGCAAGGGTGAAAACAACAGTTGATGATGGCAGGACAAGGTGAACAAGCAGAATCCAGGGCATCCCAACACGTGAACCCTTTTGTCAACTTAGAGAGGAGACAAAATCGTGAGGGCAGTGTACACACTGTGCGCCTTAGCCAGAGCCAGTCACAGGGCGAAAGTCACATGTCCTATGCAGAGAAGAACCGTGACTTACAACTGGAAGTAGAAAAACTAAAAAGGGAGTTGCGCCATGCAAAGAGGAAACGGGCTTCCTCATATTCTGATGAGGATCTTGATGACGAGCGGGATGTCACTTATCAGCATAAATCTAGGACACCAGCCAATGAGTCCTACACCTATGAAGAGGAGTCCCATCGTAAGAGGCAACGTAGAAGCCCATCATGTGAGGACATGGAGAACGATGCCATGAACAGGGCTCTGAATCAGATATCTAGGTCACCCTTCACGCGCAGGATTGAGGAGGCCAGACTTCCTCGGCGCTTTAACCAGCCAATGTTCACCATCTACAATGGTAAAACTGACCCCGTGGAGCATGTGAGTCATTTTAACCAGAGGATGGCTGTCTACTCCAGAGACGAAGCTCTGATGTGCAAGGTTTTCCCTTCCAGTCTTGGGCCTGTTGCCATGAGGTGGTTTGACGGTTTGAAGGTAGGCTCCATCAATTCCTTCAAAGAGCTCACTCAGGCATTCGGCTCCCGTTTTGTCACATGCCGAAGAGTGGCCAGACCCTTCTCTTCACTGCTATCCTTGTCCATGCAGGAAGGCGAGTCCTTGAAGGCATATTCAGACAGATACTGGGAGATGTTCAACGACATGGAGGGCAACAATGATGCAATGGCCTTCAGCACGTTCAAGCTCGGCCTTCCCACTGACCACGGTTTGAGGACATCTTTATCTGGCAAACCGGTCACAAATGTGCGTCAACTAATGGACCGCATAGAAAAGTATAAGAGAGTTGAAGAAGATCAGCAGCAGGGCAAGGGAAAGGACAAGGTTATCCCCCAGGAGAGGAGGGATTTCAGGTCGGACCGTTACAATTACAGTAAACTGCGGAGGGATTTTACTGGGCAATCAGGATCGACGAATCCTCAAGCGGTCAACACAGTGTTCAAAGAGCCAGTGCACCAGGTCTTGGAAAAGATCAGGAATGAATCATTCTTCAGGTGGCCGAACAAGATGGTAGGAAACCCCGAGAGACGCAACCATAACCTCTACTGCCAGTACCATCAAGACCATGGGCATACCACGGAGGATTGTAGGAGCCTGTGGGATCACTTGGACCAACTGGTTCGCGATGGTAAACTGAAACACCTCTTGCACCCCTCCAGCGACCGAGGAGGGCAGACGGGCTCAGGGCCACGCAGAGATGACCCCTCAAAGCCACCGCTAGGGACTATAAACGTTGTCTTCGCCGCGCCGAGGAGAACATGATCCTGGCCATTGAAAGTTATGTCGGTAGGCCGACCATCACCAAGGGAGTCAAGCCGAGGTCCGAAGAGAGTAAAGTCTGGTGCCCCACTGGTTATGGGGTTCTAGGACAAAGACATGATTGACACCATTCAACCCCATGATGATGCATTAATCATCACCCTCAGAATAGGAGGGTACGATGTGAAGAGGGTGATGGTGGATCAGGGCAGTGCTGTGGAGATAATGTACCCAGACCTCTACAAGGGGCTAGGCCTAAAACCCCAAGACCTGACGCAATACAATTCCCCCCTCATAAGCTTTGAAGGAAGGCCTGTCACCCCGAAAGGCCGGATACGCTTACCTGTGCAGGCCGGCTCCGAGGTGGTGGAGTTGGACTTTATAGTTGTGGACGCATATTCACCATACACGGCACTTATAGGCAGACCTTGGATTCATGCACTTGGGGCTGTTCCCTCTACTTTGCACCAAAAGGTCAAATACCCATCTGAAGGGCGGATCCATGAGATCCGAGGAGACCAGTCTGTTGCCCGACAGTGCCTGGTAGCTGCCATTTAACATAAGACCCAAGCCGAGTCCTCGGACATAGCCGAAAGGGATTTATAGCAACTACAGTCTCAGGGATTGCCCGTCGAAGATCCAGATGAAGGCACTCGATGTGAGGATCTAACGAAAGTGATTATTGGAGATGATCCTGATAGGTTCTTTCAAGTCGGATCTCAGCTGCCTTTTCAAGAGTGGGAAAAGCTAATAGAGCTCCTCAAGCGAAATCTCGATGTGTTTGCCTGGAATGCTTAGGAAGCCCCAGGGGTTGACCCAGAGTTTATATGCCACCACTTGAAGGTGAATCCACTGGTCACCCCCAAGAAACAGCCTATTCGGCGCCCATCCAAGGAACATGCTGATGCAGTGAAGGAGGAGGTAGCGAAACTCAAACAAGCTGGGGCTATCAAAGAAGTTTTTTATCCTGAATGGCTGGCAAATACCGTGGTGGTAAAGAAGAAGAGTGGGAAATGGCGAGTGTGCGTAGACTTCACCGATTTGAATAGGGCTTGCCCCAAAGATCCATTCCCTATGCTGAAAATTGATTAGCTGGTGGATGCCACTGTCGGCCACCCTCGGATGAGCTTCCTAGACGCCTTCCAAGGCTACCACCAGATACCATTAGCCCTGGAGGACCAGAAGAAAACTGCTTTTGTCACCCCTATTGGTAACTACCACTATAAAGTGATGCCATTTGGCTTGAAGAACGCGGGTGCTACCTACTAGAGGATGATGACGAGGATGTTCAAGCCACAGCTGGGCAAAAATATCGAGGTCTACATAGATGACATGGTGGTGAAAAGCAAGGTTGTCGTCGAGTATGTGAAGGACCTTGAAAGTACCTTTGAGGTTCTAAGAAAGCACAAGCTGCGACTGAATGCTTCTAAGTGCTCATTTGGAGTGGGGTCCGGCAAGTTTTTGGGTTACATGGTGACTCACAGAGGGATTAAGGTTAACCCCGACCAGATAAAGGCCATCAACGATCTACGAGCTCCTCGGAATCCCAAGGAAGTTCAGAAACTAACCGGAATGACTGCTGCCCTCAATCGGTTCATCTCTAGATCAGCAGACAGGTGTCGGCCTTTCTTTTCTCTGCTCCACAAGTGGAAAGGATTCGAATGGACTGAAGAATGTGCTTTGGCATTCCAGCAACTCAAGGATTATCTAGCTCGGCCACCAATCATTTCCAGTCCTGAGCCAGATGAGGTACTGTTCGCCTACATCGCTGTAACTCCCTGTGTGGTGAGCTTGGTGTTGATACGATCAGACTGTGGTGTACAAAGACCAGTTTATTACGTAAGCAAGTCGCTGTATGAGGCTGAGATTCGTTACTTGCCTCTGGAAAAGGCTATCCTAGTAGTAGTGCTTGGCACACGGAAGCTACCTCACTACTTCCAGGCCCACATGGTCATTGTTCTCACTCAACTCCCACTCAAAGCTATACTCCGAAGCGCTGATTATACTGGTCGGATTGCCAAATGGGGTACGATCCTAGGGGCTTTCGATATAAGATATATGCCCCGCACATCGGTCAAAGGTCAGGTCCTTGCAGATTTGGTGGCTGAGTTCACGGAACCCTGACTAGAAGAAGTAAAGCCCACGTCAGACATGGATGAAAAATCAGTTGGCATGATATCCCAACATAGTCCCTCCCATTGGGAAGTGTACGTTGATGGTGCGGCAAACCAAAGAGGTTCTGGAGTGGGGCTGGTGTTGATATCACCCGAGAGGATCACTATCGAAAAGTCGTTGAAACTGGACTTCTTGGCAACAAATAATGAGGCGGAGTATGAGGCCCTACTGATGGGAATGGCTATGGTCCGTAGAATGGGTGGGAAGTCTGTGGAGTTGTTCTCGGACTCAAGATTGGTCGTAGGTCAAGTACAAGGCGAGTTTGAGGCGAAGGACGAAAGAATGCAAGGGTACTTAAGCCGTGTTAAATATCTGCAATTAGAGTTCGACTCTTTCAGTTTGCTGCACATCCCCAGAAGTGGTAACTCACATGCTGACTCCTTGGCCACGCTTGCTACCTCCTCGGCGCAAGACCTGCCGAGGATCATCCTCATCGAGGACTTGCACAGGCCTACAGAGGCGAAAACAGAGGCAATCCAGGTTCACCAGGTCAGGGTCGGGCCCTGCTGGGTGGATCCTATAATCAAATTCCTCAAAGAAGACATATTTCCAGAAGAGAAGGGAGAAGCTGACAAAGTTCGGAGGAAGGCGACCAAATTCTGGTTATCCGAGGACTAGAAATTATACAGACGCTCCTATTCGGGACCATACTTGTTATGCATGCATCCTAAAGTGACTGAGCTATTACTGGAAGAGCTGCACGAAGGGATCTGTGGGAGCCACACTGGAGGTAGATCCTTGGCTCACCGAGCCCTTACCCAAGGTTATTGGTGGCCTAACATGCAAAAGGAAGCCCACGAGTACGTCAAAAAGTGTGATCAATGCCAGCGCTTCGCTCCAAACATTCACCAGCCAGGGGGAACTCTTAATCCGCTATCTAGCCCATGGCCTTTCGCTCAATGGGGCTTGGATATCGTGGGACCCTTCCCTAAAGCTGCAGGAAACAAGAAGTACCTTTTGGTCGGCACAGACTATTTCACCAAGTGGGTTGAAGCCGAGCCGTTAGCCAATATCAGAGACGTTGATGTGCAAAAGTTTGTGTGGAAGAATATTGTCACTCGGTTTGGAGTTCCTCACACTCTCATCTCGGACAACGGCCTACAGTTCGATAGCAAGGCATTCAGGAGTTATTGCAGCGAGCTGGGAATTATAAACAGATACTCCACTCCCGCCTACCCCTAGGGTAATGGACAAGCAGAAGCTGTCAACAAGGTCATATTGAACGGTTTGAAGAAGAGGCTAGATGATGCGAAGGGTAAATGGGTAGAGGAATTGCCACATGTACTTTGGGCTTACAGGACTACGCCTCGTAGGTCTACTGGAGAGACCCCCTTCTCAATGACCTATGGGGCTGAAGCTGTCATTCCCTTGGAGACCGAGTTCCTAACGTTAAAAACTAGCTCGTTCAGTCCAGCCGACAACGATGAGCAACTACAGAAGAGTTTAGACCTGATTGAGGAAAGGAGGGAGAATGCAATGGTTCGGCTGGCACATTACCAACAAAAATTCAGGCAAGGCTATGATGCTAACGTAAAGCTAAGGCCTCTAGAGCCTGGTGATCTAGTGCTGAGGAAAGTTGTGGGCACCGCAAAAAATCCAGCTTGGGGAAAACTAGGACCCAATTGGGAAGGGTCATATCGCATCACTTCAGGAGCAGGCATTGGGGCATATTTCTTGGAAGACCTGGATGGTCATGTAATACCACGTCCATGGAATGTAAATAACCTCAAGATGTACTTTTATTAATCGAGTCTTTTCTTCAACCGATATGCCAATTCGCTGTGTAAAGTTTTCTCTCAAGTGTTTAAACTTAAATCCAATCATGTCTGTAGTCCTCGGACCAGATGATTAGGGTTAGTTAACACTCATTTGCCACTTGCTCAAGTGTTTAAACTTAAATCCAATCATGCCTGTAGTCCTCGGACCAGATGATTAGGGTTAGTTAACACTCAGTTACAGTTCTATAATGTTTAAACTTAAATCCAATCATGCCTGTAGTCCTCGGACCAGATGATTAGGGTTAGTTAACACTCATTCGCCACTTGCTCAAGTGTTTAAACTTAAATCCAATCATGCCTGTAGTCCTCGGACCAGATGATTAGAGTTAGTTAACACTCATTCGCCACTTGCTCAAGTGTTTAAACTTAAATCCAATCATGCCTGTAGTCCTCGGACCAGATGATTAGGGTTAGTTAACACTCAGTTACAGTTCTATAGTGTTTAAACTTAAATCCAATCATGCCTGTAGTCCTTAGACCAGATGATTAGGGTTAGTTAACACTTAATTACAGTTCTATAGTGTTTAAACTTAAATCCAGTCATGCCTGTAGTCCTCGGACCAGATGATTAGGGTTAGTTAACACTCAGTTACAGTTCTATAGTGTTTAAACTTAAATCCAATCATGTCTGTAGTCCTTGGACTAGATGATTTGGGTTAGTTAACACTCCGTTACAGTTCTCTAAGTGTTTAAACTTAAATCCAATCATGCCCGTAGTCCTCGGACCAGATGATTAGGGTTAGTTAACACTTCGGTGCAGTTCTCTAAGTGTTTAAACTTAAATCCAATCATGCCTGTAGTCCTCGGACCAGATTATTAGGGTTAGTTAACACTCCGTTGCAGTTCTCTAAGTGTTTAAACTTAAATCCAATCATGCCTGTAGTCCTCGGACCATATGATTAAGGTTAGTTAACACTCGAATACGTTCGTCCCTTATGGTCCTTGAATCAAATGATACAGGTTAGTCAATACCCCCACACAGCTATTGTCACTGGGGCTTAGTGCTAAAATTCCTGATTGCGTTTAAATTAATTCTCACTTATGACTGTCTTCCTTAGTTATACTTAATTTGAAGCCGAGGGGTAGTAACACTACATATTTGGAAAGACGTGTGAAACTTACATAACTACTCGCTGCAATCATTACTTATTAATAGCTTTTATTCGGACTGTTCTTTTCAATATCAATTTCAATTACTCACACCATCAGTATGATGTATCAATCAAGTTTATTTGAATTATTTGGTTATAAGTGCAATGTACAGTTATATGCAGCAGTAATAAGTAATAAGACATGTATTAAAAACATCAGAGGCAAATGGGAAGCCATTCCATAAATAAAAAGAAGAGTTTACAATTCCTTGGACTATTCTTTTGTTATAAGTGCAAAAACAAAAGCCCTATGTATCTATTCTTTTGCTGGAGGGAGTACGAGGTCAGCAGCCTGGCCCGTCCGAGCAGATGCTTCAGGGACTTGATCCTTGGGCTCAGCAGGAGTTTTCTCTTTACCCGACCCTTGGCCTTTGTCTTTGACTGGTTCAGCTGGTTTATCCTTGTCACCTAGCTGACCAGCCTCTTTGGGTGCATCAAGAGTGGATGGAGGAGCTTGGCTGACCAGGTTTGGCTCAGAAGCCCCAGGAAGCTATGGGGCAGAAGGATCATCCACCGGGAGCTCTCAGATCTCAGGATCGTAGTATACGTTCCCGGGCAGCCTCAGCTCAGAGTCAGCAGGGACTCCAGCGGCGTCCAGCGCCTTGCTCCAAGTTATGCCGCAGTAGTCTCGGCTAACCGAGGCGAATTGCTCCATCAGCTGGGACGAGGTCTGCTCCACCCCCAGCTGGAATGCCGCCATCCTCTCAGCCTTAACCGCCTCCTTGGCTAGTTTGGCATTCTGCTCGGCCACTTGGGCGTTCGCCTTGGCCCTTTGCAGTTCAGCTTGGAGACCCTTCACCAGCTCCCTCTCGATCGCCAAATTGATCTCTGCCATGTTCAGCTGTTTACACTGCTCCTCAGCCTGTTTCTCAACATTCTTAATCCCAGCATCGAGGCTTCTTTTCTGATTGGTCATCTCTTTGAGGTCTTCGGATAGATGGGCATAGTCCTCTTTCAGTTGGCCCAGAGTTTTCTCCGCTTCGTCTCGAGAGCAGAAAGCTGCCTGGGTCTCCAGGTGGTTCTTCTTGTTCCACTTCTCGGCCACATAGATCTGCTGGGTGACCTGCACAATGGAAATACCGAATATCACACACAGAAAAATAGAAAAGGCAAAAGTCAGTGATTCAGCTAATCGAACTAAGGCCGCTTACCATGGCTATGTCCCTCTTAAGGGATTGAAAGAGCTCCTGCTGGGTGAAACGCCTGTAGGACTCCATGTTGTGGAGGAGGAGGAGTGGTTGCTATAGAGCCTCAGCAACATAGCTTGCCCTTCCTCCGTCGTAATTCCTGAGGGAGGTCTCCCAGAGGATTGGAGCGCCCTCCAACTCCAACTTAGGAGACCAGATTCGCAGTCCCCCTCCTCGGCGGACATCTGCCACTGCCCTCGTCTCGACTTTCAATGGAGAAGGCCCTGTGGGACCGGTGGTCCCTCGCCACCTTTTGCTGCTTGGTCCCCTTAGCTAGCAACACTTGCCTTTCTTCAGTATCAATGTGGGGCCTTTTCTTCCTCAGGTCAGGAACGGGCTTTAAGCCGGGGTCAGGAACCTGGTGTGGCACTGGAGGCAGGTTCACCACCGGTTGGGAAGTCCCGGGACCTTTCTGCTCAGCCTTTTTGCCCCTACTCTTCATCAAACTCCTCAAATCCATATTGTCGTCCGAGGAGTCTTCGGAATGGGCAGCTAGCAAATTAAGGTGGATGCCTGATTGTCTGTCGGTCTCTCCCTCAGTGTCTGAGACCTCTATCACTCGGTTTACCCCCGAAGCCTCTCCCCCAAACTGAAATCTGTCTATCTGCTCTTCTAGCGAGGAGGTGGAAGAGCCGACCCTCTCACCTTCAACCACTTGTCCGAGGGGAACTTGCTGGAGTGGTTGGATAAGAAGGGGTATGGCCCGAGGATTTGGATGGGGTACGGGTTCAAGCTCGTCTGGTGCCAAGAAACCCTTCCGAGCGACGTCAATACGTGCAAGGCGATGATCTCCCTGGACAATCGCGTTGCCGACTGGTTGGAAACCCTTTGGACTTCCTATGTATCCCAGAATAAGGGGAGCCGATCGGAGTTGCCCGTCCTCGCTCACGAAAATCTCTGACCTTAATAGGTAATTAAGGGCGGCAGTGTTTGTAAGGCTGAGCCGAGGAGAAACTTGATTTTTATCTGTTACAAATCACAGCAGAACATGGTTAGAAACTCAGAAATAGCAACACAATAGGAATCAGAAACCATTAAAAGACGAGGACCCTAAGCCTATGGTTAGTGTGCCTAAATCTAACATGTCCCACTTGGCTTCCCATGCTTGGTTGGGCAATGATGGCTATCATGCCATGCGCCCGAGACGATCACATAGTCGTCTTTCATCCCTTTGTTGGATTTGGGGAGGCAGGAAATGAGCCTGACAACGTCCGACCGGGATTTTAAGTAATATCCCGCATCTTGCTGGCTGTGGCATTCGTACATATGTACTACGTCGAGCCAGGTGAGTCCCAATCCTAGGTGAAGGTTAAGGTCCTCAATCGCTCCTAGGATCCTAAACATATTAGGCGCGCACTGCCAGGGAGTAAGCCTATGGTTCCGAAGGTAGCTAGTGGTGATGGGACCCATGGGGATTGTCATTTCCCTTTCTTTGAAGGCGATGAGAGGGATAACGACTTCTCCCGTCTTTCGATCTGTTAGTATTTTTTTTGGGGGACAATATCTTACACCCACGTTTGGGGGTATGCGATATGTGGTCCTGAACGCCTCCAGTTGCTCAGGGCTATCCACCAAGTACTGGAGTTTCCCCATGGTACTTAAACAAAATGACTGGCCGAAGAGGAAACTAAAGGATTTGGTGGACGACGACTTACGAGGATTAGGCCGGAGAAGGGATTGCAAGCTCGTAGAGAGATTCGTGAAGACTCTGGGGAAGACTAGAACCGGTGACTGAGAGATTTGGACGGAGTCGCGCGCTCGTTCTTGCTGGAGTGTGAAAATTTGCAAAGTGAGGAAAAAATAACTTCCTCTGAGGTTTTATACGGGGTCAAGCGAAGGGTCAGGGGCACTCCCGCCCAAATTCTGAAGAAAAAACCACAGCCATTGGATCAATCATTCACCGTTGGATACGAAGGACAAAGCGCCACCTGGTGCAATTAATGCAGCACCTTGGGAATATGGAAACCACAACGGCATTAATGAAGCGTCTATTTCTATGCCTATGCACGTGCCAGTTCAAATTTGCCTGTTCTCAAGCTTTTGCTCCGTGGCAAGTCAAAATCCTACTTTTTCTCTTCGGATGCGAGGGAAAAACTACAATTTTGAGGGGTTATTGTGGGGGGTGAAAAGTCCAACTTAACGTATTGGGCCCAAGGCCCTATTTGAGGATCACTGTTTACCCGAAGAGGTGAAAAACACTCAGTTAGAGGCCCACGTGAAAGGAGCATGTCTGGAGAGGAGCATGTGCGTGATCCGAGGAGATGTTCAATTGTCCGAGGAGTCCAATATTCTCGGATCCGAAGAAGCTGGGTCCGACAGGTGTCTGGGAAGCTCAGGTAATCCCCTTGACGAATGTAATGATGGAAATAAGCCTCAGGCACGCATGAGGATAGCAGGAACGGAGAAATATCTGGGAGACAGACTTCAACCACCGCATTAAATGCACTGCACCTACTTCCCTGACCGCATTAATGTGGAGAAGACACCTGAACAGTGCACTCTCAGCTACCGCCACTCACACAAGGCTAAAGGTGGGGCATGGTGGGACATGTACTCAAGTGGGCGTCTAGATGATGAACAAGTGGACGGTGAAAATGTAGGAAGAGAGTACTATATAAGAGGAGGGTGCCACTGATAGAGGGGGATCGAAAATCAGAAGTAAAAAAGAGAGTACTCCATTACTGTAGCTCCAAGAATTGTAACCCAAGTTTATGAAATAAAAACACCTCTTCGGACGTCGCGTTTGTGTCCGTCCGAGCACGTTTTAATACAAATTCATCCACAAACATTGCTGTCTAATACTGTTTATTCATTTCTAGCCTAGCTCTTTCACCCACTCTCTACAAATTTATTGTCTTGGGTTCAGTGGGCTCAAAATCCATACCTTCTTGGGCTTGGGCTAAAAAAATTGACCCTACATGATCTATGATCTAAAATTTACATATATATAATATAAAGTAAGAAGCAAGGTTCTAGTAGACTAAATTTGTATTATGTCATTAAGAAGAGTTTAAAGGTATACTAATTATTTATATAAAACAATTTTTATAGTAAATTTTCAAAAATTTATATGAGTTTAGGAATATGTTATTCTTGCTTGAGTTTAGTTACTTTGACAACAATTAAAACAACATCAAAGAAAATGAGAAAAATATATTTAAGAAAAAACATGCAATCAAGAATATAATATATATATATATATATATATATTAATTGTATGCTTAAATTATTAAAAATAATTAAAATTTTTAATTTTCACTTAAAAATAAGTTCATATGATATTATTAATTATAATATTCATGAAAATTTACATTCTCTTTCTTAACTAATTGTGAATTTCCAATAAATGCTTGTGTTTTGCAGACTATCTAACATATTTTTTGTTTAGTGTTTTACATTTGGGACAAAGTAAGGGTTTTTTGTGGGTTCCAGTTAGCTCAACTGGTAAAATCTCTGATAGTTGAATAAGAGATGTGAGGTTGAATCCCTGCCTACACCAAAAACCGATTGATATCTTGATCTGATGATAAAAAGCTATTATCAAGAACAGACACCATAAGTTGAAATTTTCTAAAAAACACGTAAGGGTTTTCTCCTTTAATTTATTAATAATTTTTTTGTTACTTATAATAAAAAATAAAAAATAAATCTTTGGGGACAAAGTAAGGGGTAAGGGGTAAAGACATAAATATGGAGCTTTGAGGGTCAATACAACTTATTTGACTTGTGTTTTGCTTTATAAACCATGGATCGCACCGGGGTTGAATTCTCTCTCTCTCTCTCTCTCTCTCTCTCTCTCTCTCTCATATATATATTTTTCTCAATAAATTTATCTAAACAACAAATTTCAAAATTGTTAAAGTGAGAATGTTTGATTAATATTAATAAATGTGGTGTTAGTCGTTGACTTATATTACAATTTGCCATGTAGCAAAAAGATTATGAAAATTATGGTATCCCTTGAATTATTATCATTATTTATTTTATCTTTTATTTTTTTCCCCTAATCTATTGAGAGGAAAGAATGAAAAAAAAATGCAATTATTTAAAAAAATATAGCAATTATTTAATAAAAAGAGTAAAATTCTTAGATTATATTGTATTAGCAATATAAGATTTATAGCATAAACTAAACAAATATGTACATTATTCTATTTCTCTAAAAAAAAATGTACAACATTTTATACTATCTATAACATGAATTTCCTCTTTGAACTGGATTTTTATGTGGTTCAAAAATACCCCTAGACCTTAGGTTTAACAGAGACAAAATTTGGAGATAAGCAGGTAAAAATATATCTCTAACTCCCCGTAAACATTGTTTACAAAATAGAACACTCTCCTACTAACTCATGTCTTCAAAACAAACTTATCAAAAAAATAATAATAATAAATAAAAATACAAAACTTCCTAGTCTACTTTGTATATTTCCTTCAAGACCATGTTCCAAGTTTGTTTGTTTGTTTGTTTGTTTGTTTGTTTTTTTTTTTTTTTTTTTTTTTTAACTTTATCAAGACTAACTAGTTTCTGTTATTTAATTTTTCTGTTATTTTTTTTTTTTGAATTTCCGGTTTCTTTAATTCCTAATCTCATTTGTGTGTGTGCATTGTTTTTTTGAATTTCCAGTTTTCTTAATCCCTAATCTCACATTTTTGTTTTTGTTTTACCTTCTCAAATCTCATTTTCTTTATTTTGAAATTGAAAAAAAAAAAAAAAAAAAAAAAAAAAAACTCATACTATAAAACCATTACTATATATCCTAATTTAAACACCTCACGTTTCAATTGAAATCAATTTCAACAAAAATTTACTGAATTTAGAACTACACCAATATATATATATATACACACACACTTCTTTTCTTTTAATACTATTCAATTTTGAAAAGAATTCCGCCCGCACAAAGCAAATTGGTGCTCTCCCACAAAGAAGATAAGGGTTCCATAGTTGGTTCATAATGATTTTTGGTAGGTCTATTTTTTTGGTTACTTTTTCTTTATTTGTCTGCTTTTTTTAATTCGTATAGTAGTTTTTGCTAAATCCGTGATTTTGCTAAAACACCATTTCAGGCTGAGAGGGCCAAGAATTTCAAACATCTTAAGCTTGCTCATTTTGCAATAACAACAAGAACCAAAAAAAGGAAAAAAAAAAGAAAGAAAAGAGATGACCTTGTTAAATGGCAGCTTTAAGGCTTTTTTTTTTTGTTAGTTTAGTTTTATAATCCAAAATTTTAGATGAGTGGAAAATTATAACACTATGCCGAAAAACAAAAAACCTCTTCGTTTAATGAGGCTAGGATTTATATATTTATTTAATCTACAACCTAAAATTTAGGTTACTAGGACAATGCGAACCTATGATTATCCTAAAAAAAAATTAGGGCATGTTTGGTACACTGTAATGATTATTACATAAGAATAAGAATAAGTATTACAAGGAATACATTAAGTTGGAATGTAATAAGTATTACTATTCATTAGTTTGGTGACCATTTAGGAGTAAAATCCTGAATATGCATCCACAATTTAGTAGAGTATAAAAAAAAAGTGTAATTAAATTATTTTTAAGTCAAATTTATTAAAAAACACTTATTTTATGGTGTTCAAAATAGAGCTAATAATTAACAATAAGAAAAATTTAATTTCTTTCATTTTGAAGATGTGGTAACTAATAGTTTTTTAGGAATTTTTTTTTTTTAAAATTCAGTATTTTTGATAAGGAATAGTTATTCCTCATTTTGAAGAATAGTTATTCATAAAGAATAATTATTTATTGTAATAAAAACATAACCAAATAATCAAATAGTTATGCTATAAAAATATCTATTAAATTACAGTGTCTATTACTGTCTACCAAACATATCTTTAAAACTTTGATTTCAAAAAAAAAAAGAAAAAAAAAAAAGCAAGAAAAGAAAAACATTGTGGTTTGCATGAACGTGAGTTACGGGACTTCGAACTTTACTGTTAACGTGTTGAAGCTGCCATGACTAATTTTATTTGTTGACAAAGAACCGATTTGTTGACCAGTTGCCCGCGATACATGATTTCTTATCTACTTTTTTTTTTTTTTTTTCCTGAAAATCCCCCTAAATTCTCTCCTAAAATCTAGTAAAAGCGCCAGCAATTGCCAGCTAGTTGCTCATCAGTTCTCAAAATAAAAAGTACAAGCATGTTGTCATGTTCCTAATACCTTTCTCATCCTTCTCTCATGGCTTCCATATTTACTGTTTTCTTTCTACTCTCTATTATGTCCCTTACATTTGGAGGAGCTCAACCTCAACAAAAGCAATGTAACCAAAAAATAAGCCTGGGCTCTTCACTTAATCCCACAACTTCCCCCACCTTTTGGCTTTCCTTTTCTGGCCAATTTGCATGTGGATTCTATCCACAAGGCAATGGTTTTATGGTTGGAATCTGGTTGGTGGGTACAGACAATAATAAAACGGTTGTGTGGACAGCAAACCGCGATGATTCTCCGGTCACCTCAAACTCGACACTAGATTTGACAAAGGATGGTAAGCTTCTTTTGAGTGCTGATGAGCAAGGAGTAGATAAGAAGCTTATCAGTGATGCAACAGAGTCAGCTTCTTCTGCCTGTATGCTTGACAATGGCAATTTTGTTCTCTACAACAAAAATGATTCAATCATTTGGGAGAGTTTCAGCTATCCCACTGATACTATTTTGGGAGGGCAGATTTTGTCCTCTGGTGCTCAATTGTTCTCTAGTTTATCAGAGACCAATCACTCAACTGGACGGTATCGTCTGAAGATGCAGGATGATGGAAACTTGGTTCTATACCCGGTAAACACTGTCGACGATGAAAGTGAAGCTTATTGGAGCTCTGACACTAGTTCCAAAAGCTTCAAGTTTCGCCTTTGTCTCAATTATTCAGGTGCTCTAGAAATCATCAATAGCACTAGTATGGAAAGAGTTAAAGTTTTGAAATCACCATTGGCCGACAATAACACCAACACCATTTATCGTGCAACTCTTGTTGTTGATGGAATTTTCCGGTTGTACTCCCATGCCTTTGACAAAGCAGACAAACAAAACTCATCATCACCAGTACATTTGTGGTCAGCATTGACAGACGAGGATCTTTGTGAAGTGAAAGGTTTTTGTGGCTTCAACAGCTTTTGCACACACAACGATTACAAACCGTACTGTGCTTGTCTTCCTGGAACACAGTTTGTTGATCCGAATCTCGAATCTCTCGGCTGTGAGAGAAACTATTCGGAAGTAGGGTGCGGAGGTGGCCACAAAGATCATATTGCAAATTATTCCATGCATTCCAAGGAGAATATGTTCTGGCAAGATAATCCTTACGCATATGTACCCATGTCAACAAAGGAAGAATGCAGCAATTCTTGCTTGGAAGATTGCAATTGTGATGCAGCATTGTTCAAGGATTCATATTGCCAGAGACAAAAGCTTCCACTGAGATACGTTAGAGGGAATACAAATAGCGTAGCTTTTTTCAAGGTGGGCATAAGGAGCGCTGAAAGCCGGAATAAAACTTCTTCCACCCCAAAGAAGCCTCCTCTTCATCATGTGACAACCAAAAAGGCTAAAGTGCAAATTATTGTTTTACTTTTAGCTTTTACAACATTCTCATGTCTCGCCCTTGGAATTTCTGGCCTTTACACGTTCAAAATTCGAGCTCTAAGGTATAAAAGACTGAAAGAGAGTGAAACACTGGTCTTGACTAAGGGGCTTACTTTAAATTTGTTTTCATATGATGAGCTCAAAAGAGCTACAAATGGATTCAAACATGAGTTGGGTAAGGGTTCTTTTGGAACGGTGTACAAAGGGGCTTTATACAAAAGCAAGAAACTTGTTGCTGTGAAGAGACTAGAGAAATTAGTGGAAGATGGTGAAAGAGAGTTTCGTGCAGAGATGCGAGCAATAGGGAGAACTCGCCACAAAAATTTGGTTCAATTGTTGGGTTATTGTGTTGAGGGCTCTAAGAGGTTGCTTGTCTATGAATATATGAGCAATGGCTCCCTTGCCGATCTTCTTTTTAAAGGTATAAGGCGTCCAGACTGGGATGAAAGATTAAAAATAGCATTGGATGTTGCAAGAGGGATTCTCTATTTACATGAAGAGTGTAAGGCCCCTATTATTCATTGTGATATAAAGCCTCAAAATATTTTGATGGATAATTTTTGGACAGCTAAAATTTCTGACTTTGGCTTGGCAAAATTATTAATGCCGGATCAAACAAGGACCTTCACATTGGTTAGAGGAACTAGAGGGTATATAGCACCTGAGTGGCAGAAGAGCATCCCAATATCAGTGAAGGCAGATATTTATAGTTATGGAATAGTGCTTTTAGAGATTGTATGTTGCAGAAAAAATATGGAGGTTAATGTATCCACACCTGAAGAAGTTGTTCTTTCTACTTGGGTATATAAATGCTTTGTTGCTAAAGAGTTAGATAAGATTATGGGTGGTGAAGAAGTAGATAAGAGAACCTTGGAGAATATGGTTAAAGTGGGATTATGGTGCATTCAAGATGAACCAATTCTTCGTCCTTCCATGAAGAGTGTTGTATTGATGTTAGAAGGGATTACTGATATATCTGTTCCTCCATGTCCAACTAATGTCTCCATGTAAACTTTTGCCGGTAAGGAAAATTTATTTCTATTTTCAAGTAGCTTTCATATTGTTTTTTTGTTTTGTTTTGTTTTTTTTTTTTTTTTCAGTTTTTGGTTTTGACTTTTTTTCCTTTCTGTTTCATGTGAGGGCGTCTGCAGGTACTCGTGGATTCTCTCAGTGGTCAGGGGTTAATTGTTTTCTTTAGAGTTGGAGACTAGAGAGAATTTCGGTGGAGGCAACCGCGTTGTGGTATTTAGTTCTAATCATGCATGTTTCTCCAAAATTCTAATCATGCATGTAACTATTTTTTATCAATAAGATTATAAAGAAAGTTTATCAATTTGTAGTCATTTACTTCAGAGAAATTTATTGCATAACAGTTTGTGATGTGTTATATTTCTCTAAGAAGATATTTGGTCAAGAAATAAAACAATGAAGTGATATATCAACACGTACGATATGGGTCAATCATTATTGGAGGATTTATTGAATTCTAGATAAGGGATTTATTTCCTTATTTTGAGTATTTTTTAGAGTTGTAATCAAATCAGGCATATTTTTAGTTGGTTAATTAATTAGAATCTTTTAGGAAATATTTTGCTGAATTGGCCCTGTGGTCTAACATGAAAAGAATGTTTAATATTCCTTAATAAACTTTCTTTGAGAATTTTTTTTTTATTTTCTAGTAGGATTCCAAAGTTTTCTTAATGAGTTTAATTAATAGAATTTTAATAAAGGATTTTTAAAATATAATTCAATATGTATACAATGTTGTACACATTTGTTTAGTCTATAATGTAAATTTTACATTGCTAGTCCAATATAAATTAATTATTTTCATAAAAACAAAAACTCATGAGCATCCTTATTGCACTATAGATACATCAAAATTATAAAGTAATTCTCCATTGATGAATCTATATTACCAAAATTTTAATAAATTTAAATTACTATTTCGATTAAAATTTATTATTAACATTTTGAATTTTTTTTAAAAAAAAAAAATTCTATTTCATTATTTATTTTACCTTATTTTATAAATCATTTACCATAATTTTTAGCAAACTAAAAATTAATTTTACATTATTTATATATATAAAAAATGTCTTTTGTCATTTAACTTGAGGTAACTTATTATTTTTACTTTTATTATTTATTTTACTTAAGGTAACTTTTATTATTTTTACTAATTAAAATTTGTGATCTTTGTTTATTATCAAACTAATACATTAATCGGTTTTTAGTGTAGGCAGAGATTAAACTCAAATCTCTTATTCAATCATAAAAAATTTTACTAGTTAAATTAACTGAAACTCACTTAAATCTGAATCCTAACTAAATAGTTTTTTCCTTAAACTTTTTCATGTGTGGGGTTAGCAATTAGTATATAATTCCATGGAGCCGGACCCCTTGGCAGCTCTTTATCTCGCACATGCAATCATGCAAGAAAGTCCACTGGCTAATGTGCATCTCTATAATAATTTTATCCTCCATTTGTCTGGACTCTGGAGATATATGATCTAGTCTACCTTGACGAGGTAGTAATTAATCACTCAATGGGCAATCTCCATAGCTATTGTATTGCTGTCGTCCACCCAAGTCAAACGACTCAAACCTTCACTAACTTAGTAGGCAAGGACCCTACCAAAGTTTTTCAGGCTCCATCAAGATTGTGACTGCTTCTGGTTTTTTTTTTTTTTTTAATGGAAAAATAGTTTTGAGAAACTGAGTTGAAATAAATAGATTCTCAAAAAGAAAAAAAAAGAGTTGAAATAAAGACTTTAGATTCCCCTATAAAGACTTTTGCTGAAATGAAGACTTTAAGTTCAAATTAAGTGATTGATGATATTAGGCATCTTCATTAGAATCATTACCAAACAGGATATTGGGTATTATAAAAATAAAATAAAATAAGATATTAGGTATCTTTGTTGCCGTGGCTTGAACGGCGATTCTTTTATGTGTGGCTCAACTCCATGCAATTTAAATGGAGATGTAAAGGAAAGTGATTTGAAGGTAAGATTGGGCCTATTTGGGTTTTTTCATAGACCCGAAGCATAAATTTTGCCAGTTGGGTTGGGGCTACTTGCAAAATCTAAGGATCCATGAAAGGTCTAGCAAGAGAGGCCCTCAACAATGAAAAACCCACTTATAGGAAGATTTTGAAGGTTCTAGAGCTATTGTACTAGGAAGACAAGTGACGCGTCTATAGAGGTTACAATAGCGGTTCTAATTACTGTACAAAAGCCTTGTAAATAGATCATTGTAACTGGTTTTTCTATAATGAATTTTCTATGGGACTGGTTGTGTTCCCATTGTGATTTTCACATTAAAAAGGCTCTTCTTTGGTTTTTCACTTGCTCACCAAATTTTGTGTCGTGCTTTTCTACTTTCTTATATTACTTATAGATTTGGTAATTGCTTAGCTGTGGTGAAATATAATTATCTGTGTGGATCACATGTGGGTCTAAACAAAAATTTTCAAAGTTAAAACTAGCTAGTTAGGGAGGAAACGAGGAACTTCACCTCTTATTCACAGTTGTGAATAGTGATATTATATGGATAACAAGAAACAGGCTTCTAAAGTGACAATATGGGGAAGGGTTAGATCATTTGACCTTACTTTCACAAGCTAAACCATTTATTTTCTTGGGAATCTATAGAAAGCTAAACAGTGGATGGGAACTCCCCCTTCCCTCCCTAATCTCCTCCTTTTGTGAAGGTTAATTTTGATGTTGTGGTCAAAGAGAACAAAATGTGCATAATTGTTGTAGAAAGAAACCATAAAAGTGAGGTCATTTTTGTCTGGATCGATCTAACTGATCGAAGAACAAAATTTTTTTAGAGTCGAAGCATACACAACACAACTAGCAATGACAAAGACAACGGAAATGGAATACAAATTCTTCATTTGACAAGGAGATGCTTTTAAAAGTTAACGCTTTTTAAAAAAAAAAAAACGTTATACTTCCCCTATAAAATTCCTCCACTCCACGTTATTGGTCCATTGAGTTTGGTTTGAAAATCACTTTTAGTGTCCGTTAGAATTATCAGTTTGAAAGAAGTGCATTTTTTTAAAAATTTAAACATAAAAGTGTTCGTATTGAAAAAATAATTTTAAGAATCACATTAACTGATTGATAAAACTAGTGAAAAAGTGTTGTTTTTGTCGATTGAACGTCTAAAATTATTATTTCTGGTACATAATAAAAAGATCTTAACAATACAACAACTTCCAGAGAGAGAGAGAGAGAGCCTTTGCTAAGCGTGTTTCCCACTTCCAAAAGAAAGTGGTGCTACATTTTGAGTACACCAAGCTTAGATGCCTTCAACCCAACGTGTGTCAACCGCCATCGGACTCTTTGTTGCAAGGACATTCTCCACTTCGCCAGCTTACGCTAAGAAGTGGAGCAACTTGATGCATTTAGGGGCCTTAGGCAAAAAATGATTAAAACTTTTCATACATTTAAATATAACTTTTTTTAAGAAAAAAAAATTAATATTACTTAAATTCTACTATCTTGTTTTAGATGTAAAATTACTAATTGACAAAACTTTTCACAGTTTTTGATGTGACCGATTGGTAGTGGTAAGTAAAAATGTGATATTAATAGTAGACTTAAATGAAAACTAGTAAAAGTTTGTCAACTCAACTGTTATGAAAAATGTTGTGAAATTCTTTGTGTATTACTTTTTTTTGTTAAAAGTGTTATATTCACAATATTTTCACAACAAATCCTAAGTATTAAGTTATTACTGGTTCTAATTTGAACCTACTACTGAAATTACTTTTTTTTTTCCCACCAATAACAGCCAGTAACAACTTGTCACCTAGAATTTGTTATGAAAAATGTCGTGGACGTAGCATTTTTCTCTATTTTTTCTTGTTTTTCATTTGATAAAGAAAATGTTATTTTACTTATTAGCTAACATTTGGGCATAATGAATAATTTTATAATAAAAAATTACTTTATTGGTTAAAATTTGGGGGCCTTTTTCTACTAGGGGGCCTTAGGCGACCGCCTCACTCGCTTCTATACTAAAGCCGGCCCTGAGAAGGGATAGCCACTTGTGAATGATGCACAAATAATTATTAAGGAGCAAATAGATAAAAATTTGAGGGGATGTGAGAGTTTTTGTGCATTAAAGGGAGTCAATACCGTACCGGTGGCTGTACCGATTTGACCAGCGGTACGATATATTTCGGATACCGGTCAATACCGGAGTACCGTTTCGGGTTTACCGCTATACATATAAAATCTATATATATATATATATATATATTTGCTGAATTTAAATCATATGTCTTTAACTATATTTAGGCCCAATTTATCATTATCTATGTCCTTCTACAATGGCCCAATCCACTACCAATAAATTTAAATTATATAATCATTATATTAAAATCTAAAAATTAAAAAAAAAAAAAAAAATTCAAACAAGTCAAACATCGCACCTAACTATCACGTGAATTCTAAATAGAATTCAATGCCTTGCCTTGAGAAGCCAAATCCTCAGAACCACACGTTACTTTCAAAAAGAATACACACATCCCACATGTTTTATTTCTGACCGGTTATCAAAAAAGAAAAGAGCACTGAGAAGCCAAATGGTCTCTGGTGTTCATGAGCGAAGAAGAGAAGACAAAAAAAAAAAAAAAAGTCTGGTACGAGAGATGCAAATCAACAGAACGAGGCCGTGATGCAGAGGCATGCTTCGCCGGAACTTCATCGTTGTCTCAGTCTCATGGATCTATGGGTTTTTGCAAGCAAACATTAGTTTCAAAGAGGTAATATCTGTTCTTAAATGATTTCGGCCAGAATTCAATATTTCGGCCGGAATGACCAAAACGCCCCGGAATGGCCGAAATCATCTGAAACAGTCCGGTATAAAAGCCGGTACGAAATGGGAGGGTTACCTGTACCGATTTGGTCGCCGGAACGAGATATTTCGGCCGTACCGGCCGGTACGGTATGAAATCGTCTCCCTAGGCATTTCTTCAAGTTGATATATTGTCATTAAGCAAATATTTGAGAGTATCTTAGGCATTGAGACCCTAAAAATTGTGCATTGCGAAAATTTTATTATGTTTTAAAAATTTATTTAAAAAAAAAAAATAGGCATGTACCTTCGATTTTAAAATGTAAAATTTTGAATTTTTAAAAACAAAATGGAAGGCCAAATCACGCGTTTTTGCATTTTTGTCTAAAAACACACATTTGCCCTGCACAATCATGGCGCCAACCAAATCTTAAAGAAACTAATTTTGTAACCCATAATGTTACAAGATGAGGGCTTTTTGTGAAATTTTGTAGAAATGATTCCCATGACAATGATCCTTGGCCCTTGGTTTTGTTCCCTAAGAAAGAGATGGATATAACTCTCCACAATTGTTATCTTGATGTTCTTTTGTTTTCCTTTGATTTAAATGAAAGTATTACTTAGCAGAAAAAGAAAAAGAAAAAAAAAGAAGAGTTAAAATAGCGTCAAGCACCCTAACTACTCTGTCATGAGTGACTATCTTGTTTCTAGTTTGTAATTATTTCTCAATTATAACTAAAAAGGAAAACAAAATATTTAGGGATGCATACCGTTACATACAATTTCAAAACTTGTTGAGTTATCAAACATCGAAAAAGAGAGGATGGCGACTGTACACACAATTATCGTAAAAGAAGAATCACACGGTTACGAAATGGTGTAACAAATAATCAATTTGTATTTGATTTGTATATATGTGAGTACAATCCTCTGTATGAATCTTTACAATGAAATAGTACAATAAATTCCTCTGATTCGATTTCCAAGAAACGTTACGATCCGAAGGAGTTATGAGGCTTGATCTGGAATTGTGTTTTGATGTCTCCAAGTTGAATGAATAGTTGAACGTGCTTGATTTGATGCAAGGGCCTTTGGCTTGATCTCGAACTAGATTAAAGGAGAATCCCTACTTTGATTTGAAGAAGTAGGAATAGGCCTTGATGAACAATGGAATTCTGGTGAACTTTAGAGATGACTCTCTATTTTGGCAGAGTGTCAATAGCGTTTTTTCTCTAAGTGTTCTCCATTTTTTTCTCATATGAAAAGCTTCTATTTATAGGCACCTCAATAGTATTTAATTTGGAATTTTCTCTCAGCATTTATTGAGAGTTGAATTATGAATTTAATTTGGTATTTTATTTAATAAGAACTTTCCATATAAGTATTTTCTTCTGACGCTGCCATATGGCTTTTTTCATTTGATGTTGCCACGTGGCTTGATTTCATTCGCTGATTGTCCACATCATCAATTGGAGATTGATTTGATCACAAATATTTTATCATGAATAATCAGACAGTTGTGAATACATCATGAAATTTTGATGTCTACAAATGCTCCCACTTCAAGATTCGGCTTTGCATCTTTATGATGCAAGGAAGACAAGGCTTGAATTATTCTTTCATTTTATTTTTTATTTTTTATTTTTTTATCTTTAATAATGGACTTGGTTTTACGGGTACACAAGGCTTTCATCCAAGTGAAATATGGCTTCTTTCATCCCAATGTTGTATATTACAGCTTTGCCATCCAAGATGTCTTTTGGTTCCCCTTTTTTTTTTTTTTTTTGAACACTGGGTTTCACTTTCACGGGCTTGGTCACACACAAGGGACATCCTCTTTGGAGTGCAAGCCCACCTTAGTCTTGTTAAGCAAGTCGGTGCCGGAATTGTCTTGTTCAGCAAGCATGTCTTTTCTTTAGCCGCACTCTTGCGAATCACTAGGGCTTCTTGCGAGTGCCACCTCTATAAAAGGAGGTGATGTTTTATGGGTTAGAGGCAATTGATCGCCGTTTTTTCTTTTTTTTTCTTGAGTTATTTTTTTTCTTCAGCCGTAGCAGGCATCTTCTCTCTTTCTCATTCTTTCTTATGCTTGTCTTTGTATTTATTATTTTTTTGTTGAACCCCTTAATTTACTCTGTGCAGGTCATAGAAGTTGGCACTGCGTGAGCCAAGGTCATAGAAGCTGGTACTGCATAAGCCAAGCCTCGGTTTCAAGTGAGTCTACCATCTTGTCCTTCTTATCTTGGCGTCCGAAGAATTCGAGCATAGCAGTCCTCTGGCCTTCCTTGGACACGGGGTGTAAGCTTTAGCAACGCATCTATTCCACTGCCCTTTGTCTCGTGACCATTGGTGTGAGTGCTTCGTCTGCGCAACCTTCTCACAGCCTTCGTCCTGCGGCCACCAGTACGGGAGTTCCATCAGCGCGCCCTTCTCATTGCCTTTGTCTTGCAGCCTTCAATACGGGAGTTCCATCAGCACGCCCTTCTCACTGCCCTCATCTTGCGGCCTTCAACGCACTTTGGGTACTCTTAACTCCATCCTTAGCGATTGCTTATGGCCATGACGCTTGTATTTTCTAGGCTAAAACAATTGGCGCAATGTCTTTCATGTTGGGACAAATTCTATATAATTGTGAATAAATTTTAGCAAGTACAGCAGAAGCACATCCATACAATAACACAAAGATTTACGTGGAAACTCTTTCTCCTTGAAGGGAAAAACAACGGGACAAACTCCGAATAATTTCATTATATTAATAGAGATTACAACACTTAGAGATACAACTTGAGTAAAGAAAAACTCTCTTCTTTTTTTCACTCACTGTATATTTTCTCACACTCTCTATTTTTCTCTTCTCTTTTTGCTTGCTCTTACTCACGCACCAATCCTCACACTTTGGGACTTCAGTCTTTTTCCCACATCTTCACTGGCCGAATGGCCTTCCTATTTATTTGTTTCACATTTTCTTCTTTTCTTCCTTTCACACTCTTCTCTTCAAATCACAATAAATGTAAGCCACTTACTTTGACTTTGCTTCAACCAAAATCTCTTTTCTTCACCTCTGCCATGACCGAATGGGCACTCTTGCCTTTTGCTTCTTTCTTTTCTTTTGTCTTCAACGTGTTAGACACGCCTGCTCAGCTTTGCATCACTTCTCATTAAGAGAAGTTGGACTTCTCACAAGTCATGGAGTGCCATGCTCATTAAATGAGCTCTTGAAAAACAGCATGTGAGCTGGACCAACGATGCAGTGCATCCAACAATCTCCCCCTCTAGCCCACTACGGAGGAGATCTTCAATCCAATTCTTCAGTTAAAATTCATTCCGGCCAAGCCAACACCAGGCTCAACCTTCTTCATTATTTTCACTAACACTGAGAAAATTTTATCAAAATTAATACATTTCTTTCTCAAAGAATTTATATCACTTTGGATATCCTTAATCCAATTTCTTGGCTCCTCCTACTCAAGACTTTCATGATCTTTCACTTCATCACTCTTCCTAGCATCATGATATTTTTCATCAAATATCACTTTCTCATTTAAATCACTTTCAGGTAGAGAGAATTTTACTCTCTTGGCTGCAACACCATTACTATCAACTCTCAACTGTGGAGTTTTCTCAAAAACTTTGACTGCATTGGACTTTTTCTTACAAGCCCTCACATGAGTTCTGTACATGCCACAACAAGCACGCCCTCTAGCAATAACTAATAATCCTTTACAAAGTTTCCATCTTCCATTGCCAAGATGGTTACTATAACCCGCTTGATCCAAAGCCAAAGTAGACAACACATTCATCCTTAAATCTGGAACATGCCTCACATCCTTCAATATCAACGTGCAACCAACATTGGTCTTGATGCACACATCACCAATTCCCACAATTTTTGAGTAACTGGAGTTACCCATCTTCACAACACCAAAGTCGCCTGCTTTGTATGTGGTGAACAACCCTTTTGTGGGAATTACATGGTGAGAAGATGCTGAATCAACAACCCACTCAACATCATTCTTAGCAACATGCTTACATTTTTGCTCTTCAAGAGAGAGCATCAGAACATCCTCATGAAACACAACTGCTGCAGTATTCTTTTCATCTTTCTCTTTAGCTTGTTCTTTATTCCAATGCCAACAGTTTCTTTTTATGTGACCCTTTTTCCCACAATGGAAACATTCTCTTATCTCTTTAAACTGAGATCTACCTTTTGACTGTGACCTGTCATTGGATTTGGCCCGATCATCAAGTCCTCTGCTTCTATTTTTGCCCCTGTTCTCCATGACAAGAGCTTGATCTTGTGCATTGTTTAAACCAGCATCTCTTCTGCGAACCTCCTCACTTAGAATCAAATCTCGAATATCATCATATTTGAGTTTGCTTTTTCCTGCAGAATTGCTCACTGCCATTCTCATGGCCTCTCAAGTGTTTGGCAAAGAAGCCAAAACAATTAATGCACGGATCTCATCATCAAAATCAATCTCCATGGAGGACAATTGATTTGTGATTGTGTTAAACTCATTTAGATGCCGAGCCACGGGAGTACCTTCCACCATCTTCAGATTAAACAACTTCTTCATCAAATGCACCTTATTGTTAGCCGAAGGCTTTTCATACGTACTAGACAAAGCCTTCATCAGATCCATTGTGGTCTTTTCCTTCATAACATTGTGTGCAACTGACCTTGTTAGAGTTAATCGTATAACTCTTATCACCTGTCTATCAAGAAGACTCCATTCTTCTTCTTCCATACTATCTGGTTTCCTTCCCAAAAGAGGAAGATGTAATTTCTTCCCATTCAGATAATCTTCGATCTGCATCTTCCAATAGCCAAAGTCTGTGCCATCAAACTTCTCAATTCTTGACGTCTTTCCTTCTTCTTCGGCCATTGCTCCCAATCGAACCTACGCTCTGATACCACTTGTTTGGAAAAATTCTATATAACTGTAAATAAATTTTAGCAAGCACACAATAACACAAAGATTTATGTGGAAACTCTTTCTCCTTAAAGGGAAAAACCACGGGACAAACTCCGAATAATTTCACTATATTAAATAGAGATTATAATATTTAGAGATACAACTTGAGTAAAGAAAAACTTTTTTTTTTTTCACTCACTGTATATTTTCTCACACTCTCTATTTTTCTCTTCTCTTTTTGCTTGCTCTTACTCACGCACCAATCCTCACACTTTGGGACTTCAGTCTTTTTCCCACATCTTCACTGGCCGAATGGCCTTCCTATTTATTTGTTTCACATTTTCTTCTTTTCTTCCTTTCACACTCTTCTCTTCAAATCACAATAAATGTAAGCCACTTACTTTGACTTTGCTTCAACCAAAATCTCTTTTCTTCACCTCTGCCATGACCGAATGGGCACTCTTGCCTTTTGCTTCTTTCTTTTCTTTTGTCTTCAACGTGTTAGACACGCCTGCTCAGCTTTGCATCACTTCTCATTAAGAGAAGTTGGACTTCTCACAAGTCATGGAGTGCCATGCTCATTAAATGAGCTCTTGGAAAAACAGCATGTGGGCTGGACCCACGGTGCAGTGCACCCAACATTTCACACTCCCAAAAGCGATGAATATATATTAGTTCTTTGTGTCGCATTTGGTCACTGACTCATTACAAAATATTGGCTTGTCCATTGATCCCGCCTCTATAAGGGAGAGTGCCCCAATTTCACGATTCCTATTGTTTTGCATGTAACAGTTTATGCCATATTATTGACACGTCCCAATAGGAATTGCAACGAGTTGGGTTCGGGTCGGGTTTTTCCATACCCGGACTCGACCCGTGGGCTAAGATCCGCGGCCCGGACTCGACCCGTTTACTAAACGGGTTTTTTTCCTAGAGCCCAGACCTGCCTTGCCGGGCCCCATTTGGCCCAGCCAGATTTGGGCCCAATCGAAAAAAAACAAAACAAAAAAAAAACAAAACAAAACAAAAAATTGAAATACAAAGAGATTCACAAAACCCCTCTCAGATACTTTAGCTTGAGACTGTAACAAGACTAACGAAATCCAAATTTCAAAACTGTGAACCTCATATACAAAGCGGATCCATTTACCGAAACTCTAAAGTAAACAAAATGGGAAAACCTTGAGCTTCAAAATGTACATATTCCATTTCTTTCACTGAGCTCTCCATCTCTTAAGCTAAACCAGCTAATCCAAAAAGGAACAAACTTGAACAAAAACACAAATCACACCCACCATTCAAAACAACCACAAAAACACAAATCCACTACAACCACATTCAACTCTTCTTTTATCATTTATATATATACACAAAGATGTTTGATTTAGCTACAAAACAGAATGAGTACATCAATATCAAAAAAAAAAAAAAAAAAAAAATTGAAGAAAAGTAGAGAACAGAACAGGCAGAGACCGGTGGTGAGAGCTTGGGACAGCGACGAGAGGGACCAGCGGTGAAAGCTACGACGACTGTGAGAGGTTGGGCAGTTGGGCCAGCAGTGAGATTGTGAGTGAGTGAGCTTAGGACGGCAGCGAGAGGGACTGGCAGTGAGCTACGGCGACGGTGAGGTGAGTGAGTGAGTGAGAGTGGCGAGACTGAGCTGAAGAGATTGTGAGTGTGAGGCGGCTGAAGAGATTGTGAGTGTGAGGTGAGGTAAAAATTTTAGGGTTATAACTCTATCTGAGTGATTTACCAAATCCACAAGAGATTTACTCAGATAGTGAACCTGAAACTATCCCACCATTTTATATTTCCGCAATGGATTAGGTATCCTATCCCAAACAAAAAAGACTTAGTTAACCGGCTTAGCAAAGCAGTGGTGTTCAGTAAGTTTGATATGAAGAGTGGTTTTTGGCAAATACAAATCAGAGAGTCTGATAGGTACAAAATAGCCTTCACCACACCTTTTGGCCATTACGAATGGAATGTAATGCCCTTTGGTCTCAAGAATGCACCTTCTGAATTCCAAAACATCATGAATGAGATATTCAATCCATTCTCCAGTCATACCATTGTTTACATTGATGATATCCTCATCTTCTCTGAATCCCTGGACCAACACAAAAAGCACTTAAGAGCATTTTTGCTCACTATAAAAGTCAATGGTCTTGTTGTTTCAGCTCCCAAAATCAAACTTTTCCAAACTAAAGTTCGATTCTTAGGCTTTGATATCCACCATGGTGTCATCAAACCCATAGATAGAGCCATCATGTTTGCTGATAAGTTTCCAGATGAAATCCTAGAAAAAACCCAGCTTCAAAGGTTTCTAGGCTCTCTAAACTACATAGCAGATTTCTATCAAAATCTCAGACAGCAATGCAAACCTCTTTTTGATAGACTCCGCTCCAATCCTCCTCCTTGGACCCCAAGTCATACTGCTATTGTCCAAACCACCAAAAAATATGTCAAGTCTCTCCCTTGTCTAGGAATTCCTTCAGAAAATTCCTTCAAGATTGTTCAAACCGATGCATCCAACATTGGTTATGGTGGTATCCTCCTTCAACGTGCTAGTCCCACTTCCCCAGAACAGATTGTCTGTTTTCATTCTGGAATTTGGACTCCCACTCAAATTAATTACAGTACTATTAAAAAGGAGATTTTATCTATAGTACTATGCATTTCAAAATTTCAAAGTGATCTTTTGAATCAAAAGTTTTTAATAAGGATTGATTGCAAATCTGCAAAACATGTTTTAGAAAAAGATGTTCAAAACATTGCATCAAAACAGATTTTTGCACGATGGCAGGCCATCCTTTCAGTTTTTGACTTTGACATAGAATTCATAAAAGGAACTCAAAACAGTATCCCTGATTTCCTTTTGAAGGTCGTTGACTGTAACGTCCTTCTTGGATTTGGTAAATCTCTTGTAGATTTGTTCCAAATCAACTTTAGAAGGTTATAACTATCCTCACTACTAGAAGGTTCACTATCTGAGTGATTGAGTTCTAGGAGCTTAAAGATTTCATCTTTTCTGGCTTGGTCACTAACGAGGGTATTGATAAGGGTTTTGGCCTTAGCTCTACACTCTTTGCTGAAATGACCTTTCTTTCCACATTTAAAGCATTTTCCTGATGCTTTAGGTATGAATTTACCTGTGGATTTGGACTTTCCTTTCTTATAGAAATCATCCTTGCTGTACTTCTGCTTTCTATAATACTTGGCTTTGGTTCTCTTTCTAAGAGAATGCTCAGAGGGTTCCTTGCCTCTGTATTTGGATTTTCTCTTAGGAAGGATGGAGGGTAAGCCGTACTGTGTACAGAAGTTTCCTACTTCGTACTTGGCTTTTCCTTTGCTGGCTTTGCTCTGGATCTTGAGATCTCTGCACATCTTCATTCCTTCACTTCGAATGGTGCTAGAGATGTCTCCATAGGTTAGGTTATCATAATCTATGACACCTAAAGGGTTACACAGGGTTTCTTTAACCTTTTCTCCAAAAAGGGTAGGTAAACCATTGATGAACTTCTCCTTCCAAAATGGAGAGTTGCAATCACTTCTGTGCATGACTCTGGTAGTAAACACATCTTCGTACCACCTAAAGTCACCAAGGGTTTTACATCTAAGGTTACTCAACTGATCGTAAATCCTAGATGTGATGTTGTTGGGTTTTCCTACGAAGTGCTTCATGATCGTATAGATCAGGGTATTGACGCCGTCAGGGGTACCTCTTCCTAAGATGGTGTCAAAGATGGGGAGACCTTCCTCATCTTTCTGGACAGCATGCTTGATGTCTTCCTTAGATTCTTCTGTAAGGCAATTGTTCCACCATTGAAGGAGTTTACCTGTGAATCCTAAGGACATGAGTTCTATGACTTCAGTATGGGGATGTCCTTCACTGAGGTAGTTATTGGCTACCATAGTCATATGCTGGAGTTTGTTTAGGATTTCCTGTTCAGACAAACCATCTATGTTCCATTCATAGAGTTTACCTGTAGAGACTGAGAATTGGTTACTAACATTCCTTTCCTCGTATTGGAGGTCCGGAGGGGTAGGTCTGGGATACCAATTCCTGGTTAAGCTAGTAGGGGTTACCTTTGGGTTGGTAAGCCTTTTAACTTCTAAGTTCCTAAACTGGCTTTCTAGGTGTTCTATCTCCTTTTCATTATCTGAGGAGGCTCTGCTAGAACTGCTAGAAGCTGTGTGGACGTCTAAAACAACTAATCTGTTGGTTTCAGGACGGCGATCAACACTGGTTGAAGTACTAACTGGTGGAGGGGTGACTGGTTCCTTCTTCACAAGTTCTTCAAGCTTTTGGTTGACAATTTCTAAGGCTGTTTGGTCCTTAGTTCTAAGACTGGGTTGCTTAGTAGTAGGGAGCTTGACTAGAGGTTTCTCTAGGGCCTTGACAGGTTTGCTAGGGCTTCCTGGTTGGGGAACGACCTTGCTTTCTATTCTGTCTTCTATCCTATCAAGCTGTTTTCCTATAACACCTAAGCACTGGTTGGTGTAGTTGTTTTGCTCTATGACCTTCTTCACTACCGTTTCTTCTTGAGTGGTAGGGGTTTTGAAGGGCGAGGCAACTAGATCTGTACCACGATGGTTGAAGACTATGGCTTCCTGGGGTGGATGGTGAGATCTAACAACTTCTGAGGGATTGGGTTTGCCGCTAGCATCTTTACTAGGGGGTTTTGCCCAATTGGTTTTGGTGAGAACACAAGACTTCTTGTGCCACTCAAAGTGGTTCTCAAAGTATTCAAAGAAAGGGACATTACTGGATATCTCTTTCATGAATGTTGTCCAACTTGCGAGAACTTCTTTCTTTTGTTCAAGGTTATGGTTGGCTCTATAGGCTTCCTTTTTGAGTCTGTTTTCTTCTGACTCAAATTCCTTGCCTAGGGCATTCATATCAGGAGTAAAAAGAGAATTATGAGTTGTCAGATCTAGATCTAAAACTAGGAGATTGGAACATCCCTAAGGTTCCCACAAACAAGATTTATAAATCTTCTTGGACCCTTAAGAATGCTTTTAAAACTGGTTACTTTGTCCGAACCATCGAACAGGTTTACAGTATCAACAAGGAGTATGAGACGTGCTACTTGTTACCTGAAGCAACCTTAGTCGGACACATGAAAGATGGATATAATTTTATCCACATAGGTTTAATCCAGGTTGGAGTAAAACCTTTGATTAGAGAAGGCTTGAATGCTTCTGTCCTTATGGCCCTTAGAGATTCCCGTCATATAAGATTTAATGACAGCCTCTTAGGAACCATGGAAACCAGTCTTAGCAATGGACCTGTCCATTTCGACTGTTTCCCCAATTTTACAGTGGCTCTTGAAGACCCACATGTAATGAAAACCCTCACCCTCAATATCAAGACCTATGGTACCTATATGTTACCAGGAGTCAGACAGTTGGCCTTGATATACAGAGTTTATTATAAGTGCCTCAGGACGAACTTCAATGTTCAAGCACTTGACAAGAAAATTAAAGGTGAAACTACCCTCATCCAGACCACAGATACCAGGTCTAACATTCAGGTGCCCAAAACCCTGAAATGGTCAGAGGTTACTTTCCCTGAGGATTGGATGATTGAAAATGAGAATTTCATTCATCAGATCCAAAACCCAGCCAGGAATCCTGATCTAGACTTTGTCCAACAGCTAGCTAATGGAAACGTTAGACTCAGTTTTGACCATTCTAGATTCAGACCACCAGTAGGTTCACCAGCATATTCCCCATCAGGATATGATGAACTTAGGTTTAGATCACCAGTAGATCTACACCAACCCTTTAGACAGCCACCTAATCTCTTAAGAGATAGGCCTGTATCTCAGTGTAGCACATCCAGACCTCTTGCACCCTTTCCTAAGTCTAGAAGAGACTCAGATCTAGAGCTCCAAGGTGTCCAGACCAAATCCCAGGTTAGCACACCCTGCTACACAGCCAGACAAGAATCAGTTGTTGATGAGGAAGAAAAGAAAAGTCAGAAACTCCCATCACCATCTGGTAGTGATATGGTAAATCCATATCAAGAAGAACCCCAAGATCCTTTCCAGCAGGAACCTGGAATTGATTATGAGCTTATGGTTATCAGGAAAGAGTTTACTCCTGATATGAATGCCCTAGGCAAGGAGTTTGAGTCAGAAGAAAACAGACTCAAAAAGGAAGCCTATAGAGCCAACCATAACCTTGAACAAAAGAAAGAAGTTCTCGCAAGTTGGACAACATTCATGAAAGAGATATCCAGTAATGTCCCTTTCTTTGAATACTTTGAGAACCACTTTGAGTGGCACAAGAAGTCTTGTGTTCTCACCAAAACCAATTGGGCAAAACCCCCTAGTAAAGATGCTAGTGGCAAACCCAATCCCCCAGAAGTTGTTAGATCTCACCATCCACCCCAGGAAGCCATAGTCTTCAACCATCGTGGAACAGATCTAGTTGCCTCGCCCTTCAAAACCCCTACCACTCAAGAGGAAACGGTAGTGAAGAAGGTCATAGAGCAAAACAACTACACCAACCAGTGTTTAGGTGTTATAGGAAAACAGCTTGATAGGATAGAAGACAGAATAGAAAGCAAGGTCGTTCCCCAACCAGGAAGCCCTAGCAAACCTGTCAAAGCCCTAGAGAAACCTCTAGTCAAGCTCCCCACAACTAAGCAACCCAGCCTTAGATCTAAGGACCAAACAGCCTTAGAAATTGTCAACCAAAAGCTTGAAGAACTCGTGAAGAAGGAACCAGTCACCCCTCCACCAGTTAGTACTTCAACCAGTGTTGATCGCCGTCCTGAAACCAACAGATTAGTTGTTTTAGACGTCCACACAGCTTCTAGCAGTTCTAGCAGAGCCTCCTCAGATAATGAAAAGGAGATAGAACACCTAGAAAGCCAGTTTAGGAACTTAGAAGTTAAAAGGCTTACCAACCCAAAGGTAACCCCTACTAGCTTAACCAGGAATTGGTATCCCAGACCGACCCCTCCGGACCTCCAATACGAGGAAAGGAATGTTAGTAACCAATTCTCTGTCTCTTCAGGTAAACTCTATGAATGGAACATAGATGGTTTGTCTGAACAGGAAATCCTAAACAAACTCCAGCATATGACTATGGTAGCCAATAACTACCTCAGTGAAGGACACCCCCATACTGAAGTCATAGAACTCATGTCCTTAGGATTCACAGGTAAACTCCTCCAATGGTGGAACAATTGCCTTACAGAAGAATCTAAGGAGAACATCAAGCATGCTGTCCAGAAAGATGAGGAAGGTCTCCCCATCTTTGACACCATCTTAGGAAGAGGAACCCCTGACGGAGTCAATACCCTGATCTATACGATCATGAAACACTTCGTAGGAAAACCTAGCAACATCACATCTAGGATTTACGATCAGTTAAGTAATCTCAGATGTAAAACCCTTGGTGACTTTAGGTGGTACGAAGATGTGTTTACTACCAGAGTCATGCACAGAAGTGATTGCAACTCTCCATTTTGGAAGGAGAAGTTCATCAATGGTTTACCTACCCTTTTTGGAGAAAAGGTTAAGGAAACCCTGTGTAACCCCTTAGGTGTCATAGATTATGATAACCTAACCTATGGAGACATCTCTAGCACCATTCGAAGTGAAGGAATGAAGATGTGCAGAGATCTCAAGATCCAGAGCAAAGCCAGCAAAGGAAAAGCCAAGTACGAAGTAGGAAACTTCTGTACACAGTACGGCTTACCCTCCATCCTTCCTAAGAGAAAATCCAAATACAGAGGCAAGGAACCCTCTGAGCATTCTCTTAGAAAGAGAACCAAAGCCAAGTATTATAGAAAACAGAAGTATAGCAAAGATGATTTCTATAAGAAAGGAAAGTCCAAATCCACGGGTAAGTTCATACCCAAAGCATCAGGAAAATGCTTTAAATGTGGAAAGAAAGGTCATTTCAGCAAAGAGTGTAAAGCTAAGGCCAAATCCCTTATCAATACCCTCGTTAGTGACCAAGCAGGAAAAGATGAAATCTTTAAGCTCCTAGAACTTAATCACCCAGATAGTGAAACTTCTAGTAATGAGATTCGTCAGATCTACCAGTCATCCTCTGAATCCTCTAGAGTTTCTTCTAGCACCTCTAGTGGCCCAGATGAACCCATAAATTGCATGGATAGTTGTTGCAGGAACAGAACTATCAATGTTATTTCTAAACAAGAAGAGCTCCTCTTAGATCTCATAGAACAGATCGAAGACCCTGTCATCAAAGCTCAAAAGTTTACAGAATTCAAGAGAACCTTAGTTAAGGAAACCAGTAAACCTGAACCTAAGCTTCTTGAACCCAAAGTAGATTTGGAACAAATCTACAAGAGATTTACCAAATCCAAGAAGGACGTTACAGTCAACGACCTTCAAAAGGAAATCAAGGATACTAAGTCTGAAGTTAGAACCCTTAAGCAGGAACTGACCATCCTTAGAGTTGATCACAATTTCCTTGACCAAAGATTGAAAAATCTTGAAACTACTTCTCATCAAGGCAATGAGGAAGGAACCTCATTTCAGAACCCTTCTGATGATGAAGCCGAGGAAACGGTTAACCCAACTGCAGATATGGTCCAAGAACAAGACCCTGGACAGTCCAGTGAACAGTTCTTAAAAGCCATCAGTCGGATTAACTTCCAGAAATGGCACTCCAAAGTCAGGATTGTCATTAGCAAAGACTTTGAATTTGAGGTCATAGCCTTGATGGATTCAGGCGCTGATCTTAACTGCATTCAGGAAGGAATCATTCCCTCCAAATACTTCAGAAAAACCAGAGAAAGGTTAACTTCTGCAAGTGGAGGTAAAATGCAGATTGAATTCAAGTTGCCCAAAGCCCATGTTTGCCAGGACAATACGTGTTTTAAAACCACATTTGTTCTTGTCAAAAACATGACAGATAGAGTGATATTAGGAAATCCCTTTATGTGTCTGTTGTACCCTTTCACCACGGATAGTGAAGGAATCACTACCTATCCTTTTGGTCAACCAGTTAAGTTTGAGTTTCTCAGAAGTCCTGAACCGAGTGAGATTAGCAGTCTCCAAAATGTTTCAGTTTCTAAAAACCTCAACCTTATCCATTCTGATAATCGCAATCAAGCCAAGAACCTTGATTCCTTTGTTTCTTTTACTCCTCCCATCCCTGATGATTCTTTTGGCTCAATCCAATCCCAAACATCATCACAAAAGAATATTTGCTCCATAACATGTCATGCTTTAAATAAAGATATTTACAAAACCATGCAAATTCATGTTATCCATTATTGGCAGGAAAAAGAACAAAAATCTTATCCCACTACAATGTGGCGTAAGTTGACTTCTTCAGCAGAGAAGAAGAACAAGGGGAAAGCACCGGCACCGGGCTATCCTCAAGACAAAAGGCTCCCAGTGGGAAAACCTTTTGTAAGGCATGAAGGCGCATCCTCTAAGGGAAACCAAAGAGGATCGACATCCCTTCAGGATTATGTCCCAGCAGAGGTGACATACTCCAGTAGTGATTTGGCTGTTATTTTGCAGGAAGTTTTCTCAGATGAATATCAATGGAAAGAAGGTGCATTTACAGACTTACCATTTTCCATCAAATTTATCCTTGATAACCTCCAAGCAGCTTGGATCCTAAACAAAAATGACCTTTTCCAAAGAACCCTCAAAGCCCTAGAAATATACCTAGTCAACCTTGAGGCAGGAAATGAATCCCTTACTAGTCAACTCTTTGGCAAAGAGGAAATCCATTCCATGGATAAAACGACTATTATGAACACTGATTATGCAAAGTTCAGCCTTAAGGCTCAATCTTTCTTAAGAAGTGCTATTGCCAACTTGCCCCCAGAAATACAAACTAATATTTTTGGCTGCAAGGTCATGTTCGAATCATTTGATCGTTGGTGCGATCACTTCAGAATGCTGGTCACTACCCGCTTCCCTATGATTGGGGAATCTGATGATGATCATGAAGTCCCTATTACCCGTGCCTTAACACAGGCCGCATGGGAAGAATACTTTGGGAGCAGCCAGAGGGTCTATGAAATGACACACCCTTTTCCTGGTCTCATAGTCAATTATGAAGATGGTTATGATGATGATGAAGTGGAGAGAAATTCAAGCTGGCTCTCAAGAATGTTTGAGTATGGTTTTATCAGATTGATCAAACTAACTCACCATGGCCAGATCAGCCAATTTCCACAAATCATACAACAGGTTGTCACCAAAATCAGGAGTCCCTATGTGTCGATCAGATGCTGGAGCACCCTTCCACAATGGGATGGTACCAACAACTGGATGGATGTCTTACCATCTCAACACTTGGTACTAGTTAATGGTTACACCCACCAAGGTCCTTGGAATGAAGGAAATACTTATCTTTCCTACAGTGAACCTTACAATCTTGCCGAATGTTGGAGGAACTATTTCAGTAATGTAATCCCCACCATTGTCCAAGACTTGTGGAAAAACTACCATTTTGTTGGAAGCACAGGAAGAATCTCAGTATTCACCACTAGACCTCATTCCACTGCTGCCATGAATCTTCGCTGGATTAGTCACAATTGTACTCCAAGCGAATACCTTACCAGGGCATCAGAACATGTAGCTCTAAATTGGTGTGGCGTCTGTGATAAGTTCGCTACTTTCCATGAGCATGGTGAACATTATAGCCCTCCTTCGGAGTACTATGATACTGATTAATTCTTTTCCACCAACAAGGATTGCAAAGCCCAGGGAACGATCCAGAAATCCTTCTCCAGTTTTAGGCTTTCACTCCCCCAGTGATTAAGCTCCGAATAGCACCAGTCACTATTTGGAACAGTTCCCAAACCCGGTTACTATGCAAGATTCTGCACAGAAACAGTACCCGGACAATTCACTATTCATCAAACAGTAAAGATGAACAGTGATTCTGAAAAGCAAGGGGACAAGACACTGTGCATATACAGTGACCAGTTACTGTACCCGACAAATAATCACGAGGTTACTATTTGCTTTCGGCTGAAATGATTATTCACCCAAGTTAAAGCAATTTACCCTCCGGAATTCCAGCAATCTTCAGCAGGATCCGATGCTCCCTTCTTCTATATAAGGCAGCCTCCTCTCCAGTCTGAAGCAGGTCCAATTTTAGCATCAGTCTGCTACTACACCTCAGCCCTCTCTTTTACAATCGATCTTGTAACACAGATGGCCTTTTTATCTTGTATCACAGCTTACACTTGTAACCTGTTATCTTTATATTTCCGCAATCAGATGGCAACCCCCCATCACTTGTAACTTTCCCCCCCTTTTGGTATCAGAGCCAAGTTTTGGCCGATCGCAGTGTTGTAAGTTACATTATGTTTTGAATTAATCAAGTTGGCCGGTTCTACCGCCATAAGTTATCCATTATTTTGGTGCATTATTATCATTACTTTAAATGTTCCATCTTAATTGTTATATTTTATTTTACATTTATTTCTTGATAACTCTTCCATTCCCATTCGTTGTCTTCTACATCTACTATATCTTCCAGATTTGTTGTTATTGGTACCTTGATGTCTTCTGGTATAATTGATTCTTTACCTATCTGTTTATATTCTTTGATTACCTGTTCCAGTTGATCAATTATTTCCCAGCTTTCTGCTTCTTCATATTTCTATGTTTATCCAGACAGTTTGTTGCAGATGTGTACTGTTGAGATAAGTAAGACCGTGATCTGTGTTGATCAACCCAGTAAGTCTAGTAAATCCCAGGCTGAGTGTGTGTCCCGCATCAAACAATAAGTCCCGACGGATAGGGCGTGAGCGAAAGGGAGTTATCTCAGAGTAAGGATCGTGGCAGTAGGAAGTTGTTGCACGAGGTTAGGCATCGTCTTGTTGTACCCCTGTCCTTAGGATTCACAGGTAAACTCCTCCAATGGTGGAACAATTGCCTTACAGAAGAATCTAAGGAAGACATCAAGCATGCTGTCCAGAAAGATGAGGAAGGTCTCCCCATCTTTGACACCATCTTAGGAAGAGGTACCCCTGACGGAGTCAATACCCTGATCTATACGATCATGAAACACTTCGTAGGAAAACCTAGCAACATTACATCTAGGATTTACGATCAGTTGAGTAACCTTAGATGTAAAACCCTTGGAGACTTTAGGTGGTACGAAGATGTGTTTACTACCAGAGTCATGCACAGAAGTGATTGCAACTCTCCATTTTGGAAGGAGTTGTACTGGGTGATCACAGTGTTGGTATCAGAGCCAAGTTTTGGCCGATCGCAGTGTTGTAAGTTACATTATGTTTTGAATTAATCAAGTTGGCCGGTTCTACCGCCATAGTTATCCATTATTTTGGTGCATTATTATCATTACTTTAAATGTTCCATCTTAATTGTTATATTTTATTTTACATTTATTTCTTGATAACTCTTCCATTCCCATTCGTTGTCTTCTACATCTACTATATCTTCCAGATTTGTTGTTATTGGTACCTTGATGTCTTCTGGTATAATTGATTCTTTACCTATCTGTTTATATTCTTTGATTACCTGTTCCAGTTGATCAATTATTTCCCAGCTTTCTGCTTCTTCATATTTCTATGTTTATCCAGACAGTTTGTTGCAGATGTGTACTGTTGAGATAAGTAAGACCGTGATCTGTGTTGATCAACCCAGTAAGTCCAGTAAATCCCAGGCTGAGTGTGTGTCCCGCATCAAACAATAAGTCCCGACGGATAGGGCGTGAGCGAAAGGGAGTTATCTCAGAGTAAGGATCGTGGCAGTAGGAAGTTGTTGCACGAGGTTAGGCATCGTCTTGTTGTACCCCTGTTTCAGATCTAAGGATAGATCCAGAAGTTTGAGGTTAAAGAAAACTAGGTTATAATCTTTTAACTAGGCTTTTAATCATGAATATGAAAAGATTGTTCAGGAGTAACTCTTCTACCAGCATTAGGTCACCCAGTACAACTCCTTCACCCATTCCTCAGTCCGATGGAGTTATTAACTCTGAGAGTTATGAGTTGTCAGATCTAGATCTAAAATTAGGAGATTGGAACATCCCTAAGGTTCCCACAAACAAGATTTATAAATCTTCTTGGACCCTTAAGAATGCTTTTAAAACTGGTTACTTTGTCCGAACCATAGAACAGGTTTACAGTATCAACAAGGAGTACGAGACGTGCTACTTGTTACCTGAAGCAACCTTAGTCGGACACATGAAAGATGGATATAATTTTATCCACATAGGTTTAATCCAGGTTGGAGTAAAACCTTTGATTAGAGAAGGCTTGAATGCTTCTGTCCTTATGGCCCTTAGAGATTCCCGTCATATAAGATTTAATGACAGCCTCTTAGGAACCATAGAAACCAGTCTTAGCAATGGACCTGTCCATTTCGACTGTTTTCCCAATTTTACAGTGGCTCTTGAAGACCCACATGTAATGAAAACCCTCACCCTCAATATCAAGACCTATGGTACCCTTATGTTACCAGGAGTCAGACAGTTAGCCTTGATATACAGAGTTTATTATAAGTGCCTCAGGACGAACTTCAATGTTCAAGCACTTGACAAGAAAATTAAAGGAGAAACTACCCTCATCCAGACCACAGATACCAGGTCGAACATTCAGGTGCCCAAAACCCTGAAATGGTCAGAGGTTACTTTCCCTAACGATTGGATGATTGAAAATGAGAATTTCATTCATCAGATCCAAAACCCAGCCCAGAATCCTGATCTAGACTTTGTCCAACAGCTAGCTAATGGAAACGTTAGACTCAGTTTTGACCATTCTAGATTTAGACCACCAGTAGGTTCACCAGCATATTCCCCATCAGGATATGATGAACTTAGGTTTAGATCACCAGTAGATCTACACCAACCCTTTAGACAACCACCTAATCTCTTAAGAGATAGGCCTGTATCCCAGTGTAGTACATCCAGACCTCTAGCACCCTTCCCTAAGTCTAGAAAAGACTCGGATCTAGAGCTCCAAGGTGTCCAGACCAACTCCCAGGTTAGCACACCCTGCTACACAGCCAGACAAGAATCAGTTGTTGATGAGGAAGAAAAGAAAAGTCAGAAACTCCCATCACCATCTGGCAGTGATATGGCAAATCCATATCAAGAGGAACCCCAAGATCCTTTCCAGCAGGAAACTGGAATTGATTACCAACTTATGACCATCAGGAAAGAGTTCAAGCCCGATATGGATGCCCTAGGCAAGGAGTTTGAGTCAGAAGAAAACAGACTCAAAAAGGAAGCCTATAGAGCCAACCATAACCTTGAACAAAAGAAAGAAGTTCTCGCAAGTTGGACGACATTCATGAAAGAGATATCCAGTAATGTCCCTTTCTTTGAATACTTTGAGAACCACTTTGAGTGGCACAAGAAGTCTTGTGTTCTCACCAAAACCAATTGGGCAAAACCCTCTAGTAAAGATGCTAGCGGCAAACCCAATCCCCCAGAAGTTGTTAGATCTCACCATCCACCCCAGGAAGCCATAGTCTTCAACCACCGTGGAACTGATCTAGTTGCCTCGCCCTTCAAAACCCCTACCACTCAAGAGGAAACGGTAGTGAAGAAGGTCATAGAGCAAAACAACTACACCAACCAGTGTTTAGGTGTTATAGGAAAACAGCTTGATAGGATAGAAGACAGAATAGATAGCAAGGTCGTTCCCCAACCAGGAAGCCCTAGCAAACCTGTCAAAGCCCTAGAGAAACCTCTAGTCAAGCTCCCTACAACTAAGCAACGCAGCCTTAGATCTAAGGACCAAACAGCCTTAGAAATTGTCAACCAAAGGCTTGAAGAACTTGTGAAGAAGGAACCAGCCACCCCTCCACCAGTTAGTACTTCAACCAGTGTTGATCCCCGTCTAGGAACCAACAGATTAGTTGTTTTAGACGTCCACACAGCTTCTAGCAGTTCTAGCAGAGCCTCTTCAGATAATGAAAAGGAGATAGAACACCTAGAAAGCCAGTTTAGGAACTTAGAGGTAAAAAGGCTTACCAACCCAAAGGTAACCCCTACTAGCCTAACCAGAAATTGGTATCCCAGACCAACCCCTCCGGACCTCCAGTACGAGGAAAGGAACGTTAGTAACCAATTCTCTGTCTCTTCAGGTAAACTCTATGAATGGAACATAGATGGTTTGTCTGAACAGGAGATCCTAAACAAACTTCAGCATATGACTATGGTAGCCAATAACTACCTCAGTGAAGGACACCCCCATACTGAAGTCATAGAACTCATGTCCTTAGGATTCACAGGTAAACTCCTCCAATGGTGGAACAATTGCCTTACAGATGAATCTAAGGAGAACATCAAGCATGCTGTCCAGAAAGATGAGGAAGGTCTCCCCATCTTTGACACCATCTTAGGAAGAGGAACCCCTGACGGAGTCAATACCCTGATCTATACGATCATGAAACACTTCGTAGGAAAACCTAGCAACATCACATCTAGGATTTACGATCAGTTGAGTAACCTCAGATGTAAAACCCTTGGAGACTTTAGGTGGTACGAAGATGTGTTTACTACCAGAGTCATGCACAGAAGTGATTGTAACTCTCCATTTTGGAAAGAGAAGTTCATCAATGGTTTACCTACCCTTTTTGGAGAAAAGGTTAAAGAAACCCTGTGTAACCCCTTAGGTGTCATAGATTATGATAACCTAACCTATGGAGACATCTCTAGCACCATTCGAAGTGAAGGAATGAAGATGTGCAGAGATCTCAAGATCCAGAGCAAAGCCAGCAAAGGAAAAGCCAAGTACGAAGTAGGAAACTTCTGTACACAGTACGGCTTACCCTCCATCCTTCCTAAGAGAAAATCCAAATACAGAGGCAAGGAACCCTCTGAGCATTCTCTTAGAAAGAGAACCAAAGCCAAGTATTATAGAAAACAGAAGTATAGCAAAGATGATTTCTATAAGAAAGGAAAGTCCAAATCCACGGGTAAGTTCATACCCAAAGCATCAGGAAAATGCTTTAAATGTGGAAAGAAAGGTCATTTCAGCAAAGAGTGTAAAGCTAAGGCCAAATCCCTTATCAATACCCTCGTTAGTGACCAAGCCGGAAAAGATGAAATCTTTAAGCTCCTAGAACTCAATCACTCAGATAGTGAACCTTCTAGTGATGAGATTCGTCAGATCTACCAGTCATCTTCTGAAAGCTCTAGAGCTTCTTCTAGCACCTCTAGTGGTCCAGATGAACCCATAAATTGCATGGATAGTTGTTGCAGGAACAGAACTATCAATGTTATTTCTAAACAAGAAGAGCTCCTCTTAGATCTCATAGAACAGATCGAAGACCCTGTCATCAAAGCTCAAAAGTTTACAGAATTCAAGAAAACCTTAGTTAAGGAAACCAGTAAACCTGAACCTAAGCTTCTTGAACCCAAAGTTGATTTGGAGCAAATCTACAAGAGATTTACCAAATCCAAGAAGGACGTTACAGTCAACGACCTTCAGAAGGAAATCAAAGATACTAAGTCTGAAGTTAGAACCCTTAAACAGGAACTAACCATCCTTAGAGTTGATCACAATTTCCTTGACCAAAGATTGAAAAATCTTGAAACTACTTCTCATCAAGGCAATGAGGAAGGAACCTCATTTCAGAACCCTTCTGATGATGAAGAAACAGTTAACCCAACTGCAGATATGGCTCAAGATCAAGACCCTGGACAGTCCAGTGAACAGTTCTTAAAAGCCATCAGTAGGATTAACTTCCAGAAATGGCACTCCAAAGTCAGGATTGTCATTAGCAAAGACTTTGAATTTGAGGTCATAGCCTTGATGGATTCAGGCGCTGATCTTAACTGCATTCAGGAAGGAATCATTCCCTCCAAATACTTCAGAAAAACCAGAGAAAGGTTAACTTCTGCTAGTGGAGGTAAAATGCAGATTGAATTCAAGTTACCCAAAGCCCATATTTGCCAGGACAATACGTGTTTTAAAACCACATTTGTTCTTGTGAAAAACATGACAGATAGAGTGATATTAGGAAATCCCTTTATGTGTCTGTTATACCCTTTCACCACGGATAGTGAAGGAATCACTACCCATCCTTTTGGACAACCAGTTAAGTTTGAGTTTCTCAGAAGTCCTGAACCAAGTGAGATTGCCACTCTCCAAAATGTTTCAGTTTCTAAAAACCTCAACCTTATCCATTCTGATAATCGCAATCAAGCCAAGAACCTTGATTCCTTTGTTTCTTTTACTCCTCCCATCCCTGATGATTCTTTTGGCTCAATCCAATCCCAAACATCATCACAAAAGAATATTTGCTCCATAACATGTCATGCTTTAAATAAAGATATTTACAAAACCATGCAAATTCATGTTATCCATTATTGGCAGGAAAAAGAACAAAAATCTTATCCCACTACAATGTGGCGAAAGTTGACTTCTTCAGCAGAGAAGAAGAACAAGGGGAAAGCACCGGCATCGGGCTATCCTCAAGACAAAAGGCTCCCAGCGGGAAAACCTTTTGTAAGGCATGAAGGCGCATCCTCTAAGGGAAACCAAAGAGGATCGACATCCCTTCAGGATTATGTCCCAGCAGAGGTGACATACTCCAGTAGTGATTTGGCTGTTATTTTGCAGGAAGTTTTCTCAGATGAATATCAATGGAAAGAAGGTGCCTATACAGACTTACCATTTTCCATCAAATTTATCCTTGACAACCTCCAAGCAGCTTGGATCCTAAACAAAAATGACCTTTTCCAAAGAACCCTCAAAGCCCTAGAAATATACCTAGTCAACCTTGAGGCAGGAAATGAATCCCTTACTAGTCAACTCTTTGGCAAAGAGGAAATCCATTCCATGGATAAAACGACTATTATGAACACTGATTATGCAAGGTTCAGCCTTAAGGCTCAATCCTTCTTAAGAAGTGCTATTGCCAACTTGCCCCCAGAAATACAAACTAATATTTTTGGTTGCAAGGTCATGTTCGAATCATTTGATCGTTGGTGCGATCATTTCAGAATGCTGGTCACTACCCGCTTCCCCTTGATAGGTGAATCTGATGATGATCGAGAAGTCCCTGTTACCCGTGCCTTAACACAGGCCGCATGGGAAGAATACTTTGGGAGCAGCCAGAGGGTCTATGAAACAACACACCCTTTTCCTGGTCTCATAGTCAATTATGAAGATGGGTATGATGATGATGAAGTAGAGAGAAATTCAAGCTGGCTCTCACGAATGTTTGAGTATGGTTTTATCAGGTTGATCAAACTAACTCACCATGGCCAGATCAGCCAGTTTCCACAAATCATACAACAGGTTGTCACCAAAATCAGAAGTCCCTATGTGTCGATCAGATGCTGGAGCACCCTTCCACAATGGGATGGTACCAACAACTGGATGGATGTCTTACCATCTCAACACTTGGTACTAGTTAATGGTTACACCCACCAAGGTCCTTGGAATGAAGGAAATACTTATCTTTCCTACAGTGAACCTTACAATCTTGCCGAATGTTGGAGGAACTATTTCAGTAATGTAATCCCCACCATTGTCCAAGACTTGTGGAAAAACTACCATTTTGTTGGAAGCACAGGAAGAATCTCAGTATTCACCACTAGACCTCATTCCACTGCTGCCATGAATCTTCGCTGGATTAGTCACAATTGTACTCCAAGCGATTACCTTACCAGGGCATCAGAACATGAAGCTCTAAATTGGTGTGGCGTCTGTGATAAGTTCGCTACTTTCCATGAGCATGGTGAACATTATAGCCCTCCTTCGGAGTACTATGATACTGATTAAAATCCTTTCCAGCAACAAGGATTGCAAAGCCCAGAGAACGATCCAGAAATCCTTCTCCAGTTTTAGGCTTTCACTCCTCCAGTTTTTAGCTCCGAATAGCACCAGTCACTATTTGGAACAGTTCCCAAGCCCGGTTACTATGCAAGATTCTGCACAGACACAGTACCCGGACAAACCACTATTCATCAAACAGTAAAGATGAACAGTGCTTCTGAAAAACAAGGGGACAAATCACTGTTCATGTACAGTGACCGGTCAAATAATCACGAGGTTACTATTTGCTTTCGGCTGAAATGATTATTCACCCGGGTTAAAGCAAATTACCCTCCGGATTTCCAGCAGTCTTCAGCAGTATCCGATGCTCCCTTCTTCTATATAAGGCAGCCTCCTCTCCAGTCTGAAGCAGGTCCAATTTTAGCATCAGTCTGCTACTACACCTCAGCCCTCTCTTTTACAATCGATCTTGTAACACAGATGGCCTTTTTATCTTGTATCACAGCTTACACTTGTAACCTGTTATCTTTATATTTCCGCAATCAGATGGCAACCCCCCATCACTTGTAACTTTCCCCCCCTTTTGGTATCAGAGATTAGGTGGCTGATAACGTTTCCATTATCAGAGCCAATGGTTGGCACTTTCTCCCAAAAAGCCCAGGGAAAAAACATTAGATTCTACAAGAGCATACTCATCCAAGAAGATTCTGCTCGAATAGAAAACATCATGAACAAAAGTGACCCTTCACAGGTTCTTTATCACAAATTCATCATCAAAGGTTTTGTCAGTTGCTCTGAATGGGGGCAGCACCCCTCCCTTCTCAAAAACCTCACAAATACCAAAGGTTTCACAGAACTCCAGTACAGCTATTATGACTACATGGATGCTTTTGAGAAAATCCTTTTTTACCAGAACCAGGACTTTGATCACTCTTGGTTCATAATGTTTGATAAAAACTTCTCCAGCCAGATACCTTCATGGTTCCTTAAGTGGTGGGAAATGTTTGGTTCAACTCCACAGATCTTCCCAGAACCTTTACAGGATGCCCTCAGGTACTTCAGTTCCAGACATCAAGCATCAGCACATGGTTCACAGTTTCCAGCAATTTTGCACATAACAGTTATGTACAGAATCCACTGGATAAGCATGTGGAATTACACCCTCCATGACAATCTGCTTGATAGGGAGTTTTCTATAAAATGGTGGGACAGTTTCAGGTTCAAAGATGTCATCCGCAAGATGAACAAGGACTTCCCTCTCCCAGTTCAGAAAACCATTCCTTATAAAACAAGGTCTCAGTCAAGCCTAGACTCCGTTCAGATCACCGGAAAATCTAGCAAAGAACTCAAAGATCTTGCACAGCAGTTGCTCCTACAGTCAGAAGCTTTAGAGTCAGCAGACAGAGTCTCTCCTACCTCTTCAGCAGCCTCTGTCAACAAATATCCATTTGACCCATTCCAGGATGCACAAGATCCCTATGATGGCTACAATCTGGATGAAGACTAGATTCTCCAAATAGCACCAGTCACTATTTGGAACAGTTCCCAAGCCTGGTTACTATGCAAGATTCTGCACAGACACAGTACCCGGACAAACCACTATTCATCAAACAGTAAAAGATGAACAGTGCTTCTGAAAAGCAAGGGGACAAGACACTGTTCATACAACAGTGACCGGTTACTGTTCACTACAGTACCCGACAGATAATCACGAGGTTACTATTTGCTTTCGGCTGAAATGATTATTCACCCGGGTTAAAGCAAATTACCCTCCGGATTTCCAGCAGTCTTCAGCAGTATCCGATGCTCCCTTCTTCTATAAAAGGCAGCCTCCTCTCCAGTCTGAAGCAGGCCTTCTTCAGCAGACATTAGGTCTTCTTTAAGCAACCTCAGAAGTCTTTCAGCTCCATCCCAGCATAAACACTTCTTATCCTCTCCTTCTCTTTACAAGTTGTAAACAGATGGCTTTCTTATTTTGTATCACAGTTTACACAGTTTGTAACCTGTCTCTTTTATATTTCCGCAATCCGATGGCTATCTTTACCCATCACCTGTAACTTCCTCCCCCCCCCTTTTGGTATCAGAGCCATCTTTTTGGCCGATCGCAGTGTTGTAAGTTACATTATGTTTTGAATTAAACAAGTTGGCCGGTTCTACCGCCATAGTTATCCATTATTTTGTTGCATTATTATCATTACTTTAAATGTTCCATATCAATTGTTATATTCTATTTTACATTTATTTCTTGATAACTCTTCCATTCCCATTCGTTGTCTTTTACATCTACTACATCTTCCAGATTTGTTGTTATTGGTACCTTGATGTCTTCTGGTATAATTGATTCTATACCTATCTGTTTATATTCTTTGATTACCTGCTCTTGTTGATCAATTATTTCCCAGCTTTCTGCTTCTTCATATTTCTATGTTTATCCAGACAGTTTGTTGCAGATGTGTACTGTTGAGATAAGTAAGACCGTGATCTGTGTTGATCAACCCAGTAAGTCCAGTAAATCCCAGGCTGAGTGTGTGTCCCGCATCAAAACATAAGTCCCGACGGATAGGGCGTAGCGAAAGGGAGTTATCTCAGAATAAGGATCGTGGCAGTAGGAAGTTGTTGCACGAGGTTAGGCATCGTCTTGTTGTACCCCTGTTTCAGATCTAAGGATAGATCCAGAAGTTTGAGGTTAAAGAAAACTAGGTTATAATCTTTTAACTAGGCTTTTAATCATGAATATGAAAAGATTGTTCAGGAGTAACTCTTCTACCAGCATTAGGTCACCCAGTACAACTCCTTCACCCATTCCTCAGTCCGATGGAGTTATTAACTCTGAGAATTATGAGTTGTCTGATCTAGATCTAAAACTAGGAGATTGGAACATCCCTAAGGTTCCCACAAACAAGATTTATAAATCTTCTTGGACCCTTAAGAATGCTTTTAAAACTGGTTACTTTGTCCGAACCATAGAACAGGTTTACAGTATCAACAAGGAGTATGAGACGTGCTACTTGTTACCTGAAGCAACCTTAGTCGGACACATGAAAGATGGATATAATTTTATCCACATAGGTTTAATCCAGGTTGGAGTAAAACCCTTGATTAGAGAAGGCTTGAATGCTTCTGTCCTTATGGCCCTTAGAGATTCCCGTCATATAAGATTTAATGACAGCCTCTTAGGAACCATAGAAACCAGTCTTAGCAATGGACCTGTCCATTTCGACTGTTTCCCCAATTTTACAGTGGCTCTTGAAGACCCACATGTAATGAAAACCCTCACCCTCAATATCAAGACCTATGGTACCTATATGTTACCAGGAGTCAGACAGTTGGCCTTGATATACAGAGTTTATTATAAGTGCCTCAGGACGAACTTCAATGTTCAAGCACTTGACAAGAAAATTAAAGGTGAAACTACCCTCATCCAGACCACAGATACCAGGTCTAACATCCAGGTGCCCAAAACCCTGAAATGGTCGGAGGTTACTTTCCCTAACGATTGGATGATTGAAAATGAGAATTTCATTCATCAGATCCAAAACCCAGCCAGGAATCCAGATCTAGATTTTGTCCAACAACTAGCTAACGGAAACGTTAGACTCAGTTTTGACCATTCTAGATTCAGACCACCAGTAGGTTCACCAGCATATTCCCCATCAGGATATGATGAACTTAGGTTTAGATCACCAGTAGATCTACACCAACCCTTTAGACAGCCACCTAATCTCTTGAGAGATAGGCCTGTATCCCAGTGTAGTGCATCCAGACCTCTAGCACCTTTTCCTAAGTCTAAGAGAGACTTAGATCTAGAGCTCCAAGGTGTCCAGACCAGATCCCAGGTTAGCACACCCTGCTACACAGCCAGACAAGAATCAGTTGTTGATGAAGAGGAAAAGAAAAGTCAGAAACCTCCATCACCATCTGGTAGTGATATGGTAAATCCATATCAAGAAGAGCCCCAAGATCCTTTCCAGCAGGAACCTGGAATTGATTATGAACTTATGGTTATCAGGAAAGAGTTTACTCCTGATATGAATGCCCTAGGCAAGGAATTTGAGTCAGAAGAAAACAGACTCAAAAAGGAAAACTATAGAGCCAACCATAACCTTGAACAAAAGAAAGAAGTTCTCGCAAGTTGGACAACATTCATGAAAGAGATATCCAGTAATGTCCCTTTCTTTGAATACTTTGAGAACCACTTTGAGTGGCACAAGAAGTCTTGTGTTCTCACCAAAACCAATTGGGCAAAACCCCCTAGTAAAGATGCTAGCGGCAAACCCAATCCCCCAGAAGTTGTTAGATCTCACCATCCACCCCAGGAAGCCATAGTCTTCAACCATCGTGGAACAGATCTAGTTGCCTCGCCCTTCAAAACCCCTACCACTCAAGAGGAAACGGTAGTGAAGAAGGTCATAGAGCAAAACAACTACACCAACCAGTGCTTAGGTGTTATAGGAAAACAGCTTGATAGGATAGAAGACAGAATAGAAAGCAAGGTCGTTCCCCAACCAGGAAACCCTAGCAAACCTGTCAAGGCCCTAGAGAAACCTCTAGTCAAGCTCCCTACAACTAAGCAACCCAGTCTTAGATCTAAGGACCTAACAGCCTTAGAAATTGTCAACCAAAAGCTTGAAGAACTTGTGAAGAAGGAACCAGTCACCCCTCCACCAGTTAGAACTTCAACCAGTGTTGATCCCCGTCCTGAAACCAACAGATTAGTTGTTTTAGACGTCCACACAGCTTCTAGCAGTTCTAGTAGAACCTCCTCTGATAATGAAAAGGAGATAGAACACCTAGAAAGCCAGTTTAGGAACTTAGAGGTGAAAAGGCTTACCAACCCAAAGGTAACCCCTACTAGCCTAACCAGGAATTGGTATCCCAGACCTACCCCTCCGGACCTCCAATACGAGGAAAGGAATGTTAGTAACCAATTCTCTGTCTCTTCAGGTAAACTCTATGAATGGAACATAGATGGTTTGTCTGAACAGGAAATCCTAAACAAACTTCAGCATATGACTATGGTAGCCAATAACTACCTCAGTGAAGGACATCCCCATACTGAAGTCATTGAACTCATGTCCTTAGGATTCACAGGTAAACTCCTCCAATGGTGGAACAATTGCCTTACAGAAGAATCTAAGGAAGACATCAAGCATGCTGTCCAGAAAGATGAGGAAGGTCTCCCCATCTTTGACACCATCTTAGGAAGAGGTACCCCTGACGGAGTCAATACCCTGATCTATACGATCATGAAACACTTCGTAGGAAAACCTAGCAACATTACATCTAGGATTTACGATCAGTTGAGTAACCTTAGATGTAAAACCCTTGGAGACTTTAGGTGGTACGAAGATGTGTTTACTACCAGAGTCATGCACAGAAGTGATTGCAACTCTCCATTTTGGAAGGAGAAGTTCATCAATGGTTTACCTACCCTTTTTGGAGAAAAGGTTAAAGAAACCCTGTGTAACCCTTTAGGTGTCATAGATTATGATAACCTAACCTATGGAGACATCTCTAGCACCATTCGAAGTGAAGGAATGAAGATGTGCAGAGATCTCAAGATCCAGAGCAAAGCCAGCAAAGGTAAAGCCAAGTACGAAGTAGGAAACTTCTGTACACAGTATGGCTTACCCTCCATCCTTCCTAAGAGAAAATCCAAATACAGAGGCAAGGAACCCTCTGAGCATTCTCTTAGAAAGAGAACCAAAGCCAAGTATTATAGAAAGCAGAAGTACAGCAAGGATGATTTCTATAAGAAAGGAAAGTCCAAATCCACAGGTAAATTCATACCTAAAGCATCAGGAAAATGCTTTAAATGTGGAAAGAAAGGTCATTTCAGCAAAGAGTGTAAAGCTAAGGCCAAATCCCTTATCAATACCCTAGTAAGTGACCAAGCCGGTAAAAATGAAATCTTTGAACTCCTAGAACTCAATCACTCAGATAGTGAACCTTCTAGTAGTGAGATTCGTCAGATTTACCAGTCATCCTCTGAAACCTCTAGAGCTTCTTCTAGCACCTCTAGTAGCCCAGATGAACCCATAAATTGCATGGATAGTTGTTGCAGGAACAAAACTATCAATGTTCTTTCTAAGCAAGAAGAGCTCCTCTTAGATCTCATAGAACAGATCGAAGACCCAGTCATCAAAGCTCAAACGTTTACAGAATTCAAGAGAACCTTAGTTAAGGAAACCAGTAAACCTGAAACTAAGCTTCTTGAACCCAAAGTTGATTTGGAACAAATCTACAAGAGATTTACCAAATCCAAGAAGGACGTTACAGTCAATGACCTTCAAAAGGAAATCAAGGACACTAAGTCTGAAGTTAGAACCCTCAAGCAGGAACTAACCATCCTTAGAGTTGATCACAACTTCCTTGACCAAAGATTAAAGAATCTGGAAACTACTTCTCATCAAGGCAATGAGGAAGGCACCTCATATCAAAAACCTTCTGATGATGAACTAGAAGAAACAGTTAACCCAACTGCAGATATGGTTCAAGAACAAGACCCTGGACAATCCAGTGAACAGTTCTTAAAAGCCATCAGTAGGATTAACTTCCAAAAATGGCATTCCAAAGTCAGGATTGTCATTAGCAAAGATTTTGAATTTGAGGTCATAGCCTTGATGGATTCAGGCGCTGATCTTAACTGCATTCAGGAAGGAATCATTCCCTCCAAATACTTCAGAAAAACCAGAGAAAGGTTAACTTCTGCTAGTGGAGGTAAAATGCAGATTGAATTCAAGATTCCCAAAGCCCATGTTTGCCAGGACAATACGTGTTTCAAAACCACATTTGTTCTTGTCAAAAACATGACTGGTAGAGTGATATTAGGAAATCCCTTTATGTGTCTGTTGTACCCTTTCACCACGGATAGTGAAGGAATCACTACCCATCCTTTTGGTCAACCAGTTAAGTTTAAGTTTCTTAGAAGCCCTGAACCTCGAGACATTAGCACTCTCCAGGATATAGCTGTCTCTAAGACCCTTAGCCTTATACAAGCCAAAACTCACCATCTTAACTACCTCCAGGATGATTTGAAATACAAGAAAATTGAGGAACAATTAGCTTGTAAACCCATCCAAGATGAGATCAGAAAGTTTGAAGAAAAACTTAGACAGGAAGTCTGTTCTGATCTTCCTACAGCCTTTTGGCACAGGAAGAGGCACGAGGTTGCTCTCCCCTATGTCAAAAATTTCCTTGAAAAAGATATCCACCATGGTGTCATCAAACCCATAGATAGAGCCATCATGTTTGCTGATAAGTTTCCAGATGAAATCCTAGACAAAACCCAACTTCAAAGGTTTCTAGGATCTCTAAACTACATAGCAGATTTCTATCAAAATCTCAGGCAGCAATGCAAACCTCTTTTTGATAGACTCCGCTCCAATCCTCCTCCTTGGACCCCAAGTCATACTGCTATTGTCCAAACCACCAAAAAATATGTCAAGTCTCTCCCTTGTCTAGGAATTCCTTCAGAAAATTCCTTCAAGATTGTTCAAACTGATGCATCCAACATTGGTTATGGTGGTATCCTCCTTCAACGTGCTAGTCCCACTTCCCCAGAACAGATTGTCTGTTTTCATTCCGGAATTTGGACTCCCACTCAAATTAATTACAGTACTATTAAAAAGGAGATTTTATCTATAGTACTATGCATTTCAAAATTTCAAAGTGATCTTTTGAATCAAAAGTTTTTAATAAGGATTGATTGCAAATCTGCAAAACATGTTTTAGAAAAAGATGTTCAAAACATTGCATCAAAACAGATTTTTGCACGATGGCAGGCCATCCTTTCAGTTTTTGACTTTGACATAGAATTCATAAAAGGAACTCAAAACAGTATCCCTGATTTCCTAACCCGTGAATTTTTGCAGAGTCCAAACCAAGATGTCCGGGAAGAAACCCGTACAACCCCAACCCCCAAGGCTCCCTAAACAACAAACTACCTCCAGTACCAGTCAGGCAAAGAACCCTCCTGGTCAACAGTTAGTTCCAATCCCTGCAGCCTCTATAGCCAACAGATACGTTGTCTCTACCATCCCAAGACCCAACTACCAAAGACCATCCCATGGTCATCCCAGTTATAGCTCAGCCTTAGCTTCCCCCCCTCCTAGGCAAATCACCCCATACTCTGTTGAAGACCCTTTTGGACCCATTGTACCCCAAAAGCCTTCTTACCAGACCAAGCAATCCATCTCTTGCTATATCAAGAAACCCTTTGTTCAGCACATCTCTTATATTGAGCCTCATCTGGCCCATATAACAGACCCTTTAGCTCTGGCCATGGAGATCCTACCCAATGGTTGGCACTTTCTCCCAAAAAGCCCAGGGAAAAACATCAGATTCTACAAGAGCATACTCATCCAAGAAGATTCTGCTCGAATAGAAAACATCATGAACAAAAGTGACCCTTCACAGGTTCTTTATCACAAATTCATCATCAAAGGTTTTGTTAGTTGCTCTGAATGGGGGCAGCACCCCTCCCTTCTCAAAAACCTCACAAATACCAAAGGTTTCACAGAACTCCAGTACAGCTATTATGACTACATGGATGCTTTTGAGAAAATCCTTTTTTACCAGAACCAGGACTTTGATCATTCTTGGTTCATAATGTTTGATAAAAACTTCTCCAGCCAGATACCTTCATGGTTCCTTAAGTGGTGGGAAATGTTTGGTTCAACTCCACAGATCTTCCCAGAACCTTTACAGGATGCCCTCAGGTACTTCAGTTCCAGACATCAAGCATCAGCACATGGTTCACAGTTTCCAGCAGTTTTGCACATAACAGTTATGTACAGAATCCACTGGATAAGCATGTGGAATTACACTCTCCATGACAATCTGCTTGATAGGGAATTTTCTATAAAATGGTGGGATAGTTTCAGGTTCAAAGATGTCATCCGCAAGATGAACAAGGACTTCCCTCTCCCAGTTCAGAGAACCATTCCTTATAAAACAAGGTCTCAGTCAAGCCTAGACTCCGTTCAGATCACCGGAAAATCTAGCAAAGAACTCAAAGATCTTGCACAGCAGTTGCTCCTTCAGTCAGAAGCTTTAGAGTCAGCAGACAGAGTCTCTCCTACCTCTTCAGCAGCCTCTGTCAACAAATATCCATTTGACCCATTCCAGGATGCACAAGATCCCTATGATGGCTACAACTTGGATGAAGACTAGATTCTCCAAATAGCACCAGTCACTATTTGGAACAGTTCCCAGGCCCGGTTACTATGCAAGATTCTGCACAACTACAGTACCCGGACAAACCACTATTCATCAAACAGTAAAGATGAACAGTGCTTCTGAAAAGCAAGGGGACAAATCACTGTACATAAACAGTGACCGGTTACTGTTCACTACAGTACCCGACAGATAATCACGAGGTTACTATTTGCTTTCGGCTGAAATGATTATTCACCCGGGTTAAAGCAAATTACCCTCCGGATTTCCAGCAGTCTTCAGCAGTATCCGATGCTCCCTTCTTCTATATAAGGCAGCCTCCTCTCCAGTCTGAAGCAGGTCTTCTTCAGCAGACATTAGGTCTTCTTTGAAGCAACCTCAGAAGTCTTTCAGCTCCATCCCAGCATAAACACTTCTTATCCTCTCCTTCTCTTTACAAGTTGTAAACAGATGGCTTTCTTATTTTGTATCACAGTTTACATAGTTTGTAACCTGTCTCTTTTATATTTCCGCATAAACACTTCTTATCCTGCCCTTCTCTTTACCAGTTGTAATCAGATGGCTTTCTTATTTTGTATCACAGTTTACATAGTTTGTAACCTGTCTCTTTTATATTTCCGCAATCAGATGGCATCCCCCCATCACCTGTAACTTCCCCCCTTTTTGGTATCAAGGGGGGAAGTTACAGGTGATGGGGGGATGCCATCTGATTGCGGAAATATAAAAGAGACAGGTTACAAACTATGTAAACTGTGATACAAAATAAGAAAGCCATCTGATTACAACTGGTAAAGAGAAGGGCAGGATAAGAAGTGTTTATGCTGGGATGGAGCTGAAAGACTTCTGAGGTTGCTAAAAGAGACCTAATGTCTGTTGAAGAAGACCTGCTTCAGACTGGAGAGGAGGCTGCCTTATATAGAAGAAGGGAGCATCGGATACTGCTGAAGACTGCTGGAAATCCGGAGGGTAAATCGCTTTAACTCGGGTGAATAATCATTTCAGCCGAAAGCAAATAGTAACCTCGTGATTATCTGTCGGGTACAGTAATTGGTCACTGTATATGCACAGTGATTTGTCCCCTTGCTTTTCAGAAGCACTGTTCATCTTTACTGTTTGACGAATAGTGGTTTGTCCGGGTACTGTAGTTGTGCAGAATCTTGCATAGTAACCGGGCCTTGGAACTGTTCCAAATAGTGATTGGTGCTATTTGGAGAATCTAGTCTTCATCCAAGTTGTAGCCATCATAGGGATCTTGTGCATCCTGGAATGGGTCAAATGGATATTTGTTGACAGAGGCTGCTGAAGAGGTAGGAGAGACTCTGTCTGCTGACTCTAAAGCTTCTGACTGAAGGAGCAACTGCTGTGCAAGATCTTTGAGTTCTTTGCTAGATTTTCCGGTGATCTGAACGGAGTCTAGGCTTGACTGAGACCTTGTTTTATAAGGAATGGTTCTCTGCACTGGGAGAGGGAAGTCCTTGTTCATCTTGCGGATGACATCTTTGAACCTGAAACTATCCCACCATTTTATAGAAAATTCCCTATCAAGCAGATTGTCATGGAGAGTGTATTTCCACATGCTTATCCAGTGGATTCTGTACATAACTGTTATGTGCAAAATTGCTGGAAACTGTGAACCATGTGACGATGCTTGATGTCTGGAACTGAAGTACCTGAGGGCATCTTGCAAAGGTTCCGGGAAGATCTGTGGAGTTGAACCAAACATTTCCCACCACTTAAGGAACCATGAAGGTATCTGGCTGGAGAAGTTTTTATCAAACATTATGAACCAGGAATGATCAAAGTCCTGATTCTGGTAAAAAAGGATTTTCTCAAAGGCATCCATGTAGTCATAATAGCTGTACTGGAGTTCCGTGAATCCTTTGGTATTTGTGAGATTTTTGAGAAGGGAGGGGTGCTGCCCCCATTCAGAGCAACTAACAAAACCTTTGATGATGAATTTGTGATAAAGAACCTGTGAAGGGTCACTTTTGTTCATGATGTTTTCTATTCGAGCAGAATCTTCTTGGATGAGTATGCTCTTGTAGAATCTGATGTTTTTCCCTGGGCTTTTTGGGAGAAAGTGCCAACCATTGGGTAGAATCTCCATGGCCAGAGCGAAAGGGTCTGTTATATGGGCCAGATGAGGCTCAATATAAGAGATGTGCTGGACAAAGGGTTTTTTAACATAGCAAGAGATGGATTGCTTGGATTGGTAAGAAGGCTTTTGGGGTACTATGGGTCCAAAAGGGTCTTCAACAGAGTATGGGGTGATTTGCCTAGGAGGGGGGGAAGCTAAGGCTGAGCTATAACTGGGATGACCATGGGATGGTCTTTGGTAGTTGGGTCTTGGGATGGTAGAGACAACGTATCTGTTGGCAATAGAGGCTGCAGGGATTGGAACTAACTGTTGACCAGGAGGGTTCTTTGCCTGACTGGTACTGGAGGTAGTTTGTTGTTTAGGGAGCCTTGGGGGTTGGGGTTGTACGGGTTTCTTCCCGGACATCTTGGTTTGGATTCTGCAAAAATTCACGGGTTAGGAAATCAGGGATGCTGTTTTGAGTTCCTTTTATGAATTCTATGTCAAAGTCAAAAACTGAAAGGATGGCCTGCCATCGTGCAAAAATCTGTTTTGATGCAATGTTTTGAACATCTTTTTCTAAAACATGTTTTGCAGATTTGCAATCAATCCTTATTAAAAACTTTTGATTCAAAAGATCACTTTGAAATTTTGAAATGCATAGTACTATAGATAAAATCTCCTTTTTAATAGTACTGTAATTAATTTGAGTGGGAGTCCAAATTCCAGAATGAAAACAGACAATCTGTTCTGGGGAAGTGGGACTAGCACGTTGAAGGAGGATACCACCATAACCAATGTTGGATGCATCGGTTTGAACAATCTTGAAGGAATTTTCTGAAGGAATTCCTAGACAAGGGAGAGACTTGACATATTTTTTGGTGGTTTGGACAATAGCAGTATGACTTGGGGTCCAAGGAGGAGGATTGGAGCGGAGTCTATCAAAAAGAGGTTTGCATTGCTGCCTGAGATTTTGATAGAAATCTGCTATGTAGTTTAGAGAGCCTAGAAACCTTTGAAGCTGGGTTTTTTCTAGGATTTCATCTGGAAACTTATCAGCAAACATGATGGCTCTATCTATGGGTTTGATGACACCATGGTGGATATCTTTTTCAAGGAAATCTTTGACATAGGGGAGGGCAACCTCGTGCCTCTTTCTGTGCCAAAAGGCTGTAGGAAGATCAGAACAGACTTCCTGTCTAAGTTTTTCTTCAAACTTTCTGATCTCGTCTTGGATGGGTTCACAAGCTAATTGTTCCTCAATTTTCTTGTATTTCAAATCATCCTGGAGGTAGTTAAGATGGTGAGTTTTGGCTTGTATAAGGCTAAGGGTCTTAGAGACAGCTATATCCTGGAGAGTGCAAATGTCTCGAGGTTCAGGGCATCTAAGAAACTTAAACTTAACTGGTTGACCAAAAGGATGGGTAGTGATTCCTTCACTATCCGTGGTAAAAGGATACAACAGACACATAAAGGGATTTCCTAGTATCACTCTATCTGTCATGTTTTTTACAAGAACAAATGTGGTTTTGAAACACGTATTGTCCTGGCAAACATGAGCTTTGGGGATTTTGAATTCAATCTGCATTTTACCTCCACTAGCAGAAGTTAACCTTTCTCTGGTTTTTCTGAAGTATTTGGAGGGAATGATTCCTTCCTGAATGCAGTTAAGATCAGCGCCTGAGTCCATCAAGGCTATGACCTCAAATTCAAAGTCTTTGCTAATGACAATCCTGACTTTGGAGTGCCATTTCTGGAAGTTAATCCTACTGATGGCTTTTAAGAACTGTTCACTGGACTGTCCAGGGTCTTGTTCTTGAACCATATCTGCAGTTGGGTTAACTGTTTCTTCATCATCAGAAGGGTTCTGAAATGAGGTACCTTCCTCATTGCCTTGATGAGAAGTAGTTTCAAGATTCTTCAATCTTTGGTCAAGGAAATTGTGATCAACTCTAAGGATGGTTAGTTCCTGCTTAAGGGTTCTAACTTCAGACTTAGTTTCCTTGATTTCTTTTTGAAGGTCGTTGACTGTAACGTCCTTCTTGGATTTGGTAAATCTCTTGTAGATTTGTTCCAAATCAACTTTGGGTTCAAGAAGCTTAGGTTCAGGTTTACTGGTTTCCTTAACTAAGGTTTTCTTGAATTCTGTAAACTTTTGAGCTTTGATGACAGGGTCTTCGATCTGTTCTATGAGATCTAAGAGGAGCTCTTCTTGTTTAGAGATAACATTGATAGTTCTGTTCCTGCAACAACTATCCATGCAATTTATGGGTTCATCTGGGCCACTAGAGGTGCTAGAAGAAGCTCTAGAGGTTTCAGAGGATGACTGGTAGATCTGACGAATCTCACTACTAGAAGGTTCACTATCTGAGTGATTGAGTTCTAGGAGCTTAAGGATTTCATCTTTACCGGCTTGGTCACTTACGAGGGTATTGATAAGGGATTTGGCCTTAGCTTTACACTCTTTGCTGAAATGACCTTTCTTTCCACATTTAAAGCATTTTCCTGATGCTTTAGGTATGAATTTACCTGTGGATTTGGACTTTCCTTTCTTATAGAAATCATCCTTGCTGTACTTCTGCTTTCTATAATACTTGGCTTTGGTTCTCTTTCTAAGAGAATGCTCAGAGGGTTCCTTGCCTCTGTATTTGGATTTTCTCTTAGGAAGGATGGAGGGTAAGCCATACTGTGTACAGAAGTTTCCTACTTCGTACTTGGCTTTACCTTTGCTGGCTTTGCTCTGGATCTTGAGATCTCTGCACATCTTCATTCCTTCACTTCGAATGGTGCTAGAGATGTCTCCATAGGTTAGGTTATCATAATCTATGACACCTAAAGGGTTACACAGGGTTTCTTTAACCTTTTCTCCAAAAAGGGTAGGTAAACCATTGGTATCAGAGCCAAGTTTTGGCCGATCGCAGTGTTGTAAGTTACATTATGTTTTGAATTAATCAAGTTGGCCGGTTCTACCGCCATAGTTATCCATTATTTTGGTGCATTATTATCATTACTTTAAATGTTCCATCTTAATTGTTATATTTTGTTTTACATTTATTTCCTGATAACTCTTCCTTTCCCATTCGTCATTTTCTACATCTACTATATCTTCCAGATTTGTTGTTATTGGTACCTTGATGTCTTCTGGTATAATTGATTCTTTACCAGTCTGTTTATATTCTTTGATTACCTGTTCCAGTTGATCAATTATTTCCCAGCTTTCTGCTTCTTCATATTTCTATGTTTATCCAGACAGTTTGTTGCAGATGTGTACTGTTGAGATAAGTAAGACCGTGATCTGTGTTGATCAACCCAGTAAGTCCAGTAAGTCCCAGGCTGAGTGTGTGTCCCGCATCAAACAATAAGTCCCGACGGATAGGGCGTGAGCGAAAGGGAGTTATCTCAGAGTAAGGATCGTGGCAGTAGGAAGTTGTTGCACGAGGTTAGGCATCGTCTTGTTGTACCCCTGTTTCAGATCTAAGGATAGATCCAGAAGTTTGAGGTTAAAGAAAACTAGGTTATAATCTTTTAACTAGGCTTTTAATCATGAATATGAAAAGATTGTTCAGGAGTAACTCTTCTACCAGCATTAGGTCACCCAGTACAACTCCTTCACCCATTCCTCAGTCCGATGGAGTTATTAACTCTGAGAGTTATGAGTTGTCAGATCTAGATCTAAAATTAGGAGATTGGAACATCCCTAAGGTTCCCACAAACAAGATTTATAAATCTTCTTGGACCCTTAAGAATGCTTTTAAAACTGGTTACTTTGTCCGAACCATAGAACAGGTTTACAGTATCAACAAGGAGTATGAGACGTGCTACTTGTTACCTGAAGCAACCTTAGTCAGACACATGAAAGATGGATATAATTTTATCCACATAGGTTTAATCCAGGTTGGAGTCAAACCTTTAATCAGAGAAGGCTTAAATGCTTCTGTCCTTATGGCCCTTAGAGATTCCCGTCATATAAGATTTAATGACAGCCTCTTAGGAACCATAGAAACCAGTCTTAGCAATGGACCTGTCCATTTCGACTGTTTTCCCAATTTTACAGTGGCTCTTGAAGACCCACATGTAATGAAAACCCTCACCCTCAATATCAAGACCTATGGTACCCTTATGTTACCAGGAGTCAGACAGTTGGCCTTGATATACAGAGTTTATTATAAGTGCCTCAGAACGAACTTCAATGTTCAAGCACTTGACAAGAAAATTAAAGGTGAAACTACCCTCATCCAGACCACAGATACCAGGTCTAACATTCAGGTGCCCAAAACCCTGAAATGGTCAGAGGTTACTTTCCCTGACGATTGGATGATTGAAAATGAGAATTTCATTCATCAGATCCAAAACCCAGCCAGGAATCCAGATCTAGATTTTGTCCAGCAACTAGCCAACGGTAATGTCAGGCTCAGTTTTGACCATTCTAGATTCAGACCACCAGTAGGTTCACCAGCTTATTCCCCATCAGGATATGATGAACTTAGGTTTAGATCACCAGTAGATCTACACCAACCCTTTAGACAGCCACCTAATCTCTTGAGAGATAGACCTGTATCCCAGTGTAGTACATCCAGACCTCTAGCACCTTTTCCTAAGTCTAGAAGAGACTCGGATCTAGAGCTCCAAGGTGTCCAGACCAAATCCCAGGTTAGTACACCATGCTACACAGCCAGACAAGAATCAGTTGTTGATGAGGAAGAGAAGAAAAATCAGAAACCTCCATCACCATCTGGTAGTGATATGGTAAATCCTTACCAACAGGAAACCCAAGATCCTTTCCAGCAGGAACCTGGAATTGATTATGAGCTTATGGTTATCAGGAAAGAGTTTACTCCTGATATGAATGCCTTAGGTAAAGAGTTTGAGTCAGAAGAAAACAGACTCAAAAAGGAAGCCTATAGAGCCAACCATAACCTTGAACAAAAGAAAGAAGTTCTCGCAAGTTGGACAACATTCATGAAAGAGATATCCAGTAATGTCCCTTTCTTTGAATACTTTGAGAACCACTTTGAGTGGCACAAGAAGTCTTGTGTTCTCACCAAATCCAATTGGGCAAAACCCCCTAGTAAAGATGCTAGCGGCAAACCCAATCCCCCAGAAGTTGTTAGATCTCACCATCCACCCCAGGAAGCCATAGTCTTCAACCATCGTGGAACAGATCTAGTTGCCTCGCCCTTCAAAACCCCTACCACTCAAGAGGAAACGGTAGTGAAGAAGGTCATAGAGCAAAACAACTACACCAACCAGTGCTTAGGTGTTATAGGAAAACAGCTTGATAGGATAGAAGACAGAATAGAAAGCAAGGTCGTTCCCCAACCAGGAAACCCTAGCAAACCTGTCAAGGCCCTAGAGAAACCTCTAGTCAAGCTCCCTACAACTAAGCAACCCAGCCTTAGAACTAAGGACCAAACAGCCTTAGAAATTGTCAACCAAAAGCTTGAAGAACTTGTGAAGAAGGAACCAGTCACCCCTCCACCAGTTAGTACTTCAACCAGTGTTGATCGCCGTCCTGAAACCAACAGATTAGTTGTTTTAGACGTCCACACAGCTTCTAGTAGTTCTAGCAGAGCCTCCTCAGATAATGAAAAGGAGATAGAACACCTAGAAAACCAGTTTAGGAACTTAGAGGTAAAAAGGCTTACCCATCCAAAGGTAACCCCTACTAGCCTAACCAGGAATTGGTATCCTAGACCTACCCCTCCTGACCTCCAGTTCGAGGAAAGGAATGTTAGTAACCAATTCTCTGTCTCTTCAGGTAAACTCTATGAATGGAACATAGATGGTTTGTCTGAACAGGAAATCCTAAACAAACTCCAGCATATGACTATGGTAGCCAATAACTACCTCAGTGAAGGGCATCCCCATACTGAAGTCATAGAACTCATTTCCTTAGGATTCACAGGTAAACTCCTCCAATGGTGGAACAATTGCCTTACAGAAGAATCTAAGGAAGACATCAAGCATGCTGTCCAGAAAGATGAGGAAGGACTCCCCATCTTTGACACCATCTTAGGAAGAGGTACCCCTGACGGAGTCAATACCCTGATCTATACGATCATGAAACACTTCGTAGGAAAACCTAGCAACATTACATCTAGGATTTACGATCAGTTGAGTAACCTTAGATGTAAAACCCTTGGAGACTTTAGGTGGTACGAAGATGTGTTTACTACCAGAGTCATGCACAGAAGTGATTGCAACTCTCCATTTTGGAAGGAGAAGTTCATCAATGGTTTACCTACCCTTTTTGGAGAAAAGGTTAAAGAAACCCTGTGTAACCCTTTAGGTGTCATAGATTATGATAACCTAACCTATGGAGACATCTCTAGCACCATTCGAAGTGAAGGAATGAAGATGTGCAGAGATCTCAAGATCCAGAGCAAAGCCAGCAAAGGTAAAGCCAAGTACGAAGTAGGAAACTTCTGTACACAGTACGGCTTACCCTCCATCCTTCCTAAGAGAAAATCCAAATACAGAGGCAAGGAACCCTCTGAGCATTCTCTTAGAAAGAGAACCAAAGCCAAGTATTATAGAAAGCAGAAGTACAGCAAGGATGATTTCTATAAGAAAGGAAAGTCCAAATCCACAGGTAAATTCATACCTAAAGCATCAGGAAAATGCTTTAAATGTGGAAAGAAAGGTCATTTCAGCAAAGAGTGTAAAGCTAAGGCCAAATCCCTTATCAATACCCTCGTAAGTGACCAAGCCGGTAAAAATGAAATCCTTAAGCTCCTAGAACTCAATCACTCAGATAGTGAACCTTCTAGTAGTGAGATTCGTCAGATTTACCAGTCATCCTCTGAAACCTCTAGAGCTTCTTCTAGCACCTCTAGTAGCCCAGATGAACCCATAAATTGCATGGATAGTTGTTGCAGGAACAGAACTATCAATGTTATTTCTAAACAAGAAGAGCTCCTCTTAGATCTCATAGAACAGATCGAGGACCCAGTCATCAAAGCTCAAAAGTTTACAGAATTCAAGAGAACCTTAGTTAAGGAAACCAGTAAACCTGAACCTAAGCTTCTTGAACCCAAAGTTGATTTGGAACAAATCTACAAGAGATTTACCAAATCCAAGAAGGACGTTACAGTCAACGACCTTCAAAAGGAAATCAAGGATACTAAGTCTGAAGTTAGAACCCTCAAGCAGGAACTAACCATCCTTAGAGTTGATCACAATTTCCTTGACCAAAGATTGAAGAATCTTGAAACTACTTCTCATCAAGGCAATGAGGAAGGTGCCTCATTTCAGAACCCTTCTGATGATGAAGAAACAGTTAACCCCACTGCAGATATGGTTCAAGAACATGACCCTGGACAGTCCAGTGAACAGTTCTTAAAAGCCATCAGTAGGATTAACTTCCAGAAATGGCACTCCAAAGTCAGGATTGTCATTAGCAAAGATTTTGAATTTGAGGTCATAGCCTTGATGGATTCAGGCGCTGATCTTAACTGCATTCAGGAAGGAATCATTCCCTCCAAATACTTCAGAAAAACCAGAGAAAGGTTAACTTCTGCTAGTGGAGGTAAAATGCAGATTGAATTCAAGATACCCAAAGCCCATGTTTGCCAGGACAATACGTGTTTCAAAACCACATTTGTTCTTGTCAAGAACATGACAGATAGAGTGATTTTAGGAAATCCCTTTATGTGCCTGTTGTATCCTTTCACCACCGATAGTGAAGGAATCACTACCCATCCTTTTGGTCAACCAGTTAAGTTTAAGTTTCTTAGAAGCCCAGAACCTCGAGACATTAGCACTCTCCAGGATATAGCTGTCTCTAAGACCCTTAGCCTTATACAAGCCAAAACTCACCATCTTAACTACCTCCAGGATGATTTGAAATACAAGAAAATTGAGGAACAATTAGCTTGTAAACCCATCCAAATTGAGATCAGAAAGTTTGAAGAAAAACTTAGACAGGAAGTCTGTTCTGATCTTCCTACAGCCTTTTGGCACAGGAAGAGGCACGAGGTTGCTCTCCCCTATGTCAAAAATTTCCTTGAAAAAGACATCCCAACTAAAGCTCGACCTATCCAAATGAACCAAGAACTTATGGATACTTGCAGAGCAGAAATTGAGGATCTTCTAAAAAAGGGAATTATCAGAAAATCTAGGTCCCCCTGGTCTTGTTCAGCCTTTTATGTTCAAAAAAATGCTGAAATTGAAAGAGGCGTCCCTAGGTTAGTTATCAATTACAAGCCCCTTAACAAAGTCTTAGAATGGATTAGGTATCCTATCCCAAACAAAAAAGACTTAGTTAACCGGCTTAGCAAAGCAGTGGTATTCAGTAAGTTTGATATGAAGAGTGGTTTTTGGCAAATACAAATCAGAGAGTCTGATAGGTACAAAACAGCCTTCACCACACCTTTTGGCCATTACGAATGGAATGTAATGCCCTTTGGTCTCAAGAATGCACCTTCTGAATTCCAAAACATCATGAATGAGATATTCAATCCATTCTCCAGTCATACCATTGTTTACATTGATGATATCCTCATCTTCTCTGAATCCCTGGACCAACACAAAAAGCACTTAAGAGCATTTTTGCTCACTATAAAAGTCAATGGTCTTGTTGTTTCAGCTCCCAAAATCAAACTTTTCCAAACTAAAGTTCGATTCTTAGGCTTTGATATCCACCATGGTGTCATCAAACCCATAGATAGAGCCATCATGTTTGCTGATAAATTTCCAGATGAAATCCTAGAAAAAACCCAGCTTCAAAGGTTTCTAGGCTCTCTAAACTACATAGCAGATTTCTATCAAAATCTCAGGCAGCAATGCAAACCTCTTTTTGATAGACTCCGCTCCAATCCTCCTCCTTGGACCCCAAGTCATACTGCTATTGTCCAAACCACCAAAAAATATGTCAAGTCTCTCCCTTGTCTAGGAATTCCTTCAGAAAATTCCTTCAAAATTGTTCAAACCGATGCATCCAACATTGGTTATGGTGGTATCCTCCTTCAACGTGCTAGTCCCACTTCCCCAGAACAGATTGTCTGTTTTCATTCTGGAATTTGGACTCCCACTCAAATTAATTACAGTACTATTAAAAAGGAGATTTTATCTATAGTACTATGCATTTCAAAATTTCAAAGTGATCTTTTGAATCAAAAGTTTTTAATAAGGATTGATTGCAAATCTGCAAAACATGTTTTAGAAAAAGATGTTCAAAACATTGCATCAAAACAGATTTTTGCACGATGGCAGGCCATCCTTTCAGTTTTTGACTTTGACATAGAATTCATAAAAGGAACTCAAAACAGTATCCCTGATTTCCTAACCCGTGAATTTTTGCAGAGTCCAAACCAAGATGTCCGGGAAGAAACCCGTACAACCCCAACCCCCAAGGCTCCCTAAACAACAAACTACCTCCAGTACCAGTCAGGCAAAAAACCCTCCTGGTCAACAGTTAGTTCCAATCCCTGCAGCCTCTATAGCCAACAGATACGTTGTCTCTACCATCCCAAGACCCAACTACCAAAGACCATCCCATGGTCATCCCAGTTATAGCTCAGCCTTAGCTTCCCCCCCTCCTAGGCAAATCACCCCATACTCTGTTGAAGACCCTTTTGGACCCATTGTACCCCAAAAGCCTTCTTACCAGACCAAGCAATCCATCTCTTGCTATATCAAGAAACCCTTTCTTCAGCACATCTCTTATATTGAGCCTCATCTGGCCCATATAACAGATCCTTTAGCTCTGGCCATGGAGATCCTACCCAATGGTTGGCACTTTCTCCCAAAAAGCCCAGGGAAAAACATCAGATTCTACAAGAGCATACTCATCCAAGAAGATTCTGCTCGAATAGAAAACATCATGAACAAAAGTGACCCTTCACAGGTTCTTTATCACAAATTCATCATCAAAGGTTTTGTCAGTTGCTCTGAATGGGGGCAGCACCCCTCCCTTCTCAAAAACCTCACAAATACCAAAGGTTTCACAGAACTCCAGTACAGCTATTATGACTACATGGATGCTTTTGAGAAAATCCTTTTTTACCAGAACCAGGACTTTGATCATTCTTGGTTCATAATGTTTGATAAGAACTTCTCCAGCCAGATACCTTCATGGTTCCTTAAGTGGTGGGAAATGTTTGGATCAACTCCACGGATCTTCCCAAAACCTTTACAGGATGCCCTCAGGTACTTCAGTTCCAGACTTCAAACATCAGCACATGGTTCACAGTTTCCAGCAGTTTTGCACATAACAGTTATGTACAGAATCCACTGGATAAGCATGTGGAATTACACTCTCCATGATAATCTGCTTGATAGGGAATTTTCTATAAAATGGTGGGATAGTTTCAGGTTCAAAGATGTCATCCGCAAGATGAACAAGGACTTCCCTCTCCCAGTTCAGAGAACCATTCCTTATAAAACAAGGTCTCAGTCAAGCCTAGACTCCGTTCAGATCACCGGAAAATCTAGCAAAGAACTCAAAGATCTTGCACAGCAGTTGCTCCTTCAGTCAGAAGCTTTAGAGTCAGCAGACAGAGTCTCTCCTACCTCTTCAGCAGCCTCTGTCAACAAATATCCATTTGACCCATTCCAGGATGCACAAGATCCCTATGATGGCTACAACTTGGATGAAGACTAGATTCTCCAAATAGCACCAGTCACTATTTGGAAAAGTTCCCAAGCCCGGTTACTATGCAAGATTCTGCACAGACACAGTACCCGGACAAACCACTATTCATCAAACAATAAAGATGAACAGTGCTTCTGAAAAGCAAGGGGACAAATCACTGTTCATAAACAGTGACCGGTTACTGTTCACTACAGTACCCGACAAATAATCACGAGGTTACTATTTGCTTTCGGCTGAAATGATTATTCACCCGGGTTAAAGCAAATTACCCTCCGGATTTCCAGCAGTCTTCAGCAGTATCCGATGCTCCCTTCTTCTATATAAGGCAGCCTCCTCTCCAGTCTGAAGCAGGTCTTCTTCAACAGACATTAGGTCTCTTTTAGCAACCTCAGAAGTCTTTTAGCTCCATCCCAGCATAAACACTTCTTATCCTGCCCTTCTCTTTACCAGTTGTAATCAGATGGCTTTCTTATTTTGTATCACAGTTTACATAGTTTGTAACCTGTCTCTTTTATATTTCCGCAATCAGATGGCATCCCCCCATCACCTGTAACTTCCCCCCTTTTTGGTATCAGAGCCAGCTATATCCTGGAGAGTGCTAATGTCTCGAGGTTCAGGGCTTCTAAGAAACTTAAACTTAACTGGTTGACCAAAAGGATGGGTAGTGATTCCTTCACTATCGGTGGTGAAAGGATACAACAGGCACATAAAGGGATTTCCTAATATCACTCTATCTGTCATGTTTTTGACAAGAACAAATGTGGTTTTGAAACACGTATTGTCCTGGCAAACATGGGCTTTGGGTATCTTGAATTCAATCTGCATTTTACCTCCACTAGCAGAAGTTAACCTTTCTCTGGTTTTTCTGAAGTATTTGGAGGGAATGATTCCTTCCTGAATGCAGTTAAGATCAGCGCCTGAATCCATCAAGGCTATGACCTCAAATTCAAAATCTTTACTAATGACAATCCTGACTTTGGAGTGCCATTTCTGGAAGTTAATCCTACTAATGGCTTTTAAGAACTGTTCACTGGACTGTCCAGGGTCATGTTCTTGAACCATATCTGCAGTGGGATTAACTGTTTCTTCAACTTCATCATCAGAAGGGTTCTGAAATGAGGCACCTTCCTCATTGCCTTGATGAGAAGTAGTTTCAAGATTCTTCAATCTTTGGTCAAGGAAATTATGATCAACTCTAAGGATGGTTAGTTCCTGCTTGAGGGTTCTAACTTCAGACTTAGTATCTTTGATTTCCTTTTGAAGGTCATTGACTGTAACGTCCTTCTTGGATTTGGTGAATCTCTTGTAGATTTGTTCCAAATCAACTTTGGGTTCAAGAAGCTTAGGTTCAGGCTTACTGGTTTCCTTAACTAAGGTTCTCTTGAATTCTGTAAACTTTTGAGCTTTGATGACTGGGTCTTCGATCTGTTCTATCAGATCTAAGAGGAGCTCTTCTTGTTTAGAGATGACATTGATAGTTCTGTTCCTGCAACAACTATCCATGCAATTTATGGGTTCATCTGGGCTACTAGAGGTGCTAGAAGAAGCTCTAGGAAGAAAAGAAAAGTCAGAAACTCTCATCACCATCTGGCAGTGATATGGTAAATCCGTATCATGAAGAACCCCAAGATCCTTTCCAGCAGGAATCTGGAATTGATTATGAGCTTATGGTTATCAGGAAAGAGTTTACTCCTGATATGGATGCCCTAGGCAAGGAGTTTGAGTCAGAAGAAAACAGACTCAAAAAGGAAGCCTATAGAGCCAACCATAACCTTGAACAAAAGAAAGAAGTTCTCGCAAGTTGGACAACATTCATGAAAGAGATATCCAGTAATGTCCCTTTCTTTGAATACTTTGAGAACCACTTTGAGTGGCACAAGAAGTCTTGTGTTCTCACCAAATCCAATTGGGCAAAACCCCCTAGTAAAGATGCTAGCGGCAAACCCAATCCCCCAGAAGTTGTTAGATCTCACCATCCACCCCAGGAAGCCATAGTCTTCAACCATCGTGGAACAGATCTAGTTGCCTCGCCCTTCAAAACCCCTACCACTCAAGAGGAAACGGTTGTGAAGAAGGTCATAGAGCAAAACAACTACACCAACCAGTGCTTAGGTGTTATAGGAAAACAGCTTGATAGGATAGAAGACAGAATAGAGAGCAAGGTCGTTCCCCAACCAGGAAACCCTAGCAAACCTGTCAAGGCCCTAGAGAAACCTCTGGTCAAGCTCCCTACAACTAAGCAACCCAGCCTTAGATCTAAGGACCAAACAGCCTTAGAAATTGTCAACCAAAAGCTTGAAGAACTATATCTTCCAGATTTGTTGTTATTGGTACCTTGATGTCTTCTGGTATAATTAATTCTTTACCAGTCTGTTTATATTCTTTGATTACCTGTTCTTGTTGATCAATTATTTCCCAGCTTTCTGCTTCTTCATATTTCTATGTTTATCCAGACAGTTTGTTGCAGATGTGTACTGTTGAGATAAGTAAGACCGTGATCTGTGTTGATCAACCCAGTAAGTCCAGTAAATCCCAGGCTGAGTATGTGTCCCGCATCAAACAATAAGTCCCGACGGATAGGGCGTGAGCGAAAGGGAGTTATCTCAGAGTAAGGATCGTGGCAGTAGGAAGTTGTTGCACGAGGTTAGGCATCGTCTTGTTGTACCCCTGTTTCAGATCTAAGGATAGATCCAGAAGTTTGAGGTTAAAGAAAACTAGGTTATAATCTTTTAACTAGGCTTTTAATCATGAATATGAGAAGATTGTTTAGGAGTAACTCTTCTACCAGCATTAGGTCACCCAGTACAACTCCTTCACCCATTCCTCAGTCCGATGGAGTTATTAACTCTGAGAATTATGAGTTGTCTGATCTAGATCTAAAACTAGGAGATTGGAACATCCCTAAGGTTCCCACAAACAAGATTTATAAATCTTCTTGGACCCTTAAGAATGCTTTTAAAACTGGTTACTTTGTCCGAACCATAGAACAGGTTTACAGTATCAACAAGGAGTATGAGACGTGCTACTTGTTACCTGAAGCAACCTTAGTCGGACACATGAAAGATGGATATAATTTTATCCACATAGGTTTAATCCAGGTTGGAGTAAAACCTTTGATTAGAGAAGGCTTGAATGCTTCTGTCCTTATGGCCCTTAGAGATTCCCGTCATATAAGATTTAATGACAGCCTCTTAGGAACCATGGAAACCAGTCTTAGCAATGGACCTGTCCATTTCGACTGTTTCCCCAATTTTACAGTGGCTCTTGAAGACCCACATGTAATGAAAACCCTCACCCTCAATATCAAGACCTATGGTACCTATATGTTACCAGGAGTCAGACAGTTGGCCTTGATATACAGAGTTTATTATAAGTGCCTCAGGACGAACTTCAATGTTCAAGCACTTGACAAGAAAATTAAAGGTGAAACTACCCTATATATATATATATATATATATATAATCAGGTTATATTCGGGTCGGGTTTCGGGCCAGATTTTTTATAAAATCTGGACCCAAACCGGACCCGCTTCGGATTTTTTTTAAAAAAAACCCATACCCGACCCTATTCTTTATCGGGCCGGGTAAAATCTAGCCCATTAGGGTCGGGCCGGATCGAGTATCCGCAGGTCGGTTCTAAATTGCCATCCCTATGTCCCAAGCCTTAATTTCATGAAGAGCATGGTGGCATCTTTGTACACACATGATCTTTGCACTCAATAGGCAACATGCAAGCTTCCACTTGTCTTTGTCTTAACATGCATATATAGTTATTGCAACACGTACCTAAGATGTTCAAGCACTTGAATGTTGATATTGAATGAATAGCTTGCTTGTAGTTTTGAATCTCAATGCCATATGCTCTTCTTTGTAATAACCATTACTGCACATGCCCCCTTCTTTTAATTTATTTTTAAAAAAAAAATTTATTAGTACAGAGCATTTGAACTACTAAGTTATTTCTCCTTTTCTTTGGTTTGTTGTCAGGTGTGTTAGGTGACTCAGGCTCGTCAACCCTTTGCTCGACTTGTGACTCTCCTATATTTGCTCAAGTCGTGACCTCTACAAGCTTTGTCTCCTCCAAGTGGTTGCAATCAAGTGTGTTCCATCATGGTCATCTTTTACGACTCATTGAGGACTCTCAATGATCAATCCATCACTCTCTTGCGCTCTACAAATGAACCCGTGAAGGAAGGCATCGTCTTGAAAGTCCATCCACCTAGTAGCAGTGTCCCTTCATCCTCGTCTACTGCCATTCCTCGTCCTCCGTGTCTATCTCGATAGTGGGTCGAATCATCTCATGAACTACACGACCCGACTAGAAAGGATTTGCATGTTGTTTCGAGGACGTTTACTTTGGCCTCCAACCTTCACTCAACTGTGGACCACATTAATCCATTTCCTCTCCTTAGTCATCGGATAAGTGCGGGAGAAGTGCAATGGGCCCTACCTTCTTCCAAGACTCCTCCACTCCAATATAAGGGTGAGTTTTCCTACCTCCCTAAATATTGGGAGTGGCTAGAAGCCATATTGAGCCGTAATACTAAAGTCTTAAGTGATGCCAATCTTTACAAGCCACTACTTGCATTGTTATTCACATATGATCGGAACACCCATGTCTTGTAAGCCTTCCTAGAGTGTTGGTGTACAGCTATGAACACATTGCACACGTTTGTAGGAGAGGTTTCCATTAGCTTATGGGACTTACATTCGATCGATAGGCTTCCCGTGTACGGCTCATTTTACGAAGAGGTCGTTCCAAACTCGAAAGACATGTCATCTCTCTCCTCATGTTGTTCATCTTCACGTGACAACCAAGGTGCACACTAAATACACGCCTAAAGCTTTAATGCCCCCACGCGAACACATGGCTTCCTTGTAACCTTGAATTTCAACGCCACGCCTAATAACCAATAAGCTATGAACATTTATGATGGGTAAATCGTCAGTCTTGTAGGTTCTTCTAGATGGAGTTGAATCCTCGTCACAATCCCTGCAAATGTAGAACAAAGACTCTCCTAAGGTGGTCACCGGTGTGGTGCCTGCCACAACATCTCCGATGCCAAAGTTAGCATATAGAAGCTTTTTGAGAGAAATAAGAAAGTTCTGACTATTAGAGATATCTGTATAAGAGTATATTTGGGTGAAAATCATGTACCTCTTTTGCCTCTGATGAGTGCGTATAGCTTTATAGTTTCTAGTCGTTGGGGCCTTAATTGTGGTTTTAGTGCTCTTCCTGTAACAACTTAGGGCTTATTAATGCGAGTTTTGATGAGGCTCCAATGGTCTGACAGCTAGCTAGTAACTGTCCAAGGTATTGAATCCTCTTATTAATGACTTGTCTGCCTTCGTCCATGCTGTGTCGAGGTGGATGAATGTATTTGATGAGGTCATCCAAGGAAAGAGGTCTCGTCAATCCCATCAGCTGCCCCCCAGGTTCCGTGGTCGTCGTGGTGTGTCAGGACGATCATCGAAAGATGAGAGGTTTTTTGACCAGATGTGGTTCTTGAGGTTTTGTTCCACATTTAATGCGTAGTGGCAGCGCCACACGCATTGTGGTGTGTTTTGACCAGTGGAGTTAATGCCCCAATTATGTGACTCTTAGGTTTCCCGTTGAATTTCAGTTTTTTGTGCCTAGTTTTTAAACTTCCTCTCTTTCCTCTTTCCCCTTCACTTTTTCCAACTCTTAATTATTGCTCTGTGCTTCTTCTTCTCTAATCTGTTCTTGCGATTTTCTTCAAGCTTTTTGCATTTTGTGGTTGAGCTTTTGCATTTTGTGGTTGCTTCCTCTGAGGTATGTCTATCTTTTTCCTTTTCCTTCGCTTTTCTACGGCATAGATAGATTGTGCTCGATTTCTGATTTTTTTTTTTTTTGGGCTTTTAGGATTATCTTCTCTCTTCCTCTATTTTCTGGTTTTCCATGGTTAGTAGCACTGAAGTTGGGATAGCTTGCCCTTCAATTTCATTCATTTTTGCGCGTTTGGGGGCTTCTTTAGGTGTTTCCTGTACCTTTCTCCCTTTAGTTGAAAATTTTGTCTTTGAGGGTGGTAGTTTAAGCATTGCGTTGGCTGATTTGGTCCCCTTGCTTTGTCAGTCAATTGAGTGGTTCGAGGGTATAGTGAGTGAGCGAGGAGCAATGTCTGAGGTGAGATCGAGTGAGCTTGAGACCGGGTTGTTGTCTAGCGACGACCCTATGGAGGTGGGGGGAGACACTGCAGTCTTCGTCCCTTGGGAGGTTAGGGCTTTCCATGCTCTTGGGGAGGTGTGTAGTCTGGATAACGAGATGCTCTTCAGGTTTAGGGATAGGTTCCAATTTCCTGATAGGGTTAGGGTTCGTCTTCCTCATGGGGAGCAACGAGCTTGTCACTTCTCACCTAGGGAGGTATGCTTCTACAAGGCTACTTTCCTAAGCAGGCTTAGACTCCCCGTCCACCCTTTTATCATGGAGCTTTTAGGCCGTTTCGACATTGCTCCTAGGCAACTTATGCCCAATTCGTGGAGGATAATGGTCAGTTGTATGGAGATATGGTTGGTTGCTACAAAAGGGGATATGATTAAGGTGGACGAGCTTGTTTATTTGTATCATTTAAAGGAGTCCAAGGAACATGGTTACTACGAACTGGTACCTTGGGAGAGGAGGACTAGGATTATGAAGGACCTGTCCTCATCATTCAGATACTGGAAGTCCCGCTTCTTTTTTGTGTCTGGGGATAAATGGGAGACTCCCTCTGGTGAGGTGTGGGGTGATCTCCCTAGGTTGCTTCATCGGTGGAGAACCTCAAGTCTAGGTGCGTCGTTATTTTTACCAATATTTTGTCCTTCATTCTTTCTTGTACATTCTATTGTTACTAATTCTTCTGTTCATTGCCTCGTGCAGTTAAGAGACAACCCAAACTTAAGAGCAGGTATAAGCAACGTGTTGAGGTTGCTATTGAGTACGCGAAGTCAATTGACGATTTCGACGATTTGGTCGATCCTCACACTTTGGCTTTGTACTACCTTGGCCCGGAGCCTTCCGCTTACGTCCTGCGCATTATTGAGAGAGAAGAGAAGAAAATTAAGCACTTTATGTAGTTCGTCGTTGATTCTGTCTCTTTTTATTTATTTATTTTTTTCAAAAGAGTGTTTCCTTTTTGTAGGAATGACAACTAAATTTAACCACAACATGTATGCAAAAATGAGGTTTAAGAAAAATGAGCCATTGTCCAATCTCGGGAAGAGGACAGTGCGCGTTGTAGAGAAGGGAGTCTTCGTCACTCCAGCTGTCCCCCGCACAGAGACGACGAGGACAGCTTCTCTGGCTACTTCGGTTGAAAAGATCACTCCCATCTGGAAGAAGCCACACGTGGCTAACAAAGGGAAGGAGAAAGTTGATTCTCGCTCGTCTAGCGTTTGGGACGACGCTGGACTCGCAGTGGAGAGGGCACATAAGGTCGTCATTGCTAAGGAATTGAAGGACTTCTTTGGTATGCCTTCCAACGAGGTTGTGGGTTGTCACATCCACATACTCGTCTAGGTAATGTACTTGTGCAATTTCATCCTTTTCTTTCTCTTCTTTTTGCATTGTCCTAACGACTTCAATCTTCTTTTCAGGTGCTTGGGGAGAGTCTTCATATCACCTCAGAGTATCTTACTCAGGAGGCAAAGGTCGCGTCTGCGATGTCTAGGATGAAGGCTCTAGAGGCGGAGAACTCAAAACTGAAGAAAGACTTGATTGTTGCCATGGACGAGGCCAACACCATCAAGGAAAAGGCTAAGACATTGGGGGACGACCTCAGAGCTGAGCGGCAGCTGACTCTAGAAAAGGACGAGCAACTTCTAGCCACAAAGGAGAAAATCAAGACTGTTGCTACCAAGGTCGTTGAGGCTTTCCAACAGACTGAGGAGTACAACACAGTGCTCTTCAGTTGGCACTATAAAGGTTTTGAGCTCCTGAGGCGATATTTCGTCAAGCACCCCACTGGAGTGGATCTAGAGAATTTGGATCTGGAAGAGGTGGACAAAGAAATGGCAGCTGACGAAGCCTTCTAGTCCACAGCTCCTGAGGATGATGCTCTTAAGAGTGCTCTTCCGCCTCCTGCTAGTGGTGATGCTACTGTCGATGCCTGAACCTGCTGATGTTTGTCTACTTTTTTTTTTTTAGGTGCCCAGTGTGTTTTGGGCTTTTTGATTCTACTTTCAAAACAATATTTTCATTCTAATTTGAGAACAATGCTTTTGCCCAGTGTTTATGGGCTTTTAATTATAATATTGGAACAATGCTGGTTGTCCGTTGTTTTTGGGTCTTTAATTATATCAGAAATTCTATACTTACTTGTTTACATTCCTGCCTTACGTGATACTGTGTGACTGCATGTGATTTCTGTCTGTCTTGTTTCTTTAGTTATTTCTTCTGCGTCAGTAACTTACATTGTTATTACTTAGTTGAAATTTTCGTTGTGACTCATACTCCTTAAAGGGGTCTGGATCCGTCAGTAACTTACATCCGTCTAGGCGGAATCTTATTACTTAGTCAATTTTTGTGACTTATGCCCATTTAAGGGATTTTATCACTCTTTGGCTTTCGCCAGTAGCTTACATCCGTTTAGGCGAAATCTTGTTACTTAGCCAATTTTTTGTGACTTACACCCATTGTAGGGATCTTGTCATTCTTAACGTCGTCAGTAACTTACATCTGTTTATGCGAAATCTTGTTACTTAGCCAATTTTTTGTGACTTACACCCATTGAAGGGATCTTGTCATTCTTTGGTTTCGTCAGTAACTTACATCCGTCTAGGCTGAATCTTGTTACTTAGCCAATTTTTTGTGACTTACACCCATTGTAAGGATCTTGTCATTCTTGGCTTCATCAGTAACTTACATCCGTTTATGCAGAATCTTGTTACTGAGCCAATTTTTTGTGACTTACACCCATTGAAGGGATCTTGTCATTTTTTGGCTTCATCAGTAACTTATATTCGTCTATGCGGAATCTTGTTACTAAGCCAATTTTTTGTGACTTACACCCATTGAAGGGATCTTGTCATTCTTTGGCTTCGTTAATAACTTACATCCGTTTATGCGGAATCTTGTTATTGAGCCTTTTTTTTTTTTACGTGCATCACACTGGCTGAATAGTTCTTTTATTGCTTTATTTCAAACATGAATACATTTGTCTATTACATCTACTGATGGTATTGTTTCAAATGCTCGATATTCCATGGTCGTGGCAATTTCCTCTCATCCAACATTTCCAGGCGATAGCCACCTTGCCTAGAATAATGGGTGACTCTGTAGGGTCCTTCCCAGGTTGGGCCAAGCTTCCCCTGAGTTGGGCTCTTGGTGGTAGGTGTGACTTTGCGTAGGACAAGGTCTCCAATATTAAGCCGTCTGAGCTTCACTCTTCTATTGTAGTACTCTAACATCTTCTGCTAGTATTCTGCCATCTTGCGTGATGCCTTGTCTCTGGATTTGTCCAAGCAATCCAAGTTGACTCTCAGTTGATCGTCATTGCTACCTTCATGGAAAACTTCCCGTCTTAAACTAGTGACTCCTACTTTGACTGGAATGACTACTTCAGTGCCATAGGTGAGACTGAAGGGGGTCTCTCCTGTTGGTGTTCTTGCTATAGTCCTGTATGCCCACAAAACATTAGGCAGCTCTTCCGGCCATGCGCCCTTCGTTTCGTCCAATCGAGCCTTGATGATCTTAAGCAGGGTCCTGTTCGTCATTTCTGTCTGGCCGTTAGCCTGAGGGTGACCAAGGGATGAGAACTGGTTCTTGATTCTTAGCCCTAAGCAAAATTCCTTGAAACCTTGACTATCAAATTGCCGCCCATTGTCTGATATGATCGTCCGTGGTATTCAGAATCAGCAGACTATGTTTTTCCACACAAAGTTCTGGACCTTCGCCTCCATGATGGTTGATAATGCCTCTGCCTCAACCCATTTTGTGAAGTAATCAATGGCAACTAGTAAAAATTTTACCTGTCTTTTATCCTGGGGTAATGGGTTGATGATGTCAAGTCCCCACTGAGCAAACGGCCACGATGAGGATATTGTCGTCAGTTTTTCAGACGGGACACACTAGACGTTACCAAACCTCTGACATTTATCACATTTCTTGACGAACTCCTTTGGGTCCTTCTGCAAGGTAGGCCAAAAGTAACCCATACGAATAACTTTGTTGATCAGGGATCTTGGGCCTACGTGATCTCCACAAATCCCTTCGTGGATCTCCTCCGCAACATATTGGGCCTCCTCCTCGTTGACGCACCTCAGGTAGGGCATGGAGAAGCCTCTCTTGTACAAGGTGTCGTTTAAGATCGTGAACCTTGCTTGCTTCTTCGATGCCAAACTGATGATGGGTAAATCGTCAATCCTGTAGGTTCGTCCAGATGGAGCTAAATCCTTGTCACAATCCCTGCAAATGTAGAACAAAGGCTCTCCTAAGGTGGTCACCGGTGTGGTGCTTGCCACAACGTCTCCGATGCCAAAGTTAGTGTATAGAAACTTTTCGAGAGAAATAAGAAAGTTCTAAATATTAGAGATATCTGTATAAGAGTATATTTGGGTGAAAATCATGTACCTCATTTGCCTTTGATGAGTGTGTATATATAGCTTCATAGTTTCTAGCCGTTGGGACCTTAATTGTGGTTTTAGTGCTCTTCCTGTAACGCCTTAGGGCTTATTAATGCGAGTTTTGATGAGGGTTCAATGGTCTGACATCTAGTTAGTAACTGTTCAAGGTATTAAATCCTCTTATTAATGACTTGCCTGCCTTCATCCATGTCGTGTTGAGGTGGACGAATGTATTTAATGAGGTCATTCAGGGAAAGAGGTCTCGTCAGTCCCATCAAACATGGTTGTTCAAGTTTGGATAGTGCACATGCAAGCCTCTACGTGTCCTTCTATTCACATGCACCTATGGTTATTTCAACACCTACATATGATAACCTTGGAGAGTTGAACACATGGCCTAAAGCCTTTAGCACCACACGGACACATGGCTCCCAAATTTACTACTCCAATGCCACACCTCAAGAAGTTAAGAATATTAATGCATGGCTTTTACACTTAGATGGTGGGCATGTGTATAGTCAGATGTGAAAGTCATTTGGACCAAGCAACATGCTTGACTGTGACCCTTGGAGTATGATGTTTGCATGATAATATTGAATGAATGGTTTGCCCGTGGTTTTGAATCTCAATGTCATGTGCCTCCCTTTTATTTTTAGTGGTCTGTTTGTAAGAAAAATTCATGTATGAGATAGTCTTATGAAATACTTTCTCGTGTCGGTAGAATAGCCCATAAGAAAAACTGACAAACTAAAACAAGGAGGGGAAATGTACCTGTCACATTTAGTATCCAAATTTCAAACCTTTCATATGGGCTCAATTTAACTACAGGAAGGCCCAAGTATTAGAACACAAAAATATTTCTTCAAACATAGCTGGAGCGAGAGAGGGGCCGCAACTGCTTTATAAAAGAAAGTGTCTTATAAAAATCAGTAAATCACATGCCCGTCCACCTTTCCTTATTTACCAACCTAGGCCCCAAAGGACCGGCGCATGCAAAGCTCGTGGCAACCTCTGTCGGCATTTTGGTAGAGACAAAACTTACGTGCAGTATTTTAACAACGGTTCATTAGGATTTTCTCTTAAAATTTTGTTATTTGATTACTTAATTTATAAAATATACTTCCATCCGTTAAAAAAAAAACCCGTGACAGAATCTTAAAAAAATAAATTTAAATAGAAGCGCTTAAGTATTGTACGGCTAAACTCCTCCCACGTCACTTTCAACTTCAAGGAATCAAACAAAACAAAAAACAATTTAAATTTTTTTTTTTTATATATAAAAATCTTAAATATCATATAGATATTAGGCACGGGACAAGCTTGAGAAGAGAGTGAGACTGAGAGAGAGAGAGAGAGAGAGTGAGAGAAACAGAGTCTGTGAAGAAGAAAGTAGAAAGAAGAGAAGATGCCTCATAGCAGGTTTTCTGGTTCTGTGTCAACTCCGAAGGTTGACGTGGCAATTGACATGGGCAACCCTTTCCTTAATCTCACCGTTGATGGTTTCTTAAAGATCGGCACTGTTCGTTTCTTCTTCTTCTTCTTCTTTTTTGATTGTCTTTTACTTTTGAGATTACAACGTTAAAATTAAATTTTAAAACAACTTCGTTTTTTGCTTCACTTGGCTCAGGTCGCAGCTGCTAGAGTAGCTACAGAGGAGGCTTATCACATGATTAAAAAAGGTATTACTTTTATTTGTTTATTAGTTCTTTCTCCCAATTGAAGAAAATGGAAACAGTAAATTGTGTATCTTTTATGGTAATGAAAAACATTATATAAGATCCACTTCGTTTTAAATTTTTTTTGTCATCAACTATAATTTTCTCAGCAAGAGTTGCTATTTGCAGGGAATATTTCCAGTCACAATTTTGAGCACACGGTGAGTATGTCTTTGGCTTATATCAGATTTTTCTACTATGACTGTGGTTTATTTTAGTTGCATGGTTATATTTTTAGACATTGAAAGAAACATACAGATTGGTTTATATTAGAGTGGAGGAGAGAATAATGGAACTCAGTATCTCATATTTTAATACCATGTTAAATTAATAATGGTTTAAAAGTTTAAGATATTGAGATATAATAAATTTAATCATTTAATCAATACATCTAACAAATGCTAGACACAAAATTTTTTTTTTCACTAAGGTGGTCGGTGGTGAATTGTAACTGCAATTGATGGAAATATACATGAATTTCAAAATTTCCAAAGTTTTAGTTATTAGGATATGATAAATTTACAAATTTGACAAGGGTTGTGGCAATCAATAATCTAGTGAAATAATTTCATATGAATGGTAGTTATTGATGCCTAGTAAAACTATAAAATTAGTATTAGTGGTGGTGGACTTATGTTAAACTAATGTTGCTCCATTTCAACTTGCTAATTCAGTAAGTTGTGAAAATTTTGTGTCTCTAGCATTGCTCTGTGTTAATAGATGAGTATTACATGTCAATCTTGCCCTACTAATGGAACCTAGTGTTATTGCAGCTGAAGAAGATGTGTAAAGAAGGGGCATATTGGGGTAAGTGCAAGTCATTTGGATATGTTGTTACCCATGAGATAATCCGAGTTTATTCTTTGTAATGAGAAGCCAAACTAAGAATCCTTATTATTTAACGAACAGGAACTGTGGCTGGATTGTATGTGGGAATGGAGTATGGAGCAGAGAGGGTTCGTGGCACTAGTGACTGGGTATGTTTGCTATAAAGTGCAAGTTGAATTTCCTCTTGTTCATATACGAGCAAATTGCTATAGGGGTTCTGAATGTGGCCACTGATTCTATAACATTTAATCTCAACTATGTTTCATAGTTTCCAAATGATTTTGCCTATATTTAACCTGTTTAGTGTTTATGAGGCTTCTGAAATTGGGCCTCTGAAAGAAAACCAGATAACCCTCACAAGTTTTGTGTTAGCTGCACAATAAGATTGCTACTCTTTTTTTTTTTCAACAACAGTCAAGAGGTGTTTCTTGTGAAGGAACCTCAACTGTATTGATTTATTTTTTTCATCCTATATTATATTTTCTTTTACTTGGTGTTGTACTTATGTCGTGGCCCAAGTAGTAATCATTGAGATTTGAAGTTAGAACCCCTAAAAACTGAACAGTTTCCTTTCCTTTTTTTTTTTTCAAGTTTCAAGCAGCAACAATTACCTGTCTTCATATACAATCAAGAAATCCATTTGCAGTTATGACTTTGAACTGAGAATTTTTTTTCTTGACATATTTTCTTGTGTTGGATGTATTGCAGAAGAATGCCATGATCGGTGGTGCAGTGACGGGGGCATTGATATCTGCAGTCACTAACAATGGCAGAGACAAGATTGTGACAGATGCCATTGCAGGTGGTGCCATTGCAACTGCTGCAGAGTTCATCAACTATCTCACCTGAAAAGATGGTTCTCCTCTTTGTACGAAATTATGTGATCCGTTCCTTTTGTCACTCTTTGTGCCATTGCAACTGCTGCAGAGTTCATCAACTATCTCACCAGAAAAGATGGTTCTCCTCTTTGTACGAAATTATGTGATCTGTTTCTTTTGTCACTCTTTCCTTTGAATTTGTAAGCTTTTAATAATAACAACTGAATTTCAATAATTAATCCTACTACTTGGTGCAAAACAGGTGTTTCTATTTTCTTTTCCTAGCCAAAGAAAAGATTTTCTTTCTTCGTTATAATTAGTTTACTTCCTGCTAAATATTTTTGTTTTTACTTTTTAGGGCCATCAGGCTATCTAGGTTATATAAAACAAACAAAAAATAAATTTGTATCACAAGAAATCTTTGAGCATATGCATGTTTCTTCTATTGATTTTTGTAAAGTACTAAAAATATTGTTGGAATTTTGAAGTGATCTCCCTGCCAAGGAATAAACCATGATTCTTGCATCTGATATTGATCTAATTTCCACTAATTTTCCACTGTTTTTTATTGAGCTCCTTTGTATTGAATTTGTTATTTGTGAGAGGCAAAAATAATTGAAAATTGTAGACCACAGTTATTGGCTTTGAGGTTGATAGAGTTACTGATGCGATGTGCCTCTCTCCAGTAGGAAGGTATCTTCTGCAAATGCTAGATGCGTAAAATAATTATTACTCTTCCAAACATGTTATTATGTTATGCAAATCAGATGGTTTGCAAAGCGTAGTGCTAGAACAGATGTATTGCTACAAAAATTGTATGCATCTAAAAAGAAGAAGAAAAATAAAGTGAAGCTTAATGAAGCCAGGCTACGAACAAGGAGGTATGGGTATATGCAATGTGTCATTTAAATACGGACCAAGAACATAATCAACCTAATGATTAACAAATCCTTAAAAAAAAAAAAAGGGCAAAAGCAAAACAAAACTCAATCATCCAAAGAAAATGTTTTTAAACAAAATGTTTGATTGAATTCCTGCGATGCCAAACTCCAATAAATATGTGTATTTGAATCCTACCTATCTGTCACAGTTTTTTTTATTGTTGTTGTGTGTGTTTTTTTTTTTTTTTTTTTCTAAGGAAATCTGTTAACAGTTTAGCACCTAGGAAAACAACGAAAGTAAAAGTTATAAAAGAAGAAATGATAAGCACGAAAATGATTCAAGAAAGTTTTTTTTTTTTTTTTTTTAAATGATAGCACGACCATAAGCAAACCAATCATAACCCAAATCACACAGGCATTAACCCATCTGGTCACCAAAAAAAAAAAGGCAGTAACCCAAAATAGTTCAAGAATCACCTACATAATCACCAAAGTAGTTGAAATTATCATCATCTATTGAACAATCCAAAATAGTTCAAGATGCCAAAATTTTGAAATAGTTAAAACCCAAATTCAACAACTTAAACCGTTTACATAGCCACTCTCCCCACCACAAATTTCCTTATCTCATCTACCCCTCCCCCCTCTTCTTTCTTTCTTTCTTCATCCGACATGCACCCTCACACACAAAACTCTCTCCTCTGCTCATTTCCTGTGCATCTACATCAATAAAGCTCTTTGAAAAGCCCCCTATAGTTTACCCACAACCAGAGTCATTTTTTCAAACATCTCAATTTTTTGGTTTAAATATGGTTTGTGGTTGGGGTATGCCTGTGTTAAGAAGAGAGCCAAAAAAGAAAAGAAAAAAAACACTAATATAATGAGTACGAAGACATTTTAATGAATAATTTAAAACATAATATAATGATGCAAGTAAGTTTCTTAAATAAGCATGAACAAGCTAATATCAAAAGCATGAAAATCAAGTTTGTCCTAGCAAAAAATCTGAGGATTTTGAGTGCTTACAGGTTTGGCCGACGGAAGAACTAACTTAAATAAGCTAGTGTGATGTGCTAATGTCTTTTTATTTTTAATGAAAAGCCCTGGTTAAATCAGTGCAGCAATAAGGATAAAAGCGCACACATATCTTTTGATAAGAAGTTTCAAAATAGAATAGTAATTTGAAGACATGGGGAGATCTAGGAAAAGTATTGAACTGTGTAGCACACTACCTACTGCAAAAGAAAATAGAATTCTTATGGTTATGGATAAGAAATACTATATCTTAATCTAACCAAAAAATTTAAGTGCTTTTGCAACAAAAGAATAGGTTAAGCCTAAAAGAACAACATTACTCAATATCAGCAGGAAAGGGAATCAACTTTGTCTTACAAGTTACAACCTTCAACAAAATACTGTACACAAATTTGGAGCATTTAATACTTTTATCAAACGACCAAGCAATCTTTTGATTTATTCTCTTTAGGAATTGGGAAGAACCAGTCCAATACACATACAAACTTATTACTGCTATTAGATCTATCCGCCAAAAATATATATATATATATATATATATCCAGGGGAAATAAAATAATGGGATTAATTCACCTCACACAGGTTGCTCCTAGATTTCCACTTAATAGATGGGTCCAAGCATGGTAAAGTGAAAAGTTGAACTTGATATCACAGCGTTAGGAATATAGGACTGAAAAAAGTGGTCGATTGCTTTGCCCCCCAACAACCTTAACAAACATACACATATCAAAATTAATTTTAACTGGTTTACATCATTACATGCCAGCACAAAGAATGAGTGCACAACAATTACCAACAGATTACGTTATAGCGGACAGAATATATTTTGCATATAATCGCTTAGGAATGTGGACTTATGAAGCAGTAGAATTAGCATATCATCATAAAAAATTTATGTTCCCACGCCCACAACTGTAACAGTCCAAGCTGTTGCATGTACACTCTAAATGAGATAACCACAAGCAGGCTAATCAGAGCATGCTGCTTATAATGAACAGGCACCATACACAAACAATACCTTCCATGCATCATACTTCATACATACAAACATATATAAGAATAATATATGTTCAAGGCATAGAACGTGAAAGGTCAAAACCCCACCTCCAGCATCCCTACAATAGGGGCCAAGAGCCAAGTATATTTTTTTTTTTCCTTTTGATAATTAAAAATCTTTATTGATGAAAAAGATAGCCCAAGTACACAGGGAGTATACATGGGAACAGGAACATCAGCCTCTCAAAGTTTAAAGACCAAATATCTTTTTTTGATAGGTAACAAAAGTTTATTGATAGTAAAAGTGCAATGTGTTTGATTTTAAACACACAGCAATGAAAAGAATACAATCAAATCAAAAGGAAAATCTAATAGGAATAATGAAATCAGACAAGGAACTACAATGCGTAAGACCCCAAATACGAGACCACTCAAACAAAGTCCTAGCTAGCAAAGTCTTCAACAAATCAATAGATCTCTCAATGTTCTCAAATGTTTGGGCACTACGTTCCTTCCATACTAACCACATAAGACATGCCAATACCATATTCCAAACATTTGAAGAAAATTTCCCCAACCAATTCCTCCAAGCAAAAAGAAGAGAGACAACTGTACTTGACATCACCCACTGAACCCCAAACATAAGAAAAACCTCACTCCACAAAACATGAGCAAACTTACAATGGAGTAAAAGGTGATCCACAGTTTCCTCATCACACCGACTTTGGCAACACCAATTAACAAGAGACAAGTTCTTCTTAACAAGGTTATCTATTGTAAGAATACCACCCCTAGCAGCAGTCCATAAAAAGAAATACACAATTTTAGGTACCTTAACACACCAAATGCTTTGCCAAGAGAAGGAAATAGAAGGGGCTTTCGATAAAGAATTGTAAAAGGAGCACACATAAAAAATACTACTACGATTCAACTGCCAATTTAGAACATCATCACCCTCTCCCCTTGGAATTCTGGCAGAAACATGCTCAAAGAAAGAGTAAAATCTTCCCATTTCCCAATCATTAAATTTATGACAGAAAAGTAAGTTCCAACTCCTACCTCCCCCCATCTAGTGCATATAAAATCAGATTAGAAATCAGAGCTTCTTGAACCATAGTATAGACAAACAATTTCGGATATAATTCTTTCAAAGAAATAGGACCACTCCAAGGGTCGTGCCAGAACCGAATTTGAATACCCTCTCCCGTTGCATTCACCACATGACTAAAGAAACTATCTGCACCTTTCCTAATGTTCTTCCACAACCCACAACCATGTGTCCCTCTAACAACTCTAGTGCATTAGCCTCCACTAACCTCCCCATATTTAGTGGCAATAACCTGACGCCATAAATGGATAACTTCCTTTCCAAAGTGCCAAAGCCACTTCCCAAGCAAAGCTTGGTTAGAAAGTCCAATCCTCCGAATCCCCAAACCACCTACCTCCACTGACCAAAACAACCTTATCCCAAGCAACAAGCGGATATTTAAAAACTTCATGAGATCTCCCCCAAAGGAAATTCCTCTGAATCCTCTCTAATCTATCTACTACATGTTATGGAATAGTAAACAAAGATAGAAAATAAGTTGGAATGCTCAACAAAGTGCTCTTTAATAAAGTAAGTCTACCCCATTTTGATAAATATAACCGCTTCCAACCTGAGAGCTTTTTCACCATCCTTTCTATAATAGGGTTCCAAATCGAAGCATCCTTGAAATGAGCCCCAAGAGGCTTTCCCAAATAATACATGGGCAAGCAACCAACCTTACAACATAAAATAAGAGCCAAGGCATCCAAGTTCCCAATCTCACCAACTCGCAGAATCTCACTCTTCCAAACATTTACTTTCAAGCCTATAATAGTTTCAAAGAAAATCAACACCATCTGAATATATAATAATTGTTCCCTAAATGCATCACAAAAAATAATAGTATCATCAGCAATCAAAAGATGAGAAATATGCAAACCTCCTTGCACATTGGGACTTGCTTGGAAACCCCTAAGAAAGTCTCCATCTTCTGTCCTCTTCAAAAGCCTACTCAACACCTCCATCACCAACAAGAACAGTAATGGAGATAAAGGATCCCTTGAGAACTACCAAAAAAGCTAGCTGGGGACCCATTAATAAGAACTAAGAAACGGACTATAGAGATGCATGCCTTCATCCATCTCCCCCACCTCTCCCCAAAACTCATTTTCTCCGTAAGATAAAACAAAGCATTCCAATTTACATGATCATAAGCCTTCTCAATATCCAACTTGACAATCACACCTGGAATACCACTCTTCAATCTGCTATCCAAGCATTCTTTTGCTATGAGAACAGAGTCAAGAATTTGTCTTCCCCCAACAAAAGAGTTTTAGGAATTGGATATAAGTTTATCCAACACACATCGTAGTCTATGAGCCAATACCTTTGATAAAAGTTTATACAAACTACCCACAAGGATAATAAGCCAATAATCTTTAATATTAACAGCATTGAACTTCCTGGGAATCAAACACAGAAAAGTAGCATTAAAAGATTTCTCAAAGATACAATGTCTATGAAAGTCCGCAAAAAAAGCCAAAAAATCCCTCTCAATCACACACCAACACTTTTGAAAGAAAGCCATGGTAAAGCCATCAGGGCCAGGAGCCTTATCATCCTCAGCCTCCTGGAAAGCTGCAATGATCTCCTCTCTTTCAAACTCCCTTTCAAGTGAAAACTGATCAGAATCATCCAAACTAGCAAATTCTAATCCATCAACAGTGGGCCTCCAAGATTCAGGTTCCTGATATAAATTCTTATAAAACTCACCACCTGATCCTAAATATCTGTCTCATCCTCATACAAAATGCCCCCAACCTCCACACCCCTCATAGTATTAGTTCGTCTATTAGAATTGGCAAGCCTATGAAAAAATCCAGTATTATTGTCCCCCTCTTTTAAGTACAAAGCCTTAAATTTCAGCCTTCAAGAAATCTCCTCCATGGATGCTAAAATCTCAATTTCTGCCATGATCTCAGTTCTTCTTGTTTTATCTACCAGAGACAGCACTTGCAACCCTTCTCTCATTTCAATCCCCAAGAGCTCAGCCAACAAACATTTTTTCCTAAAAGAAACATCCCCAAAAACGTATTTATTCCAATGCTTCAAATCTCCTTTAAGAGCCTTGAATTTACAAGCTAAAACATAACTAGGGGGTCCCACAAAATGATAACTGTTCCACCAGCACCTAACTCGGTCCACAAAACCCTCCGCTTTAAGCCACATATTTTCAAATTTAAAGGAACTCTTCCCCCTTGCCCAACCACCTGCCTCCACAATAATAGGACAATGATCCAAAACCACATGAGGGAGAGGCCTTAAAGACCAAATATCTAATAATGAACACAATAAAAAAGAACCCAAAGCTAACATCCAATCAAACAAAGTTTTAAAGAGAAAAAGTTCAGATCAGGACTAGTCTGTTCATAGTTCTCAAAACTTCGAGCAAGAGCCAAGTATTCTACACAAGAAATTGAAAATTCCGACCTCAACATAATATCACAATCAACATCCACACCCCTTTGTTAAATAGAAATTACCAGAATCACTACATTTTGCACAGCTGTTTAAATAACATCAAAACCGCAAATTTTAATAATACACCACCAGTCTTACTACACATGTCACAAAATTATTATCCCATTCCCTTTATTTTCAACTTAAAATCACCCAAGAAAGTTTCCACTAACATTAATGTCACTAGTAGTTCCATGTTTCAATTCCAAACTCCCCTGCACTGATTAGTTTTATGAAGAGGAACATACACAAAGGTTGAGAAAATCCTGTTTGTTCACATGAAAGAATCAAGGGGCAAGGATGCTCCAATCGTTTCTTAGAGTAAGCTTTACAAATCCAAATAAGCTAAATGCTCCACAATAGAGAGTTTTTGTATACCTATTGACAAGAACCTATTTGAGACCCAAGAAAGCTATTCAACGAACAGATTGTAGGCAATAGTAAAAATCCACTACAGCATACAACTGGGATTTTACATTGCTCAAAAGCAAGAGCAACATTCAATAACCAACTTAACTACGAATTGCCATTTGAGAAAAGTTGATACAAAATGCATAGATCAGAACAGACCATAGGAAAAAAAAAAAATTAAGCAAAGAAAATTACTTACCTGCAAGCGCTTGGAACAGAGAGAGCCGGCTGAGAAAGCTGAAAACAATGCAGCTTGGCATGGGAGGGAAGTGGGGGAAGAAAAACCAGACAGTGAGGTGGTGGGGGAAGGGAGAGAGGGGGGAGATGAGGTTGCTGCGATGGAGAACGTTGGGTGAGAGTCTGTGTCAAATAGGGCTGACAGAGAGGCTGTGTCAAATTGGGGAGGGGGGTTGCGAACGAGACTCATTTTCTCATAATTTACCTAATTCAACCGAGGGATGAAGCAGAAGCAGGAAGTAAAATTGAGCATATTATTCTCTCAGAATCTTCACAATAATCATAACTGTAATCAGAATGTACCAGATGATCCTCCCTAATTTCCTACCTTTCTTCTTACTATCTTCCACTTAGAAATTTGATTTGCTCTTTGTGCTAAGCATACAACAGATTACCATCAGCTCTGAAACTGCTCGGCAAGGTTCATCAGGCTATAGGTCTCAGCATCTGGCCTAGCACCTCCTAGAATCATCCTTCTCAAAAAATTTGGATCATATTTCTTGGCCTTCACATATGCCTTGAGCAAAGTATTGTACACAAATGTATACTTGGTATACCTAGCTTTTGTAAGTTCTTCAAACAACTTCTCCACATTCGCCAAATCACCCTTTTCTGCAAACATCTCAACTATTGAAAGAGTGGTCTCCAACCATGGTGTAGAATGCCTGACTCTTTTGCTCGCTGTTAGATCCATCCCCAATTCTAGAGTTCTCAAGGCTTCTTCCACCGAGTTTGCTTTCAGGCAACCCAAAGCAAGATGTCGAAAAGTTATGGCATTTGGCTTGCACTCAATCATCTCCATTTCCTTGAAAAGCCTAGATGCTCTATCAATCAACCCATGTTTGCAGTATACAGATATCATAGAGTTGAACTGGTCACTTGATCTTAACCCTTTTACCGACTTCATATATAACCAAAGCTCTTCAGCCCGACTTAGCTGTCCAATTCTACCAAATGCTTCAATTGCAAGTATATAACTTTTAGACCTAACATGGGGGAGTTCTTGCACAATGCCCAATGTTCTCTCTAGCTCCTTTCCTTTCCCTAAATACCCATACAATATAATTAGAACATCTAGAGTTGACCAGTTATCCCCTGTAACAGACTTTTCCACTGCTTCAACGTAGGCTTCAGCCACAGTGTACAACCTTGCCACTGCATGTGCAGTAGCTATTATGCAATAAGATACTTCATTAGGCTCAACTTTTGCACGTTTCATGTCACCATATACCTTCATGAGCCCTTCAATATTGTGTTCATTGGCCTCCATTTTCATAAGAATGTTATAGGTGGAGACATGTGGAGTCACCTTATCAGCCTTCATTTGAGTGAGGATTTTGGGGATGATTTTCTTACGGCTTGGGGAGGAATGGAGGATTATGAGGCGGTTGAAGATCAAATGTGAGATGGGATGACCCAAATCCCTCATCTTCTTCATGTATGCAAGTGAAAGCCTTATTGACCCCTTATCCAAGCATGCAATCACAAGATTATTGTAGAGCAAATCATTCTGGAACTCAGGAGGGACGCAAGAGAAGAGTTTTTCACCCTGCAAAATCCCATGAAATTTAGTTGTAAATTCCAAAAGATAAGAGTAGTCTAATTCCTTGGGCTTGTAAGGCTTTTCCCTGATCACCCATTCCATTACCTGTCAAAGCAAACAAATAGCTCAGGGTTATCAAATCTCACAGTGGTTATGCTTGTCAGTATAACTCAATTCAGTTTAGAAGGGGAGCACGTATGCGGGGGGGAAATGATGAAGGTGCATTCACTTTGAAAATCAGTAAATGCCAGTGATAATCCAATGGTTCTACTGTAGATGTGATTACCATGTCTTTGGTAAATTTACTTCTGAGATGACACAGAGGCAATAACTAACCATAAATTTGTAACGAATTCATATCATCTTTTCTTTCTAAGCAATCCTTAACAGTAATGTGCTTTGCTGAGTTGCTCATAATTGATATTGCATTAGCATATTGATCAATTGCCATGAAAAATTTGAGGAAAGAACAGAAATCATAATCACTAATCCAATATTTCTCACCATGTGAAAGCTAAGAAAACAATAATTCCTCTAATTAAACTATTTGAACATGTTGAGGTGATACCTTTATTTATCACTTGTCCGAAATATGCTACGATACTACAATAATTTATTAAATTACCACTTTTGTCATGGGTTCGAGTCTGGGAATCAGTTTCTTCAAAAAAAAAAAACTTAAAGGTAAGGTTATCTAACAATCATATCTCCTAAACCCCACATAAATGAGAGCTTTTTAATCATCATTCTAACACCATCCTTAAAAACATAGGAAAAATAACCAAGCCCATAAGCTTGGTTTATCAAACTGAAATCCACAGCCATAGCTTTTGAAGAGCGAGAGTCACCTCAAGTGCGCGTTTGTTCATCTTGAGCTTCCTGAGACGGTTAATGGCGTGGAAAATGTCGCCTCTGTGAATGGGAAACCCATCACCCATCCAGCTTTGAAATGCTAACCCAACAGACTCACCCTTCGGCAACTTCTCAATCCTATAAGACAAGCAACTGGGTTTTCCTTCTTTTGACTCCAAAATTTTCTCGGGAAAATTTAAAGGTGCTTGGGTGCACAGAAAGTTGAAATTAAAAAGGATTTGATTGAGCGGTGAGAATGGAATTGTAAGTGTTCGACGTATTGCCTGAGTGACCCTACGTTGAATCACGAGGGTTACCGTTAGCATGCTTAGTTTAGAGAAGAGTGGGGGCTGATAGGTTCAGCACTAAATACTCAGCCGATAAGCCCAGCCCTTGTATTGAAAAACCCATCAATCTCAATTGGGCCCGTTGGAGGTTTTTTTTTTTTTTTTTAAATAAATTTTTAATTTTTAATTTTAAATTTTTTTTTAAATTTGTAGGCTAAAATGAAAATTACACCCTCTAAGTTTGATTGAAATTCATTTCAGTTCTTTAACTTTACTTTTGTTAAATTGAGCCATCTAAGTTTCAAATTTATTAAATTCAAGCATTTTCGTCCAATTTTGTTAAAATTTTGTTATTAAGTATGCAATTAACTAATGAAAAAAAAAATTCTCATATGAAAAATCTATAACATAGACTTTGGAAAAACCTAGACTAACTTGATCCGATCCCAAAGAAAAATGCCTAACTCAACCGATAGTAAAACAAAAACCGATCCATACCTGACTCGCTTAACCATGGGTCAGGTCTAGCCTTATCCAATCCATTCCCCATTTTTAAGTGAATTTTTTTTTTTTCATTCTTTTACGGTGGTAGTGAACTATGAATTGTAAAAACTTAAAAATTTATATATTATTTAAATTTTATTCTTGAGCAATTTGTTATTTGTTTCTTATTTGTATTCAAAGGACATACAATATAATCATATTAATATTAATATTATTATTACTATTATTATTATCATCATCATCATCATCATCATCATCATCATCATCATTATTATTATTATTATTATTATTGTATGTGAAAAAAAAAATGGGTTCGACCCATAACCTAATCAACCTAGCCGGTAACCCGTTTAGGACAAACTTTTTTTGACCCAATTCATTAACCTAACTTGAATCCAACCCAATTCAACTCGTTTGCTAAGTTAGACACTAGGGAGAGTTTTGAAATTGAGTAATGCTAGGGACACATAATTTGGCACAACTAGCTTTGTGCCACAACTCGTCAGATGGTACATTGTGGTTTGTAAAGTTGTGTCTCCACATGGTCCACCATCACGCTTTTATCAATCACAACTCGCCACGTGGCAAGTTGTGATACAAATTTGTGCCTCATGTCAGGACCTTATAGGTGTAGCACCATTTACTCATATAAATTCTTTTTTTTTTTTTTCAGAAATTCTTATTTTTCATTTTTCAATTTAGGGTGAATTTTTTAATTAATTATTTATAGAAAAAGGGTGACCTTATATATATATTTGCACATGTCATGCACAACTTAATCAATAATTATATACTCCTATAAATTAAAAAATATGTCAAAAATATAATTAAATAAAAGAAAAACCGGATAGAAAAAATAAGAAAGCAAAAATTGCTTTAAGTTGCATGATAAATGTTCATCATGTAAATCCAAGTTTTTAATAATAAAAAAAATTATAGATTTGAAAATAATTCAAAATAAATTAATTTAAATCAAATATGTTGAAAATTTCAGCTAATTGAGTTTTAATTAAAACAGTGGATTTTTTATTTATTTTTTTTTTTTAAGTATGAAGTTACACAAGTAAACTATGATAATAATTTTAATATACTTTTTTTTAATAATTGATAGTTATAACATGGGAGAGATGATTTGTACTCTAAACATCTCCGTTAGAAATACTAGTAGGCATCAGTTGAATTATAAAATTGTAGACAATTTCAATGTACTTATAAAGTTATAATAAGTGATTTGACAAAATTATATTATATATACCACTTGTTTATATGAACTTTTTTTTTTTTTGGGAGAAATGTTTATATGAACATTTAGTTACACAGTATAAGCATGGCGTGTATGACTTTTATCATTAAAACAAAAAAAAAAAATTATGGAAGATTATAAGAATAATAATAATAATAGAAATTAAATCTTGAAACCTCTAGTTTCTAAAAACTCTTTGCTATAGAATCTTATTGGAGCAGTATTTTTTTAATGTTTTTTTTTATTATTATTATTATTTTTTTCTGAAACATTAGCAATACAATTTTACTTAGAATTAGCAATACAATTTTACTTAGAGAAAATATGTTAATTGCTTCAATGTGTTAAAGGAACACAAACACAAACAATATAAAATGATTGAGAGAATATATATATACACACACACGTGGCTCTACAACAAGGGTGAGTGGCACTTGGTGCACTTACCACTTGGATACCTATGCATGTGACTAAGATCAAATGGTGATGTATTCTAAAGGTGAATCACTCTTAACTTTATAGCAAACTCTTTCAAATGAGGGTAATTATCACTTAAAGAAAGTGTTTTCATCATGCCTCAAAATCACGTTAATTCTTATCATATCAACATGGTTTTTAGACCCGGACCGTTCATTGAACCGTAAAAGGGAGAGGTTCAAGGTTTTTGAGGTCGAACTGGGGTCGAACCGTGATGACGTCATAATTAATTTAATAATTATTTTAAATATATATAAAAACATTAAATTAATAAAAAATAGAAAAATTAACCAAAATAGTCTAATTTACTTTCAAGACAGCCAACACACATACACAAATGCATTCACAGGCTGAGAAAAAGGCAAGGCTTAGTAAATTACTAGTTTAAAGTATCTATATATAATATATTCATCTTCATAGCCCTAGCTAGATCTCAAGAGAGTGGGCTTGCAATGAAATCTTCATCCAAGTACTTTCATGCACATGCATTATAGATATATCCAGATTCCAGCTCAGACATGCACGAGTTACAAAGTACTATTACTGCTTCTATTACAAAAGCACAAAAAGACCTTACTCTTACTAATTAACTATACTAACACAAAGGTAAAACATGCATAACTAATAATTAATTAAGCAACCATAGATGGAGTACTGGTACTAGTACTACTTCTATTACCAAAATTCACACCCCAATGTAGTCCAAACTAGCCAATGTAGTCCATAAAACTTAAAAGTACAAAGTAAAAATGCATAAACAAGCCTCCAAGTTACAGTACACAACTACACATTGTTTCTTACAAAAATACATAAAACTTATTTCTAAAAAACAATAATAAAACTTCAAACTCCAAGTTACACACTGTGTCTTACAATAAGACATAGAAATTATCTCTAAAATACAAAATAGAACTTCAAAGTTCAAACAGAATTATTATGATCATAAATCATCAATGTCATGAAAGTTATCATGCTCGTCATCATTCCCTGAAAATCTAAGAGGAGGGCCAATAGGTTGTCCAAATGTTCCCAAATCAATTCCTTCAACCTCACTGCTATCATCTATAGATTCTACACACAAGTTTGAACAAAATAAAAAGAAAAATCATTATAATGTTTACACAAGTTTGAAAAAAATAAAAGAAAAATCACTATAGGTTATCAAATTGTTTACATATAAACTAACCTTCAATATTAGAAGAAGGCTCTACACTTGCTGGATATGCACCCTCTTCATAAATTGCATTCTCCAACTCTTCATAATTAAGATATGGGTCTTCCTCTTCCACAAATACCCAAAAATCAGTTTTGTCGATACTTGCATAATCAATGGGGTCAAAATTAAACTTTTTGTTGTAAAGCCTGCATCATAAAATGTCCTGCTCATTATTGGAATTTGAAAATAATTAGTAACTAACAATTACATTATATAAATGACTTCTTAAAAATTAATATAATGACAAGATATAGCATTTAGTTACCTATGTCTCAATCGCAAGTTATGATTAACAAACACAAGATCATTGAGCCTTTGATGCTCCAACCTATTTCTCCTCTTAGAATGTATTTGGTCAAATAAACTCAACAACGCTCACATCCAGAAGAGGCGGAAGTTTGGCTAAGGATTCTAATTGCCAATTTTTGCAAGTTTGGAGCATCAGCACCCCACAACTTCCACCATTCATCTGATTTTCATAACACAACGTAATTTAATATTAATCAACATAAACAAACAAACTTTCAATTGAATAATCACTTCAGTTATACTAACTGTGACAAAACTAACTTTCAACATGAACAAAAAAACTAAGATTTGTTTATAGTATTAAAGTAAACTAATTACTTCTCACCTGGATGAGTGGTCTTGTTTGTTGACAATGCAAGATCTCTATCAAAGCTCCCAATACGGTCTCGAAAATATTAGGTTTCCTTAATTACCTTTTCTTGATTACCATCATATTTTGTCCCAATGTAGTCCAAAATAGCCATATTTACTGCTGGTTTCCGACAAAAATTCCCCTCATCATATTGAAAAACAGGATTTAACCAATATGCAGCAGCATGAAGATCTTTACGCAAATGTTTGTCCCAACGGTTTTTTATAATTGAGGTGTATGGCTTATACAAGTGCTTCTTCATTCGGAAGATCTTCTTGATTCCCAACCGTGCTCTATGCATGCCCTCATACACATATCCTATTGCAGGCCTTTGATCATAATCACAATCCGTAACAAACGAATGAGTGGCGATGAAATCTTGACAAGAACATTAATATCATCCCAAAAAGAATTATCCAAAATGATAGAAACTACTTCTTTTGTCTTTGACTCTCTTGCCAATCTGTTGTCCACAAAGAACTTGCTAGTCACTAAGGCTTGCAAGTCATGCTTATGCACATGAAAGCTTCCAAATGAAAGGAAAGTAGTAGCAAATTTTGTTGCTCCTGCACGTACAATATATGTCCAACCAAGTCTCTTCCTCAATAAAGCAATCAAAGCCACATGATTATAAATAAAAACTGTAACTTTGGTTGCACGATTTTTGAGTCTCTCCACATGAGGCATGTCTCCCATATCCTGCAACACAAGATTCAGGCAATGTGCTGCACAAGGAGACCAACTAATAGTTTTATACTTTTCACACAACAATTTACCAGTAGATACATAATTGGAAGCATTATCAGTAACCATGGGAACTATGTTTTTTGAACCAACTCATGTAACTACTTCATCAAACAATTTAAACAAGTTTCTGGTATTCTTCACAATATCTGAGGCATCAACTGATTTTACAAATACCATTCCCATAGGACAATAAACAAGGAAATTAATCAATGACCTATGTCTAGTATCTGTCCAACCATCAGCCATAAGTGTACATCCAACTTCTGCCCAATGCCTACGTTGTGACTTAACCAACAACTGAACCTCTTTCTTATTATCCCTCAACAAAGGGACCCGTATAGCATGATAAGATGGACCTTTGTAACCAGGACCAGCAGTAGCTACGGCATCAATCATCATTTGGTAGTACACTGAATTCACTACATTAAAAGGAATGCAATTGTCATACAGAAACCTTGCAATAGCCATATCAGCTTGCCTCACCCTTTCTTTGCTTTGGAACACACTTTTAAGACCAGGTTGAGCTCCTGGAGTAGTTCTTGGAGCGAAGTAATTATCCACTGGCTTTGTACCCTTTCTTTTACCTAAAACAGGTTTTTTAGGCAACCCACTACTAAATACTTCTTGAACATCTTCATCTTCTTGCATATCACTATTTGTGGAAGGCACACTAAACATTTCTTCTTGACGTTGTTTCTCAGCTTTTTTCTTCAACTCAAACTCCTTCAAATATTCCAACATTTGGTATCTCACATCATGAGAAACCTTTTTACACGATCCAATATCACCTTTTATCCCCGCAAGGTGTCGTTTCATCCTATCAATACCCCCACCTTTATATGTTTGCCCACAATACACACATGTAAAAGTATTCCGTCCCTTCTCATCCGCCCCAAGGCTAAAATGTTCTCAAGCCGGATCAACCTTTTCCCTTACTCTTGAGCTATACTCCACTACATTGGAATCAACTTCATGTGATGGAATAGACCCGGTCTCTGTTTCCATTTTAATCTAAAAGACTAAACAACCAATCAAACACGCATAGACCCATCAATTTTTGAAATATAGATAGTCAAAGAATCACAACTTCATACACATTAAAACACTACCAACCGTAAAAAAGAGTAATGTCAAAACACTACCAACCGTAAAAAAGAGTAAAGACACTACAAATTAAAACATAACAACAGACTCTATCCACATAAATACACCAACTAATGTCAATCAATTCTATTCCAATTCATAAAATATAAATTGACATAAAAGAAAGAAGAATTAAAAAGGATAAAGCTTCCACAAATAAATCTCAGTAAGAAGAATCAACTCTATCAATTAATTCTCTCTAAATCTCAAAATCTATATTCAAAAAGTTCCCATAATGCTGTCAAAGCTTCCACAGATAAATCTCAGTAAGCTTAAATACATCTCCCTACAATTCCCTCTTATCTCCTTGTTATAAAGGACAGAACATGGATTTAATGACTCCAACATTCTTAAAGAGTACTCGAAAATACTACTTTCCCAGCTAACCAAAAATTTCATTGGAAAACCATTACTGACGAACTTAACTACTCAAGAGCTAAACCTTATCCTACCATGACCAATTACTTTTGCAGAAGAAGATTAAGTCTTTGCATTTACTTAACAACTTAAACAGCATTGTCATTAAATAAATAAATAAAAAAGGATACTTCTCTCTATAGTTGATCAAGCTGAATTCACACTAAAGTTCTCATAATATAGATGAAAGTTTCAAAATTTAGTGCTGTTAAGAACCTTAAAAATCGAACAAACAAAAGCTGAACAGCTTAGACCAAATCAATGTAGTACTTTTTTTACTCCGAAATTTTAGCTAAACCAAATAGACACACACACACATATGTTTCACTCACTCCCACAGTGGACAGACAGACATAATTTCCTTTTCCTTTCTTTTTTTGCTCTGACCATAAATTCTTAAATCCAATCACATTAAAAAACCAAGCACAATTTAAAGTAACAAAATTGAGTGTCCAAAAAAAAAACCTTAAAAAACAATCAAAGTACACACACAATCCAATCAAAATCTGTAGCTTGGATCTAACACTCACCAAATAAAGTCAAACACAACCAAATCTAGTACCTCCAGAACACAACATAAAACAAAATATAAATTGACAAAAATTGATTATTGTACCAAACGACGGCGACGGCGACGAGGCAGAGAGTGAGCTGCGACGGCTGAGCTGCGATAAGCGTGAGAGAGATGAGCGTGAGAGAGAGGCAGAGAGTGAGTTGCAATCTTGGCTGAGCTGCGATCTGGGCTGAGCTGCGACGGCGACGAGGGAGAGAGGTAGAGACGAGAGAGTGAGGAAGAGGCAGAGAGTGATTAAGAGAGTGAGGGTTTTGTTTCAGGGTTATTCAATTAGAATGCCCCAAACGATGCCGTATTAGGGGGGGGGGGGGGAAAGGGATGGAACGACGCCATTTTAAGCTAAAACAAGGCAGCCCGTTTGAACCGTGTGAACCGGTCACAGTTCACAGAACTGGACGGTCAGACCGCGGTCCAGACGGTTCCATGCTTTTTTCGCATGGAACGGTTCTTCACCTTAAATGAATCGTAAATGTGAACGGTTCAAGGGTTTCCTAGTCTGACCATACGGTCCGGTCTGGGTTTAAATTCCATGTATTTTTCCTCAAAAAAAATCTGTTTAAGATTAATTTGTCGAGGTGACATGAGTTAAGGCAAAACTCTAACAGTGTTTTAGTTAGTAACTCATTTCATAGAGCCGTGTTACAAAATGCTAACGTGAATAAGGCATCAAAATTGAAAGACTAATTAGAAGGATTAAGTAGAGCTTCATTCCAGACAAATTAAATTCTTTCCGGACAGATTAAATTCTTTTGTATTTCAGACATATATTTAGCCCCAATCACATAACAAATAAGCGGAGACAAATATGTATATTAAGAACATAGAAAACATGTAATCTAACAATGAAATATTTGAAATTTTAATAATAAAAAAAGTTATTAAGTGGGTGTAATAGTGCCTCATACAGCAAATATAGAGCTAGGACACTTATATCTTGTCTATTTTTTCTTATTTATTTATCTACTTTGCTGAATTATTTTTCCTTCTAATAAACAAAATATCAAACTCATCTCCCTCATTTCCTTTTTTTAATTTATTTTTTATCCCTAGGGCATTGTTCCACTTCTAATAAAGTTTTTTTTTTTTTTTCCGGACGTGTGTGGCCGAGTTAAAGCTTAGTTATAAAATAAAACCCTCATCTACTTTTTATTTTTATTTTTTTTTGAGAAAGAAACGTACTGCTGCTTTTATTAGTCAAGGAATATGAAAATCAGATGAAAGAAAAGATGCAATGTCACGTGGAACATGCTCCATCCAGACAGAAGAAGGAAATGAATGTCTTGCTCTCTAGGCTAAGGCATGAGCGACTGCATTGCCTTGCCGAATAACATGAGAGAAAGAAATACTCTGAAAAGAGTTTTTTACAGCAAAAATATCTTTTATTAGGTGACCCCCCTGAGCTCTCTCCCAACCACCATGCTGAAGTGCCCTGATCAGTGTCTCAGAATCCCCTTCAATCACTGACTTTGTAGTGCCAGTTTCAAGGGAGAATAGCACTGCTCGCTTGGCAGCAAGTAGCTCCAGGAGTTCCACAGTAGGCGGCTTCTTAACCTTCTCGGACAGGGCAGCCCTCACTTCGCCACTGGCGTTTCTAATGACCACGCCTATACCAGCCTCATCAGCCTCTCCAAACATTGCCCCATCAAAATTTACCTTCCAGTAATCAGATGCAGGAGGACACCATCTCCTCTGAACTGCAGGACGTGAGCTAGGAGGGATGCTTATCAGCTTTTTGAAGTCACGAGTATAATCTCTTGCAAAGTCCGTGGTCTTCTCCAATGGTAGAGTGATTTCATCCAAGCGAGACTTGTTCCTGTGATACCAGACCGACCAAGCCGTTGCTGCAAACAGAGCCACTGATTGAGGCTTGCTTTGGATCAACTTCACCAACTCGGAAAAAGAATTTAGTGAACTTCCAGACCTGACCGCCCAGCCAAAATCCTTTTCCCAAACCCCTTTCAACTTTTCACAGCTCCATAGCGAATGTAGAACGTCCTCCATACCATCTGAACAACGTTGACAGACTGCTTCTTGAAGGATTTTTCGCTTCATCAAGTTTTCTTTTGTTGGTAAGGAGTCTGAGCACGCTTTCCATATGAAGTGTTTGATTTTTCCCGGAACTTTAATCTTCCAAATGCTGGTCCAGAAGCTCTTCTCAACATCAGAAACTTGGCTCCGATTCAGCTCTTCATTTTGCCATTCACATAGAAGCTTATACCCGGATTTTACAGAGTAATTTCCAGATTTTTCCTTGGGCCAAGTCAGAAAATCAGGTTGTGGGGTCGAGCACAAAGGCAGAGACTTTATAAGCCTTGCATCCGGCGGATAAAAATGGCGATCAATTAAGTGGGCATTCCACCAACCCGAGGCCCGATCTATTAACAGGGCTACTGTTGCTTCCGCACCTAGATCAGATTGAGGTGTTGTGATTCGACCTTCATCAGTTGGTAGCCAGGCATCGTGAAAGATCTTAATGGTCTACCCATCCCCCACCCGCCATCTTGCTCCTCGGTCAATCAAGTGCCTAGACCTTAGAATGCTCTTCCAAGCATAAGAACCTGTGGATGATTTTGCTTCAAAGATTGAGCAATTTGGGAAGTATTTTGTCTTGAACACCCTGTAAAATAAAGATCCTGTGTCATGAATGAGTCTCCACACATGCTTTGCAAGCATTACTTCATTGAACTTACACAAATCTTTGAACCCCAATCCTCCTTCCATTTTTGGTTTGCACATCACCTCCCATTTCTTCCAATGGATTTTTCTCCTTTCCCCCCTTTGGCCCCACCAAAACTTGCAAATGAGCATCTCAATGTCTTGACAAAGACCAACCGGCAAACGGAAACAACTCATGGCAAAAGTAGGGATAGCTTGAACTACTGCTTTCAATAGAACCTCCTTCCCAGCCTGAGATAATAACTTCTCCTTCCACCCTTGGAGTTTTCCCCAAACTCGATCTTTGATATAATTTAGGCTTGACTTTTTATTCCGCCCAACCACTGCTGGTAAGCCTAAATACTTCTCATATTCCTTAATTTCCGGGACCCCCAAAGCATTCTGAATAAGTTCCTTTGTGTTCGTAGGAACATTTTTGCTAAAGAAAATTGTGGTCTTTCCTGAATTTATTTTTTGTCCCGAAGCCACCGCATACTTCCTCAAGAGCTCCTGTATTTTCTCAACCTCCTCCACTCTTGCTCGACAAAAGAGGAGACTGTCATCTGCAAAAAATAAGTGAGAGATTTTTGGGCCTTGCTTACAAAGGGAAAAGCCTTCAATATGCTTATCATGCACAACTTGTTCAATGAGACCATTCAAACCTTCCGAGCATAAGAGAAAGAGGTAAGGGGATAGGGGGTCCCCTTGGCGAATACCTCTTGTCGGCACTATGTGACCTTTTGGCTCACCATTGATCAACACTGAGTAAGTGACCGATCTAATGCACTCCAAAATCCAGCCAACCCATCTCGAATGAAACCCCATTTTTTCCATGGTCCGTTGGAGAAAAAGCCACTCCAATCTGTCATACGCCTTGCTCATGTCCAGTTTCAAAGCCATGTGTCCTATTTTCCTTGATTTCTTCCGCTTCATATGATTAAGTAGCTCAAAGGCCACAAGAATATTATCTGAAATCGCCTTATCTGACTGAAAAGCACTTTGTGATTCTGATATGACATGGGGCAAAATCTTTTTCAATCTGTTAGCTAGCACTTTGGACACAAGTTTATATAATACATTACAAAGAGCAATAGGGCGAAATTCAGTGACAAGTTCAGGACTTTTTACTTTGGGGATTAGAGAAATAAAGTGTGGTTCAAACCTGACAAGATATTTTCGGAATTAAGACAAGAGTGAACTGCTTTGACTATATCATCCCCAAGAATGTTCCAAAATTTTTGGAAAAAAATGGGGGGCATACCGTCAGGTTCGGGCGCCTTGAGGGGTGCCATTTGCTTCACAGCCACTTCCACTTCGTCCCTGGAAAAAACCCCGATCAAGTCTCTATTCATTTCCTCTGTCACTACTGGTTTAATGAATTGCACCACTTCCTCTATTTCAACAGGTTCTGAGGTCGTGTACAAGCTTGAGTAATATTCCACCACCATGGCCGAGACCCCTTCATCCCCTGAAACTAGAACGCCTTCAGCATTTCGAAGTTCAGAGATTGTGTTACGGCGGAATCGTTGAGTAGCCCTATTGTGAAAATACTTGGAATTTCTGTCTCCAGAGACCATCCAATGGACATGACTCCTCTGCTGCCACATTTTCTCCTCTAAACTCAGTAAGTCTCTAACCTCGGTTTTGAGTTGCATGAAGAGTTCAATATGTTTTCCTTGTGTCGCATCCAATTCAGCTACCTGAAGCAGTTCAATATGTTCTTTTAAGGATATAATAGGATTTGACATTTTATGATAATTATTATTTATTATCAAGTTAAGACATTTATGAATTTATTTTTGTTGTAGGTAGAATTCAAACTTATTCTCCAATTTCATTACCCAATAAATAAATAAATAAATAAATACCAGCTAAGCTAACTAAAACATATCAAAAAATATATTTTTTAAAAATTAATTAATGTTAGACAAAAAGAACCCATCAAAACAAAATATATATTTTAATAATTAATTAATGTAGACAAAAAGATCATCTAATTGTAGGTGCACCTTCAATATGCAGAAAAAATAATAGAGAAAGAAAACGGCAGCCCCAAGAGGCATGGAGCATGCTGCTTTGCGTTTTTAGATCTCTACATCATTTATAAAATAACAAAAATTACCATAGGAATCAGGATCAAGTGAAAGATGCATTATATTCCTATTAAGTTCAAAAGGACTACCTAAAAAATATAGGAAAAAAATTTAGATACTATTTTCTAAGTCTTATATCTTAAGTTTTTCGATTGAATTCAATTGTGTGATTGTATTAACAATAAGTCACATGGTTAAATTTGACTGTTTATGTGAAAGATAATCTTGCTTATCAAAATCTTGTTTGTATCATGTACTGCTCAATGTAACAAAATATATAGTTGAATTTAATTAGGGAAGCATAGGTAAGTTTTGTTCAAAATCATGTATAGTTGACACTATAAATCTATAATACAAAGTAAGACCCACCAATATGCAAAAATAAATAGTAATATATAGAAGAGCTACCACCTAACTTGAAAGATGTATTCCAAACTAATTTTCTTCTTTAATAAAATTCTCTTACCTTTTCCACAAAAAATAATAATAATAATAATAATAATAATATATTTCCCCCAATATAGGCTTTTTAAATATTTTATATAAAAATGCCTAAAATTCAATCTTCTGATTGCTGTCACATTCCTCATCCTTGAAATATTAGGCAACAATTCCAAAAAGCAGAGCGTGACTCAGCAACAAGCCAATTCCTCCTCAAATTTATTCCAATTCACAAGATCTCTAAACATATACTCCAATTAAGCTATTAGCTGAAGAAACAACTGATCATTATAAAACTTGAAACTTGAAAGATCTACCTAGATTATGATTATGATTATCTTCAAGTGCTATCTCATCGTGACAATTTATTAACTAATAATAAAGTCCTTTTCTCGTACGTATTTTTCGATAATAATTTATACCAGTAAAAGAAATTAATATATTAAATTTCTCCACCATAGAAGCAAAATTCAAAATATTCAATTGCACACGGCACACCTGAATCTGAATGATGCTGCACTATGAGTAAGAAGAAATCATAGACGCAACTGACCTACGATTCACCCACGTGTACGGTAGATAGCCACCCCTTATACCCTTACCTGCACACTATAAATAGCAGCTCAGGTGTTTAGTACAAAACTCGTCCAAGAGTGAGTGAATTCAATCATATCCCTAGTAAAATATTTTCCAATCCTTCTTTACAGTAATCTGAAGAAAATGTCTTCCTGCGGAGGAAACTGTGGTTGTGGCTCCAGCTGCAAGTGCGGCAGTGGCTGCAACTGGTAAATACTCTACTTTTCCTACTAACCATTGCAATTCTCGTGAAGTTTATTTTCCTTGAAAATCAACTTCATTATGTCACAATTAATATATATGTTATATATTGATTTAATATTATTGGTTCTAAAGTTTGATAGTGTTAGAGTTAGACTCGTTTCATTTTCCCTTTCTCTATCTTTTCATTGTCAAATTCTTAGTTCATCTTGTTTCTTGGGCTAAAAGTAAATTTTTGTCATGTTTTTGCAGCAACAGCATGTACCCTGGTCTCTCAGAGAAGACCAGCACTGAGACCATCATTACTGGGTTTGCTCCTGCAAAGATGTATGCATATTTACATGATACGTGATACTAGAGATGTTATAACTTTTATTACATTAATTTTACAAACTGATTTGTTAAATATAAGATTGAAAAGTAGTTAAGAAATTTATTCATTATATGTTTTTGATATATAATGACATGATATCAATTACGATCAGAGGCGGAGCCAGGGTGGTCGAGGGGGGCAGTCCCCCCCTGGCTCCTTGAAAAAAATCATTGAAGTAGATATATTATGAACTATTCTTTGATACTTTACCTTGACAAAAAAAAAAGACTCCCACTTTAGTACATGTATAGACCCTTAAACACCAAGAAAGTAGGAAAAAAAAAATCTTCTCCCACATACCAAATCATGTCACTTTTTCACCAAATATACCATTCTTATTAGTTTTGTCTCACCATATACGTCTTCACCCATTTTATTGTTCCTTTTTTTCTCAATCATTGTTTTCAGTTTACTATTCACAACACTTTTCTTGTGGAGCAATGCTATGAATACTATAAATTTTACAAATTGACGTGTTATCAATCATAAAAAAAATTCATTCAAACATTTATGTATTATAATGTTTAAGTGTTATACATTCTTGTCACATCAGTTTATGAGCATTTTACAGTAGAATTTATAGTCGTTTTGCTTTGAGAAATTCTATCAAAAACATTTTAACAACACTTTCACAATAAATCTTAAGTAACAGGTTGTTACTGGTTGTTATTGATGAGCAAAAAAGTAATTTCAGTGGTGGGTTAAATTTGAACCAATAACAACTTATCACTTATGATTTGTTGTGAAAGCATTGTGAAAATCTTGCTTTTCCCTTTTTTTTTTCATGGCAATTCAATTAGTGGTCTCCATAAGTAACACATAATTATTAGAAAAAAAATACTTAATGTCCTTTCAATACTATTTTAATCATGCCCCCCTTGACCGAAATCCTGGCTCCGCCACTGATTACGATCATTGACACGTTAGTATATTTATGCATAATGAAATGGGATTAATGAGATATGGAAATGAATTAAGTTTTTTTCACTGTCATTGCAGCTACTCTGAGGGGTCTGAGATGAGCTTTGGAGCAGAGAACGGAGGCTGCAAGTGTGGATCAAACTGCACCTGCGACCCATGCAACTGCAAATAAGCAAAGATGGACAAAGGCCTAAAAAAAGCATTTGTGTCTGTTAAAATATAGTACTAATAAAATGGAACAAGAAGCCGGAATGTATTGTTGGGTTTAGCTATTATATTATTTTAAGTAAAACAGCCCCGGGTTTTGCATATCCGCTTCCTCCTTCAAATTAAGTGTGAACTGTTACAATGGTCGCTTTGGTTTGTCTTAAATTTTCTGTACCAATGTGCCACTGCTACTTTGTTATGGTATAATTGTTATTGGATTTAAATATAAGTGTGATTCTCAAAAGGAAATGTCGATTTGTGTGGAGCAAAACTTTAATACTAATTTAAATTATGGTTTTTAAGTTATAGTGTATTATTTTCTCTTTAACATAATATTGTTGTAGTTTCGTAGTACTATGAAACATACCCCTTCCTTTAGGGACTAACTATGAAGGACTTTTTTTTTAATGGGCCATGACAAAGGACCTTAATATACACTCTATTGTGCCCTAAACATCAAGAGCCACTGGCTTTTAGCTCTGCGCACACCTTGGCTCTCCCAACTTGTTGAGTCCAGGTTTGATCCGTAGACTTTGGACATTGGGAAAAAAAAAAAGAAGAAGAAAAAAAAGCAAGAGCTAATATTGTATTTGTATACTAACTTATGCCGCTGCATTTCTCAAAAATAAAAATAAAAAACTTTATACCGTTGCATTTTGTAGTTATGTCTCTTTTGATTGTGGCATTTCCTCGCCATGATTAAAATATTATTCTCTTATATATTTAGTAAGGAACCTAAATTCACCTTCTATATAACAAGAAGATGAACAATTAGAGGAAAATTATTCCAATCATATTAGATTTTGTTCTTAACAACAATAGAAGAATAAGAATTCTCCAAAGATAGAATAGTTAAATTCCTATTCTAACCCCATTTTTTTCTATTAGGATGTATCAAGATTGGCAAGCCCAAATCAAAGCGGCCAATAAAAAAATTAAAGGCGAATGTCTACACAATAATACAAATTAAGCACCAATGTTCGAAACAAAGCAAGAACGACTACCGTAAAATGGATCTAACAGCTACCAAGTCTGTTGCGGCACGAGTTTCTTATAGATTTGGACCTTCTTACTGGCAGTTCTCGAGTTTGTGGGAGTTTGGATTTAAGCCATTAGAAAGCATAAGAGACATATGATATGAAAGCACCCAAATTTTGCTTGTACGTGTATAAACCAAATACAATAAAGATTCTTAATATGTCCTGATGAGTCGGAAATTTATGATTGTCATTAAACTAAGATCGTTATTAACCAAGAGAAGATGTTACACATTTATTACACTCATTGATGAAAAAGCGTAACGGACAGAGCAACGGTCATAGAATGAGTTGTGAACTTCAGACAAAGATTTTGTAACGCACTAGTCGTTGAACATAAATACAATAATTCATTACCCATTAATTAGGCACGCAACTATAAAAGAGAAGGTAACAGAAATTAAAGGTACTCACAAATACTCTACGAAAATCACTTTCCAGTCTATTTCTCTCTAAAATCTTTCTCTTTTATTGACTTAAGCATTGGAGGCGGTTTGGCTAACGCCACACCGGCGTGTTACTCTTCCACCTAGTTCATTTTGCAAGTTCTCCTCCAATAAAGACAACCACAATCACAGCTTCATCCGTCCACTACGACGAGGAGCTCAACTGTTGATTTTTTGCATCATCAGTTACTATAAAGTGGAAACTATCCTTTTGATGAAAATCAACCAATATACTATAAACAAACAAACAAAAAATGTGGGAACTAGGCAATTAGCAATTAATTTACTAATGAGCTACCATTAACTCAACTAAAAAGTCTTTTGTTGTCGAATAAGAAATTTGGATTTTGAACTCCACATATAACAAAAATCAATTAATATCTTTGCCCAATAATTAAAAAAAAAAAAGGAAAATATTAGAGCTATAACTTTTTTTACAATTTTTTTTTTTACAAAATTGTTAATGTAGTGAATAATTATTAGTAAGTAAAAAAAATTATGTCAGTAATGGGCCCAAATGAGAACTATAAAAATTTGTCATATTAACAGTTTGTAAAAATATTATAAATTTTTTTTTATAATATTACTATATATATATATATATATAATTCTACAACTTACATGCACAAATTATTTTACAATATTTTTTCAAACTATTAATGTTCTTATGGATTCTTATTTGGACCCACATCACCTTTTATTTATTAACAATCACCTACTACATTAGTAATTTATAAAAAAAAATTGAAAAATAGTTCGTGATTTTAACATTTTTCATTAAAAAAAAGAATTAAAAAAAGTGGGGAAAGCTATTAATTTATGAATTCTTTATGCTCCGAAAACGTGAGACGTGCATGATTCCAGTCTAGAAGCGGAGTCAATGGCCTATTCTTTTTGATTTTTTTTAAAAAAAAAATTAAAACTCAACTGCCTTTTCTTTTTTGATAAGAAGTCAACCGTTTTTTTTTTTTTTTGGATAAGAAGTCAACCGCCTATTCTAATCATTCTATGTATATTTAGAAGGAAGGGAAACGATTCTAAAAATAAATAAAAAGAAGAAGGAATGGAAATCTTTTCTTAAAAAAAAAAAAAAAACCTTTCAGGCCCAAGAAATACCCACAATACTTTAGCGAACTTAGGTCCAATAGTGACGAATGGTGTGATTCTTGGGCCAGCTGGGCGGAGAGCCCATGTGAGAAATCATTTAAAATGAAAATAGTAAGCCGATGATCTACCTTTCACGCTTTTTTTGTGTGTTTCTTATGGAGACTTGGGAGGGAATGTGCAGAATAACTGTGAGTAAGAGTTGTATATGGTTAGTTAGGCAACGCTTGAAACTATAATGGAAACTAGACATCTCGAGTTTTAGAAACTCGAGATCCATATTTGAAAATGCCACATAGATCTCGAGTTTTAGAAACTTGAGTTCCATGCAAAAAAAATTTTAGTTTTATCGCCCCTATAGTGGCGTTTTTAAGTCCTATAGTGACGTTTTAAAGCCCTATAGCGGCGTTTTTCTGCAAAATTTTGTCATAAGTGTTCAATACCAGGTTCAGGGAGCCCTATAGTGGCGTTTTTAAGCCCTATACTGACGTTTTAAAGCCCTACAGCGGCGTTTTTCTGCTAAATTTTTTTATAACTCCATTTTTAAGCCCTATAGTGACGTTTTTAAGCCCTATAGTGACGTTTTTAAGCCCTATAGCGGCGTTTTCCGAACTCGAGTCTTTAAAACTCGATTTTCACGTGGATTTTTTTTACAAATCAAGACTTAAAAACTTGATTTTTATCTTGGAACTCGAGTTTTAGACACTCGAGATGCTAGTTTTCAACATTCTTTTCCGACGTGACAACTAACTAAATTTTTTAATATTTATTGTTATTTAGAAAAAAAATTCGAGACTTGGGAATCAAATACCTTCCCTCACTTACAATATAATAATAATAATAATATTAAGTCTAGGGACACAAAAATTAATTTAGCAATTTAAAACCTTAGTCCTTATTAAAATTCAAAAACAATGTCATTCCACTTAAATAAGTTTAAGTTTAATTTATTGTTGAAGCTCATTTTGGAGAAGCCCAACAATAGGGGCAAAAAAGAGTTAAGTGGACCAAGAGAAAAAAACCATTAAGTCTAAATGGCAAGAAAATGGATCATAGGCCCATAAAGTAAATAAATGGGCCTTGAGGAAACAAATGGGTCTAAAGGAGCCCAGAGAAAGAAGTAGTAAACCCATGGGCATTATGTAATGTAGAAAAGTAAGAATGTGTCACAACAAGTCCTAAGTAATGAAGCAAGAAAGTAAGGAGTTGATGGAAAGCTCATAAGCCCTAATGATGAAATATACAGTAATTAGGTCAGGGAAGCCCAAAAGAGTTAGTAAAAGCCCATGGGAATGCAGAATTAGAAAATGGGCCGAGGATGCTCAAGGAGAAAGAAATGGGCCAAAAAAGCCCACAAGCAATGTAATGGGTCAAGAAAGCCTAAAGTAGCATAAGTATAAATCCAATGATCATACTGGGCCATTGTAACTTATTGAAAGAAGAACATGCAGCAGGCCCAAAAGAGGCCCAACAAGCACATGTCAAATAACACCACAACAGAAATGGCAGAGTGGCATAGTAGGAATGGTAAAAAGATTACGAAAGAAGCAAAGAGTGGGCTAAAGAGAGGAAAACCCACGATCAAGCAAGGCCCAGCCCTTGAAAGGACCAAGCCAATAAAGAATGAAAAATCAGAAAACAGTTCACACCATAAGAGGTCAAGAATGAGCGGCAGAATGCATAGATGAACCTCTAGGCCAAGGCAAACGCATGAGCAGCAGACAAGCTTTAGATGTACATGGAAGTGGAGCACATGCAATTCCAAGCACAACCAACTTGTACCCAGCCAATACAAGAATGGTGGGTTATGGGTTAGAGGAAAAAGAGGGTATGGTCTGGCGGTGGGGAGAACGGAAAACCTATTCTGGGGTCCCACTCAGATTCTTTTGAGGGAGATATCCTGCTAGGATGACATACCACCTAAAAGAAGGAAGGATGAGTTGGAACCACTAGGTGCATGCCATGAGGAATAGCAAGAGAGAATACCCACACTGTGGTGGATAAGAATACCACGGTGATCAAGCAAACAAAACGACCTTCTTTGTCTGGTAATAGAGAGTGACATAATCAGCACAGGTAAGTGGTGGTGGTTGGGCAGCTAACAAACCAATGGGTGATTGGGAAGGACACTCAAATCTAGATAAAAGTAATTAAAGGCTAAAATGGTAAAAACCAATCACGGTAGGCAGTATATAAAGGGCCATCGCCGTGCACAGTATCATCATCGCAACAATAGCAATCACTAGAAGAGAATCACAGCACCACATTCACCATAACACTACACGAGTAAGCGCTAAGAAAAAAAGAATAGGAGTGGGGAAAGAATCAAAATAACAAAACGGAGAGAAAAGAGAAAGAAGAGAAATAGAGAGTGTAGAATAGCAGGCATGCACCAATAGGCTAATCCCTTCTCTCCCTCTAAAAGCCTACCCTCTATCGAGGATAAAGAATTTGCTTGGGCGTAAGCCATTCAGGTTCGTTCCCTCAAAGTGGATAATTTCTGCAACAGGATTCTCTTGCGAAGTTATCCACGTTAAGGAAGTAGTTTCCTCCTTGGTATCAGTCCTGTAGTACAGTTGAACACGGCAGACTAACATTTTCCTTTTGATTTCACTATTTATCGAAATTATTTCCTTTCTTGCTTTCGCAATTTCATTTATAACGTGTTTCTTATATCGTTCTTTTCCTACTTTACTTAAGGATTCCTTATTTATTTTATCTAACGGGAAGCGTATTGCCTTTATTGTCATACTGTATGTGTCTGCCATAACTCTTCTGTAAGAGCTTCGCCTGCCATGGGCATGTGACCAAAGTTTCGGCAAATGGAGCATAGTTTGTGCACAAGCCAAACCAAGGTGAGTTGCAATTGGACTGGTCTCAAATCTCTTATCTAGAATACTTGAGCCTCAGTACAACAGGAGGCAGTCTAGCCCAAAAGCACAAAAGGCCCACCACATTTGTTATTTTAGAAACCTTAGGGTTTAATTTGTTACCGCTCATAAATTATAAGATTTAAAATGTAACTTTTACAATTGCTTTATTTAAGACATAAGGATGAACTTTAACTCAATTAGGCAGAACCCAAACAAAACTCAAAGACCTACAAATTGTGGGTAAACATAAATCAAGGAAAGAAGGCAAATGGAGAAGGAAAAAAATCAAATAAAATTTGATCAAATTTCAAAATCAGGATTTTTCTACATGCATCTAAGTATTTTGATCATAACTTTCAACTTAGACATCCAATTGAGTTGAAACTAGCAGCATTTGAAAGAAAATTCAATGTTTTTAAAACTTTTGCTAAAAATTCATATGGAAATTCGCTTGGTTCTTCTTTTTTAAGTTGAATGTTTATCATATGAATTAACTATATGCTAATTACAGGATGCTTTAAAGTTTAAACCCTAAAATGGCTTGAAGTCAAACGAGACATGACCACAAAATGCAGTGGCATAAGGTTTTTTTTTTTTTTTTTTTTTTAAAGAGAGTTTTAACCTATGACGTCTGTTCCTAATGATAGTTTTTTGTCATTAAATCAAAATATCAATCGGTTTTTAGTATAAGCAGGGATGCAGTGACATATGTTAGTATCAATAGTAGCTCTTATATTTTTGTTTCATTTTTTCTTCTTTTGTTCCTTCGACAAGTTGGAAAAGCTGAGCTAAAATCCCGCGGCTCTTGATGTTGATAGAGCACAATAGAATGGATTAAAACTAAAAATGTCCTTTTTCATGTATGGTTAGTCCCTAAAGGAAGGGTGTGCTTCATAGTATTACGAAACTACAACAATATTTTGTTAAAGAGAAAATTCTACACTAAAACTTAAAAACCATAATCAAAATTAGTAGTAAATTAAGTTTCGTTAGCTCCACACAAATCAACTTTCCTTTTGAGAATCTATCTTATATTTAACTCCAATACCCATAAAAAAGTATAGAAGTGTCACAGAGAATTAAAGACAAACCACAGTGGCCATTGTAATAGTCCACAATTTGAAGGAAACGAAACGGATATGCAAAAGCGGTAGCTGTTTTTTTTACAATAATATATACAGCTAAACCCAACAATACATTCCGGCTTCTTCCTCCTTTTTATTAGTACTATAATTTAACAGCCACAGATGCTTCTTTTGAGCCTTTGTCCATCTTTGCTCATTTGCAGCTGCATGGGTCGCAGGTGCAGTTTGATCCACACTTGCAGCCGCCATTCTCTGCTCCAAAGCTCATCTCAGACCCCTCAGATTGGCTGCAATGACAGTGAAAAATTTAATTCATTTCCATATGCCATTAATCCCATTTCATTATATATATACACCATGCGATACACATATTTGGTACAGATCTAGAATACTAAAATTATTATCAATTTTATCACAAAACAAAAACATGTCAATGACAACAAATCAGTTTATAAGGTTAATGTACTAAAAGTTATAATATGTCAAGTATCACTCATCATGTAAATATAAAATACGCGTACATCTTTGCAGGTGCAACCCCAGTGATGATGGTTTCAGTGCTGGTCTTCTCTGAGAGACCAGGGTACATGCTGTTACTACAAGAACATGACCAAAAAAAAAAAAAAAAAAAAAATTAGTCCAAGAAACAAGAACTAAGAATTTGACAATGAAAAGAAAGAGAGGGAAAATGAAACTAGTTAGAACAAATAGTAAATCAATAACATATATATTGTGCCATAATGAGAACACTACAAAAAGCGGGGGGTTTAGGCCGCGTTTTTTTGGGCCGCGTTTGAAAAAACGCGGCCCAAGATGGGGCTTAAGCCGCGTTTTAGTAAAACGCGGCTTAAATAAAAACATGAGGCCGCGTTTTAAACGCGAGGCCATAGATCCCCTCTAAGGCCGCGTTTAAAAAAACGCGCAGCCCCAGATTTTGCTATGGCCGCGTTTAAAAAACGCGGCTTTAGTTTTGGATGGGGCCGCGTTTTAAACGCGCAGCCCCAGATTTTGCCTATAGCCGCATGTTAAAAACGCGGCTTTAGGCATGGTATAAATATTAAACTAAAAATTTAGCACATCAGCCTCCATCTCTGAAAGCCCGATCTCACCTTTCTCACCCCTCTGTCGTTTCAGTCATCCTTCTCATCAACCTCTCACCTCCCATTCATCCATCATCCTCACCGATTCATCATCGTCCTCACCGCTGCCACCGAAGCTCACGCTCCATCGCACCGAAGCTGACCCATCGTCATCCTCTTCACCCATCTTCGAAGCCCAGTAAAGTTCATCCCTCATCCTCACCCATCCGTTCAATCAGCCATCGCAGGCCACGCCCCATCGCCGATCTTTCTCCACTCTTCTACATGTACTTTCTCTCAACTTTTCCCTTTTTCTTAATTTGCATTTGGGTCTTTGTGTGTGTTTGTTTATGTTGTTGTTGATTCTGCTTTGGGGTTACTGAAAAGATCCTAAATTTTTTGAAGTTTCGTTTGTGATTGGTGATTTTTGATGGTCTGGGTTGAGGATCCAAGGGGTATGTCGTTTTTTGTTTTAGTTTTTCAATTTTCTGTATTGGGTTTTGTGGCTTTAATGATGTGATTGAATATGTGGAGATAGTTGGTGTGTGTCCATTTCATCATTATCCTCAGTGGTGTGTGTCATTATTCTCTTATTCACTGCAGCTAGCTCGCTCTTTTCCATGGCAACTAAACTGTAGCTGAGTAATATAACATAATACTTGATATTACGTTATGGGTTTGTTGTGTTTGGCATTATGAAATCCAAAACTTCTGGGAATGGTTACTGTGAATGCTTTAACTTTATGAACTTAATAGCTTATGTATCCAATTGGGTTTCATTCTAGGAAACCCTTTAAAGGTTCTATGTATTAATCAATAAATTACATTACTAATATTGAGGATAGGATGGTTGGTAATTTTGATTTTGCTTGTAATTTAAGTTCAGTGATTGTAGTCTCTCAGTTTTGTCACCACCACTGTTTACTCTGTGTGAACTTTTTAGACATTTAGAAGAGCACTAGTGATGAATGGAATGGGTGAGAGCAGGTGTGTTTCTATTAGTCTAAGGGTTTCAAAGGACGAGTGAGGCTGTAAAGGACGGACCTTGGGCTCATGGGGAGAGATTTATATTTCTTTGCTTTTAATGGACAATGGTAAAAGTATGAGTGGGTTTTGAAACTATATAATGGCACTTTTTGACCTCAAATAATTGGAATGTGGCACTTATGGGTGTGTCTAGTAGTAACCCACTATCAAAAACGTGCTTTATGGTAAAAAGCTTTTCAAAACTCTATATTGCAAAAGCTATACTGTTAAAGCTCTACTTCTTGGAAGTTTCAAGTTCTATTAGCTATTCAGCTCAGAGTAAAGGAGGTCAGGCCTTAAAAGGGCTTTTTTCTTGGATTTGTGCTATAGATTTGTTTTGCTATGGACTTAAATTTTACTCAAAATGAATTATAAGATTATGGGCAATTTTTTTTTCTATATTTGGCTAAATTTTGCAGTAATTAGAGGGATTATTGTCTGTGTCTTTAATTTGGTTTTGGCAGGAAAAGTTTATAACTATGGGTGTAATTTGAGTCCATCGTTGTGGACATGGAGTTTGAGTCCAAAATCAAATGGTTTTGGGAAGTTGGATGAGGAAAAGCTTGGAAGTAGTGTTGCAAGCAGGGCTATTGTCAGTAACAGCCATTGTTCAACTGTTGAGAGACTATATGCTTGGGAGAAGAAATTGTATCAGGAAGTCAAGGTAAAATTTTAGTTCAAAGCTTCAAATTTTCAGAGATTCTGCATGATCCATTGCTCCTTAATTGCCCAAGAAAATAAAATAAAAAAGTTTCTCTGCATCCCTTGTGGGCTCGTGATCGAATTTTCCTTTACATAAAGTCACAAGTACATAAATCAAAATTAGCAATCTATTTTTGTCCTTTTATGCTTCCATGAGTTTTTTCCTGTGTTTCTTTTTGCTTTTAGAGCTCAAAGAATGACATGTTAATCTTGGGGCTTTTTAACTACAATTGATTAGTCAAAAAGTGGCCACTGGCCCCCATGTGTATCCATTACTATTAGATCCAATTATTCAAATTCTTATTAAGTTTTGTATTGTGTTTAAGTTTTTTTGGTCCCCCTTCTACTTGTAATTTTATTGTGTGATGTTGTTAGACTGCTGAGAAAAGGGTGGCACATCTAAGGAAGCTAGAGTTGAAGAGGGCTGACTATGTGAAGACTGAGAAGACCAAGAAAGAGGTTGAAAAGTTAGAATCACAAATGATGGTTGCTTCCCAAGCCATAGAGTCCACCTCTTCTGAGATCATCAAATTAAGAGAAACAACTGTATCCACAACTTATTGAGCTTGTCAAAGGGTTAGTCTTTTTCCTATCACTCATGTCATGCCCCTTAAATTAAATAATAATAATCGCATAGGACAAGAGCCCTTGAATCCTCTCAGTACCCCATCTCTACTCAAGCGAGTTTTTTAAACTCAAAATCCATTGAAGAAAGATGACCTATTGGCAGGAATCTTTTGCTCAATTCCTATGGCATTTCTTCTGAGTTTTCTTTGTGAGTGACTGAGTGTAGTTATTTTTTAAGGGCTTTTAGAAAGGCATTCAAACAATGTCTTTTCCTGTATTAATATGATCCAGGATGCAAAGAAACAGTTCATTTTTTCTGACACATGGTTTGGGTGTTCAAATTAATAGCTAAAAGATAAGCAATTGACTACTGAACATATCTGGTTTTATTAGCATGAGAAGTCAATTGTATTGATATTTTTGGGTCAGAAGATATGCATGCTATTGCTAGGACTAAAGTAAAAAAAATCTTTTGACTGCTTTTACTGGGTTGTTTCATCATGCCCCTTGTTTGCTTTTGTTGCATAAATATACGGACTACAATTGTGTCATGTACAACAACCTGTTGAGGGGCCTTGACTAAACCTAAACTTTGTCAGGTGGGTCTCTCTCCTTAGAATTGACTATTCAGGCCTTATCTTTTGCTACCCCTTTTTCTTTTGAATGTCTTCCCAAGGGAGACAATATTGTGGCTGTGAGTGTACTATTATTCTGAGGTTTCACTACTTGCACCGGTACTAATTAAGTACTAGTAGATGGGATGCAATCTTGGCTATACTAGCATGCCATGTATGCAACTCAGCCTCGTATTTCCTTTTTTTAATCCTCAAATATTGATCCCTCTTTTTTTTCCTTTTGGAAATAAACTGTCTTTATTTTAATATAAACAATAATAAGCACACATTCATTGTACATGCCTAACTAGGAAATGAAGAACAATTCTTGCACTTAGGATTAGGCCTTCACAATGAGCCAAAGTTAAATTAATGTAACCTGTCCATTTCGTAAATCTTAAATTGTCATGGGTTTGAGTAGATATGATGTTTGCACCATAAAAGAGTGAGAAATACTGGATATGAATACCGTTTATAACATGCTTGAAATGTTATGAAATAATTTTTCAACATCTATGTCTAGGGACACATATCTAGTGGACTACTTTTAGTATAAAGTATCTACAAATCTAGCATGATCGTCTTCTTTACAATGCTCTCGAAAATGCTACTTGTTTAATCATAACATTTGAATGGAAAAATAATGACAAACATGATTTACAAATTGGGGTCCATTTGCCAGTGGGTCTTGATAATATGTTTCTCCATGCTCTCATGGCATTTTCATGACATGAAATCATCAGAGATTAGGTCCAGGAAGCTCCTTAGATCCCTCTTTCTCTGTTAGTAGGTAGAGAGATTGTCCAAATAACCATTTTTTTTACGCTGGGGTCCATTTTCCTTTAATATCTTTTCCATTGTATCTAAATAAATGGCATATCAGGAAAAAAAATTATATATATATATTTTAATATTCACCCAATATCAGCTCCCTGTTGTGTTCCATTATACTTGTAGTAATGTTTTTTTTTTTCTAAGGTTCAAGAGTTGGAACAACCTTTGATTCTCTCACTTGTTTATTAAGGGAAGAATAATAATCATTGATGTAGTCTACTTATATTGTTACATGTGGGTCTAGCATTATTATCTAAATATATATATTTCATTGAAATTCTTCTCATTTACATTCCTTGCATAGCAAGAGGTAACAAAAATTTACATAATTATTGCAACTCAATATTGGATCTTCTATGTTTACAAGTAACCACACTACGTTCCATTCTATATAATTTGTTAACATATTGTTCTTCTAGAGCTGGAATTTTTTTTTTTAGATTAATCGTTTTTGTTTCTAATTTTAATTCCAGTTCCTTACAATGTGTGTTCTTGTTTTAAAATTATAGCGAGGAAATTTCAGATGCGTTGATAGCTCCGTTGGAGTGGAGGCACAACTTAGTAATTTGGTTGCAATTACTGAAGTTATAGATCCAAAACTTCATCAGCACTTAGGTATTGCCTTCAAATTTTGTTTTCTCATTCTTTATATTTAGCTCACAATCAATGTCATATATCAGTTAGTAAAGCTTTTGTCCCTGTCAGTATAAACATTATATTGCAGTTGTTGTTTTGTAACTCATTGTTATTAATAAAAGATATAAGAGTTTGGTTAAATGAAGGAACAGTTGCTCTTTCTTTTCAATTAGTTGACTATATTTGAATATGCTTAGGAAAAAAAATATGACTTTACGGATAATGGAAAGAGGTATCTCTAATTTTCAAGGGCATATGGATATTATGTCTCCCTTTCTTTCAAATAACTTTTTGATCATATCTTCCAAATCTTTCTCTTCATGAATTTCAATTAACAAATTCCCATCAACAACATATTTATAAGCCTTTTGTAAGCTGCAAATCATGGCTTCACTTTACTTAGATGTCATCATTCCCTCTTGTTAAATGATGAAAATTTCCATAGTAGTGCTAGCTGTTAGCAAAAACTGCCAGTAGATGGCTCACAATTTGCATAAGGTATAAAAAACTTAATTAGAAACGTAGGCTTCTTTCTGTAAAATATATGTGTTGGCAACAATTGAAGCAAAATCCCCTAATGGAAGATTTCTATGAAATCTTTTCTTCAGACTACTGTAAAGAAGGATTGGAAAATATTTTACCGGGGATTGAATTCACTCACTCTTGGACGAGTTTTGAAGTAGAGACCTTAGCTTCCTTTTATAGTGCAGGTAAGGGCATAGAGGGTGTCTATCCACCGTACACGTGGGAGAATCGTAGGCCAATTACGTCTATGACTTCCTCTTAGTGAAGCATTATTCAGATTCAGGTGTGCAATTGAATCTTTTCAATTTGCCTCTGTTGGGGAAATTATATATTAATTTCTTGTACAGGTAAATTATTATCGAAAATACGTATGAAAAGGACTCCTTAATTAGTTAATAAAATGTCACAATGAAATAGCACCCAATTATACTATGTATATTGAAGATAAAGAGGTCTAGATTACTAGGTAGACCTTTCAAGTTTTATAAACGATCAGTAATATATTCGGTCAATAGCTTAGAATATATCTAAGAGATTAATTCTATCATTCTAAGGTGCTTGTGGCATGGATTAATGAGTATTCTTTGTCGTAACTGTAGGTCTGTCTCAGATTCTCTCTCCAGTTTCTTGTAAAAATCAAGAGTACAAAACAAAATGAAGAAGTGGACACATGAGGTCATTATCAGCTCCAATCTTTCAAGGGAAAATGCTAGCTATGGAAATATCGATAAACCTTGTTGCTAAGTCTCAGTAGAAAATGATTTTTTATTTTTCAGATTGGTTTGGACAATTAATTAAGTTTTTTCACACTGTCATTGCAGCCATTTAGAGGGGTCTGAGATAAGTTTTGGAGCAGAGAACGGCTGCAAGTGTGAATCAAACTGCACCTGCAACCCATGCAGCTGCGAATGAGCAAAAATGGACAAAGGCTCAAAAGAGGCATTTGTGGCTGTTAAATTATAGTATTAATAAAAAGGAACAAGAAGCCGGAATGTATTGTTGGGTTTAGGTTTAGCTATATTATTGTAAGTACGTAAAAGTGTAAACAGCCACGGGTTTTGCATATCCGCTTTCTTCAAAGTGTGGAATATGTTACAATGGTGCTTTGGTTTGCCTAAAATTTTCTGTGCCAATGCTACTTTTTATGGTATTGGAGTTAATTATAAGCTTGATTCTCAAAAGGAAAGGTTGATTTATGTGGAGCGAAAATTTACTGCTATTTTAAACTATGGTTTGAATTTCTAGCGTAGAATTTTCTCTTTAGCATAATATTGCTGTAGCCTGTAGGAACTAACCATGCAGGACTTTTTTAAGGGACTAACCATGAAGGATTTTTTTTAGGGACTAACCATGAAACATACCCTTCCTTTAGGGACTAACCTTGAAGGACTTTGTTTTTAATGGGCTATGAAAAAGGACCTTAATCCACTCTATTGTGCCCTAAGTATTGTGTTTATTAAACACAAATATTATATATAATTTTACACACATCTTATTTTTTAATAGAAATCGTGATTTCAAGTTATAATTTTGAACTTAAAAATTATCACTTCAAATCATAATTTTAGTTAAAAAATGAGATGCATGTAAAATTATGTGTAACAAGTATTACCTGTGCTATAAACATCATAAGCCACAGGCTTTTAGCTCAACGTACAGCTTTGGCTCTTCCAACTTGTTGAGTCCAGGTTCGATTCATAGGCATTATACTATAGAAGAAACAAAAGAAGAGAAGACAAAACAAAAGCAAAAAAAATCAAGAGCTACTATTGTAAACTTATGCCGCTGCATTTCTCAAAAATAAAACTAAAAAACTTATACCACTGCATTTTGTGGTCATGTCTCGTTTGATTGTGGCATTTCCTCGCCATGATTAAAATATTATTCTCTTATTTAGTAAGGAAACTAAATTCACCTTATATATAGCAACAATAGAAGAATAAAAATTCTTCGAAGATAGAATGGTTAATTCCTACTCCGATCCCATTTTTTCTTATCAGGATGTATCAAGATTGGCAAGCCCAAATCAAAGCGGCCCACGAGAAAGTTAAAGGCGAATTCCTACACAATAATAAAAATTAGGCACCAATGTTCGAAACAAGGCAAGAATGGCTACCGTAAAATGGATCTAATAGCCACCAAGTTTGCCGCTACACAAGTTACTTTAGTTGATTAGCAAAACCCATAGTTTAGAGGACTCAATCAGTAGCCCAAGCTTTGCAACAAGACTCAACCGATTACAATTCAAACCCATAGGTGGTAAGGTTTGGAAGGAGGGGGAGGAAAGTATGAGTTTGTGGCATTCTCCATGGCCCTTTTGGGTGTTACGTTTGCAAATAAACAAATACACACTAAAAGGGTGAAGGCAAGTCTTCCATAAGGTGCATGTGAAGTCCATTTTACATTATTGAACTAGTCACTTGCTAAGTTGACATCTATCACCATTATTGCTCTCAACCACCATGTTTTTCCCTACTAAAGTCAAGCATGTCTGTGCATTTAGCCATTGCCTATCCTCTATTCTGCCAGATGAGGAATCTCCTATCCATGACTAAAACTAATGTAGAACAAACAGCACATGCCTTCTTGGAGTAGTAGGGGCGCCGGAAATCATAACACAAGATCAAAGGAGGTGGCCAATAGAGGCCATTGGGGCGACAATGTTGGAATTGCATAAAATTTGGCAAGTTGAAGGGAAACGAAATTCTAATCCAGACTCGAAAGTCTCAAACATTGCCTAAATTTAGGCAAATTCTTTTGTTAAGGCCCCAAAAACAGTGTTTTTGCTATTTATAGTAATATTTTTTTTCCTTAATAACTTTTAGTTTAAAAGTCAAAATAAGGTTTCATCTATTTTGAGATGACCCATACCTTTAGCCAACTTAGCTCTTAATACAAGATCGTTCAAGTCAGGTTTTTTTGTTATTGGGATAGGTGAATTATTATAGATCCATCCCCCGAGGGAACCAGACATGATAATTTTTCATCATCCGGCTCGAGCACAAATCAAACGAATGCAAGTAATTCTGTTCTTACAGGTAAATGCTCAATACCCAAGTAGGCTTACAAAGTTGACCATGATCAAGCGCTTTCTGGGTCGTCTCAGACCTTGCGATTGCCTTTTCTTCCCCAAAAATTAAAAATAAAATAGCGAGACTTCTTTTACATACAAAAGATTTACTTGTTACTAATAAGGTCTAGCCCCTGTTCTTCTTTAGATCCCTTGTTTCACTCCGATAGTATTATATATATATATAAATCGGGTCAATGCAAAGGAAATGAATGCATTTCCATACTATTAAGTTAAGTAAGTAAAATAGATAAAACATAATCTGGATTATGACGTATCATCTATTCGACTGGATCTTACGGAGCCTGCTTATGCATGGCATGAGACATGTCAAGGCTGATCATAGAAAAGATTCTCTTCAAGTAGTGAACCAGCCTATCCTCCATATGGGGCTTACGTAGTAGTTGGAACAAAGACACATTTCGTTGTGAATTCAAACAAATGTGGCAGATAGGCATATATCTGCACGGACTAATCAATAGTTCAAGTCACACACTCCCATAATCCATTTTATCTTCAGAAAATTCACTTCAACCATTAGTGTCAAATAAATAATACAATTTTGCGGGGTTGAAGGAAAAGATCCAAATACATGTTTTATTCTTTTCAATAATCCATATTTATAGCAATGAAATCCTATTGTTCCTACCCTGAGTGAAGTGATAAATGACTGATTACAAATATCTATGATCTATAATACTATTTCTTCTCTATAAAGGACCAGAGATGCCTTGCTTACGTATCATTGGGAAGTGCATTAACATAAATACGGCAGTAAGTAGAGGTAATACAAAAGTGTGTAAACTATAAAAACGAGTCAGGGTGGATTGGCCTACACTAGCACTTCCGCGCAATAACTCTACCAAAGGCGATCCTATTACAGGAATAGCTTCCGGTACACCTGTTACAATTTTGACTGCCCAATAACCAATTTGGTCCCGGGGTAAGGAATAACCAGTCACGCCAAAAGATGCGGTCAATACAGCTAAAACTACACCTGTAACCCAAGTCAATTCACGAGGTTTTTTAAAGCCACCGGTGAGATACACACGAAATACGTGCAGGATCATCATTAGCACCATCATACTTGCGGACCATCGATGAACTGATCGGATTAACCAACCAAAGTTAGCTTCAGTCATTATATATTGAACGGAAGCAAAAGCCTCAGTAACCGTTGGGCGATAGTAAAAAGTCATAGCAAATCCCGTAGCTACTTGTACTAAAAAACAAGTAAGTGTAATTCCGCCTAAACAATAAAATATGTTCACATGGGGAGGGACATATTTACTAGTTATATCATCTGCAATCGCCTGAATCTCAAGACGTTCTTCGAACCAATCATATACTTTATTGAGATAGGTAAATCCAGGGAACTCCCCCTCTGAGAACCGTATATGAGAATTTCATTTCGTACGGCTCAAACAAAAACCACCCAAATACTGGCTAGAATGGATATGTGTAATAAAAAGTTTGAAACTTATTTATCTTTCCTCCTATGATTCACTCTTTCTTTTTCTCTAAAGATACGAAAGAATAAAAATCTGAAAGCTCTTCTTTGTGGTTATAATGCTAAAAAATATCAAGTTGGCTCATTCGTCTTTATGTTGATTGTTACAGGCCTCTTGAATCCTCTATTTACCTATTTTTTTTTTATTTTCTTTTATTTGTTATTCTTGTTATTCTTATTTGTGTGTAACGCGGTTTTACTTCTGTTTTCTTTATTATTGATAGGAATTCTCTTGTTAAGACCCTATGAATCGATTAAAACCTCAGATTCATACTACAACCACGATGATTCAAGAAAACCTTCAAACTAAGTCCAAAAATTCCCTGAGTAAGAATCGTTGGATCATCACTTATTCAATGAATAGATATACGGAATAAAAATTTAAAGAAAGGTTTGTCCCTTAAGCATAAACGGGAAAAAGAATAAAAATCTGTCGATTTATCACTTCTAACCCCCTTTTTTAACTATTTGGGGGTTAACTCTTTTTTTTTGGAGTCCGGCCCGCGAGGTCTTAATATAAAATATGAATCATAGTCTATATATACATATAAAACCGAAGCTTTTGAAGCTCCCACAATTTTCCACGTCAGCAAAATATTAAAAAATAATAATAAAACAAAAAAAAAACGTTATAAACCCGATACTCAGAGGCTTTCCCTTTCACGATGCTTTGCCTCCCGATGCTCTGCCTTTCGTGAAACGCCATCTCTTCCCTGCCTTCCTCTACCAGCTCCTCCTCGATCAGACCCACGGCAAACCAACAGCAAAGCATCGCATCTAAAGACCCACCATACCCACAAACCAACAGACATTTTCTTCCTCGGAATCGATCTCCTTCCTCAGACCACCAATTTGACACAAACCACCCATATCCAACCTCTACAACCCTCATCAAGCCCATGGCCACAGATTCCTCAATCAAAACCCACCATACCCACAAACCCATAGACATCTTCTTCCTCAGAACAGAGGTCGAGCTCCTTCCTCATACCACCCATTTGTAAACTTAGAAATTAAAGAAAGTTTTCTTCATTGGGCCCTCCCTCAAATTATAGAATCTCCTCCTTCAAGCTCAAAATATTGAACTAACCCAGTAAGAGTAAACCCCCTTAAAAAATAACAATAAAAAGAAGAAGGCAAAAAATCTGTCTACCCCATTGAAGCGCCGCCTTGCCTTGCCTTGCCATGCACTCCTAAACCAGTCCAACCGGTGGTACAACTCTCTCACTCTATCTTTGTTTTCTCTCTCACTCTATTGTTCTGTCTGCTATCACTGCTGTATAGCAGTTCACAATTGACATTTACCTATTTGACTGACTAAAAGTAAAACCATTGGCTGAAAGTATCGTAAATTGGGATGTGAACTTTTTCTTTTCTTTTTTTGCTAAATTGTGATGGTAAACTAGCTGTACAACATTTCACACATTATATAAAAGTATATAACTGTTTTGTTTTTGTTTAATATAATAATAATAAATAATAGTTTTTTTTTCGCTAATAGTTTGTTGAGTTTATTATTTAACCCAAAAATTATAAAATAAATAGTGTAATATATATATATATATATATATATATATATATATATATATATAAAACCGAAGCCTCTGAGACTATACAACAATATTGGTGTTAGAGTTTCACTTTTGGTCTTAGTATTTTATTTTTCCTCTTAAGTTGTAACTTTTATAAGTGAAAATTTACAACTTTTATTCGACTCTTCCGTGCAATTTATTTCAGCAACTGTGTAAATTGGCATTATGTTTCATTTTCAATCCCATTGAGGTCTAGCATCGTTGCTTACTGGCAATGTTAGAATTTAAATACATCTTGAATATCAAGAATGATTAATGTAATTTATGAAAAATATTTGATTGAATGAGAATGGAATTAACTATATTTGCGTAATTAATTGTATTGGAGTGTACTTATATTAGTTATATATTTTCTAAATATTATCTCAAGCTCTTGGTTATCACGATATCTCATTGTATGTGATAGATTTTATTACTTTGTAAGTGATAAATTTTAGTATATAAATTTATAATTTTTTTTATTGGTTTGGTATATAATTTATACCATGATCTTTTTTTTTTTTTTTTTTTTTTCATATTGGGGAAGTTATCAATAGCTTTCCCGTGCATCGCACGGGTTAGCGACTAGTTAGAATAGTTTGTAATCTATTTCCTATATTCCGCGCGTTCCGGATACTAGAATGAATATCCGACGAGGTAAAACCATCTGTATCAAGATGACAGAACCACTCTCTGTAGTATCCATAGGATCAATTATAACAAGTCACACACTCATATTCCGGAAATACAGAAACAAAGAAATTCCACGGTCGAACTACCCAAAAATAGAATGGGCTAAAAACGACCTAAATGATTCACTTTGTAGTGAAAAGCGATTTAGTAGTTCTTGTGAATCTAATTCATTGAAATTCCATCCAGTAAAATGGAAGAATTATAAATCTCCAAAATAATAGATAGGAATATCGCAAATAGAGCCATTGCAATACCCATCAAAGGAGTAGTTCCCCAACCTGGAGCTACTTTACCATATTCCGAATTCAGTGGTTTCAATAAATCCCCTACAATGGTTCGTCTTGGACCAGATCTAGAACTATTCTCAACGGTTTGTGTAGCCATAAATCCTATTTTGTATTCAGTGAGAGCCGTTGACTTTGTATACCATTATATTGTAAATAAATGATCTTAGCATAGATCCATTGTGGTCTTAAAATTATATAATAATGGAAACAGCAACCTTAGTTGCCATCTCTATATCTAGTTTACTTGTAAGTTTTACTAGGTACGCCTTATATACTGCTTTTGGGCAACCCTCTCAACAACTAAGAGATCCATTCGAGGAACACGGAGACTATTATGTTCTTATCTCATTGAACAGATCAAATCCCGAATCCGTTTATTTTTCTGGTATACAATCAGATTGTAATATCATAATAATGGTAGAAATGGGGTCCCTTTTTGTTTTGATATTCTATAAAAACCTCCATAAAATAAAGCCTAAGTATAATTTATCAATTCCTTTCCAGTGGTTTATGATTTTGCATTTAACTCAATTTTGCCATTTTTGGTAAATTTCAGTATTTTGTCACCTATTTACGTAATTAGTGCGAATTAAGGTTTCAGACCTTTCCTAATCATCCTAGAATTTTACTTTCTCAATATTTATATGTTTGTAGCCGTCAAATGCAAATCAGATTATTATTAATAAAATATAGACTTTTTGTCGAATTCTTTCTCTAGTGGATTCCAGTTTATCACCTTGTGGATTCAAGGAACCCCTCGTGGATTCGATATTTACTACCTAGAAACTAATAGTTTAGTTTCTATCCATCAAAGAGAGTATCGTGTGTGCTTTCTTCAGACTTTCGTGACATCAAAAACCATGAAGTACTCTCTCTTCTCAAATACCCACTATTATTAGTAATAAAGCCTACACTTATAAAGACCAATCAAGGACCTATCACCCATGGAATTTTGTTCTTATATCGGGTATTACAAGGAAGAGAATCCCTAATCTTGCCTATAAAATGAGAGGCCTAGATAATCCATGGCATCACGACTAAAACTCACGAGAGATATCCCTTTTAGCTTGATGAAACCTTTAATAGATTATCAACCCATTATATACCTAACAAAGACCAAAACTCATGACATGCATAATTTTGCTCATCCTCTCTCTCCCTTTGAACTTCACTTACCTCTAGGTTCTCCATAGAAATACCATACTCAGTTATGGGGCGAAGATTGTCTTTAAACAAATCCCAAGCCTCATAGATTTGGACATTCCTTTTGGTATTTCTAAAGTCTGTAGGAGTTTGAGCTTAAGCCACTGGAAACCATAATGGCCTGTTTGGATGGAGGGGAGAAAGAGGGGGAGTGGAGGAGAGTAGAGTAGAGTTGGCTAAAAATAAGCTAATTTTGTGCTAAATCTATTCTACTCTACTCTACTCTCCCTTTTTCTCTCTCAATCCAAACAGACCATAAGAGAAATATAAAAGCACCCAAATTTCACTTTTATGTGTACAAACGAAATACAATAAAAATTATTCATATGTCGTGTGATTTATCTTTGTTGAAATGACATAGAGGCCCTACATAATTATTTTGGTGGGCCCTTTTGCATTAGAAAAAGAGAGCAAAGTATCAACTCATGATAATAATAATAATAACAATAATAATAAAATAAAATAAAAATCACTTATAAGCTTTGTAAAACATAAGATTTTTCATAAAAAGATGGTCACCGGTCTTTGCTCATCCTCAATCTTCTTTTATTATTACTCTATATACTTCTCTTACTATAAAGTGGCAACTATCCCTTCGATAAAAATCAACCAATGAAACATAAAACCAGGAAAAAAGTTTTTGGGGGAATTGAATTAGGGAATTAGCAATTAATTGACTAATGGGTTATAGTTAGCTCAACTTAAAAGTCTTTTGTTGTAGAATAAGAAATTTGGATTTCGAACCCCGCTTATACCAAAACCAATTAATGTTGTAGCTTGATGATAATAAAGAATAATCATCATTGAATGGATGTCATAGGTCAAAATACTATTGAACCTATTATAAAAAAAGGGAAATGCAAAAGTTATAAACTTTTTTACAAATTTTTTTACAAACTATTTATGTTGTTAGTAGTTATTGGTAAGTAAAAAAATTATGTTAATAGTGGGCCAAAATGAAAACTAATAAGAATTTATCATATTAACAGTTTATAAAAATGTTGTAAAAAAATTTGTGTATATAACATTAAAGGGAAAGCAATTAATTTATGAATTCTTTAGGCTTGGAACATGTGAGATGTGATCCCAGAAGCAGATCCAACCGTCTATTCTATGTATATTTAGAAGAGCATTATATATTACACACTACCCTATTACACACAAAGTACATACAATTCAATTTTTAAATTAAAATTGTATCTTGAAGTCACAATTTCAGTTTCAAATTTTTTTTAACTGAAATCATGTTTTCAATTCAAAAATAATTTGTATGTATTGTATGCAACAATGTGTATTCTAACAATTCTCTTATTTAGAAATTTAGAAAGAAGGGAAACCATCAATCCCTTCAAGCCCAAGAAATACCCACAATCCTTTATGGCCTGTTTGGAAGTTTAGAGAGGGAGGAGAGTAGAGGGGAGTAGAGGGGAGGAGAGTAGTGGGGAGGAGAGTAGAAGAGAATGGTTCCCCTCCACCTTATTTGGATGTTTTTAAAATTAGTAAGGGGGAAGGGAGTAATTAGCCCTTTCCCTTGTTTGAATGTTTTAAAAATTAGGATGGAGATGAGAGTAAATGATTAAAATAGACAAATTTACCCCTATTTGAAAATAGACTTGCAACATTGGTCTATAATTAATTTAGAAATGATAAATTAGTGAATTTACTTGGACAATAATTTATCTACTCTACTCTCCCTCCAAATCTCTCCAACTTAGGGGAATTAAAAATGAGAGGTTAGAGGGAGTTGAAACCCCTCCAAACCCCTCCCCCTCATTCCTTAAAAAATTTCCAAATAAGGTAATTGGATTACGTTCCCTCCCTCTACTCTACTCCCCCTCCTTTTTTAAACATCCAAACAGGCCATTAGTGAACTCCGGTCCAATAGTGCCGAATAGTGTGATTGTTGGGCAATTGGAGACTAAAAAAATATTGGATGGAAAAGGCCAATTGATAATGCTGTGCGGAGTTTCTCTCTCTCACACACACACACACACAAAAAGAAAAGAAAAGAGATAATGCTGTGCGGAGAGCCCATGTCCTTCCTTTAATAAAAATTAAAAATTAAAAAAATAATCACAGAGACGCCTATCTAGGAAATTGCATATTTAAAATCCAATTAGAGGTGTGTGCGAGAACTAATGAAATGAATATAATAAGCCAATGATCTAACCCTTTTTTTTTGTGTCTCTTACGTAGACATGGCAAAACGGGTCAGAATTTTCTGACCTGACCCGACCCGAAAAATACCTGACCCGAACCCGATTTTTTTGACCCGAAGCAAAAACAGGTTGACCCGTGACCCGACCTGTGTTTTTTGCGGGTCAACCCAACCCGACCCGCGACCCGACCTGAACCGAACCCGAACCATTTTTTTAAAACTTTTTTTTTTTGGTAAAAAAATAGTAAAACTAAGACAATATTGATTTAATTGTTTATTGTGAACTTTAAGGAAACAATTGATACATTTACATAACTACATGCAATTTAATTGAAAGATAAATGGTTGAACATTCTGTAATGAGTAAATATTTTTAGATATCAAATAACAAAGTACATGCCAAGATAATCTGGTTACAGTAGAGTTAAAAATATAGATTTAAAATTGTAGACATGTGAGAAACATTCACAAGTGTGAAAATAGTGAAGTTAAAGTATCAAATTAGCATAAATTATGAATACTTAGACCTATTTTTTAATAATTTATGTTCAAAATAAACGGCTTTTCAAAATAAATTATGATATTTCCTAGAGTATGTGTTGCTTAATAATAATATGATATTCATAAAAGAGACCATGTATAAATAAGTAAGCAATCAAATTTTAAAGTATATCTCAAATTGAAATAGACTGTCAACCACAACTGATAATAGATTATAAAATTAATTTTCAAGATTGTAAATTTCTTATATGTTTTTATTCTTTATCAAATGAGTAATCCAATAAGTCATTTATAATTTTGTTTGATATTTTGGAAAGTTAATATTATGTAGAAATAAAACTTGTGTATTTGTTTTACTTATCTTTGTGTTATTTTGTTTTAGATAGTAATGTTAGGATTTGTATAATTTTAAAATTATTGAATAAGTATTAATAAGTTTAACTGAGTTCATTCTTGATATAAGTGGTGAATTCAAAATAATGCATTTTACATCAAGTAATTTATTGCATAACTTTCCAAATAGCAGATACATGTTGTTTTCTTTATAAAAATTTAAAAAAAAAATTTCACGCGAAAAATACGGGTCAACCCGACCCGACCCGAACCCGATTTTGACCCGCTTAAAATGACCCGTTTTTGACCCGTGACCCGTTTGACCCGCAACCCGATTGACCCGACCCGAACCCGACCCGACCCGCCCGTTTTGCCATGTCTACTCTTACGTAGGATTCGAATTCCCTTCCTTCACTTTTTTTTTAGGGAACCCTTCCCTCAATTAAGATAAATAATAATAATAATAATAGTTTAAGGACTCAAAAATTAAGGTAACAATTTTAAACCTTAGTCTTTATTAAACCTCAAATACAAAATCATTCCACTTAAATAAGTTTAAGTTTAATTGGTTATCTTTCAAACCTTAGGGTTTTATTTGTTACTTTTAAATTATAGAGTTAATTTGTTACGCCTTATACACTATAAGATTTAAAATGTAATTTTTATAAGCATTTATTATATGATTTTAATGTGCATGAAATATATTGATTAAAGTACTCTCATAGTGATGTAGGACATAATTTAATATTTAATTATTGTAATTTATTAATTTTGGTATTTTATTTGTAATTTTCGTTATTTTAGGTTTAGGGTTATTATTTCCTTGTTTTTAGGCGTTTTTAATGTTTTTTAGGTCAAATTTGGTTCATATTATGGTTATGTATTAATTATGACTTATTTTAGAATATATTTTCTTGCCTGTCAAGTTTTACAGGGCCCTTAAATAGGCTCCTAAGTCTGTAAACGTTTTTTGAACAATTATTCAATCAATAAAATTCAGACTTTTTGTCTCTCTATTTTCTAGTGGATTTCAGACCCTTTCTCCTTGTAGAATCAAGGACCCTCGTGGATTCGAAATTATTTTCAAAAGCAAACATGTTTTTTTTCTTGTTTTCTAGAAGTAGATGTGTTCTACTTTTTAACGCTTCCGCTTCCCGCATAAGTTGGTATCAGAGCCTTTACTTATTTTGGTTTGGTGGCTAACGTATGAGATGGTAGCAATTTTGGTGACAGAAAACTTAACAAGTATTATGTGACGTACAACTAGCATTCACAAATATCTTTACTAGGATGCCATCATTGGAGCATGGAAACAATAGAGATAACTATCCCAGAGACATAACTTATGGGCAACCTATTAGTAAGCAAATTTCATATAGACCTTATAGAAGAATTGCAAGTTTTAATGGTTATTTTTATAAAGAAGATTTTCTTGATTAGTTACTTGATCTAGAGGATTTATTTGACAATGAGAATATTTTTGATGAGAGAAAAGTTAAACTTTCTTTGTATAAACTTAGAGAGTATGCCTTACATTGGTGGGAATGAATATAGACTGATAGAATCCATCAAGGTAAAGACAAAATTTGTTCATGGCCGAGGATAAAAAAGATGCTTGCTATCAAATTTTATCCTTTGGATTGTGATGAACTTTTGTCATATACAAAGCAAGATTATTATTGGCTAAGAAGTTCAGACTTGAATTGTTTTGAAGAACCATATATTCCACCATTAAGAGAAAAATTGCATGTTAAAAAAAAAAATTCTTGAAGAAAATATGGATCTTGAAAATTATGTAGAAGTCAAAGAAAAAAATATAGAGAATTCTGAGGAAATTATGAAGGCCTTGTAATGGAAGAAGATCCTAAAATCAAGATTATTGTGGAGGAGAATAATGAAAATCCTATTATAGAGAAAGATTTTGAAGTCGAGATAGTAGAGACCGTTGAGGAAGAAATTGAATAGGAAAGTTTCAAGGATCTCAATGAAATCAAATCATATGATTGTCAATCTCAATATCCTTTTATTTTGGTGGTAAGCAATACACCGAAGTTTATTGATTTTATTGGGGTTGATAGATTTGATTCAATTGTTAGTTTTTATTCAGTAAATCTCTACAATTACATGAAGACCAAGGATTTGTTTATTCTATTGATGAGTTGCAAGTATGGAAAGAAGATCGAGGGACTCAAGCATTCGAAGTATTTGTTTATTTGATGGAGTGGAAGATTTCAGATTTCAAAGATGAACTCGAGGAAGAGTTTGTTTCAAATGGAGGGGTCTGATGTAGGATACAATTTATTATTTAATTATTGTAATTTATTAATTTTGGTTTTTAATTTGTAATTTTTGTTATTTTAGGTTTAGCGTTATTATTTCCTTATTTTTAGGTGTTTTTAATGTTTTTTAGGTCAAATATGGTTCCTATTATGATTAGGTATTAACTAGGAGTTATTTTAGAATATATTTTCTTGTTTGTCAAGTTTTACGAAGCCCTTAAATAGGCCCCTAAGTTTATAAACGTTTTTTGAACAATTATGCAATCAATAAAATTCATACTTTTTGTCTCTCTATTTTCTAGTAGATTCCAGACCCTTTCTCCTTGTGGATTCAAAGACCCTCATGGATTCGAGGTTATTTTCATAAGCAAACGTGTTTTGTTTCTTGTCTTCTAGAAGTAGACGTATTCTGCTTTTTGATGTTTTCGCTTCCCGCATCACATAGTTAGCTTTAGTTTTATGTTGTTTTTTTCGAGAAATAGTTTTATGTTATTTCTTAAATAATTTTGAATTATCTATATGTTACAAGTAATGGAAGCTTTACATGCTAAAGGGTTTTATCTAAAACATAAGGATTGACTCTAATTCAAGTAGGCTAAACCAACTCAAACTCAAAGACCTACAAGATGTCTAAATCATAGTTATCAAAATCGTATCAGAGGTTAACTCGACTAAAAAATTGGTCACTGGTTCATTGGTTGAATTGTAGGTTTATTAATTAATTAATTAAATAATATATTTTATAATTATAAAAAGCAACTAAAATAATATAAAAATAATTCTGTAAGGGGAAGAAATGGTCCTAATTAGAATAATGGTCCTTGGTATTTCTTGCCTAACACAATTAATTTATAAGAGAATGGGTTTTCTAAGTCAATTATAATGCTAAGTAGGGTCCAAGCGTGAAATCAATGCAGTAGTGACTCTTAATATGATGAAATGGAACAAAAGTTAAGTATAAACTCTTCCTCAAGCTTGTCTGAGGATGGATTGTTCATATATTATTTTTTCCAATCTTAATACAAGTTGATACTCTCTTATCTCTTGTTTTGCTTCCCTTTTTCGACCCCCCCTTCCTAGAGGGGTTCATTTCCTTTATATAGTCTCCCCTAATGCATTTGAGCCCTCCACCTAAACATCTCAGGGTAGTAGTTGGGATGCTTGTCCCATCAAGACCCTTCTGGAGGTTGTAGAGAGTATTATGAGCTATGGAACTACTATTTAGGTGTCTTTTCCTCATATATGCGGTCGGCTCAGTTGGTGCAGTACATTGAATGCGAAGGTGATGGCTACCTTCCCCAGATATTTCCTCTCTTTTTTACTTGCACGTCTCTGATGTCTTCTACAGTGCCCTACTTCTAGGGTGCAAGTGGCCAATTGAGGCATTCCTAAGGTGCATTCGTTCCTCGGGCTCTTCGGACAGTGAGTCCATTCATTTCTCATTCTCAGGCCTCTGTTCACATATTCAGTTTGAACTAGCATGGTTTTCATGTCTTCCCTCCTCAGACCTAGTCCATGTGTCAGGTTTGGATTGGTGCAAGGATGGGCCTTTGCCCATCCTCAGATTGGGCCCATGGGCATTATGTTGTGTTTGGATCCCTTCCTCCCACAAATTCATTTAGCTAAATTAATAAATTATAACAATAAAAAATTACATCATACAACATAAAGTTAGAGAATAAAAAAAAAAAATATATATATATATATATATATAACACACACACACACACACACACACACACATCATTCACATAAATCATCCAATAACCAAGTGTGGGTGCCCAAGGACCAAGGAGGAAGATGAAGGGTCGCGATATTGGCCCGAGGACCGAGGAGGAAGTTGAAGGGTCACAGTAATGACGCCAAGGTGCTGTAAGCCATGGGTCCAAGGGAAGAAGCCGCCGGAGGAGGGGAAGAAACGAATCATGGTACTCAGAGGCACTCTGAGGGGAAGTTAGAATCAGAAGAGAGTGGGCATTAGGGAAGCTTTAGGCCTAGTGTAGCCTGTTGCATTCGCATTAATTGGAGGAAAACAGCTTTATCAGCCGCATTAATAAGGAAGTGACCTGAACAGTGTAGGCCACAACTAAGCAGATTCCTGCCACCACCTACTTCAGATGTGAAAGGTAACAAGTGTCGGAAAAGGAGGAGGGGGGGGTAAGGTAGAAATGGATGGTGAATATGTGATGGAAGGGAGCTATAAAATGAAAGGAAAGAGAATTGAAAAAGAGGGATCGAAGGGAAGAGAGAGAGAAAAGGGAAATAGAGTGGTGTGCATTGGAGAAGAAAAGGGAACAATATCATTTTCTATGTGAATCCTGCCTCCTCGGGAGCCTTTGTGTAAAGCTTGATGCTCATTTATTTTGGAATACAAATCTGATTATTCCCTATAATTGTCCTCGGGCAGAGCTCATTGTTGTTGTTCTTTCCCATCTCTTACAAATTTTTATTAACTTGGGCCAAGTTTAAAGGATATGACCTATTACTCTAAGTGGGCTTAGGCTACAAAATTTTTTGGTCCTTACACCAAGTTATATAGTTTAAAAGTCTTGAAACAACATATCTCATAGAAATTCAAAATAAAATTTTAACTTAATCATTAAACCTAGAGCATAACAAAATTATTTAAATATCCAAATACAATTGATGAATTCAAAGTTCAATGAATTCAATAATTTAGTTTAGTCTTTTTGACTTTTTTCACAGATACACACAGTATTTTTTTTTTCTTTTATCCGCAGGTTAAAAATATAACTCATACAATCAATTGGTTTACACGGTTTGATAATGAGTTATTACATATCTGGTATTTTATACCAAACCATTCCCGATAATGCTTTAATTCATGGTTTTCTCAGTTTATAACTGATTGTTTGGTACAGATTTAATAACTATGGTCTAAATTAATCAAACCAAATAAGGCAGTTGGGGGGAAAAATAAATAAATTTGGTCCAATTTTAGAATTAGGATTTTTCTGCACACATCTAAATATTTTGATCGTAACTTTAGGCTTTAGACATCCAATTGAGTTGAAACCAAGGGCATTTGAAAGAAAATTCAATTTTTTACAACTTTGCTAAAAATTCATATGGAAATTCGTTTAGTTTTTCTTTTTTAAGCTGAATGTTTATCATATGAATTAACTACAATATATGCTAATTATAGGATGCTTTAATGGCTTTGAGTCAAATGAGACTTAACCACAAAATACAGCAGCATAAGTTAGTATCAATAGGATTAGCAAAAAAAAAAAAGTTAGTATCAATAGTAGCTCTTGCATTTTACTTTAGTTTTGTTTTTTCTTTTATTTAATTTTGTTAGGTTTTAGATCCCTGTAAACTAGATTGTTTAACCTAATTAATTAACCAAGTAAATACTTAGGTTTATTATTTAGATCTAGGTTAAAACAAAATAATCATATCATGCAAAGCAGTGGAAAAATAAATAACAAAACGATATGATGACCTAGGAAAGCCAAACCGGTAAAAAACCTAGGAAGGATTTAACCTATCTATCCTCAAGATAAAAAGCAAATCCACTATAGAGAATCGAAGTTTACAATAAGACTTAGACCACTAACATCTTATTGCTACCACATGTAGAACTTACTGACACGACCATGTGCAAGCTCCAAATCCACGGACTCCTTCTCTCCTTGGCCTTTGCAACAGAAGCACCCACACTTGTGACAAAAAACACAAACTCTCTTGGTTGTGACTCTAAGACCACCTTTAAAAGATTAGATCATCAGTACCTTTGATGACTAGAGAAGGTAGCAACTTCTACAACACCGGATCTTGAGATTCTTCAAGTAATAACATCGGTAGAAGATATGAGAGAGATTTTTAGGTACAAAACTTTAGATACAAAGGAGGCACACACTTCTCTCTCTGAAAAGCCTTATAAAAACATGCTTAGGGTTTCCTTTATATATTGGTAGTGTTTTACTTGAAACCCAATACGTTTAAGTAGAGTTTGGGCTGAAATAGATTTCTGCAAATACGTGTTTCGATTGGTCGAGCCTAATTTTCGATCGGTCGAATCAGACAATTTCTGAACTCTTCTTTCTTCAGCTTGTATATTCTTGAATCTTGACTTGTATCACCTTGAACATTGTCTAATTATACCTACAGACTCTAAGATCTATATCTAGACAAGTTTGTTTTCACGATTTGTCAATTGTTCTAAACTTTTAGAACCTAACAATCTCCTTTTTTGGCAATTTGTGACAAAACTTACATATAATATGAATGCTCAAATACAAGAACAACCCAATACAATAAAATGCCCAATTACATCACAAATCCCAATCTAAGACTCCTAACCTAGAAGTTGCAAGAAGAGGTCGAAGGTCTTGATCAGAATGTACCTGTCTTTCCTAAAAACACTCAAAAGAACACATCACCACATATGTGGAAAGAAAGACATATAAACAATAATATGAAATACAATATAAAAGAAAAAGTAAATTCTAATTCTCCCCCTAAGTTAAATACATCAAAAAGATTTTATATTTTCCCCCTTTCAAAAACAATTTTATCTCCCCCTAAACAAAACATTCTAAAAACCTTTTTAAACAGGATTCCCATATTTCATCTATTTCTACCCCTTTTTGTCACATATTGAAAAAGACAACCCAATCAGAAGGTAGACAGAAAACATACGCAATAGAGAATAAGAGAAAATAGAGAATTAAGGGAATACAAAACAATTCAACTCTATAGAAAATAGAGACAACTCCCCCTATGAAGAGCAACAACTCCTTCTAAGAACAACAAAGGTTAAAAACAACTTTTCTCCCCCTATAAAAATAGGATAAACAAAACAAGTTTTGGAAAAAAAACAGTTTTTGGGAAAATTTAGGAGGTGGGGTAAAGTAAAAACACACAAACTTAACTCAAAAAATTAAGGGTACACATGAACACAAATATTCTCTATTTCAATAAATGCAAACTTGACATTATGTGACCCATAAACAGATGCATAAATAGAGAAAATATTTATACATTGATTATCCATCATATCTCTTAAGAAAAATATTTTCTGCAGTTGACACAAAAAAATAGCATATACTAAAATGTACAAAGGACTCAAAAATTAATCAATCAATATTTAAATCAAGTTGAGTACCCAATTTAGCAAAGTGTATGCATGTTATGTGTGAAAACAATGAGAGATATGACTGCAAAACTACAAAATGAATACAAAAAACAATGCAATGCATGTGAATCCTAAACATAAATTATGCATGAAAAAAATTTGGTCAAAAACTTAGAAACTGAAAATTTTTCAGTTTCGATCGGTCAAGCATCGATCAAATACCAATCGAGTCAGGCAGAAGCTAGACTTGAAAAATCTGAAAATTTTCGATTAATCGAAAATTACACTCGATCGATCAAAATTCTGGAAAACTGGATTTTTTGAAAAACAACAGAAGTTTTATGCAGAAAACACTCAAACCAATTGATTTCATGAATGAAATGCATGAGTATGAATTCAAAAGTTTTTCAAAAACATTTGTTTTCAACCCAGAACTTTCAAAAACAAGATTATAACACATTTTGCCCTCAAATTTTCAATCCAATGAATACATTTTGTATCAAAATCATAGAGTATATAATCTTGGATGACCAAACCAAATTCACACACAATTTCATGTACTAAGTTTAGCAAAAAATAACTTGTAAAGTGTGTGCCACTAGTTACAACATGAGTTATATGTGAGGTGATATGTAGATAGTAATCAATCACAATTTCTACATTTTACATCGCATAAGTTTGAAAGTGACTATCACCTAAAGAATTACATCTATAACTCCCACATCTCCTAGAAAACAAGTTGGCAATCATGTAATTTTTTTTTTTTAGCCTTATAATGTACACATCATTTTTATTTCTTTGTCCTTTTTTTTTTTTTAGCCTAACAATGTACACACCATTTTTATTATATTTTTTTTATTCCAAGGCTACACATTATTTTCTTTTTGTGCATGTGCTACACTTTCTCGAGTACAAAATCTTACGATATGCACTAAGGTGTTCATGATTGGCTAGTAAACAATGGTGAGATGGTTATTTATGCCTTTCTCTTAGGATTTTTTAATCCTTACAATCAAAAGCATGTGACTTCAAAATCAAGATCATGTGATCAAAAACTATAAACAACTCCCACACAACATGCACTACATAGCTAAAACTAGCAAAGTGCAGAAAAATAAGCTCATCCAAGCTAAACATGGTACACAGGCATGTTATGTAAAGATAATATGGTTAACCTTAATTACACATCCATGATATATAATACAAAACAAAAACAAAATCTTTTTGGATTTTCAAAAAATATTTTATGACCAAAAATAAAAGGCACATATTATGCTTAATGAATAAAATGCAAAAACAATACATGACAGTGCTAAACTAAGCTATAGAGGGTACACAAATAAGAAATATCAATTTCTTAATTAACCCATGAGTACATGTACAAACTAGTACATACTCACACAAAATCAGAAATAGCTTAGCACTTAGTTGAGCAATATATACTATTCAAGTTTCTCCACAATGTCAAGCATGTTCTAAATCAAGAGAGAGATATTATAACTCATGTAATCCTAAAAAAAAATAAAACAAGACACAAAATAAAATATTTTTGTTTTTTTTTGAAAATTTTCAATGTTTTTGGATTTAAAAAAAAAACAAAACAAAACAACCAAGAAAATCAAAACAACCAAAAACAGAAACAAAACATGTCCACAAACAATTGAAAGAATTAAATCAAGGACAAGTAAGAAACACTCACCTTAAAGAATGTTTTCTTACCCATATAGCACAAGTCTTCGGCTTTGTAGGTGTAAATCCATGTGAAGTAGAGTGTATTTGTTTTTCCGGATTTCTTGTCACTTCATCTAGCCCATCTCTCATCTTCACTCTACTCCCATTGAGAGATGCGCATTTTTGTATGCCCTTGTTACTGACGCTCCTATGAGTTTTCCTACTCTTTTCATTCGATCTCTTGTTGAGGTTCATAGGAGTAGTGCAAAATCTCATGGTTTTTTCTTTCTGGTTTTTATTCATAGGATTTTTTTAGATTTAGGTTTAGAGGAATTTCCTGCGTCTGAGCCCGTACATATCATAGCTCCTATAGGTACCACCTTTCTTCGACAAAGAACAGCTCAGTTGAAAGCTAGCTCTAAACGCCCTAGAGTTGAGTCTTCTACAAGTGTTGCACCTAGGCCTCCTTCTGGTTGCTGAGGAGTTTGTAGAGCCTACAGTAGCTGTTGAGCCTCCTGCTTCTTCATCAAGCGATTCTTCTATACGGAGTATGCTGGACACTGTCATGACTGTTCAGGCGGTGCATGGTCAGCTTCTTTTGGATGTGCTCACTGAGTTTCAGGCTTTACGAGCAAATTTGGCGAGTACTAGAGGATCTACTCCGTAGCCTCCACCTTTTGATGATGAGTCATAATTGCCCTTTGGCAATTCGTCACAAAAAGGGGGGTACATATGCATGTTGATAGGGGGGCTTTTTATTTATTTATTTTATTTTATTTTATTTTATTTTTGGAGCTAGATTGTATCTAGGAGCTTGATGTACTTTGTTTTGGCTTATTATGTATTTAATTTTTTTTTTTGCCTTTGATGTATTTATCATTTATGGGTTGTATATGTTACGGGGAGACACTATGTTTCTTTATTTCTTTTATTATTTCTTGTTTCACATATGATACATTGGTTATTGATTTATATTATGAGGTTATTCATGGTATATGTCTTATTTTATGTTTTTTGAAATCAAGAATTTATTTGGTTTACTTGTATTTTCCACACATGCGTTTATGTGTTTGTTGAGTGTTTCAGGAATTTACAGGTTACACTAGCAATTGATAGATAGTAGTTAGGTTGAATTGTATTTGGGCATTTTAAATTTAAATGGGCTGTTTGTAACTTTGAGCATTTTTTTTTTGGTGATGTGTTTTGTCACGGATTGCCAAATGGGGAGTTTGTTAGGTTTTAATACTTTAGGAACTCAATTTGTAATGTATTGAGAAACCATGATCAAAACATTAAGTAGTCTAGGTTTAGGCTTGCTCAAAGTGTGTTTATTTGAAAAATTGGAATCGAGTGATTGCAGGATTTATTGGTCTAAATCTGCAAGACTTGATTGATCGAAAATTAGACTCGATCGATCGAATCTCGTGCAAATTTATTTTTCTGCAGAATTTCCAATTCTGCCCAAGCCCGTTTGACGTGTAGGGTTTTATGTTTTACTCCAAGTATAAAAAGAAAAACTCTACCTACATTTTAGAGGTCTTTGATGTGTTGTGTGTTGAATCTCTTGTGAGATCTAGAGGTGTTTACCTTCATACACACTTAGAGTTATCAAGATCAAGATTCATGTCAAGAACTTGGTGATCGCTTCAATTGCTGCATAAAGAACTTAAAGAAGATCTGAAACCTTTGAGTGGAGTCTCGAAGTCACAAATGGGAGTACTTGTGGTTGCAGTGGATCAAGGAAAGAAGTAGTCCGTGGATTCGGAGCTGTCACATGGTCGTGGTAGTAAGTTTTCTACTTAAGGTAGCAATAGGATGTTAGTGGTCTAAGTCTTATTATACAAACTTCAATTCTTTCATAGTGGATCTGTTTTACCTTGAGGATAGTTAGGTTAAATCCTCCCTAGGTTTTTTATCGGTTTGGTTTTCCTTGGTCATCATATTGTTTTGTTATTTATTTTTCCGCTGCTTTGCATGATATGATTGTTTTGTTTTAACCTAAATCTGAATTATAAACCTAAGTATTCACTTGATTAATTAATTAGGTTAAACAATCTAGTTTATAGGAATCTAAAACCTAACAATCTAGTTTACAAGTTTTTTACCGGTTTGGTTTTTCTGGGTCATCATATCATTTTGTTATTTATTTTTCCGCTGCTTTGCATGATATGATTTTTTTTTTAACCTAGATCTGAATAATAAACCTAAGTATTCACTTGGTTAATTAATTAGGTTAAACAATTTAATTTACAGAGATCTAAAACCTAACAAATATGTTTCTTCTATACAAGATAAAGCCTGTAAATCGAACTTGGACTCTACAAGTTGGGAGAGCCAGAGGTGTACGCTGAGCTAACAGCCCGCGGCTCTTGATGTTTAGGGCACAACTAGGGATGGAGTCAGGACTTAGAATAGGGGGGGGGGGGGGGGGGGAGGGGCGACTTTGTTGCTGACTGCATGTAAAACTTTAGCTTTTGGCTTTGTTGCTTAACTACTAATGGGTTTTATTTATTTATTTGTGTGTGTTTTTGATGTGTGCCTTGCTTCTAAGTAAGGACAAAATTATTTCATTTAAAATTTTTTAAAGGATCGGGCTATTTGTTTTGAGTAAAATTGTTGATTAAGCTTAATCGTTTTTAGTTTTACTATTGAAAATTTTGTTGTTTGGCTAATTTTTTTGGGCTTGTATATTATGTTTAGATTTTAGATCAAGATTTTTTTTTTTTTTTTTTTTTATGGCCTTTAAAAGGAGGAAAATGCTAGAGGTACAAACTTTTTTTACAAATTACTAATGTAGTGAGTGATTATTGGTAAGTTAAAAAGTGATGTAAGTGATGAGCCTAGACGCAAACCAATAAGAATTTACTACCTTAGTAGTTTGTAAAAATGTTATAGAAAATTTTGTGACTATAACATTACTCGTAAAAGAATTAATGATATTATTAAGGGGGTAAAATGTAATTTTATAAAACAAAATTGCTAAAATTAGTACCTATATAATACTAGTATTTAAAAATATATATATATATATATATATATATATTAGGGGGGGCCATTGCCCCCCTTGGTCCAACTATGCCTCCGTCCCTGGGCACAACAGAGTGGATTAAAAGGTCCTACTTTATCGGTAGTCCCTAAAGGAAGGGTGTGTTTCATAGTACTACGAAACTACAGCAATGTTTAGATTCTAACTTATATTTAACTCCAATACCCATAAAAGAAAAGTATAGCAGTGGCACAGAAAATTAAAGACAAACCAAAGTGGCCGTATTGTAACAGTCCACAATTTGAAGGAAACGAAAAGGATATGCAAAATCCGTGGCTGTTTTATTTACAATAATATATATAGTTAGCTAGATAACCCAACATATTCGGGCTTCAAGTTCCTTTTTATTAGTACAATAATTTAACAGCCACAAATGTTTCTTTGTCCATCTTTGCTCATTTGCAGTTGCATGGGTCGCAGGTGCAGTTTGATCCACACTTGCAGCCGCCGTTCTCTGCTCCAAAGCTCATCTCAGACCCCTCAGACTGGCTGCAATGACAGTGAAAAAATTTAAAATTTAATTCATTTCCATATCTCATTAATCCCATTTCATTTTATATATATATATATATATATATTGATGCGATACATATATTCGGTACAAAAAATACAAAAATTACTATCAATTTTATCACAAAAAGTTTTCAAACTAACATGTCAATAATTGTGATTGATATATCACATGAATAATATAATAAATAAATTTCTTAATTACTTTTTCTATCTTGTATTTAAAGGTTGACAAAAGATCAATTTGTTAGGTTAATGTAATAAAAGTTATAATATCTCTAGTATCATATAAAATATGCATACATCTTTGCAGGTGCAACCCCAGTGATGATGGTCTCAGTGCTGGTCTTCTCTGAGAGACCAGGGTACATGCTGTTGCTGCAAAAACATGACAAAAATTTACTTTTAGCTCAAGAAACAAGTAAGAATTTGACAATGAAAAGAAAGAGAAAGGGAAAATGAAACGAGTCCAACTCTTAACACTATCAAACGTTATAAGTAAATCAATAACATATATATTGTGTCATAATGAAGTTCATTTTCGAGGAAAACAAATTTCACAATGATTGCTTTTGGTAGGAAAGTATAGTATGTACCAGTTACAGCCACTGCCGCACTTACAGCTGGAGCCACAACCACAGTTTCCTCCACAGGAAGACATTTTAATTTTTTTAGATTACTGTAAAGAAGGATTAGAAAATATTTTACTGAGGATTGAATTCACTCGCTCTTGGACGTGTTTTGAAGTAGAGAACTGACCTTCTTTTTATAGTGAATGTAAGGGTACAGGGGTGGCTATCCACCATACACGTGGGTGAATCGTAGGCCAATTGCGTCTATGACTTCCTCTTAGTGAAGCATCATTCAGTTCATGTGCAATTGAATCTTTCAATTTTGCCTCTATTGGGGAATTTATATTTTAATTTCTTGTACAAGTAAATTATTATCGAAAATACGTGTGAAAAGGACTCCTAATTAGTTAATAAAATGTAAATAACACCTAATTATACTATATATATTGAAGATAAAGAGGTCTAGGTAGACCTTTCAAGTGTTATAATTATAAACGATCAGTAATTTATTCAGCCAATGGCTTAGAATATATCTAAGAGCTTCTATCATTCTAAGGTGCTTGTAGCTTGGATTTTGAGGATTCCAGCTTACTCACCATTTCGCTAGAAAACATGCAAGAACTTCTGGATTAGATAATTAACTACTATTAGACAAATAATGGGTTATTTTTTATTGTATCTGTAGGTCTGTCTGTCTGTTTGTCTATCTCTCTCCTCAATTTCTTGTAAAAATCAATAGTACAAAAGAAAATGAAGAAGTGGACACATGAGGTCATTATCAGCTCCAATCTTTCAAGGGAAAACGCCATGGAAATATCGATAAACCTTGTCGCTACGTCTCAGTAGAAAAGGTTATCAAAAAAGTCTCAATAGAAAATGATTTTTCAGATTAGTTTGGACAATGATATACGTACGTACTCAGATTAGTTGACTACAAAGAGGCATGAATCATGCTGCTTTGAACATATATATCGATGTGCATACGACGAAGTGATTACACATCCAATTGTTAAAGATTGTGGTTTCCTTTAGCTTAATATAATCATTAATGGTCAAAGATATAAAGGACGCTCTTATCATGGGTCCCATGCTAGAGATTTTTGTATCTCATAGTACTCTAGGAAAAGTTTTAAAATATTGGAAGTGGAATGGTATATTTTTCCCAAACCCCACCACCGTTCTTAGTGAAAGATGGCATCTTTCTACATTAGTAAAGCATTCAAATGCTAATGAGTGGCTGCAAATCCAATCATGATTAGCAATGTACTAGTCAAGTAACGAGCTAGACTATCAAACTAATACACTTAATTCTGTTCAAGTGCAGTGTAATAGTGGGTTTCATGCTTCCAGTTAGTCTAACTTGTGAAGTTTCGTGTCACCAAATAAGGAATATGCATTTTGTTAAAAATCAAAGTCCCTTAGGATTTATATTATTGAGATTCAACGGAAGTGTTTGTAACGAGAATAAAACACACATCATTCACAACCTAAATGCTTTAATGAAATTGATGAGAAGGAGAGATAGATGTTTTCTCTGTGTGTTGTTCTCTATAACACCATATATAAGTGAAAAATTCTATCAATTACAAAAATAAGCCATCGCCCTCTTTATATAAACAATCAATGGGTATGAAGCCAAAAGATACAGCTCTTTGATAATAGGCACAACTCTTTGGCAATAGATTGGACTAAGTCCACTATTGGGCATACTCTATTTGAGTTTGGCTTGACCCAATATTCTAACGCATTCAAATCCCACCTACAAAAAAAAAAAAAAAAAAAACAACGATTAATTAGGTTCTTATCTTGTTTATCAAAGTTTTGTTCTAAATAATGCAATAAGTACAATAATTATTGTAGTAGAATGAACCCATATATTTCAACTCTCATTGCATCTATCAAAATTTTGTTCTAGCACAAGCGTTATGGGACCATAGCAGTGTTAATGATTCTAGGATGAAGTAGATCCGCTATTCTATTCGCCTATCACAATCACACTTGTCCAATTCAACTCTTCTCTCTCTCTCTCTCAAATGAAACATTATTTGGTCTAATCACCCAAGGAGAAATCAGGTCTAGGCCGAATAAATAAGGGAGGGCTTTAGTAAAAAGATTTATAAAAATTCTTTCGTGGACTTTAATTCGCAAAAAGAGTGGTATGGGCTTGTTGAAGCTCATTCATTGTCATATCTTTAACCAGCACAAGACCATGGCTATAGAAAACCTCTTTGCCTTTACCTTTTTTCACCTAAAAAAAATAATGAATTTATTTCGGTGACTAGAAAAACTCTCATTCTTGCAAACTTACTCTAGTTAAGAGAAAGGGGATGCACAAATCACAATATGCTAAGGCAAGCTATAGCTCTCCCGATTTGTGTTTGTAGCATATGGTGGGCCTCAAATGGTTTCTATTCATTGATTGTGGAGTTTGCTTTGCTTGTAACTAGTAGATGGATTATTCCTGTTATGATCCTAGTTATTCACATGAATTAAGTATAAGATTAACCATGTGTTTATAAGCTCTTGGGCACCTTCCATTTGCAAGCCAGTTTTTAAGAGTGAGTTCTACCCATGGGTTTGTAACATTTGGTATTGCACCCTCCCCTTGCAAGCTGGTTTTCAAAGGTGAGTTCTACCCATGGATTTACTCATGGATTTGCAACAATTCCCTTGGGTTTGAACTCATATTTTTCAAAAAGAAAAATACACTCGAAAATAACAAATCTATTGTAGTTATGTGTATTTTTCTTGATATTTATATATTTTTTTATTTTTAATATAAAAACATCATTCAATAGAGTATTAAATGCACGTTAACTCATGTCTTTGGGCACTCATTAACAAAAGCTATATTGGTCTTTGCGTGTGGAGAATCAATGGCAAATCTATTCATCTTGGTGATGAAATATGTATTTCCAAGTAGCTAAGTTTTAACGCTTCATTAGTTCATACACATAGCATAGTAATGGGCAAAGTTTTTGGATATTATTTTCTTGATGGAAGCTAGTTCTTTGTTTTTTTGTTTTTTAATAAAAAGGTAGAAAGCTAGTTCTTAATTTTGCTGACCAAGAACACCTTGGGCATAACTATTCTAGCGCACTCGTGCTAATCCTTATGTTCACATTGGATTTTAGTTAATCAACTTTTTATTTTATGCTCTGGGGTCCTCTATGGAGCAAGTGAAGTTTGACTGTTCGGACGGAATAAAATCCTATTTAAACAAGGCAGAGTTGTTCGTTTGGATGTAATGAAAGACAGTTTATTCTTTCAGGGGTGTGATGAGCCAGTGTATGTGGTGAAGGAACCTTTTTTATAAAAAAAAAAATTAAAAATCTTTTTGTCATGAAGAGGGAGCAAAAGGAGATGTTCAAAAAAAATTAATAGATAAAATAAACAATATTCAGCTACCTAGTTAATAGTTTTATATGTGATCCCAACTAGTTATGTGTCTCATGGATGTCCCGCTGCGTTAGGACTTTTTTGTTGTCAAAGAGGGTATGTTCAACATTTAGGATTACTCAATTCCCGGTATTCAAGTGAGAGATTACTAGCAAGTAGCAACTAGTAATGTCATCATTTGCAGTGACTTATGTTAGTATTACGAACCCCTCCTTCTTCTTTCTTCTTCTTCTTCTTCTTCTTTTTTTTTTTTTTTTTTGAGAATAACGAGCCCCTCCTTCTATTCCTCCATTAACTACCTATCTTTAAATAATAATAAAACTATGATGTTGCTGCATTATAGCATTCTCCGATGCCACGAGAATATCCAAGTAGAGTCCCAATTGCATGTTAGATCTCCATATCATCAATTCTAGCCTTCTAGAGGCCAGAACCCATGTTAGGGATTGGTACCAAGCACCAACTAATTGCACCATTAACATCTTCATTTTACATATTTTGGGATATTTGTTTCATCGTATCCAATGGGATAACTCATTAGGATACCATTAAATGCATTTCAAGACATCCATATTTGTTTAGGAATTAGATGCTTTGAGCCTGACAAAGTTTACTCAATTGTAACTTGTATGCCTAATCTATTAAGATAGTTTACCTATTTAAGACAAGTTGTAAAGAGTTATTCACGAATCATGAAGACAAGTTATTTTTTTTGGAGGCTATTTCAACCGATTATGTGGTGATGATTCTAATGATCACATACGTGGTACTCTACACCAAAAAAAATAAGTTGCCTAATATTAAAATATGATATGAAATTAAACAGGTCATATGAAAAAAATTTAGTTTTTTTATATTTAATGGCTTTTATTGGTTTGGAGTATCACGCAAACATACTCCAAGAGTAATAGTTTTTCATTTTAATCGCATGATTTATTAAGCCGTCTAAACAAGTAGGTCATTTAATTACTTGTGGATATTCGTTTGAATTGTCATGCATAGTAGACTAAAGATTCTTCGAAACTAATTTAAAGCAAAACTTTGTGTTGTTAATTGGTGTCAATTATGCTTTGTTCAGTCGATAGGAAATGGATAAATGATTTCAAAACTAACAAGAATTCCCAAAATTTTAGTTGTTAGATGACTAATATGGTAAGAATAAAAAACTCTCAAGAGATCTCAAAGGTGCTCGATTAGTAGCAAAGAGGTTCACTCTTAAATATGGGCAGGATTATGAGGCCTACAATATATGGTATTTAATTTAATATCTCACCTAAAAGAAAAGAAATATGATCTCCAGCAAATTAGGATTGGAGAATTTGCAGAGAGCTAAGAAAATTGCAACCTTAGGTATGTATCTCAAGAACGTTAACGTTGTTTGTCAAGCTTAAGCTACTCAACACAATTACAGGTAACTTGCAGGAGAGTTAAATCTCCCCACCCCCCCCTTCCCAACCCCCAAACACACACCCAAATATATATATATATATATAGAGAGAGAGAGAGAGAGAGAGAGAGAGGCAAGGCTTATAGTGAGGATAATGTGAAGAAGTGGGATGTCGTTGGCTTCTCAAGTTCTAAGTAAGTTTGTAGTTTATGGTTATGGAGTTGAAATTTGGGCAAGTTTCATGCTTTAGGTGCCAAACAAATGGATGTTTACTTTTTAAGAATTTAAACTTTTAAAAGTTTGAACTCTTAAAGAGTCGCCAACTCTTAGGAATCAAAGTTTTTCCAAGCAGCTAAGAGCCTTATAGTTTAACTAATTGTCACTTAATAATGTTTTCAACAGAAACGTCCAAGGTTCAAATTCCCTCTCCCCTACTATCAAATTTTCTTTAAAAAAAGGTTTTTCCCTAGTTAATAACCCTTCGTAAAGTCTTTTGTGGTTTTACAAGGGATCTGTTAACAAATCCCACAATTTAAAAAGCTTTTCCAAGTGAATAATTCCTAGCAAAGTCTGCTTCTTCCTGTCATGGGTGTAAGTGCCAGGGAAGAGCAGTCACAAGGCCAAGGATTGGAAAAGGAGGTTCAGTAAGTCACTTCCTTCGTTGATGGAGATGGAGTGATAGATTCCAATTGCAAAATGCGGTGGCTCTTTTTTCCGATGTAGGTGGTGCGTGTTAGATATTAAAAGACACTACATCGGGCAATTGGTCAGTCTCCATTCATGTGTAGTATGGTCCCTGAAATTTAAACTTCTGTCAGCTGCGTATAAATAGGAATTCAGAGTTCGATGCGGGTTTGAAAACGCTTCACAAGGAGCTAATTAAGGGCAAAGCCCATTTAGCAGGCACTAAGCATTGCTGCTTCCTCGTAGTTAGGAACCAAAGAAAATTTCATAAACACTAATAATCCAACTGTTACCAACTTACCATCATTTATGTTGATTTTATAAGTTGCAAACGTCAACAACAAATAGAAACAAAATATTCAGTGCATTGGATATGAACGTGTTATCCAGGATTAATTTAATATAAAGAAAAACCGCTTATTGGGCTTGTAAAATTAATAAAGACAACTTCTGATGATTGCATCATTTATAAACCCTCAACTGGGACAGAAAGCTGGAGGAGTACACATAGAGAACCACATGTTTCCGTTGAAACAAAACCACCACCGGCCCCCAAAAAAAAAGAAAAAAAAAAGAGAAGCATCAAGTACTGAAAACTGATTAACAAATTAAAATGGTTCCGAATCTTCCAAAAATGCACAAAATTGAAACTGATATTCAACTAAAGAGATGATCCCAGTGCTGTCAACTGAATAATTTTCTACCTACCCCTCTTTTTTGAAGAGATAGAGAAAATAAAAGACGAAGCAGGGGTGGCAGGGAGTAACCAGTAACAAAGGATATGTATAGTAACCACCTAATCAAGCAATATTCCATCTAATCTAAGTCTGCATGAAATTTGACCATTCATAAGCCCTTTAAGACCAGTTTTTAGCTCTTCTATTCCCTCCTCCAAAACAGCACAGACAGGAAATATAGGAACACCTGGCACCCTCTTTTTTAACACTTCACACACTTCTTCAGCCCCTTTCTCATCAATTTTATTTGCCACTATTAAGGATGGTCGATCAGATAAACCCTTTTGATGGTACTCAAGCTCTAAAATTAAATCTCTCAGCTGTTCCCATGGTGGCACACCCTTTCTACCATCCAATCCTGCAGCTAAGTCTACCACGTAGGCCAGAACCTTTGTACGTTCTATGTGGCGCAGGAATGCATGTCCAAGTCCACGATTCTCATGGGCACCCTTTATTAGTCCTGGAACATCAGCCACTGTAATTGATAAGTCGTCATAGTTTAGATTCCCTAAATTTGGCCTAAGAGTTGTGAAGGCATAGTGCCCTACTGAGGGTTTAGCCCTAGATATAGCACCCAGTAGAGTACTTTTACCAGCATTAGGCATCCCCACAAGGCTCACATCAGCAATGCTCTTGAGTTCCAATACAAGAGTAGATTCAGAGCCAGGAAAACCAGTACTAAGAGAGGCCTGATCATCATTGGACACTTCAATATCAAAGTTATTATCCTTATTGACCCCAGGCTTCACACACTTGGGCTTCTTTAGACCTTTGCCAGTAGCAATATTACCCAAACCGCCCTGCCCTCCTCGAGCAACTATAATTTGTTGACCTTGTTCTGTTAATTCCGCAACATTGTATAGCATCTGTTCTTCTTCCTCCATCTCTTCTTTCTTCACTGTCTCTTTTGTACACATTTTGGATGTATTATAGAAAGAAGAAAGTTGAGAAAGAGTATCAGTTGATGCAGCTAGAGTGTTCTGCTTCATGCCTGTTGATATCTCCGCATTTCCTTCAGTTTGAGCTGATGAGCAACTAGTAGTTGGCACTGTCCCAACTTCTGCTGCCATTTTTGGGTCACTATAGGAAGAACCCTGATCAGGTTCAGATATGTTGTCAACAAGTGTACCAGGAATCTCCCATGGATCCAACTCTGTCGAATAATGTTTTTCAACAACAGAAGGAATTTCACCCTCCATAAGATGTACCACAGTGCCAACGGGTACAAAGAGAACCTAGCAACAAAAGACTTTCTCAATGAATCACTGAATTCTAGTTTAGTAATAGTCAGTATGGATATTTTTACAGGTAAACAAAATAGCTTTAGAATAATAACCTTATCTTCCCCTCTGGTTCCAATCATATTCTTCGAGGCTCCTTGTCCCCCCTTGTTTGCAGCCTGCAGGACACCATAACTGTCACTCAATTTTGTCACAGCTGGACCATCAAGCTTATATTCTGTTCAGGAAGATCAGAACGGGATAGTTACATACAACATGATGTTGCAAACCACTGAAGTCCCAAACTGTGGGGGAACATTCCAAAATCACATCACCGCCTTTTCCACCATTCCCACCTACATTAGTTCCGAAGATGGACAAAACAAGTAGAAATATCAAAAATTAGCAGTTCACAAAAGTCACTACAACAACCACTGCTTAATAGTAAACTGTACAAGTAAATTTTTAACAATAGCAAAAGCAATTAAAAGAACAACTAATAACAATTATTGAGTCTCAAAGGCTCCTGACAGAAATCAATATTTAAAGGAAGCAGAAAACAAAAACATTGTCAATAGTCAACATCTCCAGTTGAAAAAGATAAAATCATATAAATTATATTGACACTAGGAATATAACATACTACAGAATCAAATGTGATTATAGATATTAAAGTATAACCCACCATCAGGTCGGCCACGACGATCTTGCCGGCCACGGCGGAGGCTGGAACAACCATTGCCACCATCACCTCCTTTAGCATATAGCCTAAACCTGTCTATCATTTTCCTCTCCTGCAAGAATGATCCAAAAGTCCCATGAGTCCATGACATGATGCATATTTTTTTTTAAAACGCACACACACATTATAAGATTCAGGAGATTTTATGCATAATGCTTAGTAGCAGGTCCTGGGACTGTGCATGCTTGTGTGTGTGTGTGTGTGTGTGTGAGAGAGAGAGAGAGAGAGAGAGAGAGAGAGAGAGAGAGAGGGGTGTAGGTGCCAACCTGTAAAGGAGCAAGCTTTGACTTCCTGTGAGGAGTGTCTGAGTAGAGAGAAAACAAGGAGAAAAGCCATGGAGATTTAGAGGATTGTCTCAAGGCTTCTAACTGCCAAAGAGGTTTTACACAGCGCATCCACATCTGTCTCTATTTTCTTATCCCTCAAGCTCTCCTCAAGTTCAACACATTCATAATGGCCATGAATTCAGACTAGTAACTCCTTCACTTTCTCTTTAAATTAGAGACCTTAAAAGAATAATACCCATATAATGGTACTGGTGAGAAAAATATATTCATTCTAAGAGCGATTACATGATATAAATGCACCTAAAAACAGTTATTAAAAAAAGAGCACAACAATTCAGGGAACTTCATCAAACATTCACCAGAAGGTGCTACCCAAACTCTATAAAGCATACTCTCATTTTAATTTTTATCCACAATCACTGCCAGCCTTCAATGTGTCATGCATTTCACTAAAAATAATAATAACAAATACAGTTTCACTTGAACACAAAATTACCTCTCAAAGTAAGTATCTATGTTACCTATGAACCTTCATTACATCATTGCACTTCTCCAAATATATTATGGATAGCCAGCAAAAGGAACTCCACACAGTAATTTTAAACAAAAGAAAAACTAAAATCCATTGAACATAAAGAGATAAAGAGATGTATGCGTGTTACGCAGCAACCATCTAGCAAAGGAAACAATTAGCAACAACAAATAAAAAAAACACAACAAACACTCAAAAACAGGCTTAGAAATTATAACCAAGAACTGAAAAGCCCAAGGCTGAGTAACAAGTAGCTCATCAGATCAGAACTTAACAGCAAATTAAATTGAAAACTGAATGTCAAATGCAATTAAAATACCATCCTACATATTATTTATCTATTTCTACTTGCTCACCATTATAATTGTATAAGGTATCCAATGAGTGTAAACCCTCCAATGACCAACCTCTTAATAAACAAAGATAGCTGACAAAGGATTGAAACCCATAATGTAGGTCACAAATATCTTCCCTTATTTGATGAATTTCTCTTAACATCTATCCAAAATCTACCACTGATGCAGTCTCCCTGACTAATTGGTGGGAATACACCACCCAAGAAAAATGCAACCTGTTCTTACTCCTATCAGATTTTGACATTTTAACTAATGTTCTAAGTCCCTAATGGCACCTTCTAATTACATCATCAACACTTGAAGCAGACATCTAAGGAGTCATCAACACCATGAATTAGAAAAATAAAAAATAAATAACATTAGTAAAACCAAAAAGATAGTTCACACACTGACGTCGTCATGGGTGCGTACAACATAACGAAAATTTCAAGAGGAATGCAATGATTTGTTCATCAAGTCAGGTGGAACTAATGAGAAAATGTCACAGCTATTATATTAATTCCTAGTAGTTTCCTTTCTAAAGCTATCAAAGGTTGGTTAGTAGCAACAGACACAGATGCATAAATACCGTAGAGCAGTGGAAAATGCAACAAACACTTGACAGACAACATGGAAGTGCCTCTTCTTTTATAATCTCTTCAATTTATAAAAGTGCCTCAAATCTATAACCAAAATTCAAAATACAACATAACCATATTACCCAACACCAAAAAACCTTCAAGCCAACTGCTTTCTTGAAAAAAATTTAAATTTTTAATTGCAATTTTCTCAAAGTCCAAACAGAGCAGTGTGCTGGTGAACATCCAGTGCACATTGATTGTACACAGCCAAGTAGAACACATTTCCAAGCGATTAAAAAAAATAAAATTGAACATAAAAATCTCATACTTAGACACACATACATAGATTTGATGGCGAGAGATTTCAGGAAGTTTCTCAATCATGGAGAAATTAAAAACAGAAGTAATGAAAAGAGAGACAGAGATACCAAATTAAAAACAGAAAGAAAGGAGAGAGAGAGAGAGGAGGATGGGTTACTTGTTGGGAGTGGAATTGACTTGGAAGATAGGCGCTTCAGTGACAGTATAGTAGCAGTCACTCCCCGATAGAGAGAATAAAGACTACAGTTTTATAATGTTACATTTTTCATTATCATTAATAAAGGCCTGCCCAAAACCTAGTAAACCCAACAGTACACTTTTTATTTTCAGTTTCCGCCGCCCCCATAACAGAGAATGACTCGTAATTTCATAACAGAGCATATCTTGCAATTTCCAAACCAACCTTTATACACACACAGACGCTGATCCAAGAAAATGTATAGCACAGATAACAGCAAAAGTTCTTTTTCCGTTCTTGGCAGAAAATGTATAGCACAGACCCAATTTCTCAAAAAAAAATAAAAATAAAAATTTAATAACACGCTACACATTGAGATAACAGCAGTCATTGATCTGCTCTGTTTTTGTACGTGTATGAAAAGTCAGCAAAGGTAGTAAATATGAGAAAGCGCCTTAGATATAGAATTAGATGGTGAATCACGACAATACGTGGTTGGTGGAGCACAAATATTGGATCAAAACTCCAATGAGAAGTCAGCGAAAATATATAGCACAGAGCAAAAAATCATGTATAGCACAGACCCAATTTCTCAAAAAACTTTTTTTTCATTAACACACTACACATTAAGTAATCTACCAGCAATTTAAAAGAAAAAATTTACCAGCAAATACCAAGACAAATTAACAACGTAATCTGCCAGCAAGAAAAAAAAAATCTTCAAAAACGTAATCTGCCAGCAATAAGCTGCAAATCTTCAAAAATCTTTAAAAAAAATTTCAAAATAATCAAGATTGCAGTAGAAATCTGCCAGCAATTAAAAAAAAAAAATCTACCAGCAATTTTTGAAAAAGAAATTAAGAACCCTAGTTATCCAAAACGTACCTGTGGTTTAAATCAAGAGAGAAAATCTTCAAGATCCTGCACATGGGTTTTGATCGAGCTGCCAACTTCTCTTGATGCTGAGAGTTTTAAGTTTTTATCTTGATGGAGTGGATCACAATCTGGAATAGGGAGTGTACATGTACAGGGAAGTTTTTTTTTTTTTTTTTTTTCCCAAAGGAAAGAGTGTTTTTTAAGTGTCATTTTTTAAACTCTAGGGAGTAAAGTGTTTTTTAGGCCAATTATAATTGGGCAAAGCGTAATTTTTCTTATATTTAATTTAAGGAAGTTTGGGTAGAATAAAGAAAAAAATGGGATATGGTCAAAGCTTCCAGTAGTGAGCCTAGCTTCTCACATGTTTTCTTCTCTGATGACATTATGCTCTTTGCCAAAGCTAATTCCAGGAATTGCAAAGCCATAATGGAAGTCCTTAATAACTTTCGTAACCTGGCTGGGCAGAAGGTTAATTATGATAAGTCTAGAATCTTCTTCTCTCCCAATGTCACTGCTAGGAGGAGGACTATGTATAGGAGACTGGGGATCCTTGCTACTAATAATCTTGGTAGATATCTGGGTTTCCCCATCATTCACAAAGGAAGAGTTGGTAATGCTTTCAACTTTATCCTTGACAAGGTCCAAAGTAAGCTTGCTGGGTGGAAATCCAGATTGCTATCAAAAGCTAGTAGACTTGTACTAGCCAAATCTGCTGCTGCCCCCATAGCAGAGTATTACATGCAGTGCCATAACCTCCCAGCCAAAGTGTGTGATTCCATTGATAAAATGATGAGAGATTTCATTTGGGGGTCAACTGAGGAAAGAAGGAGAATGCATATGGTTAGGTGGAGTACTGTTACTCTGCCTAAAGATTTGGGAGGTTTGGGGATTCATTCAATGAAGCACAGAAATGAAGCATTTTTAGCCAAAATTTGTTGGAGGCTTGCTAATGAAGAAGGGAAGCCTTTGGCAAAGATGCTGGCAGCTAAATACCTCTGTCCCGGCAGAGTTACTGCAGAAGGAAGAAAATTGCCCTGCTCTCGAATTTGGGCAGCTTGCAAAAAGGGAGGGCCTATATATGTGAAAGGATTAAGGTGGACAGTTAGAAATGGTGACTCAGTGAATATGTGGATGGATTTCTGGTTACCTAATGGGAGATTGAGAGAGCTCATTGAAGGACCCCTAACCCGAGGAGAAGAAGAGTTGTCTGTCAGACAATGTTTTGATGCAAATCATGTTTGGATGCCATCAAGCATCTCCTTTGAACTCCCAGCAAGTGTGCTTAACACCATCAAGGCTACACCCTTCTCTTATGTTCCTTAAGATTGTGACAGTCTCATGTGGAACTATTCCAATAATGGTTCTTTCTCTATTCAAGCTGCCTATCTTATTGCAAGGGGGTTAAACCCCCTGAACCTGGATACTTTGCCTTTTAAATGGATATGGAAATCTAAAACTCTCCCTAAGATTCAATTCCTTTTATGGCTATGTATTCATGATAGCCTACCTACGGCTCAGGTGCTGGGTTCAAGAGGTTTAATCCTTGATCCATTGTGTAAATTGTGTAATAAACAGAACGAAACCATAGAACACTTGTTCAGAAGCTGTGAGGTTGCGTGCCAATTCTGGATGCAGCTACAAGTCCCCCATTGCATCATAAATTCATTCACTCTTCCCTTTAAAGCTTGGATGGAAGTCAATTGTAATGTTGATATGAACGTCACTGTTAAAGGTATTTCTTGGAAGGTGCTGTTTCCTATGGGATTGTGGTCTTTGTGGACTCACAGAAACAACTTTCTGTTCCGGACAGGAACTATGGATGCTCAGATATGGAGGAAATGCATAAAGGGCAGTGCTGAATTCTTCTCTATTGGGCTTGATACTAAGTCCAAACAACAAAAATCCATTATTCCTGTGGGCTGGGAGAAGCCACCGAGGGGTTGGTTGAAATTAAATACTGATGATTCAGTTATGAAGTGTCCGGAAAGAGTAGGTGGAGGGGGGTTGATCCGAGATCATGATGGGTCTTGGCTGAAAGGTTTTGCAAGAGGGCTTGGATTCACTAATAGTGCCTTGGCTGAGTTATGGGCACTTAGAGATGGGTTGATGATAGCCAAGGAAATGGGAATTCAGCACCTAATAATTGAACTAGATACTTTGAGTGTTGTTATTCTAATGAACAATGAATCTGAAAACCTTTTAATGGAGCCTCTCTTAACTGATTGCAGGAATCTTTTGAAGGAGTTTCCAAACAAGCGTGTGATCCATGCTTTTCGGGAAGCAAACTAATGCGCTGATGCATTGGCTAAATTAGGAGCGCAGTCTATGTATAGTTTTGCTACTTTTTGTAACCCACCGCCTGTGGTGGAGGCTATATTAGCCGCTGATAAGGCTAATTTGCATTGTAATAGACTTGTGAATTCTTAAGTTTATGTTATCTCTTGGTTTACCCAAAAAAAAAAAAAAAGTTTGCTGATAATTTGTAAAGTTGCGCCACAATTTAAGTAGAGTTGCATCATAATTTTTGTCACAACTTGTTTAGTGACAAACAATGGGTGGTAAAATTTACTTCATTATTTATAATTTTTTTTTTTTTTTTTTTTGAGGGAGTTTTAATTTATAACCAGCTCTTCACCGAATTTTATTAAAAAATAACCATAAAATTTAAAGTATATTATTAGTTAGGCAATGTTTGAAACAAATTTCATTTCTAACAAATCGAGTTCAGAGGACTCGATTTTGCTCTGAGAAAATCAAGTGTGAGACACTCAATTCTCAAGTAAGTATGGAAATCGAGTGTAAGACGCTCGATTTCCAATTCACTGGGCAAAATTGAGCGCAAAGAACTTGAATTGTTAGAAACCGAATATGTTTGAAACGTTGCTTAACTAATAATATAGATTGAGTTTTATGGTTATTTTTTAATAAAATCCCTCAACATCATCCTATCAAAATATTAAAGAATTTTTGGTGAATCCAGGTCTCTTACTCAACCTCTTATATGTTTATTTTGTTCAATGTTGTTCACTGATAATGGTTAAGCATACGCTACTGGTCAGCCTGTGTTACTATTTCCTTTCACTTTTCAGGCTTGGATCAACTTCTCTTTCCCAAATGCCAGTAAGGAGGACCTTACATATATATGTATCGTGCTTCCTTCTTCACCGAGCTTTTACACTGTACACAACAAAAGGACCTCCGAAACGGCAAGGCTCTCCACGCTCAGATCCTCAAGTCCGCGTCCACCTGCGTATACCTTGCCAACAGCCTCGTCAACTTGTACGCCAAGTGTGGCAACTTAGATAAAGCCAGGCTTGTGTTCGAGAATATACCCGAAAAAGACGTGGTCTCATGGAACTGTCTCATCAATGGCTACTCTCAACATGGTCCTACTGGGTCTTCTTTTGTCATGAAACTCTTCCAACGTATGAGGGCAGAGGACACTCTCCCAAATGCCCACACTTTTGCCGGTGTTTTCACTGCCGCTTCCAATGTATTCGACGTTTTCGGAGGCCAGCAAGCTCATGCGCTTGCTATCAAAACCGCGAGTTTTTATGATGTTTTTGTTGGGAGCTCGCTGCTTAATATGTATTGTAAAGTGGGTCTTGTATTGGAAGCTCGTAAGGTGTTTGACAAAATGCCGGAGAGAAATTCGGTTTCTTGGGCGACTATGATTTCTGGGTATGCAATGCAACGAATGGCCGGGGATGCTTTGGAGGTTTTTGAATTCATGCGTCGGGAAGAGGAGGATGAGAATGAGTTTGCTTTGACTAGTGTGCTTAGCGCATTGGCAAGTCCTGAATTTGTGAATCATGGTAAGCAAATCCATTGTCATGCGTGTAAAAATGGGTTGTTATCATTTGTTTCTGTTGAAAACGCTCTTGTTACAATGTATGCAAAATGTGGGAGTGTAGATGATGCACTTAAAACGTTTGAGCAGTCCGGTGGTAAGGATTCTATAACATGGTCAGCGATGATTACGGGTTATGCACAAAGTGGGGATTCTCATAAGGCTTTGAAATTGTTTTCGCATATGCATTTTTCTGGGATTAATCCTAGTGAGTTTACTTTTGTTGGGGTCATCAATGCTTGTAGTGACATTGGTGCTATTACAGAAGGAAAGCTAGTGCATGGCTATTCCTTAAAGATGGGATATGAATCCCAAATATATATGATGACAGCTTTGGTTGACATGTATGCCAAATGTGGTAGTGTTGCTGATGCTCGAAAAGGATTTGATTATTTAAGAGAACCTGATATTGTTCTATGGACTTCTATGATTAGTGGATATGTACAAAATGGAAATAATGAAAGTGCGTTGAGTTTGTATTGTAGAATGCAAATGGAGGGGATTATGCCCAATGAGCTTACCATGGCTAGTGTCCTGAAAGCATGTTCAAGCCTCGCTGCTTTGGAGCAAGGCAGGCAAATTCATGCCCGTATCATTAAGTATGGATTTAGTCTTGAAATTCCAATTGGAAGTGCTCTTTCTACTATGTACGCAAAGTGTGGGAGTCTGGAAGATGTGGACCTTGTGTTTAGGAGGATGCCTACGAGGGATGTAGTGTCGTGGAATGTAGTGATATCAGGCCTTTCTCAAAATGGGCGTGGTCATGAAGCTTTAAAGCTGTTTGAGGAGATGCAATTGGAGAACACAAAGCCCGATGATGTGACATTTGTGAATATCCTCTCTGCTTGTAGCCACATGGGATTGGTGGAGCAAGGTAGTGTTTATTTCAAGATGATGTTTGATAAATTTGGCATAGTTCCAAGATTAGAACATTATGCTTGCATGGTTGATATCTTGAGCCGTGCAGGAAAGCTCAATGAGGCCAAAGCATTTATTGAATCTGCAACTATCGATCATGGTATGTGTTTATGGCGGATCTTGTTAGGTGCTTGTAAGAACTATCATAATTACAAATTAGGAGCCTATGCTGGAGAGAAGCTAATGGAGTTAGGCTCACAAGAATCATCTGCTTATGTTTTGTTGTCGAGTATCTATACTGCTTTGGGTAAGCGGGAAGAAGTAGAACGGGTTAGGAAGATAATGAAACTTCGAGGGGTGAATAAAGGACCTGGTTGTAGCTGGATTGATTTGAAGAATATGATCCATGTGTTTGTTGTTGGAGACCAGATGCACCCACATATTGGAGATATACGTGGAGAGCTACGGATGTTAGCCAAACTAATGGAGGATGAAGGTTATGAACCCACTTTTGAATTAACTTCTTTAACACATTGAATTTGGATTACAAGAAAGTTAACTTGGGATGTTTGCCTATAATACAATTGTCTCAATTAAACTAAAAAAAAATATCATTGAAATTTGTCACTTTTTTTCTTTTAGAAAATCATGTAACTTTATTATGCGAATGGTAATGTTATCTTTTTTCTCTTTTTTCTTGTAAATGTAAATAGAATATTAAATATATTTCATATCAAAGGATAATTGTCTGCCTATAATGGGTTAGTTGTGCATGTTCTTTATATATGGCACTAATTTTTCTACATTAGTTATGAACTTTTTGATTTTTCTAAACCATTTAAGAGAATAGATTAATGATTTTTTAGGTTTTTTTACATGAATTTTTAAATTTAATGCATTGTGAATTAAAGCACCTTGTCGTCTCCCTAGGAAGCACATACACTTCATTTGTGGTATAATATACAGTGTAACCGTGTTGGACAGGGGACACATTTGGGACACTTCTACACGTGTGTCCTAGCCATTTCCTTTTTTTTTTTTTTTTAAATAATAATAAAAATTGCATGACACAGCTAGGACACTTATCTTTATTTCTTTTTAGTTTCAATCTTGAAACACTTATCTAGTTATCTTTTATTTACTCTTTTGGATCTTATTCTTGGTTTGTATGCTAATTTCTAAACATCATTTATTAGTCAGGAATTCACTTTATCATCCATTATTGCTCTTAAATTGATAAATGTTTAACATTATATGCAAAATAAATGTTTAACAATATTTTAAAATATATTTAATTATTAATTAATATGTGTATCTCTGCCGTCTCATATCCTAATTTTTCAAAAATTGCAATATCACCATGTTGTATCCGTACCGATACCCGTGTCCGTGTCCTTGCTTCCTAGACATTCCCAAACAGGTCAATCAAATACCAAATCCTTATGCATCAAATGCTGAAATATGGCACATAATATACCTAGAAAACCAGCCCTACAAGATGCTGTCATCAATTTTGGCGAAAACAGTTCCACAAGCAAACCACATGTATATGTTAGCATGCTGTGTATTTGTGTTCAAAGTTCAAACACGAGTATCATTTGCTAGGAAAAGAATTCCAGATAACATGATTGACACTGGAGTCAAAAGCTATGGTTTCTTGGGAAACATTGGACTCTACATATCATTCTGAAGAAGGAATGATAGGCTCTGATTTAATAGAAATTGGCTCATCAAATTTGCTGCTGTACCTTTGGTCTACTAGCTTGTTGGGAAGCTTAATAGAGAATCATTATTCATGGGCATATTTCCTGCATCTAGAGATCAGTTATATGCAAGAATGCCCATAACAATTAATGTGAACGAATCTGCCATTTTTTGATATTTTCTGGATGTGAAAGGAGTCAATCAGATTCAGGAGATCTTGGTTGGTGGTGCCATTGGCAAGAAAATGGAAGATTCAATGTCTCTGTTAATTTGTGTTGACATGAGTTACAACTTACAAGTGAGGGGGATGTACAATATGACAAGATGAGAACCTGCCATTAGGAAGTTATTATAGGGTGGTAAGTGTTGACAGTGTAAAATCCATTAATGCTTACTTGGGGAGTGAGTTTAAATGAGCATTTGGTGGTGTTGGCTATAAAGAGTGGTGTGAGTGAGTGGAAGCTTAGGTTAGCAGTTAGCACAATGGATTTGGAGATGTTTTTTGGTAGATATTTCTTTTCTTCCTAGTAAAACAACTGTTTTGTTTGTTTAATTGTTTCAGTACTGCTGAGAAGATAATGGGAGTAGTAATGCCTCTCCATGAGGATGTCATTGAACCATTTTTCAAAGTATGGTGCAGCTGCATAGAAGCATATGGCCTTGTTGGTTTGGTTTGGTTATTGTGGGACTTGTACATTTAGTATATGGATTTTAAATGTATTTGAACATTTAGAAATGGGAAAATTAAATTCTATAAAATATTACTGTAGCAAAGCTCTAAAGACAATTTAGTTTGCTTCTCTCTTTTTTCCTATCAAATAAATTGTCTTTAGAGCTTTGCTACAGTAATACTTCGTTGAAATTTATAGTATAACCAGTAACTTACTTGATATCAAATTCACTTATAAATTTTGTTCACAAAAAAATTCAAGCATGCCCAGATTATCCAAATGATTACTTTCTTTATAAGATTTATGAGATAAAGGGAGGCACCACCACTTAAGATAACAAAACCAACAGTATTTGTCATTCTAGTTGTAATTTTTCCTTTTCTTCTTAAAAATTATTAATGTGGATCATTTGATGTGTTATGGTTACCTTATCTCAGTTTAAAACTAACCTTGAGATGAATTAATATGCAATTCTATGAAGCAAGATAGATAGCTTTTGAAGTTTTGTGGTTTTACTTTCGATCTGTATAGCTATTAAAGATACAAATCCATCATTAGGAAATTAATAACAAAGCTTAGGTTATGGCCATAAAGAGTGAAGTGAGTAGAAGCTTAGGTTAGCATAGTTGTTTCCTTCTTTCTTTTCTATTAGGTGATTCCAAACACAGTTGCTCAAATGCTCAGATTTTCTCACAATTTTTTTTAATTTCATTTTGGTATGTCTTTTTTGACTTTTCCTTTACATAAATCTACTTGATTGAAAGTTTGTGTTCTGTTTGAGATTTCACTTTTTTGCTGCATTGATATTCATAGTCCAAATTTGAAGTTCTCATTTTTGAATCTTGGATTTTAGGGGGGCTGTTTTGATTTTATCAAGACTTAAATTTGCTCTATTGAAGCTTCAGGTTCTGTTTTAGATTCCTGGGTTTTTGTTGCATTGATCTTCTTGGTTTGGATTCAAACTTCAAAGTTTTCATTTTCTCAAATAGATAGTTGACCTTGTACATTGATATTGTTTACATGAAATTCTTTTGTTTTTCTCTTCTTCTTTTTTTTCCCTCAATTGTATTGGTACTTGCTATTATGTTTCTTTTGTTAGATGTATATAAAGTTTTTTTTTTTTTGAGATTATCTAAAAATAATAATAGTTTATTCAGATTATCTAAATGTTAGTTTATTTTGTTCAATGTAGGGAAATTTTTAGTTAATTTAAATAGGTGAATTTATAAATTCCTGAAATCAGTATTATTAACACTTCTATTTCAGTGAGAGAGAGAGAAAGAGGGGAAAAAAAGAGTCAGTTATCAAAAACTCAATGTTTTGGTGAGGTAAAAAAATCTTCCTTCTGTAGACAGTTCGGAGATAGAGAGAGAGCATAAGTCTGATCTTGATGTTGTTGTCATTCTTTTTCTTGATTGAAAGCATATTTTGTCTACTTTCCCCAGTGGATTCTCTCCTTTTTTCTTCCATCAAGTTAATTTTTTCTCTTAGAGCACAACCCTTCTCGATTCATGTAGTTGATCTCCAAGTTGTAGATGATGAGAATGAATCAATTGACTGAAAAGTTGGCAATGATAGTGATGTAGACGATGACTAAGTGGATGAAGATGTCTTTCCAAGTGGCCAAATATGGGTATCAATGTTCTTTGTCTCTTTTCTTTTAACCTATCAAAAAAAAAATGTTCTTTGTCTCTTTTCTTTTCTTTATATTTTGGTGAATTGTGGGATGTTGATGATTTTTTCCAGTACAAATTGATTTTATATGACGACTATGTGAGTCGATAAATTATTCCAATATAATAATTGACTAATTTTGTTAAATCATAAACATTGTTTTTTTTTTTTTTTTTTTTTTCTTCTTCAAATCGGTAGGAATATGTTTGCAGAGGGTTAAGAAGCTATGTTTAATCTGTTTGGTGGGCGCAGCCATCCAAAATTGTTGATCCAATGTATTTGCCAAGGGTACGGACCATAGTAATGTTGGATTGTTTTAGCTCTCTTTGAATGATGAATGAATTTATTTTTTCTGGACTGTATTGATTTTGCCCGAAGATAAATGTGAAATGCGCTCAAGAACTATTTATTGTACAAATATTAACAAGAAGGTAGTTTTGGAAATACATATTACTGTTGTTATGTAATGAAAAGCCGTAAGGCACTACTTGCTTTTTTCTTCATAATTTGGTCATCTTCTCTCTCTCTTTTTTCTCTTGTTCATTTGATGCAAGTTCCAAAAAAAAAAATGCCAAACCCTTTCTCTGAAATAATTTGTGGAAAGGTAAGTATAGCTACTTATATATGGATTCAGTGGCTGCATTGTCCTTTTTAAAGGAGGATGAAGAGGTTGGTGTTAACCAGATGAGTTTTATAGATTTTGTAGGTTAGGATATATTACCATGGATGATCTAATGAAAATTGAATCCTTCTTTGGATATGAATTTTTATTTTTATTTTAGGGTGCTATTTGTGATTAGTTTACATAAGAATGGCTTGGTTGGGGCCATGTATTTTTGCTTATTCAATCATTTGGAAAGTATTATTTACCCTTTTCTTTGCTTGTCCTTACATTCTTATTCATGTTTGTTACTATAAATTAGGATGTGTTCCATCTTACTCAAGGATATAAAATTACTTTATTGAAACTTGGAGGTGATATTATAATTCTATGCTTTTTCTTTGGATGTGTATTGGGAGGGATGGTGAAATTTGGAATAGATCTAAATTGTACCTAGATAGTGTTCAAATTGAGCTTCAGGGAATTGGCCTCCATTGTGTGTGCTCTAAAGATTTGAGGTATATATAGTTAATGGATTATGAGCAATAAGTATGGTTTCCAAAATTGGACCAGATTGCCTGGTCCAACTGGGTTAACCGTGAACCAAAGGTTAATCCGGTTTTTTTAATTTAGATAACCATGCATTTTAAATAATGCCAGCGAACCACATGAACCACCAGTCGAACTGGCTAACAACTGAACCATTCTCAATGCGGCTGGTTCAATGGCGTGCTTTTTTGTAAAACTTTGGAAGGTGGGGGTATCGAAATTCAGACCCCCCAACACCATTAGATTTTTGTCACGCATTGTGACCAATGAGGCAACTACCATTGTTGTGTCATTTATTGATAAACTATAAGTGAATATGCTATTTATGAATTTCATTTTGAAAATTATCTTTATTTTAGAGTAAACATTTTTCTACTTGAAGGATTACTAAAATACAAAATGTTTTTTTATGCTTTATTATAAACTTATAAAAATTGTGAAAATTCATTTGAAATTTGTTTAAATTTCTTTAGATTGTCAACTTTGCTCATTTTTGCAAATTTAATATCTTTATTTGTATATTAATTAATTAGGACATCATCATGGTTTGATCTATGGTTGAATCCCAATCTAACCTCAAAAACCTTGAGTCTCTCCCTTTTCCGGTTCTTTGAACAATTCCGTTTTTAAAACTATGGCCATAAGCTTTTGAAGGTACTAATTTGTTTCAAATATATGTTTGCAATGTCATACTTTTTAAAGTCTAAAAAATAAGTCAATAATTATTTAAAAAAAAATATAATTTGAGATCTTAATGTCAATAGTAACTTTAGCTTGGTTGAAACTAAAAACCTGAAAGGTTATCTTATCAAAAATAGTTTTTGTGTATATTTTATATGGTTAATTTGATTTTCTTTGTCTCTACTATTTCTTTAAGATATTATCTAGCTGTAATGTGGCAAAAAAAATCTCAAAGATCTATATTATTGCATATGATTGATATAATGTGTATATGGTAATTTCCTCTTGTTCTGCCCTTGATATATACTTCTGGCAATGTACAACATGTATATCATGGCGTGTGTACTTTTCAAATTTCTTCCAAGTTAGTGAATTCACTTCTGTGCATGATCCAACGCTTTTGATTATATATGTTATGTCCAGTTTATTTCTTTCTTTTCTTTTTTCTGGCTGAGTTGTTATGTTCAGATACAAATGCTGAAGTACTTGTGCAATCTTTGGCAAAGTTTGCTCATTCAGTTGTCCTCTTTAAATTGTGGTGTTAACCAAATGTTCTTTCTTCAACTATGGGTACTAATTTGTCGTATATGGGCAGATACCTTTGAGTGGTAAGTTTTTACATTCAAAATCTTTGTGGTTTGGTCAAGTAATTTGGTAGGTTGAACCTTTTTGTTCACTAACCAACTATGGAAGACACTCAATTCCTGTTATTTTCATTTCAAAGAGCTATGACATATAATACTTAGTAAAGCTTTAATCGTATGAGGTATGATTCTTTTTGGTCAACTTTTATTGTACAGTGGCCTGTTAGGACAACTATTAATACAATTAGCATAAGCAAACTACGATATTTCTTTATCAGTTTTAAACTAATTTTCATTCTTTTACAATTAGTTGAATATATATATATATGGGAAATTTTTATTTTTATTTTTAATAAAGTTTGGGAAAGGATTCTTAAGAGTTGCAAAACATATACATTGCATTAGTTTGACTTTGTGATGCTCTTATGGCTGCATATATAGCTAAGGTTTGTTGAATAACCACTATTTTTGCCATTTTTTCATAACCTATTTTTGCTCTTACTGTATGTGATATGACAATCTTCATGTTCTCCACAATATAGCAACTTATAGATATTCTTTTGGCTATTGGATAACAAACAATAATAAGTACAAGTTTGGTCTGGCATTTTTAGCAATGCACTTTTTAAAGTACAAATTTTTAAAAACCCACTTTTATCTTATATACAGCTTTTAAAAACCAAGTTTTACCTCATTGTTTTATATAAGCTATAGACACTAAGTTTGATTAAATTTGTTTGATTGCTTCATTATTTAGGATATGTGCCATTGCTTCAAGCTATCTGAATTGGAATTGCTATACATGACTTGAGTAGGTATGTTCTCACTCCCAATTTGTAGTTTTTTAAAACCAAAATTTATACTGTCTTATCACTTATGTTTAAAAGCATTGAAAATTGAGTCTAACCTAATTTTAGAGAAATTGCCACAATGGAGACCGATTGTGCAAGAGATACATAGGGAAGCAACTAACTAAATTAAAATAAGAAATGTTGTTAGCATAAGTTGAATTTATTATTCTAGGTTTTGAATGGTAATCATCCTCTTTTAGGATAATAGGAATGCCAATTTATTAATGGACACTGAGTTTTCAAATTGATGTAAGTTGTCTTAAAGTTTTTCTCATGAATTCAAGTTTAAGCTAATGAAAACTAGCTCAACTTTGTTATTGGAAAAAAGAAAGAAAGAAATTTAGGCATATGTATATGCGAAGATGAGAACTTTGGAATTTCTTTTTTGATATCAATGCTATATTATTTTCAGATCTAGCATAAGTGACAGTGACCTCTGAATGATTTGCAATTTTCTCCTCAAAATGCTATCAAGTCTCAAGTCAAGAGTCCTTACTATTTGTCTTAACATTATACCTTGTCATGCTTTATCTGCATACTTGTATTTGTTTCACATTAGCTTCAATTCAGGATTATCTTATCTGTGATTGTCAGCTGCATCCAATTTGCCACAATTTAATTTTCTTTCTTTTCTGTTTACACTCATGATGGAAGGATGGCATCCCAATTTCTAATGGGGACATATTTACAACACAAAAAGATTGCTTTTGTTATTCTAAATTTTTGTAACACCCATTAAACATTAAGGCTTTTCATAGTGAAACATAAAAAAAAGGGGATTGTTATATACTTCACTTTAAAGTCATCACTATTAGGTTAATCTCCTTTAACATTTTATAACATGTACTAAATTATAGCATTACCTAATAGAATGAAGTCATAAAATAAACCAAGCACATCCACTAACACTGGTTTAATGGAAGAATGTTAGGTATATACAATGCACTGCAAACAAAATTGTGTGTAAGGCCACAGCTAAGTTAAAGACCTTGCTATTGCCTCAACAATCTCAAGAACACATAAATTCTTCCAAGAGTTCGTCGAAAATCAATTCCTCTAGCTCAAGCGCCACGCACTCATTATCAAATTGGAGGTTCATCCAACCATCACCCTTTGCCATGTCTCGAGCCACAACATCATCCAATGACTGGTCCAACTCTGGCCTCAAGATCAAGTACGAACTAACTTTTGCCCAAACCTCCTCTAGAAGGTAGTTCCCTTTAGGCATTGAACGAAGGTGGCAATTAAAGGAGAAGGATCTTGGGAAGTAGGTGAATGATCTCTCATAGATCTCAAGAAGTGTGTCATTTATTAAATCATATAGAAGCTGGTGATCACAATTGCCACTAACATTCTCTCCGTAGCTTTCAAGTTCAGGGTGTAAGCAATTCTCCAATTCCTTGAACAAAGAAGGATCCAGTGGCTGGTCTAGTGAGTACCATTCTCCAAGGCACTCATTATTAATGAAGCCTGACAGGTCAAGAACATTTCTCACGTAGTTGAAGTCAGCCTCATCTATTTTATCCAAATCAATGTGTAGGAAGTGATTGTCAACATTGTTATTTGCATTTTCAGTATCCTCAGGGTTTACTGAGCTGCAGAAGGTTGGTGAAGAATCTGTGATGGGCCTGATTTTTTGGTCAACAGAAGTATATGTCTCATCTGTTTGAGTGCTCCTAGGATTTAACCCTGGACCTGCAACAGCCAGCCAAACAATCAGTAAAAGTAAATTTGAGCTTCAATGGTTAATCATCAATTTGATTATCAAAAATGAATTATATTTCAATGAGAAAAGACAATGCACTATAAACTGGTTGTTGGGGGATATATAAATATTAATTTTGATTTTGATAATTAGTATAGTCTTATTTTGAATGCCATTATATTAAGCAAGAAGTTTTGCAAGCCTCAAAAAATTGCATTGGTAAGAGGTATGTATGAATACCTTCATACATTGGAGACTCTGCAATGCTGTTTGTATCATCTGGAAAGATGGTTTTTAGATCAGAAACTAGACTCGGTTCTCTCAGCTCTGTACAAGGATGTGCAAGCTCACTGCTGAGGTTCATTGTCAAACCAATCTTCTGATCTTGGTGAAGACTGCTTTCCTCAATTGCTAACTCACTAGGATCATCAATCTCATTTATTCCATCATAATTTTTCCCTGCAATTAAATCAGCCAAAGATTTGATATTCCTACTGCTGTCACTTACTCCAATCACATCTTTCAGAAATTTACTCTCTGCGGCATCATGTGTTGGTTTAGATGTATGTGCTTCAAGTGAAGTGCTGACTGACTTTGGTTCACTGTGATTTTTACTTTCAGCCATTGTACTGCAATCTGCAATAGTCCTTCCTGGCATCACTAAAGTTTGAGCATTACCAGATGCCTCATTTAGAAAGGTACGCAAAGAATCAAGATCAGGCAAAGAAAGTCTCCTTATGAATGACTTTGGAGGATGCCCGCTTGATGGAACCTTAACTTCATTTGTCAATTTTAGGCTCTTAGAGTGATGCCACTTGGCCTCTCTGCCAAAACTACGCTCAAACAACTCAGTGTATCTATTGAGAGACTCATTCAGAGAGGATGTTCTTCGCATGCGGTCTAGTCTTCCCCTGCTGGGATCATAATCAGGACCATTAGCCTCATAACTTCTAGGGTTGTCTATACCATCTTGGTGCGTGGAAATCTCTGAACTTTGTTTTCCATCACTGGAAATCTGACATCCAGAAGGAACACTTTCAAGGAGTGCTTCCATAAATGTGTGGTTACTTTCTTTTCTATTCTCCTTAAGTGCATGCATTATTTTCTGCTTAATTTCTTTGAAACGATTAATAACCCGTTGATTCCACCCTTGGTTACTTAAGCCCTGTGATGATTCTAAAGAAGAAAGGTCTGTTTCTTGTCTTATGGCACTGACTGCACTATTATTGTCAGCCATGAACAGTATTGACTGCAATTGATATTCCTTCTGAGACTTGGATGCACCAGACTGTGATTCTAGAGAAGCAGCAAGAAATTTTTCTCCTCTTGGAAAATACCTACTTTCATTTTGCTTGTGCTTGAGTGTACTAGGCCTAATATTTTTTGTTGATGATGGATTGGCTACAGGAAATGATCCAGACTTGGTTAATCTTGCTTTGGTATTGGAAGTCTGCAGACTCAAGTGCTTCATACCAATGTTTGGTTCTTGTAGAATCTTGATAAATGATTCCTGGTTAACCTTGAGTATCTCCAGAACATCAAAATACTCGTTAAACTGGTTATTGGAAATTTCTCTGCTGGGCTGATTAGATTCCATCAGCTTTTGGTTTGCCGAGGTTTGCATTCTTTCATCATATTTTTCAGGAAAATGTGCATGCCTCACAGCCGACTGCTTATGCCCCAAGTAGTCAACATCATTTAAGGTACTGTGCTCTGTGAACTTTTTATTGCATGTAACTAGCTCCTCTGGGGTCTTTGGAGGAGATGAATACTGGAATCTGGTAGCAGAAATGTCAGCACTCTGTGGAAGGAGACCAATTGTATTTTTCCCATCAGTGTGTATTTCATCAAGAGAATTGTCTGAAGGCTCTAAGTGATGGATCAGAAAAATTCGCCGCAACCATGATCGTGCAGCAAAGCTTAAATTCCTGTATCTGTGGTTATCTTCCTTAGACATCTCTTTAGCAATTAATTCTTTGATATGAGCTTTCCCTGATCTTTTGTTGTTGGTGGTGGGGCTAATTTGTGTACCATGCTGCTCAATCTGATGTATGTTTCACACAGTTACTGTCAGTTTATGTTTCATTTTATTCAAAAGAAACATTTTGCATATACAATAAAGATCAACAAGTCCTCAAAACATTGATGACCACGTCATTAACAATATTTCAGATCACAGTTTGCACCTGTCAAATTCTATGGTAAGTTAATGTACAGCGTGAACTTACCGGGAAGGGTTCTGCTTCAGAAGCTATAAATCCCTGTACTTCAATATCGCACGTATTTATTATTTTTCTTGGACTTTTTTTACCTACAAACAATGAATAAAACTTTTAAAGCGCGTAAAAAAACAGGAATGGACACAAACACCAAAAATTATATGTATGATAAAGAGGACAATTGCTAAGTGAAAGACAAAATCCACTCCTAACGAGGGTTACTTGCGCCACTCTTGAACCAAACTAATGGTAGCTAACATCCTACTTTTCACACTCTTTGGGGGTAAGAAGAACCTCAACAAGCTTCTTCAGAATAGAATTTAATTATCAAGTGGTTTATGACTCATGGTTTCAATTATCTAGGTGAAAGCATGGAACACATCTGGCGTATTAGTCCAGAAAATCCATAGCTAAATAGGGGATCTGAAAGGATTGCTTTAGCAGCAAGCTAGGAACTACAGAGAGAGCACATGCAATTCGTTATACTACTCTAAAAGCAAAATGTTTTCCAAACATAGGTGGCTTAAAAATAACTTCAAAGTAAATTATGGCAGCAGATACTTCACATCTTTTTCTTGTGTACCAGAACCAAAAACTTAGCCAGAAAGCTCTAGCAGTGGTACAAGGTTCACACTATCCATTCAATTGAGAATCCAACATATTTACTACCATCTGCTTTAATGCCTCAGAATAATATTTGATTATTGCATTCAATTTTACATATATTAAAATTTACCCAACATATTTTTGATATCACTATAGATACTAAACACTTCAATTGTTCAACCATAAACAAGATTTTAAATCATGAACTCACACTTCAACTCCACCTAGATTGCAAACACATGCTGTTCATCAAAAAAACGATTGCAAACGCATGCTGTAACAAGATTTATGCGTAAGCCAATCTCAATTAGCTATATCAAATTCCCTTTTTCATAAAATGGCCACATTTCTATGTAGTATCTCATTCAAAGTACATATCGATATATACATTAGTTTATATGGGGTTTCGGCACCAATCAGTTGGCTAAAACAACTATGCAAAACAGTACCTATGATGGTCTTGTAGACCTTCCATTAGTGATTTTAGAAATTCCATTTGGTTCATGTAATCCTTTATTTTTTTTTATAGTTTTTGTAAAAAGTAGGTAAAGACACCACCACTATGCAACTTCCATGTTTCTTTAGTGGAGATGCTAAGATTGATGGAACAAGTAACATGGGTATAGAGTGGAAGAGATGCTTGCTGCAGAAAATTGAGATTTACTCACTTCTGGTTTGCCTTCCTCTGTGCTTTTTGTGTGGAAGTATCTTTTTGACATTGTGCCAATGGTGGTAGTCAATCATATGGAGTACGCCCCACATGCAGCTTGGATGACTTTCCTCAAATTGAAATCCGGAGACGTTGTCCTCTAAGTGCTTTCCCATGTTCAAGACAAAAGAAAGTGGTCCTTTCAGTTCTGAAACCCACTTCAGCAACAATTGGTTTCAGCTTCTAGGGAAACTGTCTTGCACAAACCTGTTATAACATTGAAAAAAAAAAGGGTCTTTAAACAATATGGAAAGCTTGGGACCTTAATAAATACTTCACTGCCAGGTGCATGAGTTTCGATACCTCAAAAGATTCTCAATCCTTATCGTTCATTTACATGAAAGATCAAGAACCAAGTAAATGAGTTGGAAATCCAGGACTTCAAAAAATATTCTGACTTTTTCAAATATGAAATTCCAGCTCCACCAAACCAAAGACCAAAATAGTTATGTCCAATCGTCTATAAAGGCTATAGCCTCTGAATTTTCATTTTTCTTTCATTTTATAATCTGTTTTAGGCAACTGTTTCGAAAATTCCATGAAACACAAATAGACACCTGGAAGTAATCAAATTGGTAGGAGCTACAAGAGATTGACCAAAAGGTAACGTAATCATGTGTGCCTACTAGAAGATGAAAAACGTCTAACATAAACTCCAAAGCTAGAAGATGACTAAAAAATGAAGCAGACTAATCAACACAGTATGTATGTCAATTAAGGCTGCAACCTTGAAGTCTTATAAAAAAAACAGCTTCAAACCCGAATAGTAATTCAAGGAATTGAATCCAACTTGAATAGTAAGGGAACTATAGGAAAAAAAAAGACTTGCAGATCACATAACAGAAAAAATTAATACAGCGAATAAATGTTTCAAAAACCTAAAATCTATGAGGCAACGATAATAGCCATAACAGAAACCAACTACTTCAACTCATTTATTACGTGAATTCAAGGAACAAAAAGAAGTAACAGAAAAAAGCAATATTCGTAACCTTCTTTGGCTGCTCCTCTTGAGTCATGCAAGAGTTTCCAGAGTCATATGGCGGGCTTTGAAGGTGAAGCAAGAGACTAATAGCAATAAATAAGATAATAAGTGGTATAGATAATAAGATTAGTAAAGTAAACTCATGGGGTATATGAGATTAGGAGGTATATTGCTATGTTTTGTCGTACACGAGAAGATGTAGTAGAAGAAGGTCGTTAGTTATAGTAGTTAGTACAGAAGAGCCAGAAAAGGAAATAGACGCCAAAGCTATTTTGGCGCCCACAAGCAGCCAAACTTGGTCCAAAATTTCTGTTTCTGACTGAGTTTGGTCTAAACTCTTAAAGCTTAATAGTCGAGTCTATGAAATACCAGGTCTCTGAAGTGAGGTAAGGGCCACGTTAGATGACCAAACACAATAATATAAAATAAGGTCAAGCTCAGCTTAGCTTAGTGCAGATTACCTACCATAAAATATGAAAATTTAACTTATCCAAAAAAATAAATATGAAAATTTAAGAGTAAAGTTGGGCTGGTGATGTCAAGTTGTTAACACTTAACACTGCTGAATTCCAAGTAGCAGTTAAAATGTAACATTTAACTCTTGGTCATTGTTGGTTATCTACTAAACTTATTTCTTAGCTTAGAATGTTGAAATTATTAGTTATATAGTGACTGGTAGTATGGGTTTGGTCTCCTGGAATTATTTTTCACGGGCTCCAATTTCACAAAAGTATTTTGGTTGGAGAATTTTTAATTGCAAGACACTATACATTTCGGCATTATGTCTGTTACATATATGGTAAAATAATTAAATTCACTATTTCTTTAAGCTTTTGGGTAAATCAGTAATTTAACATGACATCAAAACAGGAGGTCCTGAATTTCTTCTCTATCTCCACTCTCCACTCTCCATTCTACCTCTCATTTAAACCCCACACATGAGGAATGGCGTTAGAATTATATTGTTAAATGATTAAATTCACAATTTTTTAAAAATTCAAGTTTTTTTTTAGATTTTATCCAAAAAAAAAATGGGGATAATCAGTCATTTAACAATGTTTTCATGCAAAGACATTAGGGAATCAATCATACAACACCTTCAAATTGTCATCATTCAAAATGTTTAAAGACAAATTGGGTATACCTAAAGACTGTATCACTTCCTTTGATCCAAATTTGTCATTTCCAATAGTTGTGCATGTGTGTAGGTTTTGGGTATTTTCAGTCAGTTTCAAAGTTTCAAGGAATTTTTTTGTTATTTAGAGGTTTCTGGGGCATTTTGGTCATTTTCGATAGTTTTTGGGTATTTCGGTCATTTCGATGGTTTTCGGTCATTTTAGAGGTTTTGGTGGATATTTTGGTCATTTTAAAGGTTTTGCGAGTATTTTGGTCATTTTGGTGGCTTAAAGATATTTTTGGTCATTTTAGAGGTTTTAGAAATATTTTGGTAATTTTAAAGGTTTTAGGGTATATTTTATGTTTTATGAGTAATTTAGTCATTTTCGAGGTTTTAGAGATATTTTGATAATTTTAAAGGTTTTAGTATATTTTGACGTTTTAGGAGTAATTTGATCATTTTGGATCTTCCAAGAGTATTTTGTGGTTCAAGGATAATTTTGGCATTTTTATATGTTAAGGCAATTTTTTTTTTTTGAAAATACTAAGTATTTTAACACACACACACACAGGGAGAGGGGAGAAGGTTAAGGCAATTTTAAATCAATTTTAGTTGCTCCTAACAATGTTTATGAATCAAGTATATAGGAATGTTACATTCTTTGATTATGATGGAATGTAATTAATGAATCAAACGTCATAATCTTATAATGCTTTAATGTGATTTCATGGATCAAAGATTACAAGAATCTAACACTAAAGTGTAATGTAACATAAAGTGAACCAAAGGCCCCTTGAATGTACAGAATTAAAGAATTGTGAACATTAAATTAATAAAATTGTGCACATTCTTTGAAAAATTGTGTACTTTGAATATACAAAATTTTATACAATTTTTTCAAAATTGTGTACATTGAATGTACATAATTGAAATTTTATGTACGTTGAATATACAGAATTATGTGCATTTTTTGAAAAACTGTGTATATTAAATGTATAAAATTGAAAAATTGTGTATATTGAATATACAAAATTGTGTGCATTGAATATACATAATTGAAAATTTTTGTACATTGAATGTACTAAATTGAGAACTTGTACATTGAATGTACATAATTATGTACATTCTTTGAAAATTTGTATACATTGAATTTATAGAATTGTGTACATTTTTTTGAAAAATTGTGTACCTTGAATATACATAATTGTTAAGATTTATAAAATAAATAAAAAAATAAAAAAAATCGGTACATTAAATGTACACAATTGTGTACATTTTTCAGAAAATTATGGACATTATATTTATTAAAATGTGTATTTTGTTTAAAAAATTATGTACATTCTTTGACAAATTATATATATGTTGAATATACATAATTGATAAATTTTTTACATTTTTTTTTTTTTTTTTGAGACCGAAGATAGAATATATGTTATTGATTGGAACAATGTTACATGAAGTACCAACAGTTACATATACATGTTACACCAGATCGAGATACATTGTGGACCTAGTGCAGCCTTCTAGTTTCGCAGATACGTGTTAGCCAAAAAAGCTGCAGCCGTTGGACCCCTTTGGGGGGTTGTCTGTGTAGCTGTGAGGCTTTGAAACTCTGTTAACATGCTGGTAGCTCCCTCAACGATGCCCTCAGGTTGTAGTTGAGCTCTTTGGAAATAAAACTTATTTCGTGCTCCCCGTATCGCCCACACCACCATAGCACATCTCTCTAATTCCTGCTTGTTCAACCTGTTTGCCATACTTCGAAACAAGCTGAAGAAGTCGGACACATCTATTGGACTTTTCTGAGTCCTCCTACCCGCCCTTGACCAGACATCTCTTGCAAAGGGGCATTCCCATAATACATGGCATGTAGTCTCGGGTTGTTGGAGGCATATTTCGCACCTTGGGTCAATTTTCACCTTGTGTCGCTACAGATTATCTCTTGTGGGCAGTATATTTGAGCAGGCCCTCCACATTAGAGTCCATACTTTTGAAGGAACGTTTAATTTCCATATCTTCTTCCACAAACTCCCATTACTTTGGGCCTGTGAGTGCTCGGCTGGAGATTTGTTTAGAAGCCCAAGAGCTAGCCCGTAGGCTGATTTGACTGTAAACTTCTGAAAGACATTCTCCTTCCATATCAGCTTGTCCTTGGAGGTCAAATTGTCCAATGGTACAGCCAGGATTTCTTGCTGGGTTGATGGAGCAAACAGAGACTGTAATTTCCCACGATCCTATCGTCTTGTATCTTCATCAATTAGGTCCCTCATATATAGAGGGGATGGTGGAGGGCTTATGAAAATAGGTGCATGGGGTAGCCATTTGTGAGAAGCCACCTCAATTTGCCTCCCATCACCAACACGCCACTTCGTCCCCTCCACAAGGATTTCTCTAGCCATAAGTAAACTTCGCCACACATATGAGGGATTACTTCCAATATCAGCTTCTAGGAAAGAACAATTGGGGAAATATCTTGCTTTGTAGACTTTATAAAAGAGTGATTGAGTATGGTGCACTAATCTCCACGCTTGTTTAGCTAGCATGGCTAAATTGAACGCATGGAAGTCACGAAAACCCATCCCACCTTTGGTTTTTGGACTACATAGTTTCTTCCAATTAATCCAATCGATTTTTTTCACATCTTTTGTTTGCCCCCTCCAATATTTTGCTATAGAGGCATTGATTTCATCACATAAGGAATTAGGAATCTTAAAAATGCCCATTGTGTAGGTAGGAATTGCTTGTGCCACTGTTTTTACCAATATTTCCCTTCCTGCTTTAGAGATAAACTTCTCCTTTAAACCCATGGCACGGTTTGTAATTTTTTCTTTTAACTCCTTTGTAAAGTTGTGATTTACAACTATGTGTTTTGTTGGCTTTTATTCCGTGCCAAATTTGATTGTATTTACTATCAATTGTTTATACCCTGTATTTGTTGTGGGAATTGATGTAAGGGGTGTGTGATAGAGAGTGTGTGAAGACTCAAGCAAAGTGGAAGCTGATGGAATCTCGCGGGTATGTCGCGACTAAGCTTCCCGCGAAGTGAGGCATGTGCCCTGCACATGCTGGAATTCGAAGAGTCAGGCCAGGTGGAGACAGCTGTCTCTCGCGAGTATCTCGCGGGTAAGGCCTTCCCGCGAGACACCCGCGAGACATGCTGTTCTGCCAGCCTGTACTGACTGACTCACACATTCTGCACCTATCCTATATAAACCCCCATTACCCACAAATGTTGAGGAATGCTTCAGAGAGAAAACCCTAGCCAAACACATTTGCAATTAGAGATTGTCATCCCCACCTTTCTCTATACACTTGCTTGTGGTATCTCCTCAACCCTTCCCTCTCCATTTCCACACTATTGAGAGGTTGATAGCCCAAACACTTACCACACCTCTTGAGAGTGTTGAGTGACGTTTTGGTGCTGCTGGGAAGCATTGGAAGAAGCCAAGGATGGCAGATGCAACATGGAGCTTGTTGCGGGATCCGGAGAACTAGACAAGACACGGTTCCGAGAAGCCTTGTTGGAGTAGGAGCTTGGAGGGCTTAGGTACATCGGGTAGATTAGGCTTGAAGGGTCTCTTGCTTACTCATGTATCCCAACTGATTGTCTAGTGGATCGATTTCCGCTTGGAGGGCGGCGGAGAGGTTTTTCGCCGAGTTCTTCGGTTTCCTCTTCGAAAACACGTCTCGGTGTTTTCCGTGTTTGCATCCTTCTTCCCTACTCTTGTTTAATTTCATTATTACTGCTGTGTTGCTTTAATTATGAATTAGAGTAGCTTCTTGTTTATACGCTTGTGTTTACACTATTCCGCACTTGTATTAAGTTAGTGTAAAATCAACCAAGCCGTAATTTTAATTAGGGGGTCTAAACAGCTCGTGTGTTTTCAACACGTTTTTCGAGCTTTCAATTGGTATCAGAGCGGGTACACTTGCTTGGTTTAAATACCTTAGTGTGATCCTAGACCCCTTGGTGTGTTTTGAAAAGTGTTTGTGTATAAACCACCATGAAGGATTTGATAAGTGTTTGTGAAAATGACTCAATGAGCATATTTAAAGATTGTTCCAGCAATGCTGTCTTAGAGTTATTTAAATCCAAGAAACATGCTAGAATTTTTTGTCATATGCTGAAATCATTAGTTCATAGGAACCATGATATTCACAACAGCCTATGTGAGTCAAAATCTTTGAACTATGAATATGAGAGAAGAAATAAACAGTTAAGTGATAAAATTGGTCGTTTAAAAGGGAAACTTCACTCATCCTTGAATGAAATAAAGAAAAATGAGTCTTGTTTTGATGATCAAGAATGTCTCTCTCATGCATGCCTTTTTGTTCATACCGCATTGAAAGTGTTTAACTCATGTCTGTGGTACCTTGACAACGGGTGTTCTAGGCATATGACTGGAGAAAAATCTCTATTCAAAACTCTTAAAGAGAAGGAAGATGGATTTGTGACATTTGGGGATGGTAGTCATTCACAAGTTCTTGGAAAGGGAACAGTGGATATTCCGGGTCTGCCTTTGATGACTGATGTGCTATATATTAAGGGTTTAAAAGTGAACTTGTTAAGTATCACTCAGATTTGTGATGAAGATTTCCTGGTCCAATTTTCAAAGAAAGGATGTCTAATCTTGAATGAAGAAGGTGTTCAAGTTCTAAAGGGACTAAGGACCACTAATAACTGCTATGGGATCATTCCAAAACCCAGCATAGCATGTCGAAGTGCTTGGGTAAATCTCTTGGAGCTGTGGCATCAACGGCTTGGTCATGCAAATTACAAACAAGTGGCGAAAGTCTCGAAGCTTGAGGCTGTGGTTGGTTTACCTAAGTTTGGGAAGATTGAAAAGAATTTGTGTGGTCCATGTCAATTGGGAAAACAAACAAAGTCAAGCCATCCTAAAGTAAATGTGGTTGCAACTTCTCATCCGTTAGAATTACTGCATGTGGATTTGATGGGTCCTACAAGAACAGAGAGCATGGGTGGAAAGCGGTACATCATGGTGATAGTTGACGATTTCTCAAGATATTCTTGGGTGGATTTTCTTAGAGAGAAATCGGAAGCATGTGATAAGATGGAGAAATTGTGCAAGAGATTGATGAATGAAAAGGGAGTACCTATCATCAAAATCAGGAGTGATCATGGGAAAGAGTTTGAAAATGCAAAGTTTGAAGCATTTTGCAATGAACACGGTATCAAGAAGGAATTCTCAGCCCCAAAGACTCCACAACAGAATGGAGTAGTTGAAAGGAAGAACCGGGTGATTCAAGAAATGGCTTGAGTAATGTTACTCAACAAAAATCTTCCACAGAAGTTTTGGGCTGAAGCTGTGAACACGTCTTGTCACATTGGGAATATGATTTACTTCCGAGCAGGAACGAAGAAGACATCATATGAAATTTGGAGAGAAAAGAAGCCGAAGGTGAAATATTTCCGAATATTTGGGAGCAAATGTTATATTCTCAACGACAGAGAGAATCCCGAAAAATTTGATGCTAAAAGTGATGAGGGGATATTTCTAGGTTATTCATTAAATAGCCGAGCATATAGGGTGTTCAATAAACGCACCAAGACGGTAATGGAGTCAATAAATGTGGTCATTGATGATGCCATATCTGAAAGAGAAAGGGATGACGGTGAAGGATCGAACCTGAAGAAGGGAGAAGTTGAGGACAACATGTCTCAAGATGATGAGATCGAGAAAGAATCACCAGAAAAAGAGTCTACACCTCCTATACCAAGAAGGGAGACCAGATCGATGCAAGGGCCCTCTAGCCCTCTCACCCCTCCGGAAGTTCAACCTTCAATCTCTCGAAATGAAGAACCTTCCACCTCCAAGAGACCACCATCAAGGGTAACCCTCAATCATCCACCAAGTAATATCATTGGTGACGTAAATGAGGGATTTCGTTTGAGAAAAGGACCAAAATACAGTGCGAATCATGTGACGTACAATTGTTATCTTGCTCAATTTGAACCCAAGAAGGTAGAGGAAGCCCTTAGAGACGAAAATTGGATCGAGTCTATGCATCAGGAGCTACATCAGTTTGTCAGAAATGATGTATGGGAGTTGGTTCCAAGACCCAAAGATACCCATGTCATTGGCACCAAGTGGATCTTCAAGAACAAAACTGACGAAGATGGTGAGGTAGTTCGAAACAAGTCTAGGTTAGTAGCTCAAGGATATACTCAAGTGGAAGGCATAGACTTTGATGATTCATTTGCACCAGTAGCAAGGTTAGAGTCAATTCGAATTCTACTGTCTATTGCATGTGTTATGGATTTTAAATTGTACCAAATGGATGTAAAAAGTGCATTTCTGAATGGTTTCCTAAATGAAGAAGTATTTGTTGAGCAACCAAAAGGATTTCAAGATCCTCATTTTCCGGATCATGTGCTAAGGTTGAAGAAAGCACTGTATGGTTTGAAGCAAGCACCAAGAGCATGGTATGATCGTCTCACAACATACTTGTTGGATCGCGGATTCAAAAGAGGTCAAGCTGATCGAACCTTGTTTGTAAAGAGAGATGAGAAGTCTCTCCTAGTTGCTCAAGTGTATGTGGATGATATTGTTTTCGGTTCCACCATTGACCATTTGGCTCATGAATTCTCCGAAGAAATGAAAAGGGAGTTTGAGATGAGTATGGTGGGAGAGCTGAACTATTTCCTTGGGCTTCAAGTGAAACAGCGGAAAGATGGGATATTCATATCTCAAGAGAAATATGCCAAAAATCTTGTTAAAAGATTTGGTCTAGACTCTAAGAAACATACTTCCACTCCAATGAGTTCCTCATCAAAGCTGAGTCGGGATGCAGCAGGTATAGAAGTGGATCCAACACTTTATCGAAGCATGATAGACAGTCTCTTATACCTCACTGCTAGTAGACCAGACATAGCCTTCAGTGTAGGCGTGTGTGCTCGGTTTCAGGCAGCCCCCAAAGAGTCACATTTACAGCAGTCAAAAGAATTATCCGTTACATAAATGGCACCTCTGACTATGGGATTTGGTACTCAAGAGATTCAAATGAATGCTTAGCCGGATATTCTGATGCTGATTGGGCTGGTTGCATTGATGATAGAAAAAGTACTTCCGGTGGATGCTTCTATCTTGGAAATAACTTGGTATCATGGATGAGCAAAAAGCAGAATTCAGTCTCTCTATCAACAGCCGAAGCTGAATACATTGCTGCTGCAAGTTGCTGTGCTCAATTACTATGGATGAAGAAGCTTCTTCATGATTATGGAATCACTCAAGACACGATGTGTGTATATTGTGATAATACAAGTGCCATAAACTTGTCCAAGAATCCAGTTCAACACTCGAAGTCAAAACATATCGAAATTCGATATCATTTCATTCGAGATTTGGTGGAGGAAAGGACCATGTACTTAGAGTTCATCAACACTGAGAATCAGAAGGCAGACATATTCACTAAACCTCTAGATGGCCCAAAGTTTGAATCTTTGCGTAAGACCATCGGTGTCGGTATCATTCCCTGAACTCTATCTCTTGTGTGAACCTATACTACTATATGTTGCATACCTGTTGTTTTGGTTCCACATGTTTAGTGTCTAACTGTTTTACTTTTATCTGTTTTGGTTTGCATCTGCCACTTTTGTTGATCGTTCTTTTCATGTTCTGTTTTGGGTGTGTTCAAAAATTTTTAAAAAAAAAATAGAAAATCCAAAAAGTTTGATCGCTTTGTTGAGTTTTGTCTCAAAACATATTTTGCCTTGTACCTTTGTACTTATGGCTTTGTGCATTTAACGAGCTTAGCTTGTCCCTCATGCACTCATATCATTGTGGAAGAAATTCTGAAATCTATGTGACTGTTGTAAATAGATCTTCAACCTTGTCATGAATGATTAGTGAATGATTTTGTTGATCTTGAGACATGCATAGACTCATGCCTATATATCTTCCCACTTTTTTTTTTTTTTTGCTTAAAAGAGCTCTCTAATTGTAAATCTCCAAATGAAAAGAGATATAGAGCTGCAAAAGCCTGTCGCACAAACTAGTATTCGACTAGGAAAAAGGGAAAGCGACCAAAATAAAATGTATGATGCCCAACAAGCCAAAGGCTAACTCATAAATTGAAATATCAAAAATTTCAGGCATCTTTCTCTAAATGAGATTCTCTTTGCTCAAAAGTTGCAAATGATATGTTAAATATAGAGCCAAATGAAAAGCTTCAATGAATTATTGTCAAGTACGTGTGGGAGGTCATATATGCATGTTTCTATAATTGAGATAGATCACATAATCTAGTGCTAGTTGTGTATGCCTTGATTGAATTGATCATTGAAGCTTCACATTGGACTAAGGACTATCTCATTTTTGATATCCACACACAACACACAAGTCTTTGTTCAATGAATGCCTTATTCATTTGTGTGATTGTACTTGATTAAATGTGTTTTCACATGCTCAATCTTTGTTGATCAAACCCAAAAAGATTTTTGAGTGTGTTATTTGTTTTTGAAAGTGATTTTATACTTTCTTGTCTTGTGTTTTTGATTTAAATGCATGTTTTTGTGTTTCTTCAAAAACTGGTTCAGGGGAAGTTTCACGAGAAGCTTGCGACTTAGAGCTTCCCGCGAAAAGGAGTTGAGGAAATTTTTTATTTTATCTTGTCACACAGAAACTTTCGCGACTATCTCGCGACTGTATCGCGACCAAAAGCTACTCGCGAAATGCTGTTTGGCTAAAAATTGGATTTTTCCAATTTCAGACAGAAGTTACCGCGACTGTCTCACGACTGTTTCACGACCTAATGCTTCTCGCGAAAATTTTGTGCTTCAGTGGCCCTTCTCGCGACTGTTTCGCGACTGTGTCGCCACTCCCTAACCCGCGAAAAACGCGTGTTTTCTGTCTTTATCTTGCTGATGTAACAGTGTTTCAAAAACACAAAAACTTCCCTCGCTCATCCTTTGTCGAACCTTTTTCAACCCAAGGTCTTTTTTTTCGAAAACCCTTCATTTTCAAGCATCTTTTCTGCATTTTCATCCTCAAGGTATGTCTTCTAAACCTTTTCCCTTCAAGTTTTGTCTTATTTTTGCAGATTTTTCGTTAGGGTTTCAAAATTTTGGGGTTTTTTCGAAAATTTGGATATTTTTTCAAAATTGGGTGAATTTTTGTCAAATCTTTTGCTTGGGCTGTGTCCCATTGGTTGTTTCTGCACTTGTGTTGGCCCCTTGTGGCATTTTATCTTGTATTGAGGGTAGATTTTCACAAGTTCATGCATTATTCATGTATTTTTTGCATTTGTGCACGCTAAGTGTTTGTCAAAATGTCTGAGTGACATTTTTGTGCTATTTTGAAATCAAGTGATTTCAATCTATGGACTTTCACTTGTTTGACCTTATTTCACTCTATTTGGTCATTGATAGTGTATCACATGCATCTTGCACTTGCTCCCACATACATACTCATGCACATTTGCTGAGATCCATGCGTTGTGTCTATACATTCAGCAGTGTTACTTCTGCTTTGACCTCACTTGACTCTAATCAAGTTCTGTGCTCTGTGGTCTATGGGTTGTGCTCCTGTCTCCTGTTTGTGTTGTGTGCTATGTTGCACAGATGTCTCCATTCAAGACTTCAGCTGTGAAAGGAGGCCGCGACAAAGGGAAAGAACCGATCATTGACGTTGATGCTGATTCACCTAGACCGAAGCGAACTCGTGGCTCAACAGGAACTTTTGATCCTCACTTGTTCAAGTCTCATGCTGCTTTTGAATCCTTCAAGAACCACTTTCAGGGTGCTCCTTTGATAGTTGAGAAGGGGGTTGACCAGCCATCACTCAAAGACACACAAATACCTATTTGGTTTGCCACGAAAGATTGGAACTATCTGTTGTCAACTTTCAAGGATACATATGAGAACATGGTTAAGGAATTCTATGCCAATACCAATGTCGTCGGCGATGAGATTAAATGTTGGGTTCAAGGAAAGAGCTTTTCTGTCACACCAATGTACTTGGCGAAAATTCTACACATTAACCGGCCAATACTCCCCATACCGCCGGTATATGATGAGCTGAACCCCGATGAAGAATATCTCCGACAGTCTTTAGGAGCTGATTTGGAATTCTCATCCACTAGAAAGTCCATCAATGTGGCATCTCTTTCTTCTGAGCTACGACTTCTATCAATGATCATGTGTAGCAATCTCTATCCCTTGTCCAGCACCGGATATATGAACCTTGGACGAGCTTTGTTTTTGAACGATCTGATCACGGATGTCGAGATTGATGTGTGCTCTCACATCTTTCACATTTTGGCCAAGACAATTGACCAGATAGCTTCAAGGAATTGTCTTCCTTTCTCTTGCCTTATTTCAAAGATTTTGAAGCTCAAAGGTGTCCGTCCATTGGATGATGAACGTCCATATCCACGGCCAAGTCCAATCAACATTCGGTCTCTCCATGCTAGTATGAGCCATGCCAAGAAGAACCCCAAGCAAGAATCTCATGCACCATCGGGTTCCTCGAGTTCTGCAGCTCGTATCAATGATGAACAGATCAACAATATCTTTACTGCTCTTCAAGAGTTGAGTACAAAGATGTCCGGATTTAGGACTATCATGTACACTCACCACCGACGTCTTGATGCACAGCTCACATCTCTCCAAACTCAGATGGACGAAATTCAACGGAAGCTAGAAGGGGATGATTAGCTATTCCATGACAAAAAGGGGGAGATGATGTCATTGATAGGGGGAGTATGGAGATAGGGGGAGAAGAAGTCAACTGTTCCTGTGTTTATTTTTTTTTGTCTTTAAAGCTTTGATACTATGCTTTATTTAAGTATTATTTCAGATGTTTTTTGTTGTGATATTCTCTATGCTTTGTAGCATACTTTGCATGTACCCATGTTGCTTTTGTAAGCTTTAAGGGTTGTTTTGTTTCATTGCATGATTTGTAGGCTTTTATGGTTTGTGCCATGTATTTGCAATACTTTGCTTATGCAGCCTTTATGCTTGTGCTTTTGAAGTTTAATGTCATACATTTACTTCAATACATCACTCTTGTGCCCTAGTAGGATTGTTCCTAGATGCATATACGTTCTATGCATTGGTTGAGTGATGAACACTCTTGTGCCCTAGTAGGATTGTTCCTAGATGCATATACGTTCTATGCATTGGTTGAGTGATGAACACTCTTGTGCCCATGTAGGATTGTTCCTAGATGCAAATACTTCAAGTATTTTGCATTGGTTGAGTGTTGGATTTGCAAATGGTACTCTTCATATGAGCTTATCATCTTGCATATCCGGATGTTCATTCCTTGTGTGAATGAGCATAGTAATTGCTTGTGTATAATGATTACTTGTTTGATCTTGCCATGATCTAGTGTTCTCTATTTCATCATGCTTGATCTTGCTCTTAATACTCCATATGCTTTTCAAGTTTTCTGCATACAATGATAATATTTTGTTGTTGTGTTTCAGGAGTTACTTGTTCATATGTTTCAAGAGCTTATCAGAATTTAGAATTAAGTGTGAGTGAGTTTTGCCTGTGTTCCCAAACTCACGGTTAAGTCTAGAGTTTGTTTTAGGGTTTTGTCACGGAATAGCCAAAGGGGGAGATTGTAAAGTTGTGATTTACAACTATGTGTTTTGTTGGCTTTTATTCCGTGCCAAATTTGATTGTATTTACTATCAATTGTTTATACCCTGTATTTGTTGTGGGAATTGTTGTAAGGGGTGTGTGATAGAGAGTGCGTGAAGACTCAAGCAAAGTGGAAGCTGATGGAATCTCGCGGGTACGTCGCGACTAAGCTTCCCGCGAAGTGAGGCATGTGCCTTGCACATGCTGGAATGCGAAGAGTCAGGACAGGTGGAGACAGCTGTCTCTCGCGAGTATCTCGCGGGTAAGGCCTTCCCGCGAGACACCCGCGAGACATGCTGTTCTGCCAGCCTGTACTGACTGACTCACACATTCTGCACCTATCCTATATAAACCCCTATTACCCACAAATGTTGAGGAATGCTTCAGAGAGAAAACCCTAGCCAAACACATTTTGCAATTAGAGATTGTCATCCCCACCTTTCTCTATACACTTGCTTGTGGTATCTCCTCAACCCTTCCCTCTCCATTTCCACACCATTGAGAGGTTGATAGCCCAAACACTTACCACACCTTTTGAGAGTGTTGAGTGACGTTTTGGTGCTGCTGGGAAGCATTGGAAGAAGCCAAGGATGGCAGATGCAACATGGAGCTTGTTGCGGGATCCGGAGAGCTAGACAAGACACGGTTCCGAGAAGCCTTGTTGGAGTAGGAGCTTGGAGGGCTTAGGTACATCGGGTAGATTAGGCTTGGAGGGTCTCTTGCTTACTCATGTATCCTAACTGATTGTCTAGTGGATCGATTTCCGCTTGGAGGGCGGCGGAGAGGTTTTTCGCCGAGTTCTTCGGTTTCCTCTTCGAAAACACGTCTCGGTGTTTTCCGTGTTTGCATCCTTCTTCCCTACTCTTGTTTAATTTCATTATTACTGCTGTGTTGCTTTAATTATGAATTAGAGTAGCTTCTTGTTTATACGCTTGTGTTTACACTATTCCGCACTTGTATTAAGTTAGTGTAAAATCAACCAAGCCGTAATTTTAATTAGGGGGTCTAAACAGCTCGTGTGTTTTCAACACGTTTTCGAGCTTTCATCCTTGAAAGAGTTCAACTTGGACTTGCCAGTCACCATGGGTAGTCCTAGATATTTTTCACATTCAGTTTATGGATTAGCTGAATGCTTCCTCATATTGCTCCAAAATGGTTTGTAACTGTTGGCATTCCTCCACAATTGCTTGGCAGAATAGCAAGCTATCATCTGCAAATAGTAAGTGAGAAATCTGAACTCCATTTCTACAAGATAGTATACCATGTAGTTGTCTCCTCTCCTCCGCCCTTCTTAGCATGGCTGACAGCCCTTCAGCACACATGAGAAATAAATAAGGTGACAAAGGATCACCCTGTTTAATTCCTCTAGATGGTTTGATGTGACCTCTTGGTTCCCCATTGATGAAAACAGAGTAGGAGGTTGTAGTGACTGTTTCCATTGCCAAGTGTACCCATCTCTCATCCAACCCCAATTTTGCCATGATTCTTACAAGAAAACACCATTCCACCCTGTCATAGGCCTTGTTGATGTTCAATTTTACTACCATTTGTCCTCTTTTTCCCCTTCTTTTATTACGCATCCTGTGCAATACTTCAAAAGCTAAAGTAGTGTTATCTGTAATCAATCTATTTGGCACAAAAGCACTTTGGGCATCAGATATAACATTAGACAGTATAATCTTTAACCAGTTAGCCAAGACTTTGGAATAAATACGGGATATTACATTACCCAAACTAATTAGGCGAAATTTCGACAGGTACTTTGGGTCATTTTTCTTAGGGATCAATACTATATGGGTATGATTCATTTTATGTAAAAAGTGGCCTGAATTCAAAACTGATAAAACAGCTTCTATGACATCCCTACCCAGAATATGCCAATATTTTTGAAAGAAAAAAGGGGACATACCATTCGGTCCTGGCGACTTTGATGGGTGCAACTGAAAGAGGGCTCTCTTGACCTCACCAGCAGTGTACGGTTGTAGGAGTATACCATTCATGTCATCTGTCACTCGCCTATCAACTGAATCAAGGACATCTTCCATGATTGTATGATCGGGGTGTGTCGAAGTGAATAGATTATTGAAATAGTTTTCTGCCACAATTGCAATTTCATTTTCATCGGTACACCAATTGTCTTCACCATTAAAGACCCCAATGATCTGATTTCTTCATCTCCGTTGGCTTGCTCTCTAGTGGAAGAACTTTGTATTCTTGTCTCCCGCTTGTAACCATATAGCCCTTGACCGTTGTCGCCATGCTACTTCCTCATGATACAACAACCTGTTTATTTCACCATTTACCATGTTAATGCTCGCCATCTTATCACCCCTACTTTGTTTTGTCAATTCCTCCAATTCCTTTTGTTTCACCTCCAGCTTTGCTTTAGTGTCTCCAAATGCAGATCGGGACCATCCTACTAAAGCCATACGACATTGTTTAATTTTTTCAAACAACTTAAACATTGGGCTTCCCTTAGGATTCACCTGATTCCAAACTTCTTGGATGGCCGGTTCACATTCCGGGTGTGAGGCCCACTTTTCCTCAAATCGATGCGGAATTTTTTTCCTCCAAACATTGGTGTTTATGGTGTGAGTGGTGAGCATAATTGGTATATGATCTGAATATGGGGCTTGTAGGTTAGTTACTCGGCTATGTGGATACAGCTCTCTCCATTCCAAAGTGGCACATGCTCGGTCTAGTCTTTGTTGAACAAAGTCTCCATAGTGTCGTCCATTATTCCATGTGTACTTGTTCCCCACATACCCAAGATCAATCAGGCTACAATGAAGAAGGGCACTTCGAAAAGCCTTCATTTGAGTAGCTGGTTTTGGGAGTCAGCCTTGCTTCTCCTCCAATGATAGGATCTCATTAAAATCCCTAATACATAACCATGGCATCGTGTATCGGGAATGGAGATGCCTTAGTAGACTCCAAGTTTCATGGCGAAGGCTTGCATTTGGTTGGCCATAAAAACCTGTGATTCTCCATGCTGGACCCGTGTTACTGTATATGATTGCGTCAATGTGATTCTGGGTGTATGTCTGAATGTGTAGGTCTACTTCCTCCTTCCAAATCATTGCCAATCCACCCCTTCTTCCCACACTAGGTACTACAAACACCCCTCGGTAAGGTAGGTCATTTGTTATTTTTTTAATCTCTGTCACTAATCGTTTCATCTCCATAAGAAACAAAATCTTGGGCGCTTGAACTCTCACAATGCGAGTGAGGGTTGTGACTACACAGAGGTTCCCAAGCCCCGGCAGTTCCAACTGATGATTTTCATTGTGATCAGCGAGGCTGATCCACAGCCACCACCGTTGACATAGAAGAAGTTATGTTTCCGGCCAACTTCCAAAGCCATTTCTTCTCTCCCATCTCTGATTCTGGTTCCTCAAAGGTCTGACCATTGTATGCACGTTTCTTGCTCCCAGATTTTCTTTCACTCCATAAGTTAGGCTGCGTGTTTGCGGCTAACTGTCTTGCAATTTTTTTCCACGTTCCACACTTATTTCTATCACGCGCCACACCCTTTGCCCTATTCTCCTCACGTGTATCTTCACAAGTCTGGTGCGTTATGATCCGGTTTGCCAGTTGGTCCGATAATTGCTCATCAACATACATGATTAGGACGCTAATCAATTCCTTTCCGTTAAAATTGGACCCTTTATTCTGTCCCTCTTTATGCGCATCAATTTTCAACACATTCCCATTTATTTCAGGTCCGTTTGTCGCCCCATGATTATGCATATCAATTACCGTATCAACATTAATGTCCATAGTGTGCACATCAGTTTCTGGTTCTATTTCTGTTGCAGCAATAATTCCCATATTAGTTTCGTAATTTACTCCCTGGACTTGCGAATTAATTACTACAAGCGTTGCTGCTGGATTCTTGGATTGTGGTGGTAGCGACCTGGCTCGTGGTGCACTTCCAGCAACGCTGTCATGCCGTGCTTGACCTTGAGTTTTCTTCGCCGACGTATCGACTTGCCGCTGATGACCAGCCTTTAACTACATCCCATATGGGAGTTCTCCATCCTCATATTGTATTGGTTGAGTGCAGTCCTTCACTTCATGGCCTAACCTGCCACAATTATAGCATAAACCCACAAGCCTCTCATATTTGAAAGCAACTAACACCTTATCACCCTCCAGACTAACTATGGGAGCCCCTTTGCAGAGAGGTTTGTTCAACAGGATTTCAATGCGAATCCGCAAGAATCGTGCTTGGTCAAATGCTATTGCCTTACTATCCACTTCCACCACATGACCAAGTCCCTTTCCGATATCCATACCAGCTTCTTGGTTTATAAGATCAAAAGTTAATCCCCAAACTTGAACCCAAATAGGAATGACTAGGAAGGAAATTGATCTCACTGTCATGCCTTTTTCCCATTTACGAAGTACTAGTAGTCGGTTGTCAAAACTCCAAGGACCATTATCCATCACCCACCTTAGTTAGCTTTCCCAAGCAAATTTACATTGAAACAGACCTTCGCCAACATCGATAATCTTCAAGTCAATCTGGAAGTTCCTCACAGCTAGACCGATAAATCTTCCAGACTGCTCTCAGCAAGTCCTTCGCGGCTCTAAGATATCGGTCTAGTTGTGAGGAACTTCCCAATGATGCTGTTTGAGTACTCTTCCAGAGTTCTAGCCCGTTGAGTTGGTCGGACTAGAATTGCTTCCCCTTCTTCGAAAGTGAGTTTAATTCTCTCAATGCGTTCTATAAAGTCATCATCCATTTGGAGAGCAGTGGGAATTGCTCACTGTAGCAGCAAACGAAATTGTAGGACTACCACCACTCGTTATGCTTCCAAAGTAATAAGTGTTAGAAGAAACAAAACGATGGGAAGAAAGCTCACTCAAAGTGAGAGAGAGAGCTCCTATCTAGAGGAGAAGAAAAAAAAACTTTCTATAAATTTTGTACATTGAACATACAAAATAATGTACATTATTTGAAAATTTGTGTACATCAAATGTACAGAATTGAAGAATTGTATACATTAAATATAGAGGATTATGTACTAAATTGAAAAATGATGTACATTGAATGTACAAAACTCTATACATTCTTTGCAAAATTGTGTACATTGAATATACAAATTTTTTTTACATTCTTTGAAAATTTTTATTCAATGAATATATAGAATTGAAAGATTGTATACATTGAATATACAAAATTTCATTGATAATTCAGAATTATGTACATTTTTTGAAAAATTATGTAGATTAAATATACATAATTGAAAGTGTACAATGAATATATAGAATTATGTACAATTAAATATACGTTGAATGTACAGACTTATGTACAATCATTGAATGTATAGAAATTGTTTATATTCTTTAAAAAATTGTGTCCCATGAATGTATGGAATTTAAAATTTGTGTATATTTAATGTACAAAATTTTGTATTTATTGCGAGGGATCCAATTCTACTGCTAATACCTTCTTTTACTTTAAAATAAATAACTATTTGTAACGGTCAAAATGTTCGTCACTATTAAAAACTCAATTAGAAAAAAATTAAAATACTTGCAATGGATGAATGTCATCACAAATGTGAATAGCAAGGGCGGAAATTCTCCCTCCAAATAATTTGACCATTTTCGATGGTTGTATATTTGTCACTAATACCCACTTTTTTATTTACGACAGAAGAATGTTTGTCATAAATAATATCACCATATTAAAAAATATATATATTATTTCTAACGGACAAAAGTCATCACAAGTGTCAATAGTTCCAACGGTTTTTTTTCGATTGTCATAAATAATATTTTATTAGCCACAAACTTTTTTAGTTCGTCACAAAAAGTGTGGCAGGAACACCTTCCTCCAAAACAAATCATATTTTCAACAAAAATTATAAGCATTTCCGACATACTCTTTTTGCCGTAACAAATGTTTTAATATTTGATGAGTAATTTCCAACAGAAGAGACTTGCCTTCGAAAAAGCTTGTTTTTTCCAAAGACTTTTTGTAGCTGTCGGGAAAGTTTCATCACAAATAGCAATACTTTTTGTAGTAAATGGGGGAGAATAGTTCACCATGAACTTTCAAGCTTATCTACAGAAACAAGGGATTGACTCCAAAACTACTTGCCCTGGGAATATTAAACTTAAATATGTACACAAACCTTTGCAAACAAGGTTAAAAACAGTAGATAGTCTGGTTCCTATGTATTGTGGTCAACGAGAACTTATAATTTGGGACTAACAAATTGGAAAAATAGTTATTGCTATTGATACCATATTAAACCAAAAGCAAACGATCTCAAAGGCCACCTTTGATTATATTGTGTCTATATAGCGGCTGGACAAAAGCACTCAACCGTGGCACAATTAGTCCAAATTTTTTTAGAAGCAAATGCTTTGGAATATTTCATTATTGCAGCAGTAAATTGAAATTAGATGAATTCATATTTTAATTAATCCAATTAGGGTTTATGAACAATCTGAAAATTAGTGGCGATTCAAATAGATAATCTGCTCGACTAATGTTGGTTCTCAATTTAGTATGATGAAGTGATTGTGTAATATCATCTGCTGGTGTTCTAGAAATCCCTGTCAATTGCATTATGATTCACAACCAATCCCTTTTGAGTTTTTTTTTTTTTTTTTTTTGCTGAAATCTCTTTTGAGTTTTGAGTGTATGCAAAAGTTGACTCGTATAAATGTCTGAAATTTCAAAATTCCCTTGCTGCCATGCATAAATTGGGCCTTGAGCATTGAATTAGAATTTGGACCATGACGATATTGACGGTTTGTTGACTCGACTTGAACAACTGGATGAGTTCATTTTGCTTTTGTATTCATCCATGTCCTCAAAATTGAGTCTGAGCTTTCAGCTTTTCCAATGCATGCATTTGGTCTTAATCAACGTTGAGACCGAGAGTATTCCATGGACCAAATTTATCTTGACTGTGTCAATCATGGAATTGTTTGTAAAGCAGCAATTTTAGTCTTTGCCTTTTACTGCAGTTCACACAACACACAATTAGATTTTTCTATATATTAATGACAATTGGCTACTTTAACACCATGGTTGTTAGAAATTTACACGAATTTTCACATCTGTGGGAGGCAGAAAACATAAAAGAAAAATAACACACATAAAAGCAATCACATAACACAAGAAATTACATGATTTGAAAATTTGTCTACGTCCACAAAGTTGAAATAATTTTCTTATTTTCAAGAAAAATATATAAGATGCCGCATTTATCTCTCTAAACTACACAACAAACCTTGATCTGAAGCAATATTATTTATATCCCGCTCTGTGGACTAAGTTTTAGAAAATCTTTCATTAAAAACCGTAACACTTCTATATTACTTCGGAATGTAATTCGGATAAGACATAACTAAGCATCAGACATCCTAACAATGTTTGATATTTAGTGTGCGTTTGACAAAATTATTTTTACCAACTTATTTTACTATTCAGCTTATTTTTGCTACTATCCATGGGTCCCATTGCCCTTTTTAGTAGTATTCATGAATCTCACAGTATTATTTCAGCAAATTTTTACTTTTATCTACAAGAATTTTAGCAAAAAATTTTCAATTTCAACAAAATAAAAATATTTCAAACAGACGCTTAACTAAGGATTTTATTAAAAAATAACCAAATCCCTTAAACTATTTTATTAGTAAGACAAGGTTTGAAACATATTTGGTTTCTAACCATTCGAGTATGAGACACTCGATTTTGCCCTGCGAAAATGCACTTGGACACTCGATTTCAAACTCGAGTTTAAGACACTCGATTTCCAAGTGCATTTTCGCAGGGTGAAATCGAGTGTTTTACACTCGAATTGTTAGAAACCAAATATATTTCAAATATTGTCTAACTAATGATATTGTTTGAGTTTTATAGTTATTTTCTTAAAAAAATCCCTTTAACTAATGGGACCTACCAAAAAGTGCACCAGCTAATGACCATCCTGGGCTAACTTTCTTTTACTTTTCTTATTGGACAAAAATGTCTGGGCCAACCTCAAACTTGTGGATTGGGATTTATGAGGCCCACAGAAACGTAAAGGGTCGGTGATTAAAACGTGAAACTCTGACATCCACCTGTGAGCTCAAGAAAATAGTAAAAAGTCTTCTTTTAAATGTTACCTATGCCTACGCTGTTGGCCCATTTATTTATTAAAAGCATGGGTGCCTGACCCAACATTTTGGCCCATTTTTTAACCGAGCTTTGGATACAAGTCTAGAATGTCAAATGGATGAGTTTGGAGTAAACATAATTGGATTGGGTATATAAAACTCATTTACCTATTAAAATTTATTAAACTAATTACTTCTAACCCAAATTCAACCCAACTCAATTATTATGAGTAAACTCCAACCCACCCAATTACTAAAATTATCAAAATACCACTAAAGTGAAAAATAACCAAAGTACTTTAAAATCTTCAAAAATTACCAAAACATTAAACAAATTTCTTGTACTTTCCCACACTTTCTCACCTACCAAACAGTTGAAATCTACCAAAAATAAGAAAAATACAGAAAAGCCCTAAAAAATCACGAAAGCCATACTAAATTTCACCCCAAACCCATAATCATGAAAGCCATACAAGAAAAAGCGGAGCCACCGTCGAAACCGACCTTCACAGCAACGCCATTACTGATGGAACGTCGACACTTTTTCTTGGCACCGTTACCCACTCCCTCTCTTCTCTAACGAAGTTACTGTGTCTTCTCTGATCGGCAGAAGGAAACCCAAAGCTCAGATTCTCGACTACTAAGAAACCGTCGTCATCTTCATCTAGCTCTAGAGGAAGCACTTGCTCGCTACGTGCCACGTCAAAATCTCCACCGGCAACTTTCCGTGATCAAAAGCTGAAAACAACGTTGTGGATTTCGTGCTCAAAGAGAGGCACAGGGAGTGAGGGAAAGAGAGAGGCTAGGGTTTGAGTAGAGAGAAGAAGATGATGGCTAGGTTTGAAAAGAAACACTGAAACAGGCTGGGTTTTTTTTTTTTTTTTAATATTATTATGGGAAGGGCTGGGTTGAATTTGAGTATATTATTTTTGAGTTAAATGAGGTTCAATGGGTTTTTAGTTAAAACCCAATAATCACTGGGTCTAATTGGGTTGATGCTCATTTAACCCAATTAATAATTGGATGGGTTTGGGTTTAATTAGAGTGAATGAGTTTAGGCGGGCAAATGGGTTTAGGCTTATTTTGCCACCCCTATATATATATATATATATATCAATCATAATGTGGCTATGCTCCGATCCATTGCTCCTTAAACACACCTTTTTGTGTGCCTCACTCAATAATCAGAAGAGAATGACAGGCTGGTGATGGTCGAGAAATTTTTGTCTTTATTTGGCAATGGCATTAGCAGCTGTAACGTTCATATGCAAGTTGATCCAATAAAAAAGTGTTTTATCATTGTTGTTGCTGTAAGAGGAATATTTTATAGAGAAAGCAACATAAATTACCAGGTAAGCATAGCATCCTCTTTATTTCTCTTTCTTTATCTATTTTTCTTACTCAGTTTCTCTTTTTATCTATCAAATAAAAAATGACACAACTACACGTCAACAACAAAAAAAGGATGGGATATTCCCATCTTTATTAATATTACTTGCCCTTTTTATCCAAAAGAAGTTTTCTTACACGAAAGTTTATGCAATTGGCACAACTGTCTTCACAATTGGGTCTGAATGTTTTAGTAATCTGATTATTAAAACTCAATTATTAGGCAAAAGGGTTTCAAACAAAATGCTCTTTAAGTGCCTACCATGGACATTTTGCCTGATTATTATTTTGAAGGAACTTCTACCAACATATGTTAGTTTTTTTTTTTTTTTTTTTTGAAAAAATGTTCAAGGATTAGTTAAGAATTCAAAGAGAAAAAAAATGTATTTGCACTAATCCTTAGCAAAATCTCAAGGATTACCGGTCCATTCAGTGCTTGTTTTTAATGTAAATTCTTTGCAATATATTGCTAAATAATTGTTTAATTGGAAATTTTCTTTTGTTCTCTTCTGAGGAGGTACTAATTATTCTTTTCCAATCTGTTTAATAACGGATTGAGATTGTTAGGAGTTCTAAAATAATGGATTGAGATTCTTAGAAAGTTTTAAAATAACTTCACAGAGTTATTAAATCTCAAAATTTATAATTAGATAAGTAATTTCGATTTTATTCATCATCAACATTTAAATAAATAATCATTCCCAAAAAAAAAAAAACATTTAAATAAATATTACTTAATACTCTTTTAATATTTAGGTAAGTAATGAATAATGTTACAAATATAAACCAATCATTTAACCTTAGAAGTGTAATATTGCAGAGATAACAATTTTTACAATATTTTTCTTAACAGTTAAGTTTGTACGTTTTTATTGATTTTTATCTAGGCTTACTACTAATATTACTTTATTATCTACCATTCACAACTAACTAAACAATTTGATTTTTTTTTTTTTTTTTTTTTTTTTGTTGAAAAATTTTGTGACTCTAAAGTCTAAACTTATTGTATTTTTTAGATTTAAGAGCATTTGCACCAATTTGTGCAAAAATTCTTGTCTATTTTAGTATAACAACCAAAATTTTCTATTTCACGTAGCCACTTTTCAAAAAACTCACATTAGATTATCTATTTTATATTACTTTTCATTAAAGTATTATTTCTTTATCAATTTTTTTTTTATTCTCCCTAATTATCTCTCCCTCTCTCTTTAAAGTATTTTTGTCTATTTTAAAATAAGAACTTATTTTTTTCTATTTTACATAATCACTTTTTTAAAAACCCACATCAGATTATCTATTTTACATTGCATTTCATTAAAGTATTATTTCTTTATTACTTTTTTATTATTCTCCTTACTTAGGGTCTGTTTGGATACCGCTTATTACTGAAAACTGAAAATTGAAAATACTGTAACAAAATAATTTTTAAATGTGTGAATAGTACTGTGGGACCCAATTTTAAAGTTGATTTTGCTGAATTTCGTACTTGCGGGTCCTGTGAATAGTGCACGAGACCCACAGAAATTAAACGCAAACGCGCAATGCCCATTAAAAAACGCTATCCAAACTAAGTATTAATCTCTCTCTCTAAGAGTAAAGAAAATAGTAAAAAAAAATTGCTTATTAACAAAAATTGTGTATATCTTTTGCGGTTTAATTTATAAGCTGATGTGGATGATTATTGGGGTTAGTTAATTATCCAAAATTTTGGCTACTATGCCATTTCATCCCGACAATGTGAATGCTATAAGCCATTGCATCTTGAGGGGATTCTAGCAGAGTCATGGACAAAAACATACTAGAGAATTGAGTACAGACACATGCATATATGTACTTGACACGTACGCACAAAAACCCACAGCAATGTTTGTCATGGGGCATTCACGTGCAAACTAGTCCCGAGAGCATTTTTGTGCATACGATCATCAGTAAGACTTAGCCATCTCCATACACGCGCAATCTTTCAAGAGTTTCCAAGATTGATGTTGGAGCCCACACTCCAAGAATTACACACCGTTCGTACCAAATCCGGGCCCAGGTGCGTTTTTTTTGGAGGAATTCATTCAGAATGTATTAATAGTGACGTCATTGCCTCTTCAATGGGGAATTTATAGCATACTTCTCAATCCTCATCATCTTTGCAGAGGCAGAGCTGTCTATCATTTATGGGAGGAGAAAAAAATATGTTTATTTCCAAATTAATAGGAGAGGAATTATTTAAATTTCTTTATGTCTTTTTATTAGATGTGAATTTTGAAAATTTAACCGTTGAATTATATTTTCTTATTATATTCTCCATGATTGCAAAATTTTAAAAAAAATAAAAAATTAATAACTATGTTATCAATAATATGTTTAAATTTTCAAATTTTTGTGGTAAAAAATTATGCACAAAAAATAAGTTTATTGATTGAATAGTAAATAACATCCAATTTGAACGAAATTTGACATGCATGTGAAGAACACAAAGAACATGTAATCTAACAGTTAGATTTTCAAAATTCAAATTTAAAAAAAAATACATAATAAGTTTAAAGGGCTCTTCTCCAAATTAATTTGGAAAGAAGCCTTGTCCCTAAAAAAAAAAAATGTAGCAATGTGCACTTTTACTTCACCAATCATCTTATGCCAAATCTCATAGCTAAATTACCTCCAATTTGTTGTTTCTCTGCCAGGAAATTGTTTGTGTCACTAACTAACTAGAAATGTAGGATCTAATCTCTCTCGATAAAGAGAATAACAATGTTCATACATGATAAATCTTACAAATTTTTTTTTTCATAACATGTTGAGATGATAAACTGTGATTAGCACAGTATCATTTTTTCACATGTTTTTTTTTAGAAGAAAGACATTTTATCTCAATTTAACGGAGGCTATAAGAATCAGCCTGTAAAACAATAAATACATCTGGTGGTACATCTTCCATCTAGACTTGTAAATGAGGAGTAGAAATTGCTCTTCTCGCAAGTGAGTAAGCTACAGTATTACAATGCCTACGTACATGAGAACAATTAAACTTAAAAAAAAAAAAATAAAAATAAAAAAAAAAAAAAAAAAAGGAGGCAAGGTACTGTATATCGTTTGCTACATGGCCAAAGTGAGATAAAGAGTAAGAGCTTGTATTGAGTGTTGTGATTAGAACTTGCGAGTCACCTTCCAAAATAACTCATACGAAGCCCATTTCTCTAGCCAACTCCAGAGCCCTTCTAGCCGCCAAAGCTTCCACTTCAATTGCCGTGAAAGGTAAAGGAATCCTTTTGGAGAAGGAGACCATTACCTGCCCATGATCATCCCAAATTACCACTCCAATCCCTGCGCAATTTTTTGCTTGAAACAAAGCTCCATCGAAGTTCACCTTGTATTGAGAGCTTTCTGGAGGCTTCCAACGTGTAGGTGGTATGACCACAAGTGTTGCCGAGGTCGGGTTCAATAGGGAGAACTCCTGCAATCTCTCTTTTGCTTGGGTAAACATCTGCTTCAAGGTCCTCGTATTTTTCCCAAGCTAAAGATTATTGCGCCGACTCCACAATTCCCAAACTATCATAGAGAACAAGGCCGAGTCTCTATTATCTGCAAAAAAAAAAAAAAAAAAAAAAAAAAAAAAAAAAAAAACATCCCAATAGGTCAATGAACAATGATGCTTGCCTTAAACTACTGTGATTCCATAATGGGAACCTTTGCCAAAAATCATCAAGTTTCGGGCATGAATGGAGAGCATGGGCAACATTCTCTTTATGATTCTGGCAGACCTTACAGACATCATTGGTGATAATTTTTATTCTGACCAAGTTCATCTTCGCAGGTAAAGAATTTATTGTTGCTCTCCAGACTAAATTTTTTTACCCTACTGAAAACTTTCAAGCTCCAAATCACCTACCAAAGTGGCTTCAAAAGCCCAATATCAAACTAACTCAATTGTTCATTTTGATGTTCCAACTGTAGGAACTTATAACCAGACTTGATCGAATAAGCTCCATTGGCATTGTACGGCCAAGTGAGTTCATCAGGTTGATCCATGTGGCATAGGGGAATTTTTCTAACCATGTTCGCTTCAAAACCCAGCAAAGTAGCATCAAGCATGTCCCCCTTCTAGGTCCTACATTTTGATCAATGAGAATGCATACCTTTGCTTCAAGCAGTGAGTCCACACACAGCGAGATAATTTTTGGAGAGTATTTTACTGGCAACCATCTATCTCCCCATATTTCAGTAGTCCTTCCATTTCCTATCCTCCAAATTGCCCCTCGTTTGATCACTTCTCTTCCTTTAATAATACTCTTCCATGCATAGGATGCCGAGCTCGGATTTGCAGCTTCCATAATTGTGCAGTTAGGGAAGAATTTCGCCTTAAAAACCTAGTAAAAAAGCGATGTTTTGTCATGAAGCAGTCTCTATGTTTGTTTTGCCAAGAGTGCATCATTGAATCTCAATAAATCTTTGAAACCCATCTCTCCTTGTAACTTTGGCTTGCATAAACCCCTCAAATTAACCCAGTGAAGCTATCCCCCCTTTGGCCCCAAATTTTTTTTCTAATGAGAGCCTCTATGTCATGACATAGCCAAACCTGTAGCTTGAAGCAAGACATTGTGTAGGTAGGAAGTGACTAGGCTACTGCCTTCATTAAAATCTCACAACCTGCTTATGATAAAATTTTTACCCTCCCAACCTTTGAGCTTCTTCCACACCCTTTGCTTTATATTGTCAAAACTCTCTTTTTTCTTCCTGCCAATGAAAGATGATAGTCCCAAATATTTTCCATATTGTTGAACTACAGGTACTCCAAGGGCTTCTTTAATTAGCTCTTGCATATCTTAGGGCGTCGATTTGCTGAAAAAAAGTGTGGTTTTGGCTTTATTGATTTGTTGTCCAAATGCCCTTTCATAAGTGGCTAAAACCTCCAGCAGCATCTGACATTTGTTTTCTTTAGCCCTGCAAAAAACAAGACTGTCATTTGCAAAAAGAATATGGGTTAGTCTAGGTCCGTTCCAGCAAATAGAAATCCCCCTTATGTCTCCTATTTCTTTGGCCTTTTTTAATAGTCCATGGAAACCCTCAGTACACAATAGGAATAAATAAGGTGAAAGGGGGTCGCCTTGTTGAAGGCCCCTAGTTGGTATAATGTTCCCATGTGGTTTTCCAATTATCAAAACCGAATAAGTGGTTGAGGAAATACACTCCATCATCAATCTGACCCAGGTATCAGCAAACCCCATTTTTTTCATCAACGTCTCCATATACTGCCATTCCACCTTGTCATAAGCTTTACTCATGTCAAGCTTGAATACCATATAGCCTATGCTACCCAAACTATGGTTCCTCATATAATGTAAAGTTTCAAAAGCCATCATTACATTATCAGATATTAAACGATCAGTCATGAAGGCACTTTGATGTTCAGAAAATAAGATGTGGCAAAATCTTCTTTAATCTATTTGATATAACCTTTGAGAAAACTCTGTATAAAACATTGCTCAAACTAATGGAGCGGTATTGTAAGATATATTCAAGACTTTTAACTTTAGGAATCAAAGTGATAAAGGAGTGGCCTAGCGCTGGTGGTAAAGTGCCTAAATTTAAATACATCAAAATTGCTTCATTGACATCACTATAAACCAAAGACCAGTAATTTTGATAAAAAAAGATGTGGCATACCATCGGGTCTAAGTGATTTTAGAGGCGCCATCTGTTTTAGTGCAGTCTCAAATTTTAGTGTAGAAAACTCACAGGTTAATTGCTGATTCATATCCGAGGTCACCATATGTGGAATTTGCTCTATTAATTCGTCAAAGCTGTCCAGATTATTTGAAGTGAATAGATTGTGATAAAACTGTACCACTGTGTCAGCCACACGGCTAGGCTGAGTACACCACTCCCCTTCATCATCATATAGCCCCTTGATGTAATTTCTTCTTCATTCCAATGATTTGCTATGAAAAAATAGCGTATTCCTGTCCCCATCCTTCAACCATTGCACTTTGGACCGCTGTCCCCACATTGTTGCTTCACGGTCCATGAGTTTGTTTATTTCATTTTCTAGCAATGTTCACACTACCCCCATTGAAAGCTAATTGTTCTGCCTTTGCCAGTAACTTCCTTTTTTTCTCAAGCTCTTGCCTAACATTCCCAAAACTATTCTTGCTCCATGTAGCCAATTTTTTTCCACAATTGTCAAATTTTTTCAACAACTTTTGCTCACCCAAAACCTCATAGTTTTCCTTCCAAACTGCCTCAATTGTATCCCTACATCCCTTTTCGCTCATCCACATATGTTCAAATATAAAGATCTCTGCTGCTTACACTCCATTCCTTTTGGCACAATCCATAATGGTTTATGATTAGAAGTTGTAACATCAAGTGATAAGCTTTAGTATCTGGAAACATAGAGAACCAATCATCCATTGCCATGGATTTGTCTAACCTCTCCCATATTGTGTAATCTTCGAAATGTTTGTACCATGTAAACATAGGTCCCACAAAACCCAAGTCCATAAATCCACACTCATCTAAAATGTCCCAAAAAGCTTGCATTTGAGCATGAGGCCTTGCCTTCCCCCCCCCCCCCCCCCCATCTTTTCGAATTTCCTTGCAACTTCATTAAAATCCCTAACACAAATCCAAGGTGTTGTACCTCTTGATTTCGAACTTCTAAGCCTCGCCCATGCCTCATGTCTATTCCCTGTTTCTGGTTCACCGTAAAACCCTATAAATCTCCACTCATCTGCTTTGTTTTTGTTTATTGTAGTATCAATGTGATTTTTTGAGATTATCTCAATGTCTAAATTAAAATCTTCCTTCCAAAAAATCACCCACCCCCCATAATTATTTCTTCTAGGAGCCACAAATTTCTTTTTAAACTTCAAACGATCTTGAATAATAACTAGCCTTACTTCATCCATCCATGTTTTGACTATAGACACAATAGAGGGATATTTTGCCCGCACCATCTCTGCATGCTGATTTTCTGTTCGTTGGTTCCTAAGCCCCCGACAGTTCTAACATAAAAGACTCATTTCTTCTGGCAGGGCTGGAAACCAGCCTCCACCAATATCTTTTTATTTCCATTGTCTACTTGAGCTTATTTTCTTTTGTAACTTAGATTGATCTTCTGTGTGTTATGTACCTCTTTTATCCCCCACAACATCCTCCATGATTACATATGTTCCTATAGTGTGCCTAGTTAATCTCTTCCATGTACCTTATGTTACTTGTGGTCTGTTGAGAGTATCAGATAAATCTACTAGTGTAGCTTGTGTTGGATAGGGGTGTGGGATTGCACGTGTCTGCAAGTTGGCTGAAGGATTAATCTCATTAATTGTCAAGGCATCCAGAGAATTTCCCTTACCCATGTATTTTTGGCCGAAATATTTTCTAGAGATAAATCATATCTGCTTAATTCTCAGTCTATCTCTTCAATTCTCTCCTCAAATTCTCGGTTGACTTCTCACTTATCTTAGAGCCCAGTTTTGAAATATTCGAATCCTTGGAAATCCCAAGATCCATGGGAGTGGGCATTGATTGCCTCAAATCTTCCTCCGGAAAATTTGTGGAAATATGCTCTTTCTGAATTGTCTTTGTTCTTTCCTTTTCTGGCCTGAAAATCTCCAGTGAAGGTTTTCCCATACAAACCACCACCACTGGTGGCTTCCTGCTCGATGTTGAAGAGGTTGCCTCAAGGCCATCTTTTTTCCTGGTGTAGAAACCAGGGATAGTAACAACATTTCTTTGTGACGACATAAAGGGGGCAGCACATATCCAAGGCCCAAACTGTTGAGATTCAGTTGAAAGAGTGCCTTCACTCTCGAGCCATAGTTCACAGTTCATGTCATTGTGTGTGAGACTACCACACTAGTAACATAAATTAGAGAGTCGTTCATACTTAAACGATACCCATAATTCCTAACCATTCTCCAGGGATATTACTCTACCTTGACACAGCAGCTGGAAAATATCAATGGTGACTCGAACCCTTATAAAACCATCTCCCTCCACTTTACAATCCTTTGCTGGTCTAGTCACCTTGCCAATGGCTCCACAGATTTTTTTTCTGCCACGTTTCAAGTTCTGAAACGAACTAGCATTTCATGATCTTGCACCTAAAATGTAACAATATTAAAATCCATATCAGCTAAATCTGTATCCTTGTTATAGCTTTGTGAAACCATGAGGTGTTTGTCGAGACTCCATGGTTCTGTCGATAGGATTTTTTCCATCTCAATTTTGTTATCAAAAGTGAACAACATCACATGATATCCTTCCTTCTTGACCTTAAAGCTGTTTTGAGACCTCCAAAGAGGGGTGAATGTTTTCACAATGGTGTCAACGTTGAGTGCACACTTTGTCAAGAACTTTGCTGTAATAACAAACTTAGTCACTACCTCATCCTCTGTCAAACGAAGGTCAAATCCTTCCCGGTCAGAGAGTGTCAGACATCTCCATGATTTTGTTAGGTCCTCCATCTATGAGGGGAAAAAAAAAAAAAAAAAAAAAAAAAAACTATTTCCCAAAACCCAAAGGAAAAGAAAACAACCACAAAACCTGAAGGTAGCCTTGTTACCTCAGATACTAAGAAACCTTACAAGAAGGGACGACTATTCTACGACCTAGGAGAAGATGGAGACCCAACTTTTGCTAGTGAAGAGAAACTTTACTTAAAATTAGGTGGCTATTTATGCTTTCACTTTGCTGTTTTTCACATGTTGAATGTGAATCTTTTTTGTATTAAAAAATGAATATTATAGTTAGGAAGTAAAAATGCTAGAAGGTATGAAGATATTTATCACATTATATATGGGAACTTTGAGGTGTAGTTAATTCATTTATACAAACATTTGGAAGGAGAGTCATTTTAATAAATTTCAAATGCGGTTAGTATAATTTTCTCATATATATATATATATATATATATATATATATATGTATGTATGTATGTATGTATGGGGCAATAATCCAAGGCCTAAAGGATGATTATACTTGGATCAAGGCCCTTACAAATAATTTGTAGAGATGGATTTGCGGACCAACACTTGGACTCCTAAATAGATTCTATTCAAGAAGAAAGTAAAGACAAAAAAAAAAAAAAAATTTGGATTTAAACAGGTTGATTAGGGACAAAAATTTAAATTTATCTTCCTCGGAATGGCTAAAGAGCCTTTTACACTTGATGGATTACAAAAGTAAGTAGTTTTCTTCCTAATGAGTTTGATACGATCCTTGTTTATTGGAGATTTCTTCTCTTTTATAGTGTTCTTGTTTTGATCCTGGCCCTCCACATAGAGGGCTGTTGATCTTCCTCCACGATACTTGTCCCATCCTTTATTTTAAGGCGATGTTGAGTAGGTTATAGGCTGTGTTGGCACTGTTCAGGTGTCATTCAATCATTAATGCAGCTAGCATGGTTGGTGCAGTATAGTAACCCATGTGCCCATGTAATGCATAGAAAATTTGACCCAAAGAAAAATTTGAGTAAGCCATAAATTTTGAGAGATAACAAAACTAATATCAATGGGAAGCTCTAGATTCAAAATATTTTATTGGATTCTTCAACATCATAAGCTTTGATTAGACATACTATCTTTTAACAAAATTGAGTTAGTCATATAGTATTATTTGTGTAAATGAAAGACTTGTAATTTCAGTATAAAACTTTGAATTTAAATTAAGAATTTATTTGGTATTTGTAATATATTTTTATCTTTATTCATGTGAGATAAAATTTTCAAACTTTTAACTTCTTAAAAATTTGATTTTTTAATTAAAAAAAAAGTTCATTTATGAAGTTTGTGGATTACACTTGATGCGTAGCATATATAACAATCATTTTATCATCAAATAACAAAACAATACACTAATCGTGAATCATTTTAGGAGACTATCATTCCAATTAATTTCTTTAAAAGCCCAATCTTCTTCTCAATTGATTTTGCACCGGACTCTGCACGCTTTCTTGTACTGAATATCAATAACATATTAAACAAAAAACAAGAAACATGAGATTTTATAATTGTCAATTGTCACTCATCTGTATAAAAATGGGAGAGAATGAGAGGATTTTAACTCGCGGAGGGGAGCCGCTCCAAAAAAACTAATAAAATCTTAATAACTTTGAAGTGAAACATCATTTCTAATAAAAATTTAGAGAAAATAAATGGAGCTGATTAGGCAAGATAATGAAAATAAATTATTGTTTTGGGTCATTTGTAATGTATAATTACTTTTGATTTTAATCAATTTGAATGTGTATAATTTTATTTATTTAGTTAGCGTGTTAAATATTATTGCATAAGTGATGATTAAATTAGTCATTAGTTGAATATATTCCAAATTTATAATGAATATACTCTTTATATATGTATATTTATAATTTTTTTTATATAAATTTTATTAAGTATTTGTGTATCTTACTATATACAATACAAAAAAATAAAAAATCGATTCACGATACGATTCACGTTTTGACATCTATGCTTCTATGTGTCATTGGTTAGGTTTTTAGGGTATGGGATAGGTTACTTTTGTATAACTTTTCTTTCTTCCTCCCATCTAGTGCTGATCATTCAATTTCAACCATTTCTCACCAGTGAACTTCAGTTCAAACGTTCAAAGATAAAAATTCACCAAAGATAAGAGAAAACAAAAACTAATAGTTATGTAACTCAAATACAATAAGCAACTGGGACATGTTTTGTTTCACGGGGATTCCTTGTATCAAAATTTTTGTGATTTTAATTTACCTTTTCCTTGTATTCTGTATAACATATTATGTGATTTCTTTAGTATTAATAATTAATCTTCAAAAGGGGGTGGGAGGCCAAGGGGATAAGCAACTGGAAAATGTTTAGTGTTGTTTTAAGTATTTTAGTTGTTTCATACTTTCATCGCTTTAAGGATTTTATTAGTGGATTGATGATATAGCCTAATCTAAACCCTTTATTATTAAAGAAGGGTCATGATTGAAGGAACTCCATGTGATAGAGTACCCTATAAACTTTAGAGAATCTTGATCCCTAAATGTGTAAGAATCTCTTTAGTTCAAAAATGAAAGTGATCCTGTTATGGTATTACACAACATAAGAATGCAAAGTTATTTGTGTTAGGAAGATAAATACCTTGGAGAGCTTTCTTGAGTAATTAATATAATATATAAAGACACACTTTAACCCGAAAGGCCTAAACCTAATGGGTATGTGCTCAATTATATTATATTAATCACTCATTCTTCTCATCATTATTCAATGTGATACTTCACTCACATGTGTAAACCCAACAACAATCTCTCCCTCACATGTGAGTCTTTGCCTCTCTGTGGGTTTCAAGACCTCTTCGTGGGCCATGAACAAGTCCTACTCTCTCCCCTTGCTAATGGGCTTTTCCCTTCGCTAGTGCATCATCCATGAGCCTCCACGTGTCAACCCCGCACGTTTTTTATCCTCCATAAGAACCTCGCACTTCATCGTTGTCTAGCACCATTGGCAATAATACTCCTTTGTTGGGTTTTTTTCAAGATCATTTGTGTGGGCTTTATGGGCTTGCTTGGTGCAATATATAGTCCCCGCTCTAATTGTGAAAGGGACCCGTCCTGCTCCATTTGTGAAAGGGCTTCAAGTACACACACTCTGTTCCCGTTCCTGATGCAAAAAGAATCTCGATAACCTTGCCACCTTCACCCCACACCACCATGGGCTCTAATACCACTTATTGGGGAGATAAATATCTTGAGAAGCTTCCTTGAGTAATTAATATAATATATAGATTACACACTTTAACCTAAAAGGCTTAAACTCAATGGGTATGTGCTCAATTATATTATATCAACCACTCATTCTTCTCATCATTATTCAATATAAGACTTCACTCATACGTGTAAACCCAATAATTTGAATTATCTTATGACAATGAAAATGACATTAAATTGTATACCAGATACTTAACTTTTTTATCTTTATTTCAAAAAAAAATAAATAAATAAAAATGTTTGCGATAATTCACTAGTTATTGAAATTACAAGGTCTAGTGATATCCACTAGAGTTATCAGAACAAAGACAATTAAAGGAAGATGAAAAAACAACAGTCTTCAGCTTGACTGTGAGCCAATAAAGGCAAAGCATCAACACTTTGGTTAGCTTCCCTAAATACATGAAGGATCTTTCTACAAGGGAAGTAGTGGAAAAGAGACCTGCAATCATCAACAAGGGAAAAATAAGACAAGGTTAACTTTCATAGAATTGTTCAAGAAATAAACCATAATCAGGGCATCTAAATTTACCATGAGACTGGTAAAACCTATAGCAAGCGTTAATTGAAGATCATCTCTAAGTGCACATAACTTAGCAATCACACTTTAGGTTTGTACAACTTCCTAATAAAGCGGTATATCGCTTCAATATTTATGTCACACCTAGGACATATCAATTTCGTTTCAAAATAGATTTCATAGTTTAAAATGTTTTTCTTTAATTTCTATATTTTAAAAATATATAGCTTTATCCATTTTGATTATGAAAAAAGTTGATGTAACAAACAAAAGCCATGTTACATTATAGGCTCCGTGTCACTAAAATAACCTCAATTTTTTAAAATTTGTTAAATATGTGAGGATTTTTTTTTTTTTTTGAAACCAAAACCAAAAGACTTTCATTAATTCAAAAGACTGGAATCCAAATATAAAGCATCCACTGCTGAGGGAGGATCCTCCTCCATCCATACAATTTCATTATCAGATAACCTAACAAATCTTGCCAAAGCATGAGCAACACTATTGGCACTACGCCTAACATAGCTAACTGAGATAGCTCTAAAACCTACAGCCAAGCACCAAATATCTTCATAGATTAATCCAAGCCGAAAGAAATTTGGTTGAGCCTGTGACACTGTCTTCATCACCAGAGCATTATCACCTTCTAGTATCACCTCCATAAAACCAGCAACTATAGCAAATTCAAGAGCTTTGCGACAAGCCATCACCTCTAACTCTTCACTATCTCTCACAGCACCACCCTTGGCAGATATAGCAGCCATAACCTCACCCTTCCCATTACGAATAATAGCACCATAGCCTGAAGTCGCACTATTATCAAAACAGGCTCCATCAAAATTCAGCTTAAAGAACTCTCCTTGCGGTGGCTGTCATGCTTGACTTGCTAGGACGTGGACGGAAACAGGTACACTCAGATGATCCTTTGCATCAACAAACTCTCTCAAATAATCCGAGGCACGTTGGTGAGACCGTGATGGATGTTGGAATGTGAGGATTTTCCATTGGTTGTAGACAATAGACATAGTGTAAACAATAAGTTCAATAATTAAAAAAGGTATAAAACCATGAGGACCTAAAATTAAATATACTAATCAACCTAAAAATGTTAATATAAGAAAGATGTGTACTTTGCTAAACAAAGAAAGGAGATGATGAAAGTTTAAGACCCTCTCGTTTACTAGATCAGGAATTCTCGATTACATTTGGCAAATCGCAAATGCCAAACTATACTATTCAGCAAAAAAAATGGCAACTATACTTTCCTTCCCAAATTCCAACCCCACTGTCCCATATCTGACATCCCTCACCTTCGGCTCTGTCCTAACCCACGTGGCCTGTAGTCCCAGCGCGTTTACCCATTCCCATCCTCACTGCGCGTGGATAAAGAAATCAAAAATATCTATTTAAAATTAAAAACAAAAAACAAAAAAACAAAATCAGAAAGACTATGATGATCATCATTCATCAAGCCTCATCCTCCACCATCGAACCCAACTCACTCTCACTTTCTCACACTACTGCTACTACTGCTGTTTCTTACTCCTAATCTAAAGACTAAAACACACACTGAGTCCTCTCTCTCCTAAAGAGAGTGAGAGAGAGAGAGAAAAACTTCAAAAACACACCAAAAATAATGGCAATTTCAATTCACATTCCCCAAATTACCCCTCTAACCCTCTTCTATTTCCTCCTCCTATCCTCTCCAACCTTAGCTATCAACATCACCGCCCTCCTCTCCTCCTTCCCTGACCTCTCTTCCTTCGCTTCCCTCATCTCCTCCACCACCATCTCCGCCGACGTCTTCCAACGCACCTCCGTCACTCTCCTCGCCGTCCCCAACTCCTACCTCTCTTCCACCTCCGACCTCCTCACGCGCCACCACCTCTCTCCTACCAACCTCCCCGACGTCCTCCGCTACCACGTCCTCCTACAATACCTCACCTGGTCCGACCTCCACCAGATCCCTCCCTCCGGCACTCTCGTCACCACTCTCTTCCAAACCACCGGTCGCGCCACTAGCAATTCCGGTTCCGTTAACATCACCTTCAACCCTTCCAACGGCGTCGTTTCGATCCACTCGCCGGGACCTTACTCTTCCCCTTCGCAATCATCGAACGCCACCGTTTTGTCCTTGATCAAAACCCTCCCTTACAACATCACTATCTTCACCGTTGATTCCCTCCTCATCCCTTACAACTTCGATCTAACGGCCTCGGAAACTCGTCCTCCTCTAGGGCTCAACATCACGAAAGCTTTGATCGATGGCCACAATTTCAACGTCGCGGCGTCGATGCTATCAGCTTCCGGTGTCGTGCAAGAATTCGAAGCCGACGAAGGCGGCGCCGGAATCACACTCTTCGTCCCTACAGACGAAGCTTTCGCCGATCTTCCGAGCACGGTTAAACTTCAGTCTCTACCGGCGGACAAGAAAGCAGTGGTGTTAAAATTCCACGTGCTCCATTCGTACTATCCTCTAGGCTCTTTGGAGTCAATAGTGAACCCGGTTGAGCCTACATTGGCCACGGAAGCCATTGGAGCTGGAAGATTCACGCTCAACATTTCAAGAGTCAATGGCTCCGTGGCCATCGACTCCGGAATCGTTCAAGGATCGGTGACTCAAACGGTGTTCGATCAAAACCCCGTGGCGATCTTCGGCGTCTCCAAAGTGCTGTTGCCAAAGGAGATTTTCGGTAAAAACCCTGCGATGAAGCCCGGAAACACCGGTACTCCAATCTCCGCGGCACAACCGCCAGATATGTCGTTATCGCCGGAGAATCCGCCTGAATTGAGTGGACGTCCCTCGCATTTATCATCTCCGCCGGGCTTTCGCCAAGAAATCAGATCAGGATCGCCGGCAATTGATGGTGGTGTACGGAGCTCGCTACTCGCTCTGTGTTGTATAGGATTGTATCTAGTGGTATGAGATTTAATTATTTCTTCCACCTCATAATTATTGAATTTTTTGTGACTTTTTTTCTTTTCTTTTCTTAACACGGTGAATTGAATTAGGCTACATAAGCATTAAGCTGCAGCCTCTTCTTCTTCTTTTTATTCTTTTTTTTTTTTTTTTTTTAATCTCTTTTTTATTATTGAATGTCAATTGTGTTAATGTTTTTGAATAATTTAATGTCAAATAGCACAATTTTTTTTGCTCTTTATGTAAAGTCCTTGAATTGTTTCGAATCGATAATGATATCTCAAATGCATTGTCATTGTACAAAGCTCATTTTATTGCTAATTCGCATTTATGGCTCTTTTGGTTTCTACTTTTCTGTTCTGTTCTAGTCTTTCATTCATGCATGATGAGAAAGGGAAAAATTAGTGGATCCAATGTATTTGGCCTCACATGCATAAACTTATGCAGATTTTGGTGTAAAAAACGATCGAATTCTAGACACATTGCCTTATTTTTGTCGTAATTGTAAAGCTATCATTCTTATTCTGTAATATCTAGACTCTTCCAGAACCACTCATTCTTCATGTACTTAAATTTTTTATTTTATTGCAAATATTCCAGTGCCTTATTATTTACTATATGGTTCAAATTCAATTTCGATATGAAGTATTAACGAGATTTTTATATTTTATATTTTTGAAAAATTACATTTTTAGTTGTTACACCTTAAATAAATTAAATCTTAGGCTTTAGACCGAGTGTTATTATTAACTAAAGGGTAGAGTTAAAAGTAGTGTTAATACTTACCGGGCTATAAAACAAATAAGAAACTGATTACTTTCGAATTTAGGATTACTAATCTAGGGTTTTAATTAAATAAATATAAAATTAAAATATAGTAATATTTTTCGTTTCTTTTTTTAATAAATGTGAAAACCAGAAGAACGGGGAGGGACAAAGGTAAATAGTACTGAAAGCACTCTTTCCATTAATTTTTCTCCGCTTTATCAACGACCAAACACAGCCTTGTCTTACAGTAATGCAGGGCAGCCTTGAGGCACACATTTATGACTTATCTGACCCTCAATTGTTGTCAGAATTCAGAAAACCCCACTTGGGCCTGGGTTGTCTTAATGAATGGTGTCGTTAATTTTTCACGCAATGAAATTGGAGCAATGTCCTTTATTGCTACACACTGTAACGCACAACTGAAAGTGTGTTTTTTTTTATTATTTGAGAAACTGAAAGTGTGTTTTAAAGACACGATTTGATTTTTTAACTGAAATCAGGATTGATTTTTTAACTGAAATCAGGATTTGAAGATAGGATTTCAGTTTAAAAACTGAATTATGATATTACTCAATAAATTGTGGGCATTATGGTCAAATGACATTGAGGTATTGCCACGTAGATTCCTGAGTCCCCGACGTTTGGATTGTAATGGCAATTTGCTTGATTTTTAAAATATTTGTAGTAGGGCAAGAATAGATTAATTGACGAAGAAAGTGGAAGACAGAAGGACAAGCTTGGGTGGCCCCCACAAATTTTTGACGGTCGTGATCTAGGACAAAGCTCAAAAGCTGCTATTGTGTCCGCGTTTCTATGCCGTTGGATGTTGATTGGACTTCCACAGGGAGGGACAGTGTACGGTCAGATCTAGTGTGACTGTTCCGGGGCAGGGGGTGGGGAATCTATAGTGTGTGTGAGAGAGTACTAAGAAGGACCTTGCTGTGCTGTGCCTTCCATTTGTGGGTACTGCCCTTGGTCCTTGGATATAGGGTCCAATTCACCAGAGCTTTGACAAACCTTTTTGGTGCCGAAAACAAAAGGTTACAGAAAGTTGATCAGTAAAGCCTGATTATGCGATGATTAAAAAACCCCTTGATCTCACTGGATTGAAATTTTGTTTAAAGATCTTCCTTTTTTTGGGGTCCAGTGAGAGTACCAATCTCCTTCAGGGCCTTGGTGCATACATCCTTGGCTAATTTACACTTTACTACGTTACTTTCACTCTATTTACAATGTCCACACAAATTATTAATTTGTTTGATTAACAACCTAAATTGAAAAAAAATTGTATCAATATGCCCCTGATGCTTAATTGGGTGTAATTACAAAATTACCCTCATGGGTAGTAATGAAAACCAAATTTTTTGTCAATGTAGTCAAATACAATAGGAGAGATTGTTTTAATTCAGAAACGAAACATTATTGTACCAATTAGTACTAGAGAATATTTTCAATGTTAGAGCATTCACAATGAAAAATGTCATCCTATCCTATTTTGTCATCCTAAGAAACTACTTTATCAATTATACCATACCATTTTATAATACACCTAAGAGTGTTCATAGCCGAAAATGTTATCCCATCTCATTTTACCATCCCAAAAAGCTACTTTATCAATTATATCATACCATTTTATAACACACCCAACATCTTAAAATTCTATTTTTTTCTCATTTTATTTAAATATTCTTTTTTATTCTTTTTTTTTACTATTTCTCTTTTTCTATTGTTTTGCCTCTCTTTCTCCCTCAACCTCTAGCACCGGTTTCAACACACAGAGCCACACACACAGAGATCCATGATACACCGATCCACCTATCCAAACCCATCACCACACACACACAAACACAAACCATCAACTGAGCCACACACACACACACACACAAACTATCAACCCAATCGAAACCAGCAACAGCCACCACACCCACCAATCGAAGCCAGCAACAACCACCACACCTCCAAAAAAACCCACCACCGATGCCTCATCGGAATCCACACGAAACCTAGCTCAACACGCACGACCCACCTCCACGCCAGCAAACCCACAACCCACAGCGTCACCTAACCCACGCCCACGACCCACACCATCACCCTCAATCACCCATCCCCACCAAAATCTTAATCCAAACCCACAAACCCTTGAGAACCCTTGATAATCTCGGTTTGAAGAGAGAGTGATGGAGTGAAAAGTTAAATGGGTATCTAGAATGTTGGGTTTATGTGCTGAGTGTAAAGGGATTTGGAGATGGGTGAGGGTGAATCGGCATTCGACAGAGGCTTGGTGATTCAGAGAGAAAGAGAGAAGCTTGACAATGGTGCAAGAGAGGGGATGAGAGAGCAAATACCCGGTTTGTAGAGAGAGAGAGAGGCTTGAACGGATTAAAATATACTATTTTGTTTTGGCATACAGTGCCATCTTACATGTAAGATGGTACTGTAGCACTATGCCAAAAAAATTTACACTTTCCCACTTTTGGCATTCCAGCTGCTGAGTCCAAGTGTTGCTTAATGCTAAATTTTGTGGACATATGGCATATCCATGTCCCATTGTGAATGCTCTAACATTCCAACTTTTATTTTCTTATACAATACATTAAAATAATATATTTACACAATAAAATATATTTATGTCTCTCTCTCTCTCTCTCTCTCTCTCTCTCTCTCCACCGTGAAGACCCAAAACCCCAACACAGTTTATCATAAAAAAAAAAACCCAACACAGAAACTCATCCCAAACCTCGCACAGAAACTTAATCAACCATCAAGAACAAAGCCACCCATCTATCCACCCAAAATTTCCAATCACCACCCACCGATCCATCATCAACAACACCATCACCCACTGATCCACCATCAACAACACAACCACCACCCACCATCAACAACACAACCAACAACCACCACGTCACAGAGCCACCACGGGAAACACCAAGCAAACCCACTTGACCCACCAAGCAAACCCACCAAATTCAGCCCCAGACCCATCGTGCCACCACAACCCACGGCCCACCACACTGATCCCACCACGATCCACCATCGAAACTCAGCCCCAAACCCACAGCCAAAACCGATTAGTAAACCCATCACCACCCACAACCAAATCCAATTTGCAAACCCACAACCATGCTGATCTCGCCGCCACAACAACTACCAGATCCTTGACCACGCCGATCTCGACCAGAGAATCCTACAAACCCACAACCACGCCGGAAACCCATGAACACGCCGCCACAAACCACCATACCATGCCGATCTCGCCACAAAAAATACCCAGAAAATGGTGCCAAAAAGAGTGAGGGAGACAAGAAAAAGACGATGAGGCTTCAATGATGGAGAGAGAGAGAGGCTTGGTGAGGCTTCAGCGATGGAGAGAGAGAGATGAGAGACCGTGTGAATGAGAGAGAAAAGCCTGATATTTAGGAATAAAATATTAATATAATCTTTTGGCATTATGCTATAGTATCATCATACATTTACGATGGTATTGTAATACACTGCCAAAAAAATTTACAATTTTACAAGTTTAGCAAATCAGCTGTTGAGTACTTTTGAGGCTTGATACTAAATATTGCTAACATATGGTATTTACAATTCTCATTGTGAACGCTCTTACCACTATCAATATTGACCAAACATTTAAAATATCATCAGTACAACTAGTATAGGCTAGTACAGCCTAGTATTTTACTCTGGATTTTGATGGTAGGAAGTGTACCATTACCATTCTTGCAAATTAGGGTAGAAATAGAGAAAAATAATAGTTTAGGGTGACATTGTAAAGGGGTGAATGTTTAAGGTGCAAAAAGTCTAATTTTTCCTATATCCTTTGGAAACTCATAAATAAATCAAAATGAATTAATATTCTACTTAGTCCAATTACTTGAATAGGTAGTAGTAATGTTAATTTAATTTCTCTCATTATATTTAAAAGGACGGGGAAAAACATTTTACTACTGAATTTGATAAAAAAATGTATACTTTGAGTTAATGAAACTAGGGAAAAAATACAAATAACTCCAATGTAGTTTTCTGTAACATACAAAACCTTATGAAATCTTTTAATATAGCATTTAACCCTACCTGTGGTATTGTTTTATGTGTAAACCTTTAAGCATCCATCTTTTCAAAAAAAAAAAAAAAAACCTTTAAGCATCCATAAAAATAATAGTGAGTTGACATGTGCCCACATTTAAAATTGCACTTTCACATAAAAAATACTATTGGGAGTTTTGGTTTTTCTATTTTTTAATAACTGGGGCGTTTGATAATGTTATTTGTATTTTTTGAAAATATGTGTGGGTGAAAAAGTGTGTGAAAATACGTATATTGAAAACTGTTGTTTAAAATACCTTACCAAACATGAAGTGGAACGACAATTTTTCAAATAGAATCAAATTTTGTGGTAAAAAAAAAAATCTAAATTAAGAAACCAAAATAAAAACAATCTAAACTTTAAGGGTTAGGAGTGTAATTTAGTCATTTTTAATATCAAATTCGAAATATAATATATTGAAAGCACTATTTAATTAATAATAATGAGGACATATATTATTTGAAAGATGGTTTTTAAATTTTATTTTTAATAGACTTCGATAATGAGATAAAGTGCTCTCTTTGTCTTCCTCTCAAGGATCAAAATCTTTTATGATGTGTTTGGATAGAGAATTTTTGGCAACAAGTTGGGTGCATAGTGGAATTTAAATCTCTATCATTTAAATTTTCTTTTCATATATTACAATAAGAAATTTAAAATTTTAGGATGAAAGTTTAACAAAGATTTAATAGATTTTTTTTTTTTTTTTTTTTTTTTAAGAATCCAGACTCAGAGGCCAAGTTTTATTCAATAGAAAAATTGAAAAAAATTACATACAATCTCGTGTAACAAGAGGAGTTATATCATCAGGGATAGATTAAAGATTTGATAGCTTAAAATCCTTTTTGCGAATTTTTCTTTTTGTAGGTATCCATTATCCACATTAGTCATACAATTAATTGCTTCGTTAATGATGATGATGAAATCCTTTTTGCAAATTTCTCTTTTTGTAGGTATTCATTATCCATATTAATCATACAATTAATTGTTTATTAATGATGAGGAGGAGGAGAAGGTAATGAAGTTGCAATTTTTTGAGCAATTTCTCAATTTGGCAAAACCTGTATTGCCTTTTAAACTAAAAACAACTAATCTATATAATTTTTTGACAATACTAATAGTAGGGGTGTCCAAGCAGACCCGAAACCCGACCAACCTGCCTAACCCGACCGACCCGGCCCGAAAATTGGCTGACTCGACGTCGGTGACGGTTGACAGTGGGTCTCCTCCCATAAAACTTGAGACTGGCGGGTCGGTTGACGGGTTTGAGCATGAAAAACCGATTTTCAACCGTCCCGACCGGGAAACACATCGGAAAATGGTTACTATCTGTTCTTCGCCGATTTTACACTGAGATCTCGCTAGATCTCTTCGAGATCTGGTTTGATCTCATTGAGGTCTGCCAAGATCTCTTTAAGATCCGGCCTAATCTCGTTGAGATCGGCCAAGATCTCTTTGAGATCCTGTCAAATCCAGCAAAAACCAGAGATTTCAACGAAATTCGGTGACAATTTCTGCAAAATCCGGTGATTTACACAATCCGAAATCGACCGATACCCGATTGGCGAACTGCGGACATCCAACCACCCGAACCGCTGCCGTTGGCAAGTCGGCGGCGGGTTCAGGTTTAGGAGACCCAATCTGGTCTGGTCAGTTCCGGGTTGGGCACAAACCCGACCCAGACCGACCCGTGGACAGCCCTAACTAATAGGGTAAAATGAAATATTGATTCATTTGGAATTATGATAGTTCAAAGTTTTAATTGAAGTAGTGGGTCCAATTAGCTTAAAGTTGGTGTGTTGGCTTGATGATTTGATCATCATTGAATGAATACCATATGTTGATGAAATTCTATCCCATCTTAAAAAAAAAAAAAAGTTTTACCTAAAGTAACACATTTATATCCATAGAAATTTAATCTCTTCTTCTGGGTGTGCTTGATAATTTAATTGAAGTGCAACAAATTTGAACATGCATTCGCTAAGTTTAGGCCCATTCAGCAGAATGAGCTAGTAATGAAGCCTGGACCAGACTTGTTGTCACTATGTTGCAAATGGGTGGAGCTAGCTGGGCCTGTAGATATAGGCAATTAAACAAAACATTTAGCCCACAAAAATATAGACTTGGGAATCTCACACCCAAATGCCTTTGGGCTAAGGCCCTTGCAGGTATGATTCTAACATGTTGAGCCATCACCATCAGGCAAATTCTAATTATACATCCTCAACATTTTTTTCAATCTTAATAACAAAGGGAATTCTTTTCCTCATGATCTCGTTAGTTGTTACACTTTCATCAAATTTCCATAATTACATTACATCATTATTAGCACTACATTTGACTTTGTTAAACCCTTGTTTGGTCAGAGTCTACTTGAGACAAAAAGAGAAAATAGCTTAGATTCATATGAATTTGGCCTACTCGCGCGTTTGTTAAGGTCAATTGAACTATTTTTGCTTTTTTCTTCTTTCTTCGATTCACATAGGCAAAAACAAAAACAAAAAAAAAGGCTCACAATGGCATTTACATTATTATTTAGGTAACACTTGCAGAACTTAATGGATTACGAAATCTGTTCCAGGAGTTCTTTACGTTTGGGATGAGAAGTTGACTTTTTTGTTTTTAGAGAGAAGGGGATGGGAAGTTGACATTATTACTAATCTTTGGTGAATAAACTTTACGTTTGTTCTGAATGATATCAATTTTGAAAGTGAATATCTATTCGAAATTACAGACCAGTTCAGTAAATTAATTTAAAAATTGAAATGGTAGATAACTTTTAAATAAATAATTAAATATTTTCATCCTAAGATAAAAGTGACCTAGGGGGAAAAAAAATTAATGAAGTGGGATGATAAAACAACTTATCCTACATAACCCAGTCCTGCTTCATCCCATGCGAATTTTTCACGCCCCAAAGAATTGACAAGGCAAGGACGGGTTTTATTTGGCCTTCCCACCCCAAATGTATATTTACATATTTTATTTAATATAATATTGAGTTTATATATACATGTAATCTAATTTGTTCTAAACACATGCGCGCTTCCGAGCGCGCGCGTGTACACACACATATATATATATATATATTCTATTATTATTTTCAAAAACATTGTCTCTACCTCTCTCTTAGTACTCTTCATCTTTTTATGCTTCATCTTTCTCTCATTAATGTCAAAGTCATCTCATTAAGATTAGTAAAACATTTTCAACTTGCTCCAAACTTGACGTACCCCGCTATCACCTTACCAAGGGTGTTAATTAGAGTTAGCGTGTCATGTCACGATAGGAGTATTTGGCGTGTCATGTCGCGGTAGGAGTATTCGGCTAAATGACTCAACCTAAACTTGACACATTTAATAATCGTGTCATTACCCTTCAACCCTAACACAACTTGTTAATAAAGCGGGTTGACATGATACAACCCACTTGACATGCTTAATAAACGGGAGTTGACAGGAAAGTGACACGACCCATTTCAACCAATTTAATATTAAACAGGTTGGGTTGACATAAATTAAATCCATTTAACTTGCTTCGAAAAAGCACCTGATTAATATTTTTTTTTAAATTTAATAAACAACAAATTTAATACAAACTAAGAACATCAAAATACCTATTAAACATACAATTTGAAAGTTAATAATAACATCAAATCCTTTAAATACTTCGTCCAAAAATTCAAAATAATATCAAATTACTTAATAAACATTAAGTCCATAATTTAGTACCATCCATCTAGAAATAAGTTATTTACATCCCAAAAGAAGTGCATACACTTTAACCCAAATTCAAAATAACATGGTTCAACAAAAATATAACATCTATCTAGAAATAAAATCTTTAAATCCCAAAAGAAAAGCATACATTTTAACCCAAATTCAAAATAACATGATTCAACAAAAATATAACTTCCAAAAAACTTGCCAAATGCTAAGTATCAATATTGAAAGAGTTGGAGCAACCAATATACTAATCATGACTATAACTATAAGTATCATCCATAGATTCTTTGTTGATGTCCAAATTCATAACTTCTTCCGCAAGCTCATCCAATTTCATTTGTTGATGTCATGTAGGGTTTTTAAAGTTTCAACTTACAATTATATCACTTATAAATGAATATTTATTTATTATATCAGTTAAACGGGTTGGATTAAATATGTCATTTTAGGTTGAAACAAATAAATTGACGTATCAAATATGTCATAAGTAGATAGGTTAACCTGCTTATGACACATTTTTTATCGTGTCACTTTTAGGTCAACTCTTTATGATCCAAACCCACTAAGGCTCAACCCTAACTCGTAAAAAGCCATGTTGTATTCATACATTTTTTATCGTGACACTTTTAGGTCAACTCTTTATGATCCAAACCCACTAAGGCTCAACCCTAACTCGTAAAAAGCCATGTTGTGTTCATGGGTCGTGTCACTCATTGACACGCAAGTTTTTTTCCACCCTGGAGAGGAAACATGACTGGTAACACGTTGGTCAATATATTTCGCTAACACGTTCAAGTCCAAAGTAAACTCTATCGTAATACCATCCATTTGTTAGTTTAATTTTTAAAGTCAAAGTCCGAGTTTAAAATTGAATTGAATTTGAAATTAGATGATCTTTTTGGAATAAAATCATAATTCAACTTCTGGAAGAAAGATTGGCTGTAAAGGTAAAGAATTTGGCAAAATAAAAATGTATCAAGGCAGGGAAAAAGAAGAAAAAGAGAAAAACAAAAATTTATTTGAAAAAAGGAGGCCAAAGGATTATCAATTTTTTTTTTTTTTGGGGGGAGATCATGGGAGACCTATTCAATGTACGGGTTATATCAAGTGATATCACACCCTTTCTTTCCTTAAACCCTCCAATATTTGATTAAAGATAAGATTTGATACATGATTTGAGTACAAAAGATTTTACCAACTGACAATTTGCACTTTCAAAAGCTAAATCATTTTAGTTATTGTAGAATTGAAGAAAAATGAAATTGATGACATGATGCGTAAGATCAAACCCAAAAAAAAAAAAAAAAAAGAGAATTGAAACAAATGACCATGTAAATGGAGGTCATATTCACAAATATGACAGGTTCAAATTTATCAAAAGCCCATGTTGGAACAAACCCATTTTCAGCACAATGATGAAAAGCATGGCATAGAAAAGAAAAAAAGAAAAAGAAAAAGGAAGACTTGGGTTAGCATGTTATTTCCACCATATTCCCCAAATATAACAATGGAGCCCCAGCAAAAATTGTTGAGATTGAGAAGGGGATCAATGAAATGTTTCTGAATTCACAGCCAACCCTCTTGTCAAAGTTGGCAAATATAAGATGTGGATGGCATAGAATGGAGACAATTCTATAGTGGTTTGGTTTCTATTTGCTAATGGGAATTGCTGGTGGTGCTGCTGACGGCTTACATTACAATGGACCATTGTGCGGCTCCATAGATTCCCTTTGAGTCAAACTATCTGGATTGTGTTTGCTCAATGGCTAGCATTTCTATCCTATAAATGTCTTTATTTACACTTAATTTCTCAAAGGCATTATATTATTTACTTTTTTTCTTATTAAATTTATAATTTCTTATAGTTGCAAGTAGGTTTCCTTCACATCTGAAAGTTTTAGCATTCTTTTTGTAGCTTAAAAAATCCACCCCTATCCCCCACCACCCACCACCCACTCTTAACTCCCTCAGAAACTGTAATAATAAGTGTTTGATGAGTTCGTTTTGTTTGTACATTTTTGAAGATAACAATTGCAATTGACGTCAGAAAGAGAGGTGTTTAAGCATTTCTGTCCCTGGTTTTATTCTTTAAATATAGGTAGACAAGATCTTTTAGATCCATTATATGGTTAGTGCTAAATACACTGTCAAATACCCCGAAATTTGTTTTGTTTTTCTTCGCTTACTTTTTCATATAGCTAACATTATTACAATTAGATTAAACCCTTATAACTCAACTAGTTTGTATTTTTTAGTGTTTTTTTGTTTTTGTTTTTTGTTTTAGAGAATACTAAGTATTTTTTAGTGTTTTCAACAAAGATATCCGTGGTTATAGTGCACTTCTTGTTATTATTAATATTATTTTAATTTTACCTTATGACCACACAATTAACAAAAATGAGCTAAAATAAGATGCTACGTATGCTAAAAATATTGGACTATTGGTGAATCCAAACTTTTTAAGAACTAGAGCTAAAAATGTCCCTATATGCTTTTTCTTTGAAATATCATTTACTTTCCATTCATATAAAATAATTTACGATATATACCTACATAATTAGCACTATGGGTTCAGGATATCGGAAAATTAATGCATCCAGCACTCAATTGTTTTTCCTATCATCATATAAGGTGATGAATGATAGAACATATATGAGAACTTGACCTAAACCTAGTAAAATTGGACTCCAATCCGTTAACCTAATCCAACACATATAGTGGCGGCTTCAGGAATTATTTTTAGGGTGGTTGCTAAGAAACTTAAATTATACAAAATTTAATAAAGAAATAACTTGAATATGTCAATATCACCAAAAAAAAAAAAAACACACACACACACACACGCGCGAAAATACATGAAGTGTTATCATTTTTTTCTACTAACAAAGAGAGAAAAATAAAAGGATTGATTAGAGAATTGAGAATGCTGAGATGATAGAAATAAAGTAAGAGAATTGAAATGATAATAGAGAATAGAAAGAAAATCGGATGATGTTTGCTACAACCATGAGTTGAGTTGCTAAGGAAAGCAAATTTATGGCCACTGCGAAGCCAAAAAGAGAATAACTGCCGGCGTTGTCATGGTGAACTCATGACTACAATATTTTTCTTGAGGGGCTAGAATTATTTTTGGAGTAATGTTACATCTACAACATTAAAAAAAAAAAAAAAAAAATCTTATACAACAATTTTTTATTAGTGGTTTAAAAAGTGATGTCAATATTGGATCCAAATTAGAATTAGTAACCGATTTTCGCTTATCTCATAAGATTTGTTATGAAATTATTGTAAAAATATTGTGAATGTAACATTATTCTTATTTTTATTGAATCAAAATTCTTGAAATTCTCAAATTAGGGTGGTCAAAATAGGTTATATATATATATATATATATATATATATATATATATTTGCAAGTGTATATATACATTTCCTGGCAAGTCAGGGTAGTCCTGTGACCACCATGAGGAACACGTAGAGCCACCTTTGAACGCGTAGGGGAATAACTTGAATTGTAGGAAAAAGGTCATCAACACGTGTCTAGCCCGTTGAAATGCCAGGTCGAGTTGAGCCAACCTATTTAACGCATGTGATCTGTAGGGTCAATTTTTGCAGCCCAAGCCCAAGGAGGTATGGATTTTGAGCCCACTGAACCCAAGACAATAAATTTGTAGAGAATGGGTGAAAGAGCTAGGCTAACAATGAAATAACAGTATTAAACAGCAATGTTTGTGGATGAATTTGTATTAATATGTGCTCGGACAGATGTAAATGCAACGTCCGAAGAGGTGTTTTTCATTCATAAACTTGGGTTACAATTCTCGGGGCTACAGTAATGGAGTACACTCTTTTATACTTCTGATTTTCGATGCCTTTCTATCAGAGGCACCCTTCTCTTATATAGTACTTCCTTCCTACATCTTCACCGTCCACTTGTTCATCATCTAGACGCCCACTTGAGTGCATGTCCCATCATACTCCCCCTTTAGCCTTGTGTGAGTGGCGGTAGCTGAGAATGCACTGTTCAGGGGTCTTCTCCACATAAATGCGGCCAGGAAGGTAGGTGCAGTGCATTTAATGCGGTGGTTGAAGTCTGTCTCCTTGATATTTCTCTGTTCCTGTTATCTTCATGCGTGTCCGAGGCTCATTTCCCTCCTGACATGATCACTTGAACCTCCCATACACCTGTCGGGTCAAACTTCTTCGGGTCCGAGGATATTGGACTCCTCGGACATATGAACATCTCCTCGGATAGTACACGTGTTCATCCCCAGACATTCTCCTTTTACATGGGCCTCTGATTGAATGTCTTCATCTCCTCGGACGAACAGTGTTCCTCATATAGGGCCTTGGGCCCAATACGTTGGGTTGGGCTTTTCTCCCCCCACATGATCCTTTAAGCTTTTTTTTTTATTATTATTTTTTTTATGATATAAAATAAAAATTCTACTCTAACATAATCTAAATATATATATATATGTGTGTAAAACTTCCTTCTGGAGACTTGAACTTTGGCCCTTACTCCCCCACATCTCACAAGTACTTATACTTGTGAAATAATCACCACACCAAAGGTGCGCGATGGTATCCTTTAAGCTTTCATATAACCACAGTTGCTTCTAAAAGAACTTCTAACATTGATTCACGACATATAGTATTTATAGTGATGATATAGTGTGCTTAAAAAAAAAATATTTATGGTCAACAACATTTATTTTATTTTTGTGGTTCATTTATGGTGATGATATCATTAGTAAACTATAAATTATATAAACTTAAGAATTTATATATTATTTAAATTTTGGTATTTTGTTATTTGTTCTTTTATTTGCTTGGAAAAGAAGACAGACAATATAATCATATTTTTAGCTTAAACGCAATTTGACCTATAACTTAATAAACCTAAGGCAACGGGTTTGCTAAGTTTATACTTGTGTAGTTAAGTGATATGATTTATTTAAGAGGAGTGCTACATCCACAACATTGTCACAACAAATCATAGGCGGTTAGTTGTTATTAGTTCTAATTTGAACGTATCACTGAAATTACATTTTTATCTTACTAATAACAATCTGCTACTTAGAATTTGTTATAAAATTATTGTGAAAATATTGTAAACATTGTATTTCTCTTAGTCCGCTGTCTAAAAAGGATGAGGCCACTTGGTGTCTTAAAAATGGGCTTGGGATGGCGAGCTTGTTAGGATATTAGTTTGGGCCTCCTCATCTCTTTTGTATTTTGGTAGAAATTTTTTTTTTTATTAAATTTCTTATGCTAGGGTTTACTGAGGACTGAAGTGGACAGAAATATAAATCAACAAAATATGTTGCGAGGGAAGTCGGTCCACTAGGTAACAAAAGAAGAGCCACTGAAATCAACAACAAAAAAAATGAGACGACTCCATCATGGTTGATGGAGATGTAAAAGGTGAAAGCATGAAAATTTCCACCTTTTGACAAATTATAAAAATATGTATATATATATTTATATCAAAGTCAATATTTATTATTTAAGGATCGAAAGCAATAATGACTTTATTTATTTTTCCTCCAACTTAATGAGTCAATGTAAAAGGCCACGATCTTTCTTCTGGAAGCGTTTTGAAAAACATGGCTCTTGTCTTGTGCTGGAAAATATGAATTTTGATATCGACCAGTGCAAGTCGTTGTTCAATATTATACAAACCATTAAATATTTTGGTGCTCTTTTTATTATTATTTATTTTTGGATAAATATTTTGGTGCTCATTACATGAGAGTATTTTGGTTCTCATTACATGATGGTATATATGTCTGATCAATGGGAAAAATAAATCAGAAGAAAACAAATGTTGTATCATTACTTTATACAATATGCTCTCAACTCGAGTTTGATTATGTACAAATACCGTGGAAATTTGAGTGGTGAGCTCATTAATCTGAGACGAGATATAAACCTAAAAATTTTAGGTTCATTGGATGTGTACCAATGCAAGTCGTTGTTAATATAAGAATTCCATTAAATATTTTGGTTCTCATTATGTGATAGTATGTCTGACTAGGGGAAGAAGAAGACATATATTATATATTATGCACTTGAGTTCAATAATGTAAAATCCTATGATAATCTAAGTGTGGGCTAATTGGTTTGAAACATGAGTTTGTGACGTAAACTCAAAGATTTCAAATTCAATCTATCACACTATTGATTTATGGGCTCATTAAATGTGCACTAGTGCAAGTCGTTGTTCAATATAAGAACCATTAAATATTTTGGTTCTCATTAACATGATAGTATGTTTGACTCAAAAAAAAAAAAAAAAAAAAAAAAATATATATATATATATATATATATATGTTATGTCATTATTTTATACAATATGCACTTGAGTTCAATAATGTAAGAATCCCATGGTAATTTGGGTGGTGTGCTCATAGGACTGAGTCATGACCTAAATCTAAAGATTTTAAGTTTAATTTATCACACTATTGGTCTATGAGATTTTTCAGGGTGTCGGATGTCTCATGGAAAATGGGTGGAATAGTCTAGCCAAAGATTGAGACATCACTTCCTTCTATGTAGTTTTGAATTACCTCTCTTAGTTTATGTGTAATTATATGATTTTTATTTATCTATTGATAATTGAGGGTAAGAGAATTTGAACGCTAGATGCCTCCATTAAAAATACTATGAAATATTAGTTGAATTATAGAGCTTTTGGCAATAATTTGATATACCTTAATATCTCAAATAACTCTCTCTCTCTCTCTCTCTCTCTCTCTCAAATAACTAATTTGTGTAAAAGTTAAAGTAACACATGCACGCGAGCACACATAAATACATATTATAATATATATATATATATATACACACACATAACATGGTGCCTATTTAGCTGATAAAATAGTACCATTACCATAAGAAGAAGATTCACGTTAAATCTTATATGAACTTCCTTAAATTTTGTAAGAAAAAAAAATCATTTTGTATTGATTTAGAACCACATGATTAGGCGTATAGAATAAATTCATATGATACAAATGCTAAACAAAAAAAAATATGGAAATAATCGTTCAAGTGAGGACCAAGTTGTATTCTAATGTAACAAAAGCTTAGACATGGAATTTAATCTCATACAGGTGTAAGTCATATAGACATATATGGACATGAAATTCATTCTAGTTCACGTATAGACAGAAAATTGTATCCATTCCATACCGCAGGTAATATATTTACATATACATATACTTTATTTTTTGGTTATAGAACTGAGACGACAATATTTAAGTAAACAAAGAAAAAGATAAGAGCACCATGTATACAGCTCAGCATCTAACAACAGGTGTGAATTATATACATAAAATTTGATCCGATCAATTCGAATCTTATTAAGTTTTCCTACGTATATACTCAATTTTTTTTTGGACAGAACTGATACTATGATACGAACTTAATACATATTCTTAAATGGCAAATTGTTACGTGTTGTTATTGGTGGGGCAAAAACGATATTTTAATGGTAAATTCAAATCTTAATCAATAATAATTAACCACTTATGATTTATTGTGAAAGTATTGTAAACATAACATTTCTCTAAATTTATGTCTATGATTTACACATATAAGTAGATGTTGAGAGAGAGATTAAATTGTATGATGCCTCGGTACGTGTACCTGGGAAAATTTAGAAAAGCAATGGAACTGCAAAAGGGATTTGAAATGAGACCGAGTGCAGGTGACTTTTCTTAACAGGACATAAGCTCTATTAAGAAAGAAAAAACTCAGTCCACCCAAGATAAACTAATGGTGGTTGGCCAGGAAGTTGCTGATGGTTAAATTAGTAAACTAATGGGAGAGATTAAAGTAATAGTAACAATGTTAGGATACTTATGGAGTAAGGGGGACTCAATTTGACCGGAAATATTCCCCTTAAAGCCTCTGTTAGTAGGCTTGCCAGCAAGTTGTTTCCTTAGATCGACCGACGAGGCGTGTGTCAAGGTAGCAACCCCAAATTGTAGGCGGATGGAACATGGCCAATTGCATAAAATGAGATCAATGGTTAATTGGTGGGGGCATAATAAATGTTGATTTGAGGGACGTTAGTGGCGCTCTGTAGGCAAATTCTTATCAGTTATCAGTATCCAGGATTCTAAAGATTTATGTAGAAAACGTATTTCCTTGAGTGAGATTTTATTGTTTCTAATTGCTAGTAATAGTTTTAACAATGTTTTGAAGGTTGTGACTCTTCAATTATGACCTTTCAATAGTGCCATTTAATTGGTGTTTCTTCTATTTCTTTTTTCCCTTCAATTTATATAATCATATTCAGTTTTTAACGAGGGAATATACATAAAGTGGCTAGAGTTTATTAGGGAAGAGAAATGTGAAGGTGAAAAAATAAAAAGAAAGAGAAAGAGATGAGAGAAATAAAGTGGGAGTGTATGTGAGGTAGATTTTTGCAACATGATAAAGTATATAAATATAATATATATAGGCGGGCGAGTCTAGTTGTGGCGGGTTAGAAAAATCTCAATCCGTTATTCAATCCGACCCACTAAATTATCTATCTAACTCACCCAACCCAACCCATCTCACTTAATGGACCCGCATGGGTTGGGTGGGTTGATGAATCAGATGGTTTTTTTGCATAACACCATCTATCATAATAAAATGATGGCAACTACACAATGGGAGAAAAAATAGTGATAGCAATGGAGCAAATTAAGGCTATAATTGTTTTACAAGCCCTTTGTTTCATCAAATATGTGGGTGTCAGTTATATTATAATAGAAGGTAATTCACTACAGATATTCCGAGCATTTTGAATGGAGATGCTCAACCTATCCTTAATGCATGGGTCATGGCTTTTATTTTATTCTTTTTAGTGTCTAAAGCTCTTTGAGCACCACTAATTATTTCCCTAGATGTGTGGTCTTCCCATTCCACACATACCAAGCAATTACAAGAAGACCTTAGGACCTTATGTCCCACACACTCCATTCCCATATTTCTTGGGAGTAGTTACAAGATGTTAGCCAGTTTTAAACTTAGGATCTCATAAATTTTATAAGTTCTTAGGAATCATTATATCAACCCCTTGAGATTAATGGGTAACTTCTTGGATAAAGCAAATCAGCTCTAGTAACCTTGACTCAGTGGGAAACCCACACACTTAGAGAGGGATGACAATGTAGCAGCTCATGGATTGACTAAATATGCTAGACAAGCCAAAAGTTTTTGTTTGGATGAGGATCCATTCCCTTTCTTATCTCAACATTAGGGTTATCAATGGTTGGCTGGTGTCAAGTTTGGGGTCAAACTAGCAACCAACCCAATCACATAGGGTATGCGACTCATTGCCAACTACGAGTATAGGAGCCATCAACTGCCATGGCTTGGTTGATTCAGCAATCAGACCAGTCGAAGCCACCTTGAACTTGTTGGCATCAACAAATGTGACAAAGTTGAGATTTCCGATCAAGACCTTTCCAGAATTGACGGGAATCTTGCCATGTCTAGCAAAGATTTCAATAGATCAGTGGTATATAGGATTAAGAATGGTGGAGATCGGAGAAGAGACAAGGACAAGAATGACAAGAATGGTGGTTTTTGGTTGAATTGATCGAAGTTAGATTTCAGGTGAAGGGAACTGTCACTTAGTTGGAGATCATTAAGTTTTGTTGGCAAAGACTAGTTGTTGATTGTCAAGTTGGTTGGATCAGTCGAACTCTCGTTCGGGTCCCTTTAGGTCGGGCAATTACGTCAAGTTTCTTGGGTTTCATTGTGTCATATCTCAGAACTTGTGCATGTACACACACATAAATCCTTGATATCATAATTGTAATTTTATAATGTTTCTACGTAATTATTTTTTTAGTGTAAACGTTTCTATGTAATTAGTTATTGAAGCTTAAATCTAATATCCCCCACCTTTCTACAAAATGTCTGATTAGTTGATTAGTTGAAGGTTGAGTTTAAGAAATTTCCCCTCCTTGTTTCTACTTTGAATACAATTTTTATGTATCATTTTTTGTGTTCTACTTTATGTTGCACCAATTATAATAAGTCATATGTTTAATTTTTTTTACAAATTTAATTTTTAGCTATTATATAAAAAAATAAAATAAATATATAATAAGTCGTGATTAATGGGACACAAAAGATGATGATGATGTTGAGAGGATTTGTATACTTTCCATCATGTGAGATATAGTATTGAACGTCAATAAATTAATACTCGCTGCAAACTGCATGATTGGGGTAAGACTTCTCTGTATTATATACTGCTAGGACCTGCCAAGATTTTCAAACTCATAATGTGCACTCAAGTATAATATAACATTCAGGGGAAAAAAAAAAGGCATTATAGAACTTCTAAAATTACATCATGCACATAATTAAGTATTTTAGGTGTTGAATTCACACTAAACTACCTTATTCTATCATTATATAAGGTTGAACATCGGTTGAAGATGACAAAACAATACTATTTTTTGTTCAGGTGATCATCAAGTTGATAGAGTCAATGCATGTGGAGACAATATTATTTCATCTATACGTATTATAAAAGATATATCAATTGCGTAGCCAAAGATAAAATATAGATGTGTTAGAAATTATTTCAAAAAAAAAAAAAAAAAATACAGACTATGGAAGTTTCTTGATTTGGTTAATTTATACTATACTTTAATGTATATAATTTAGTCATTGAAGGTGTAGTCCAAGATCTTGAAATCTTTTTCTGTTACATGTAATTGAATGTGTATTAGCAAAAATAGTAAACAATATGATTTTCAAATACTATGTTGAATAGGGTTCACGCGACAAGCACAATTTGAGGCCAAGATTGTTGAAGATTTTGCCAAGAAACTTCAAAGTTAAACAACTTGCACATAGTTAAGTATTTTTTAAAATGACAAAGTTTAGTTACAAAACTCGTTGTAGCCTAAGACTAAAACTTTACCCAATAAAATAAATGTTATTATATATTTTGAAAATCTAACCGTTGAATTGCATGTTCTACATGCTCTTAATACACATGCCAAATTTTGTGTCAATCGGATATTATTTACTATATGATCTATAAGCCTATATATTATGCATAATTTTAAATTACAAAAACTTGCAATTTAAATAATTTATTGATGACATAATTATTGATCTTTAATTTTTTAGAAATTTTGCAAATATGAACAATATAAGAAAAAGATGTAATCCAATGTTGAATTTCTCAAAATTCATCCCCAATAAAAAATATATTGAGTAAGGTTGTAGTCTTAGACTACAATTAATTTTGTAGCTAAACTTTGTCATTTTCTCAAAAAAAAAATAAAAAAATAGAGAGCATTACTCATGATAGAACTTCATAAATTAGAATATGCATATAGTTGAAGTCTATAAGTGTGCAACTAATATTGTTTTAAAACATATTTAATTAAATTAATCATGTAAGGTTGAGGAGTTGTTAAAGAAGACAAAGGGATTGAAAAAGAGTGGGTGGGTCAAGGCAAAAATGGATTGTGGAGATGGTGGCTTAGGAAGGTTTCTCCACTTACAAAAAAATGAATGATGATAGGTTTGAATTCTAATATGGGATATTATTATGTGAGTGGAAATGAAAGCTTTTCTATGCCTTAATTAATTACAACCGAGGTTCTTTTTAGTCTCTTAGATAATATTAATTTACTTAATTTATTGGATAGTTCCCATCCACCCTTGGTGGTGTTGGATGCAATTATGTACCTAAAAACCATTTACCTCTGTCTCATGATATGCCACAGTGGCTTATTTTCCACGTGTCAGCATTCCATTGCAAATCAAAAAGAGCATAAATTTACGAGAATAAACTCTGGTGTGTCTTGACCAAAAAAAAACTCTGGTGTGTCTGTGCATATATTACACCATTGTTTAGTTTTAAATATACTGTCTTTTGGAGTTAAGGGTCCTCTCTTTTCACCCCAAAAATGCTCTATTTCAATATTTATCATTTTTTTTTTCTAGCGAAAGTGTAAAAATATTAGAAAGGGGAAAAGAGTGTTTTTTTTTTTTTTTTTTTAAATGCTAAAAGGATTCCCAGTTCCCCAATAAATGATATCAAGTTGCAGAATTTTGACGTGTGTCAAAAGATAAGATAGGGTGACAAGTTCAGATAAGAATTTTATTAAGGAGAGAAAAAAAAAAAAAAAACATTTTAAGAAGGTTGCAACAAATTTAACATATTAGGAAAACAATAAAAGATTTTTCATTTTGAAGTTTGGAAAATGTGAAAAATAAAATTGTTCTAATAACAGTTTACAACCTTAACAAGATTTAAAAAAAAAAAAAAAATTTAAAAAAAGTTGTATGTATTGCTTAAATGAAAAAGATGTCCCATCCTTTCAAACAGGACTGCAGCAAAAGGGAAAACAAGACGTGAGAAAATTCTTCTAGATTAGCAACAAAGGAATTTGAGATATGAGGAATTTTTGGACCATGAGAAATTCTTGTAGCTGACTTTGTTAAAGTAAGAAAGTTCATGTAAATTGTGCATACAAATTCTCACTTATTAAAAACCAGGTGCTATTGTCATACTCATACCTGGTTTGGAATCAGATAGATAGGTCCCAATGTAAACCTCTCCTTCCATTTAGCGGTCAAAATAATCAAAAGTCAGCGCAAAGGAGGGCCTAAAACTCTCACACTGTATTAAATGACTAATTACTTAAAATCTTCAACCACCCCAACTTACTTATTTAATAAATCCCATTATTTGGAAGCAAAGAAAAATACCAAAACAATTAAAGTCAAGCAGAGAGAGAGAGACAGAGAGTAGAGTAATCGGGAAACCTCTGAGTTGACAAAGGACAATAGACATGCAATAATGAATCACCACGTGTCGGTCAACCCTTGCTTCCCATTTAATCTTCTCGACTCGATCCAACGGCGAATATGGCACGCTTTCCCAAGTCATATTTATGGGGCTTTCCTCTTTGACTTTTTTTTTTTTAGATCCCAAACCCAAACCCAAACCCCTCCCGAAAATACTTATTGCTGGTACTTTGTTGTTGTTTTTTCACAACACTAAAAAACAAAAACCACACACGCGCTCTCCACCGCCAAGAGCATCAAACACGCACGCGCGAACAGAACAGATTCATTTATACTCATGTGGGCCCCCCACACACACTCCTTAACAAAATCAACTTTCCACTTGCAACTAATCGTGCACTCCACGCTCCTCCAATGAACGTAATCCACATCATTAATCTAAACCCAAACCCCCCCCCCCAGAGTTTACTTAAACCCCACCACATAGTCAACGCCTCCACCCAAAACTTAAAAAAAGCACAATATAAATTTAAATAAAATAAAAAAAAACACACACCAAAAACACACCCAAAAAAAAAAAAAAATGCAAACTAAAAAGCTTTTTCTTTTTCATTTTTTTAAACTCATTTCTCATTTCAAAACCCATACCTCCAAAGTCAACGCTTCTCTCTCTCTCTCTCTCTCTCTCTCTCTCTCCAACCTCTTCTTCTTCTCAGCTTCCTTTCTCTCTTTTCAGAATCCGCCATGAAATATCACAGATAGCAAATTTGTTTTTTCCAAACAAATACCCAAAAGAGAGAGACAGAAAGTAAAGAAACAAAGAAGCTTCGGTTTTTTTTTTGTTTTGTTTTTTGTTTTGCTGTTGTTGTTACAAATTTTATTATTTTTTTATTATTTTGTTCTTGTTTAAGATGGGAAACGGAATCGGAAGGCTAACAGTGTGTTTCACCGGCGAAGAGGGTCGGCGGAAACACCATGAAATACCGGTATTACTATCGGACCCATCAGACGAGGGTCTGGGCCACTCGTTCTGCTACGTGAGACCCGACCCGACTCGTTTGTCTTCATCCAAGGTTCATTCCGAGGAGGAAACGACGACGTTCAAGACTATATCGGGAGCTTCAGTGAGCGCGAACACGTGGACCCCACTTTCCACAACCATCGTCGACTTGTACTCGTATCACAGCATAGACAGAGTCGCCGCCGCGTTTGAGAGCTCCAATTCCTTCGCTTCCATCCCTTTACAGCCAATCCCCAGAAATTTATCGGGTCCGATGGTTTCGTACGGAATACCCGGATCCGGCCCATTAGAAAGAGGGTTCTTATCGGGCCCGATCGAGCGCGGATTCATGTCCGGCCCACTCGACCGCGCTTCTGGGCTTTTCTCCGGCCCAATCGATAATAAGTCTTATAACGGCGGCGGCGGTGGATCCGATAACCACTTCCAGAGAAGCTTCTCTCACGGTGCTGGGTTTGGACTCGGGTTCGGGTCTGGGCCATTCAGGCCCAGATCGAGGAAAGGGAAACTCATTCGGGTTTTACAGAGAGCGTTATCGAAGACCCTGATTTCACGAATCGGCGGTGGGCAACAGAACTCGATTGTGGCTCCGATCAAAGGCGGTGGGCTGAAAGACCCAGATTGGAATTATAATGAGAAGCAACAGCACAATGAGAATTTGACGGTGAATAGCGTGAATTTCTTGAGCAGCGATGGTAGTTTGGAAGACGATGAATCATTGGAGAGTCAGAATCTACAGTGGGCTCAAGGGAAAGCAGGGGAGGATCGAGTACACGTCGTCGTTTCGGAGGAGCATGGGTGGGTTTTCGTTGGGATTTACGATGGGTTCAACGGTCCAGATGCTCCGGATTATTTGTTGTCCAATTTGTACTCTTTTGTGCACAAAGAGCTCAAGGGCTTGTTGTGGGATGATGGGTTCGAATCAGCTACAACAACAACAACGACGACGATCGGTAGTACTACTGCTGGTGGAGCTGCAGGTGCCCCTGTTTCTTCTTCCTCCTCTGTTTTTGATGAAGATTCCGACCAAGATTGCGCGAGGAATCGGACGGGTGGTGATGCTTGTGCTCACTGTGTGGTTGAGGAGCAAGAGAATTATCCGTGCCCAAGTGGGGATGATTCGAATTCGGATTTGGATTCGCCAAATCCAAAGCGAAAACGAGGTAGGAATTCAAAGAGTAAGTACAGAGGCAATGCGGCGAAAAAGTGGGAAGAGAATCAGAGGAGGTGGAAGTGTGAATGGGATAGAGAGAGAGTGGAGCTGGACCGGAGATTAAAGGAGCAATTGAATAAATCCGGGTCGCCATCGGCTTCCTCAAAAGCGATCAATCACGCCGATGTGTTGAAAGCTCTGTCACAAGCTCTGAGAAAAACAGAGGAGGCTTATTTGGAGATTGCAGATAAGATGGCTGTTGAAAATCCTGAGTTGGCGTTGATGGGTTCGTGCGTACTGGTGATGCTAATGAAGGGTGAGGATGTGTATGTGATGAATGTGGGTGATAGCAGAGCCGTGTTGGCCCAGAAGGCCGAGCCGGATTATTGGTTGGGGAAGATTAGGCAGGATTTGGAGAGGATCAATGAAGAAACAATGCATGATTTGGAAGGTTTGGACGGTGATAGACCCTGCACGATTCCAAGTCTGACGGCTTGTCAGCTCAGTGTGGATCATAGTACCAGTGTTGAAGAGGTATTATATAGTTCAAAGTTTTAAAATTTGGTTTTGTTGTTTGAAATTTTAGGTGATTGAAGCCTTTTTATGTGCTGTTTTTGATGGATCGCGAATGATTTTTGAATTTCAGGAAGTTCAGAGAATAAAGAATGAACATCCCGATGATGCTTGTGCTGTGATGAATGATCGTGTCAAGGGTTCATTGAAGGTCACTCGGGCTTTTGGTGCTGGTTTTCTCAAGCAGGTACTTAAAGTTCATAGATTTCTTGCTTTCAACTATAATCCATTGTTAATATGGATAATCCTTTTGGCCCTGTTTATTTGTGCTTGATATTGTACATTTTGAAACATGGTTAAGGGAAACTTACACTTGATTTCTTTTGCAATACATGAATATAATGATTCAGAATGCAAGTTTGAGAAATAGGCTGGTTGTTAGACAATTCACTTGTCTTGTACCATTATGGTCATGGTGCAGGGGCATCATAATCATAACGATTGTTCACTTCAATTAGTGTTGATAACCTCTTCCTCCTAGATTTCATTTTTGTTAGCTTAATGGAGTATTTAATTCAAGGAAGATATGCCAGATTGTGGTTATGCACATGCCAGTACTATCATATCTTGAAAATCAATTCCATAGAAAGTGATTAGTCATGCCCCTGGTGGTAACAGCTATATTGTATTGATGCAATTCTGCTGTTTTATATGAAATTTTTTTAAGTGTTAGAACTAAGTTTTGATACAATCAATAATAAATTAAGCTCCCAATTGGATCAGCTCATTGTTAGAAAGTAAGCCAACTGAAACACAGTTTCTATCGTGAGGTTGCTTCAATAGAAACAGGTTGCATTCCTTTCTCCCCACTAAACTGATCGTGACGTTGAACCGGTCCTGGTCAAGATTTGTCAATGTGTTTAACTTGTTATGGCAAGACCCTTTATTTTTTTGGGGGAAAAAAATAAAGTTGTGGAACTTTTTGACAAAAATGTTGGTTTCATATTTGCTTTAGCACCTGGAAAGATCCCTGGCTAATGTCTTGTTGTTTTACTAAAATATTTATCTTCCATTTCTTACGCCTGGTTTTTTCTTGGATATTTGCAGCCTAAATGGAATAATGCACTTTTGGAGGCATTCAGAATAGATTACCTAGGAACTTCCCCTTACATAAACTGTTCCCCATCTCTATACCACCATAGATTAGGCCTAAAAGACAGGTTTTTGTTATTATCGTCTGATGGGCTTTATCAGTACTTCACAAATGAAGAAGCTGTTTCTGAAGTAGAACATTTCATCACGTTGCAACCCGAAGGAGACCCGGCACAACATCTCGTTGAGGAAGTTCTATTTCGTGCTGCAAAGAAAGCTGGTAATTTTCTTTAATTTCAACAAAGAACACTATTTATGAAAGTTAAAAATTTTGTCACTAACTTGTGGAGACTAAACATGGTGAATTTGGGTTTGATGAATTACAGGTATGGACTTTCATGAATTACTTGAAATACCACAAGGGGACCGGCGGCGTTACCATGATGATGTTTCCATAATTGTTATTTCTTTAGAGGGAAGGATATGGAAATCATGTGTATAAGTAGAGAAAAGCACCTATAGAGGACATAGAAACATCTGCTACAAAGTCAGCATTACCCTCTTTTTTTTCTTTTTCTTTTTTTGCTGTTTTTTTTCCTAGTCACCTTTGTAAACATTTGCAACAAAGCTGCCGGGACTTAGTTGTGCAATTTTGCTGGGTGATGAGGAGTGTAAAGGTATAAAAGCTGGTTCTTGTTGATTATAAACTGCCATAGAAAATTGTAACTTTCAAATAAAAAATTCCTCTTGAAAAAGGTTTTGTTCGGAATTCTTACAACTATCACTTTCTCTAATTCTTTTATCACAACCATATGGGGTTGGCAACACTTTTCTTCTCAGCATCCGCATCTTTTTCCTACCTTTTTCTCCTTGTATACAATTCACCACTTGTTTCCCAACATTTAGTCATATGAGCATGCGTTTGGCTCCAAATTAAAAAGCTAGCTTATTTTACTATTTAACTTATTTTTGTTACTATTTATGAACTTCATTGCACTTTTTGATACTATTTATAGGTCTTACTGTACTATTTCAACTAACTTTTACATTTATATATTGTACTAGGTTTTGTATTTGTAATGAAACTTTTTTCCTTTCCAGTTTGACGCTGATACATTGGTCGCATTGAAAGTCAGAAGAACTTTTGAAGCATAGGAACATATTCCATGGGCAACATACTTTCTTGTTTTTTCTTTTCTTTTCTTCCTGCCTTAATTAAACCAAGATGCTGAAGTTGGCACCTTTACTGCTACTCAAAACACATTAATCTGGTGCATCAACTAGAACCAACTATACCTACTCATTTTGTTTAGTGCCGACTTGAAGAATATATATTAAGCTTTTCAACTATCCTATAAATGATCCCCACTTTCGAATATTTGTATATCTATAACGGGTTGAACTTTAAACTTAAAACATAGTGAGAGATTTACCTATATCACTATTAATATTTAAAGTTTTAAGTAATACTGATATAGCGGTCATTAAACCAAATCACATCAGTGCAAGACGAACTGATAGGAGTGTGGGGTATCAATGCCCCTTATATTATCATGAAGCCAAGACCAAAAATAGAGACTACAATTAAGGGAAATGCATGAGTTTATAAAGCTAGAAGGCGGGAATGAAAAATATGAGCTCATAATATCTCCATGCTTTTAATAAGATCAAACTGACTCAGGCATTAGAGTAATTAGAATAGTATTACACCCATGTCATCCAAACCCCTTTTGTTTCTTGTTAGTATTCCAATGCAATAATATTAGTACCAAACACTTTGTCATACTGTTTTACGTGATAGATTGTAAGTAGTCAAGAAAAATATTAAGTCCATATGGACAAACAACGCAATCTATCATTAAAAAAAAAAAAAAAAAAAAAAGAAGGTAAAATATCATTTTCATCTTTAAACTATCACAAAAGTTCGTTTTTCGTCCCTAAACTTTCAAAAGTTCTATTTTCGTCCCTAAACTTTTCCAAACATATTGATTTTCGTCCCTCCGTCTGACGGAGTGCTGACGTGGCTTGACGAAGTGCTGATGTGAGAGGGACGAAAATCAATACATTTGGAAAAATTTAGAGACGAAAATAGAACTTTTGAAAGTTTAGGAACGAAAAACGAACTTTTGTGATAGTTTAGAGACGAAAATGATATTTTACCCAAAAAAAAAAAATATGGTTGTGGGTGTGTGAAAGTGTGTAGTAGCATTTTTGATTCCCACAATATGTCAACCATCAAACCACTTATTCGTCGTCAAATACTAACAACATGATGGAAACTAGAAATGGTACAATGCCGTAATGGAAAACTAGAAATTGTTCAATGTTTTTCAAATCCTTCTTTTGAAATTGAGAAGTAAAACTTCAAATCTTTAAGGAAAGTGATCCACGGGTCCTAACTCCTAAAAAAACTCCATTGACCAGAATGGAATTACGCATATTTATAAAAGTAGGCATTAAGTTGCCATCAATTAATTCATAACATTAAAACCTTGTGCAGAAAAATCCCATGATAAAAAAAAGTAAAACCCTTTGACCCCCAATTATGCCGCATACTACGTGGCAAAACAAGAGCCCTTTATCCTAACTGCTAGCTACTTGAATTGATACTTGATAGTAAATCATAAATGTCATGTTGTTGAGAGTGGTCGGTATCAGGCCCATACAGTAATGGAACCTGTCATTTGGTCAATTAATTTCTAACCAGCACTCATGCTCCTCTCAATTTCAACCAATCTTAACCAATTCCTTCATTCATAGGGTAGACCTACAGCATACATAATAAATCATTTGAAAATCTTTTCCTTGCCCATCCAAAAAAAAAAAAAAATCTTTTCCTTGACCCCCCTCTCAGAAAAATATAAAAGGAAACATATATATATGTTTTTTTTTGAGAAACAGAAAAATTTTAAGTGAGGTCTATTCACACAATATTTATATATATATATATATATATGTGTGTGTGTGTGTGTTTTAACTGAATTTTTCTTTGTCAGATTTTTTTTTTTTTTTTTGTGGGGGGGGGGGGGGGGGGCCGCTAGAACAAATTTCTAAAGTTAACCAAAAGCTTTTAAATAGTACTTCAGCCCAATATAGAACATTGGCTTTTGAAGTTGCCCTCTAGTACTTGGGCTGGAATTGAGTTACACATACATCAACCTTGGGCTTGCTCTTGGTTCCTTTCATTGTGCTAGTGCTTCTCAGCCCATCTGAGTTGCAGGCCAATTTTGTGTTTCATTGTTCACCTAACTCATTGACCAGAAGTGAATAAAATATATAATAGGAATAGTTGTTAGTCTGATCTCATAAAGTAGCATACACAAAGATTTCGGCAAATGATTAATACAAAACTGGGGGAGGGATGTCTTATGCTTAGTGGCCTCCCATAACATAACAGGTCAAGATACGAAATCAGGGGACAGTACCAAAATATTTTAGAACATGATTCGGAAATAAGATACGTCTGTGATACCTAATCCACCAGCAAAAATTAGTATAATTAGAGTTATCTTAATAGTTAATAGTGAGTAAATTAATGAGACACATTACAAAATTGCATTAATTCGTTATCTCTGTAACATATTTCAAGTCACTTGCCCAAGCAAGGTAGGTAAAATGTTTTACTCATTCAGCAAAAAAAAAGGTAAAATGTTTTACTCAAAAAAGAAAAAGAAAAAAGGTAGGTAAAATGTAGCTTTTATTTTAGTAAAACACAAAATTATGATAACTAATTAATGCAAACAAATCCAATGCAAGCAATAATGAAAATAAATTGTCAAATTGAAGGCTAAGTTGCTTCAAAGCATAAGAAAGATCAGCAACTCTTCAATTAAGCTACAAGGCTAAATCTGTATTATTGAATATTGATAGCCTTTTTTTTTTTTTTTTTTTTTTTTGAGCACAGGAATATTGATAGTTTGTTGGTTTTGCCTTTTCCTTTTTTGGGTAGATTTTTGTTTTTTTTTTTATTATTATTATTGTAGGGTCAGTTTTCGTAGCCCAAGTCCAAAAGGTTTGGGTTATGAGCCTAATGAACCAAAAACAATGAATTTGTAGAGAGTAGGTGAAAGAGCTGGGCTAGTTATGAATTAAACAATAGTCAACTATGGTGTTAAGAGATGTATTAACGTAGAAACACACTTCAAAAACTAAACAAATGGATGTCCGAAGAGGTGTATTATTGAGTGAAAGGTGATTACAACTCTTAGAGCTACAGTGAAGTTGTTTTTTTTTTTTTTTTTTTTTTTTTTTTTTTTTTTTTTTTTTTTTTTTTTTTTTTTTTTTTTTTTTTTTTCGATCCCCAGTTATTAGAGGTCTCTTCTCTTTATATAGCACCCTCCCCTATCATCTTCATCGTCCACTTGTTCTTCATCTAAGCATCCACTTGAGTACATGTATCATCAGGTATCTTCTTTAGCTCTCTGTGAGTGGTGGTAGCTGAGATTATACTGTTCAGGGGTCTTTTCCACATTAATGCGGCCAGAAAAGCAGCTGCAATGCATTTAATGTGGTGGTTGCAGCTTGTCTTCTAGATATTTTTCCGTTCCTATCATCTCCATACGTGCTTGAAGCCTATCCTTATCATCAAAATAATTAGAAAGATTACTTGAACCTCCCAGGTATCTGCTTGACCAAGGCTCTTTGTATCCGAGGAGAATGACCTCTTCGGACCACTAGTGACCTCTTCAGACTATACTACTCATTCATTTCCAGGTATATCTCTTCCACATGGATTCCTTCTCAAACATTTTCTTCTCTTCGGACACACAGTAATCTTCGAATAGGGCCCTAGGCCCAATACATATGGTTGGGCTTTCACCCCCCACAATTATTATTTTACAAATAAGCCCAGATTTTTTGGGTTTGATTTAGAATTTGATAGTGGAGTTTAAATTGATTAAATTCTTCTTCTTCTTCTTCTACTTCTTCTTCTTCTTCTTTTTATTTTTTTTTAATTCTAAATTTTTTTTATAATATTAAGGTTTGATTTAAAACTAAAGAAAATATATGATTTCATTTGGGACAATTATAAATTTGATGGTTTAATTTATAACTTTGAAATTTATATGACTAATTTTGAAATTAACCAAAAAATGTATAGAGTTTAAAATAAAATTTACAGTTATTTTATTCTCTTGTTGGGTGGGATTACCTGCTTAAATTCTGTGCACATTTATTGAGCAGTATCCACTTGCTCATCAAGTATAAGGTAGTAAATGCTTCATCAATAATATATTAGCTCGAATGGTACGTAACAATTGCCATTTGTCATCTCATACCTTCCTGGAAATAAGGTTATGTACTAAAGTCAGTCTAGGACCACCATTTTATCTAACACACAAGACTCTGTCAATGCCTAGTTAATGTCGAACCCCAAAACCTCACCAAAAGTTAAAAAAAAAAAAAAAAAAAGTTATGGACCTATTCAATTTTTTTTTTAATCCAAATTTTTTTTAAAAGATAATTACAAGCTAACATTGCAATTCGAACATTTTCCTCCTAAAACCTCAAGTACTTTATGCATATAAAAGTGTCAATTTATTCACAAAACCCATACAATTATAAAAAAAGAAAAGAAAAGGAAAATCCATATCCTATGATGTAATATTTCTTAATTAGGGTGTCCCCCCCCCCCATTGGTTTGAATTTTGATGCGATCTACACATAATTTTTCAATAATATATTAATAATTAATAATAGTAATAAAGAAAAGGAAAAAATTGATGACACATTGACACCTACCCTACTGTAGTAGCAATGCATAGAGAATTTAAAACTATACGTGACTTGGGCCGCTGACAATTGGTAATGCAACAATTTTGGCAAGCTGACATTTAGCCATTTTCCATGCTCTTTCTTTATTCATTAACTTTGCGTACACTTTTAATTTCATAACAAGATAAGATATTAAGTTTGTGATTGGATGTTTATCCAAACAAAAAAAAAATTATGATTAGAGCAACATTTTTTTTTAATAAAGATTAGAGCAACATTATTGATCCATCATTTAGACTACTTTTTGTTATGTATCAATCACTAATACTTTAACATGTTGTAAAATAGATAAAGTTTGGCCAAATTTAGTTATAGCCTAATGTTACAACTTTATTCAATATCTTTTTATTAGATATGAATTTTGACAAATTCATCATGGATTAAATTTTCTTCTTATATTCTCAATACTTGCAAAATTTACAAAAATCAAAGATCAATAAGACAATAACTATATCATCAATCAATTATTTAAATTGCAAGTTTTTGTAATCTAAAATTATGCATAAAAAATAAGTTTATGGATCATATAGTAAATAGCATTTAATTGACACAAAATTTGACATATTTGTAAGTAAAAAACATGTAATTTAATGATTAGATTTTCAAAATATGTAGTAATGTTATTTAAAAAAAAAAAAAAAAAAAAAAGCAAACTGTAGCCATAGGCTACAACAAAGTTTGTAACCAAACTTCGTCCTTGTACAATTGGGTGTGTCATTAGACTTATTGTTATTTATTTTTTATTACTAGATTTATTTATTTATTTATTTTTTATTATTATTATTATAAAAGTGAGTTTATATAAATTTACTCATATAAGCTTGTTAAAAAATGATGGCCAATTAAAACAAAAAAGTGACAAACAACCAAAAAAAAGAAAAAAGCAATCACCCAAATTTATTAAAAAATAAAAATCATATCTAGAAAAAAAAAATCACTTCTAGTTAAAATAAATAAATAAATCATATTATATATAATAAAAGTTGGGCTTAGACATTGTAGTTGCGCCAAGTGGCGACACCAAATTGCAGAAATTTTCTTAAATTTTTAAATTTTAAGAAAATATATATATAAGTTTTCTTCAACTATAATTTCTAAGTGGATGAGGTAAAGGATTATTTAACCTTCTTATTTTTCAATTACTACAGTACACGTTTATATATATAACAATTTCAAATAGATAATACTAAGACAAATAAATAAATAAATAAAGAATTTGATCACAATTGCATCAGGTGGTTATGTTAAGTACTTCAAGTGGTGCTAAAAAGACTCAGCAATAGTTGGGTCACGTTGTGCTAAATATTAAACTAAATCAAAACAAAATTAAATATTTGCTAAATATTAAAAGACCCAGCAATTGGCATATCACGTGGTGGTTTAATTAGTTTTAGACTTTTTGTTCATATAAAATTCTTCAATGTGGAGTGTGTGTGTGTGTATATATATATATATTAAATAATTCATAATTAATACCCATCATCCGGTTCTTTTGTGCTATTATTCTCTTCTTCTACCTACAACCTTATAAGTATGTATTTGTTTACTCTACTTTTTTTTTCCCCATCAAATTGAATATATTTTGTGTATTTGTTTAAGTTGATGATTTCCTTAAGTTTAATCCAATTTAGAGAATTGTTATGGATTGTCAGTTGATTTCTTTTTTATAATGTTAGTTTGATTGTTTAGAAACTATATAAGAAATTGAGCTTTCATGTCTAATTAACTAAGAAATTTATTTTTTAGTTTTGCGGTAACTCTTAGTCTGTGAATTTGTGATTAATGTTTGGAAAGATTAATTTATGTACTACATATATAGGTCAGTTAATTATGTGTTTCCGAGGCTTACTCGATTAACTATGTTTTTTTTTTAATTTTTTTTTTTTGGTAAATAACTAAATACTCGGTTAACTATGTTATTATTTCTGAGGCTTACTCGGTTTATTATGTATTTCAGAGGCTTAATAAATACTGTAAATATTATTTTTTAAATATATTATACTCTTTGCAATTTTTGTGCATCTTATTAATATGTTATTGTGTTTGCAATTTTTGAAGGGTGTAAAAATGTTTAATTTTTCAAAAATTTTACTTTTCATTTTTCTCTATCAAAATTTCTTTTGTTTTAAGGTATAATTTTTTTTTTTAATCATAATGGATAGACAAAATCAAAGATATAATCTCTTGGATGAAATCGACACTGAAAAAGATGATTGGAATATTAGAGTTAGAGTCACAAGAATGTGGAAAGTTCTTAATATTAAAACAAATAATGAACTTATGAATGTTGATTTGGTGCTGCTTGATGAGAAGGTAAGTTTTGAAATAAAATAATAAAATTACTTTTATTTCTTCAAATACAATTGTGGAGTCAGAGAATTTGGTAACTCCGGCCCACTTTATACCAGGCCCAAGACCCATGCCGAGGAGGAAGAAACGCCCGAGGATGAAGTGCGAAAGTCCAAATTGCCTAGGAACCTTGCCAAGGACACCAAGACCATGGGATGAGGAAGTAACGGGCCACCAAAGGCAGCCTTCCAGAGCATCTAAAGAGAAAGAACAAGTACAACGTGTCAGCCATGAAAGCATGGTGGAGGAGTAAGACCAGGATGAACTGTCACCTCCACATTAAATGCCCACAACTAACGTTCTGGCCGCATTAATGAGGAAATGATCCCTGAACAGTGCAACCTTGGTTGCTGCAACTCACAGAAAGAGTGGGAAGGCGGCTGATGGGACAAGCACTCAAGTAGTGACCTGCTTGATCAACAAATGTAGGGCTAAGATCAACTAAAAGGAGGTATATAATGTAAGAAATCCCTCTTGAAAGGGGGACCATTCTCATGGGATAACGACGACCACCAAGCTCATCGGATCGGGCCGAGGACAGACTTTCTAAGGTAGTTTCAGTTCATCTACATTCGATGGTGGCGAATATCACATTGGGCATTGTCCGCGTGCTAAGGCCTAGTTCTTGAACCCGCTCTCTACAAATTCATTGTATTGGGCTAGCTGGGCTTGAGTTCACTCACTCAACAGTAGAAGTGCTCAAACCCAGTCCCTACAATTGGCGTCGTCTGTGGGGAGAACTTGTGCGTTAGCAAGCGCAATGGTCAATTATCCCTACATTGCTAGCTTGCACAAAGTTAGGCAAATTTTTCGTCGCCGCCGCTGACACTGATTCTGAGTCCCGTTAAAAAAAAAAAAAAAAAAACAACGCACCCACTCAAGAAACAGTTGTTGCAGAAAAATGAAAGATTCAGAGAATGAAACAAGTAAACAGCACAACCTTTTTATTAAATGAAGTAAAAGTACATCATATGCCCAAAGGCTTAGACAAACTTGTTCAAAAGCTAAAAATACAAACAATGGCTTAGATAGGCTTGTTTTAAAGCTAAATGTGTAAACGAAGGATTAGACGGGCTTGTTCTAAAGCTAACCGTAGGAAAGGGAGGATGAGGCAGGCTTGTTTTAAGGCTACCAACAACTCCTGAGCCCGTATGGATGGTACCAGCGACGAGAGGGGAGAAGAAGTGGAAACGCCTGACGGCCCCATTCCAGGATGTTCCCTTGATGCTCTCCCAGCCTCATGATAATTAAGCATTGGAGGCGGCAACACTCGGGCACCGATCGTAACGTAATCTTGCAAACCTCCATCGGTGGGTAAGCTGGGCGCGAATCACTACCAGCTCGAAGGGCAGGCATGGACGCGTATCGGAAAGAGATATTATGTTCCTCATGGATTTCCCTCCTAACTACCAGACGCACTACCATTAGGATGACACCCAAGCTTTGCCGCACTGCAAATCTGACGCAACCTACGACCGCTACGACTCTCGATTGAAGAAGGAGGACCTCCCTTCTTGCTCGGTTGAAAGGTAGGGACACCTTTGGCCCCCGCCCCCTTTGCCTCGACTGCGTCGTCCAGGGTCTAGGTGGCATCTCTGGTTCTTGAAAGGGGCTTGGCTTCCTTGCCCTTGCCCTCATCCAGGGCCATCCCATTCCCCTGAGCCTTGATCGCGATCCTGGCAAAATTCTTGGAAATACCTAGAGTATTGGGAGCTCAGAGCTCCTGTTGAACTCAAAGACTCGTGAAATGTAGAAGGACGATTCCCCCCGGAGGGCCTTATATAGAAGGCGAGGGTTGGTGGGAATTAATCTGCACGGAATTCGAAGGAAGAATTACCAGCGACACTAATCTTGACCAATTCCAAAGAGGCCACCAACCGCTGGATCTGCGTTAACCCATGAAGATATTAATGAGGGCGCGCCTCGCGCACCGAAACGTCAGGCACACAACCTGAATAGCCAAAAGACGCCTCATAATCAGAAGCGGCAAAAGGCTGGCGCAATGGGGCTACTATCGCACGTAAGGGCGGAGAGGCAAGCCGAACCCGTCCAGGCCAATGTTGGGCTAATTGCACGTAAAGGAGAAAGAGCCTTTCCTCAGCAAGGCAAGGCCAAGGCTGTTATCGCTCTAGGGGCAAATATCCCAACATTAAGGACAAGTTCCTTCACTCCGAACAGTGACAATGAAGTACTAGACAGAACCAAGGTCTTGCATGGTCCTCGGACTCAAACCTATGGGGAAACTAGTCACTTCAAGAAAAAACCTGAGTACTAGACTGAACCAAGGTCTTGCATGGTCCTCGGACTCAAACCTATGGGGAAACTAGTTACTTACAGAAGAATCTAAGTACTAGACAGAACCAAGGTCTTGCATAGTCCTCGGACTTAAACCTATGGGGAAACTAGTCACTTCAAGAAAAAACCTGAGTACTAGACTGAACCAAGGTCTTGCATGGTCCTCGAACTCAAACCTATGAGGAAACTAGTTACTTATAGAAGAATCTAAGTACTAGACAGAACCAAGGTCTTGCATGGTCCTCGGACTCAAACCTATGGGAAAACTAGTTACTTTACAAGACTGAGTACTAGACAGAACCAAGGTCTTGCATGGTCCTCAGACTCAAACCTATGGGAAAACTAGTCACTTCAAGAAAAAACCTGAGTACTAGACTAAACCAAGGTCTTACATGATCCTCGGACTCAAACCTATAGGGAAACTAGTTACTTACAGAAGAATCTAAGTACTAGATAGAACCAAGGTCTTGCATGGTCCTCAGACTCAAACCTATGGGGAAACTAGTCACTTCAAGAAAAAACCTGAGTACTAGACTGAACCAAGTCTTGCATGGTCCTCGGACTCAAACCTATGGGGAAACTAGTGACTTCACAAGACTAAGTACTAGATAGAACCAAGGTTTTGCATGGTCCTCGGACTCAAACCTATGGGGAAACTAGTGACTTCACAAGACTAAGTACTAGATAGAACCAAGGTTTTGCATGGTCCTCGGACTCAAACTTTTGGGAAAACTAGTGACTTCACAAGACTAAGTACTAGACAGAACCAAGGTCTTGCATGGTCCTCGGACTTAAACCTATGGGGAAACTAGTTACTTCACAAGACTAAATGCTAAACTAGCTACTTTCAACAAAACGAAGCGAGAGCATTCAACTAAGTTGCGAACGCAGCCAGGAGGGAGTCTAGTGTCTCGGATCACTTGCCCCCGCCTACTTCGATAAAGCTGCAAAACGAAAGCGAGCCCATGAGCATCGCTTAAAGCACTTTAAGTGCAAAAACACCCTCTTAGGCTCGGCAAGCTTACGAAGGACGTGTGATTGTATAACGTATACATCGTGGACCAGAATCCTTTGTGACTCATCCAAAGGGGAAACAAGTTGCATTGCTGAGACAGTTTGGTTTTCAGTTAAAGCCTAAGGCAAAATTTACATCGTGGGTCCATCGTTTTCAATTATCCAAGCACTACTGGCACACTGCTAGGATCAACTGATTATTGAGCAAAGAATTAAAGCAAGATAAATAGAGGGACGCGTCGTTCGAAGAAATAAACACAGACGATTGGATATATTACGCCAAAAAAAAAAAAGTTTCATTACAGTATCACCAAGACAAAAAATGGAATGAAAGGAAAAAGAGACCATAATAGACCCGGTCGACGAAATAAGATAGCCCGACAAGATGGCCTATTTCTTCAACTTGATAGGCAGCTTGTCCTTGGGGGTCTGTCAAGAAGCTTCATCTGATGCCTCGAGATCCTGGCTCGGAGGGGCAACTTCGGAGGACTCCTTCTCGGCGGGGGGAGCCTGGGAGTCAGCAGGGGTGGCTTAGGAGTCAGCAGGAGACTTCACCATGTCCTGGGGCGCTGTTGGGTTACTGATTTCCTTTTTTCCCAACATCCTTTGGTGCCCAGTCTCCTAAGCAGGCTTATCAGTTGACATTGGATCGTTGGCAGCACTGGCCTGGCCTTCGTCCGTCGCTTTAGAAGCGGTGCCAGCTTCGGGTTTAGCGGAGGCAGCCTCACGAATGGCGGGGGGATAATACACCTTCTCAGCCCTCCTAAGCTCAGACGAGGCCTCAACCCCAGCTTGGTCGAAGGCCTCATTCCAAGTCTGGGAGCAGTAGCGTCTGCATACCTCGGGCACTTGAGCCTTGAGACTAGCCTCGGTCTTAGTCACTCCCTCAGCAAAGGCCCCTTCCTTCGCTTGCTCTTTGGAGCTCTCTGCCTCTGTCCTCGCAAACTCAACCTCTACTCTAGCCCTCAAGACCTCTTCCCTGGCGTACTCGGCAACACCTCTGGCTCCTTCTGCCTCAGCCAGTTTCTTCTTCAAGTCGGCGATATGCTCTTTGGCAATCTGCAACTGACCCTCAACCTCCCACAGGCGCACTGTCTGGTCCTCGGCCTATTTTTTAGCGCCAGCTAGGTCGAATGCAGCGCTGTCTTTGGCCCTCGTCATCTCCTTCAGGTCCTCCCTTGCCTTCTTGAGATCAACCTCGGATTTCTTAAGGGTATTCACGGCATCCAAGTACTTGTCGCGCTCCTGATCCAAGGCTCTACCCTGGTTATTGTCCTCCTCTTCCAGCCTAAAAGTGGCCTGGACAGCCTGCCAATCAAAACAAGTACACCGTAAGTTAGGAACTAAGGAATAAAATTCAACAAAGGCATAAGTATCAGAAGTCTTACCATACCCAGGTACCTTTTGAGGTCAAGGAAAACTTCCTACCTCCTCAACCCCCCAGCTCGGCCATGTCAGTGGGGAGAAGCAAGGACCTCTCTAGGGCATCGGCCACGCGAGCGCCCTCGCCCCCTCGGAAGTCCCTGAGGGTGGCATCATCCATCAAAGGCTTCCCATGAAGCATGGTGGCAGGCAATCAGGCCTGGGGCTCGGACTGCTGAGTGACCTATTTTCCCTTGCCCTGGCCACCGATCCTGAGTTACTTGGAAGGTCAGCGGGCTTCATTTTCCTCTTGGGAGGAACGAGATCTCCCCCCATCCACTGGGTCTTTGCCCTTGGAAGGCCTCTTCCTCTTCGGATCGGTGGACTCAAGCCGAGGGTCCGAGGTCGGCAGAATGGAAGACAACTTAGTTTGCGCAGGCAAAGACTTAGGTGGGGGAGGAGGAAGCTTGGGTGGAGGGGGAGGAAGCTTGGATTGTGACTTCCCCGGCGTGTCCTTCCCCGGCTGGCCCTCAAGCAGGTCGAACAGGTTGGTTTGAGGTTGTCTCTTGAAACCCATCTCGGCCTGAGTACCGGTCCTTGATGACAGAAGGTCCGCTTCAGATAAATGGGGGTCACCCAAGTCACCAAAGGGATCCTCGGATAGACGGACTTGGTCAAATGCACCAAATTCGTCCTCGGACGGACCCAGATTGGCTACTTCTTCCTCTCTTTCCAAACTTCCTCCCTCGGCCTCCGCAACTTGGTGGGACAAGGAAAAGCCTGTCGATGGGACGCCCTCGGGGATGGAAGATCCTTCAGAAAACGAGAACTCGTGCTCCACCACAGTGATTTGGTGAAGCCTAGGGTCCTTAGCTCTGATCACATATCTGAGAGCCGAGAAAGACTTCTGGATCGGTTTGTACCCGAGAATCTTGTGAGCGGCTCTAACTTGGTTGTCAGCCTCGTTCACAAAGATCTCCGCCCTGAGGACCCTTTCCAAGTCTTCCTTGTTAACCAAATGGAAGTGTCGTTCAAAGGCGTGTGGATCTGCAAAAGAAAAAGCTAGTTCTTGTTAACAACCAAGCATTGCAAACTGTGAAAACATAGCAGATCAACCTTCCCTTATTCCGAGTACCCTACCTTCTACTGTCGGGCAGCGAAGGCCGTCGTGCCACTCCCCCGACACGATGAGAAAATCCTTATTCAACCCCTTACTAGACTCGGGGAGACACTGGATGAGTCTAACTCTATCATCCCTTGTCTTCATGTAGTAGGACTTAGCCATTAGGTGCTGGAGGTTGTAACACCAATTCACGTCGTGATGGGTTAACCTCAACCCCATCTTCTCGTTCAAGGCATCCACGCAACCCAGGATCCTAAACACGTTAGTGGCGCACTGGGTAGGGGCTAATCGGAAGTGCCTAAGGTAGTCCCTCATCATTGGCCCCATAGGGATCCTCATACCGCCTTCAAGGAAGGCGATTATGGGAATCACTACCTGTAATACCCCACATACTTTTATTTGAGGTTATTATTAAGTTTTTCTTTTAAATATAATTGTTGGGCCATAGGTATTATTTTATTAATAACTGCAGCCCGCTACCCCACTAAGCCCACATCTCTAATACAAATTACAGGGTAGAGGAAGAGATAGTCAGGGTTTTCATAGGAATGGTTTTATCAAGGAGGCTAAGAGGTGTTTTTCCTTAGAGTTAGAGCACATACAATTGAAATGGCAATCAGATTGTTCGAGGTATGATTTCTCACCGTTAGAAACAAAGAATTAAGGAGTTAGAATTTTATTAGGAAAATCTTTAGTGATGCGTAGATTTTGAATTGGTAATTTCTTAGATTACAATTTACACTGTTTTAATAATTCTAGAGTCTTAGGTTGCCACTGTTCGGAGTCAAGAGCAAGAGCCGAAATTGTTGAATCCATGTATAAGGCTAGCGTCACTTTTGTAGAGCCATAGGAACTTTTGGGCTGCCATAACTTTAATTCTAACTTTCTGGAGAATTTGCACCCGACCCCACCCTTGAGTCACTTGTTATCTCTCATTTTGTCAACGTCCATTCTTCTTATTGTGGCTTTAATGGTCTATTGCCTAGGTGTTGACCAATTCCAAATAGATTGATTCCTTAAGGTTAGGCCTGTCCAAACCCATCCGAGACCCGACCTACCCGGAGGATCCGATCGGAACCGATCCGAAATCGGTCGACCCGACTATTCCGACGGTCGGCGGCGGGTCTTCTCCCGCCAGAAACCAACTCCGACGGGTCGGTTTCGGTTTCTATCCCCCAAAACCCGAATCGACCGGAGAAAAACCTAGATTTCGGCAAAAAAATCCAGATTCTGGCGAGAAACCCAGATCCCGGCGAGAAAAATTCCAGAATCCGGCGAAAAAAAACCCAAATCTCGGCCAAAAAACCCAGATTCAAGTGATATTTCACGTAGATTTGGCGAGATTTTGACTGGATCTGGCGAAATCTCATAGATTCCAATGAAAGTTTTGCCGGATCTTGAGTTTTCTCACCGTTTTCTCGAGTTTTCTTGTCGTTTTCTCCCCGTTTTCTCAGAACCTAGACGCCGACCAACCCGCTCGCCACCCGAAAAAAGTCTGATCCGTCCGACCCGTTTACTCCGGCAGTCGGCGGCAGGTGAGATTGTCCAAAACCCGATTCCGTCGGGTCGGTTCTGGGTTGGGCACAAACCCGACCCGGACCGACCCGTGGACAGCCCTACTTAAGGTCCAACACGTCTACTATTCTTTAAAGGATGATGGCAGACTTGTTTCTTCTACCAAATTCTAATTTATCTCAAAATAATGCTTAGATATTTAATACATTAAGGTCATTAATATTAAATCCATGAACAAGTCATATTAGTTTGCCCCACGGTTTCATTGGGATATATACTAAATCCTAAAGTATTGGTGGCTGGGTTTGAGTTTTGATAAATTCAAGGAAACATATTTTTGGGTAGAGATGCTTTGCATTAGTGTTATCAATTAGTTCAGCAAGTATAATTTTAGTGAGTCAATTTGTATAAGTCAATAAGATTTATATTTTGTGGAGGATATTAAGTAATTTTCATGATTGATTATAGGTTCTATTTAAGAGTATTTTGAGACTATTTGTAGGGTGTTTCGGCTGGACTTTCAGAGTGATTCAAGTGCTGTAAGTAATTATGCATAATATGCACAAGTTTTGTCATTTAGGTTCTTAGATGTCAAAGGTTTTCAAAAGTCATATTTTTAAGCTTACGTTTTCTAAAGTTTATCAAAAGCACTATTTTTACATCATTGGAAGAGAAACTTCGACTTTTAGACAATGTTTTAAAGAGAAACTTCGAATTTTAAATAACGTTTTGAATGTCCAAATCTCATTTAAAAGATTATTTCTAAACTAACTCTTTTCAGAAAATAATTGAGTTTCAAAGTAAGTTTTCTAAAAAGGTTCTTGTTTCTTTAAATTTGTTAAAACCAAGTGATTTCAAAGTCATATTCTTATTTTCCAAATGGTATTTAAGACGTTTCTTTTAGCAAATTGGTTTTTCAAACTTACTCAAGAATTGTAAAAATATTTATAGAAACTCTTCAGTTCTTATTCATTCCCTAAGAGAGTCAGGCATCCTTTGATTTATGTTCTATTCGATATTGTGATCTTTGATATGCCTCTGTATTTGGAATAATTGTTTATATCAAGTAAATTATTATATTTTGTATAAACTTTGCTTTTGTGATATGTGACTCAAAATAAGTGTTTTTAGAATTGATCGGATATATCAGATATATGTGTAAATCCGCTCACAGGATTGTATGTGAGAATATGTGATGTGTATATGTGACACTGTGCTCTGATCAATTATATGTATGTGTTTTCTAATGATTTTAAGATGTGATTATATATGTATTAAGTGATTCATTATATGTTTTGGAATAATTATTTTTGATATCATTGAATGAGTTTGTGAAAAATCAAAATACTCGTGCTTTGCTTGACTCTATTATGTTGTATATTCTGTATAATTACTTACTAGATGTGTGGCTCACCCCATCAATTACTATTTTCAGATTAAAGTGTAGTTGGGAGTATAGAACATTTGGATCACTTTGTAAGGTGCAAGGTGGTGCGTGGAAGTTCTAGGCGACTTCAGAATTACTTGAAGAATAATAGAACTTCAGTTATCTTTATTTTGTAATCCATGTTTTATATTTTGGAGATTATTTCCAATTTGTGGAGTTTAGATTTTTGTAAGAGGTTATTTAATAAGAGCATTGTTTCTTTGGAGTTTTAAATTATATTTGGATTAATTATACTTATTGAGTTATGTAAGATTAGCAACTTAGTCATGTATCTAAATTTATGTTCCATGGATTTGGGTCGTGACACTACCTCACCAACCTCGCTCCTGATATACCAATCCCCTTCCTCGTAGTACCTCAGACCCATGTTACTGGGTATCCTATGAGTGGCGATGAATTCCTCCATTGCCTCCTCAGACTCAACCAACTTCTTAAAGCTACCCATCCTGAAGAACGGCTAAGAGACTCAGGGAAGAGCGAAAAGAAGAGAGGAATAAAGGGAGAAGAAAATCAGAAAGGGAAAAGCACAAGATAGGGTAAGAAGAAAACTTACATAAATGAGGGAAGGCGCTCAGAACGGGCTTTTTAGGCTGCGAAGAGACGCGAGTTGGGTTGGAGATTTGATTGGATTCGGGGTGTGTGCATAAGAACTCTTGCATGCAAAACTGAAGAGGCAAATCGGTTCAAATGGGTATTTACCCCCTCACCAAAGACAACTGTACGAGGCTTCCCGCCCATAATGGCGAAAGATCCCCACCGTTGGATTACCATCACACCATTGAACGTGGAGAGTATGGAGCCGCCAAAATTTAATATGGGTGCGTACTGCATATCGAAGCGCCAGAAACGTGCATTAGACAGGTGAAAAGACTCTAAGCGCTGACTTAGGACCAGACTAGACAAGCCATGGCATAGGCTTGAGGACATCAAAATCCTCCTCCCCGTTCGAGGAGCTGGACAGCAGGATTTTGAGGGGCTATTGTAAGGTCAGAGAATTTGGTAACCCCGACCCACTTTATACCAGGCCCAAGGCCTATGCCAAGGAGGAAAAAATGCCCGAGGACGAAGTGCGAAAGTCCAAATTGCCCAGGAACCTTGTCGAGGACCACCCTGTCCTCGGCCAACCAAGACCATGGGATGAGGAAGTAACGGGCCACCAAAAGTAGCCTTCTAGAGCATCTAAAGAGAAAGAACAAGTACAACGTGTCAGCCATGGAAGCATGGTGGAGGAGCAAGACCAGGATGAACTGTCACCTCCATATTAAATGCCCACAACTAACGTTTTGACCGCATTAATGAGGAAATGACCCCTGAATAGTACAACCTTGGTTGCTGCAACCCACAGAAAGAGTGGGAAGACGGCTGATGGGACAAGCACTCAAGTAGTGACCTGCTTAATCAACAAATGTAGGGCTAAGATCAACTAAAATGGGGTATATAACGTAAGAAATCCCTCTTGAAAGGGGGACCATTCTCATGGGATAACGACGACCACCAAGCTCCTCGGACCGGGCCGATGACAGACTTTCGAAGGTAGTTTCGGTTCATCTACGTTCGATGGTGGCGAATATTACATTGGGCATTGTTCGCGTGTTAAGGCCTAGTTCTTGAACCCGCTCTCTACAAATTCATTGTATTGGGTTAGCTGAGCTTGAGTTCACTCACTCAACAATAGAAGTGCTCAAATCCAGTCCCTACAACAATTGAATTATATTTTCTTGATAAGTTTATTCTCATTTTTTCAGGATAATCTTATTCATGCAAGTATTAGAAAATCATTTGTTAATCATTTTAGAGATATACAAGAAGGTAAAATTTATCGAAGGAGTTGTCGAAAACAAGGATGCTTATAGGACTGTGAATCACAAGTACATGATAAGATTTTATGCAACAACATCTGTGAAGTTGTTAGAAACAAATGATGAACTTATTGCAAAACTAAAATTTGAATTGGTTCCATTTGATGAGCTGAAGTATCTTGTTGACAAAAACTTTAGATTATACATTTATACTTAAAATATAGTTATATACTATTATCTTCATAACTCATGATTTTGATTAAGCACTTTATCGTTTGTAGATGTAATGGAAGAAATCGTAGGAATTTCTCCCATGGAAAAGATAGAGGTGCGTGGGAAAAAATTGAACAAAAGGCTAATTGAACTTCAAGATAACAGGTTAGCTAGATATTGATGAATATATTACTTAGATTTGTACATTTTGTCAAGAGATAAATTTTTAATTGTCTAACAAAAATGTTTATGCAGGAGGGAAAAAATTAGAATCACATTTTGGGATAAATTTGCGGAGGCAATTAATCAAGATATATGTTTTGATAATTCTGTGCGGCCTATTATAATTATCACATCAACCACGGTTGAGACATATATGAGTAAGCAATTCTCTCTTTTGATATACATGATATGTGTTTAAACATCATAATTTAAACTACTTAATCAACTCTCTTTTTTTCATTCTATTCATGACCTTTTTTTAATTCCAATTTTTATAGGATAAAAACAAACACATTGATTAGACATTTTTAATTTCAATAAGATTTAAATGAATTATATTTCAAATGGAACTCTACCAATATATATAACCCTATATATCCTTTTTGGAGTGAAACTTATTTCAAAATGTGAATGCCTAAATCCCATGACAATGCAGGTATGCATTCCTTCTTCTTTTATTATTATTATTATTTTCATTTTATTTATTTTCTTTAGTGTTATTATTGATTTTTTGTCGTCATGTGATTTTAATTAATGAATTCAAAACATTCGAAAACATTGTCAAGTTTCTAAAGGCTCCTTTGTTTTTGTATTTTGTTTTTATTAAATTGATTAGGTTTTGTGTATTGGTTGCCTTTTGTTAAACTAATATTGTTGACACTCCATTTTGCAACCCGCATTTAACCTCACATAGAGGGTAAAAGGGTACTTTCACCTCGAAAATATGCATCTTGACTCTGGCCATTAGATCCTTAATCTCATTTCACAAAAATGATCTTGATGTTGTAACGATCAAATCAACTGGTTATAAGCCCTGATCGGACCACTAGATTGAAAGTTATCATCAAATCAAGTTTTAATGGCTGAGATGCACTATCACAAATTGAGTCCGACTATATGTGATTATGAACAATTGATTTTAATTGGTTATAAGTGTAATCAATTGGAGATTAATAATGTGTCATAATTTGATTAGTTAGGGCTACATTTTATGGTGAGGTTGCATACACCTAATAATTAGATAGTTAAACATTAATTATTCAATGAGTAATTTGTGAAATTATCTTTTAATTAGAGTAAATTTGGAACCAATTAAGTTTGAAATTAGAGTTGTTGGAGCCATTTAATGTTAATTGGGAGCTAATTTGGGACCTATTAATATTAATTGTGCTGAAACCATTTTTCAACAAATGACTTCTGCTCACCATTTCATCGATATCTCTCAAAATGTTTTGAATTTGTGAATGAAGTTAATTTTCCAAGAAACTAGACATTCGAGGCTTCAATTTGAGCACAAGAACAAGACAATTACAATCAGAATTGAGTCAGATATGATTTTTCGAAGTTGGCTCTATAAGCTGCTACAGCAGCTACGGGAAAACCGAATTTTGACTTGCTCCCCACTCCCACCAATCTCTCCATTTAATGCACCAGATTTTTTCCAATGCTAAAATGAGGTCTAGGTTCATGATTCTTTGTCAACACTCATTAAATAGCATTCCATTCATATTTCCTCCACCACTACTATATAAACCCTCCCTCTCCTTCATTCCTAGACACGAAAAAAATCTCATCTCTTCTCCTCTCTTGAGTTCTAATGAATTTGAGTAGTTTTGTCATATCTTGGTCTTCCTGAGACTCAAGATATTGAGTGAGACTCACTCTCCCTCTCCTAGTTTTTATTTTTTTTCCTCCACCCGTAGGACCTCCACCAAGAGTCTCCTTCTCCATCGTATGGATCTTGCATAAAGGTATAATCAATTTCCCTAACTTGTTTATTGTGTTGCCATGATGAGAATTTAAGATTAAAGTATGACAATAATCATTTAAATTCCTTTGAATATGTTTGAATATTCTTAATTATTCTTATATGTTCTTCACATGTTTTTGGCTGTTCTTCACATGTTCATGCATAACACTAGTTTTAATTTTAAATCCACATCAAAAATATGAAACATATGTTTATTTAATAATTCTTGCAAATTCTTGAATCTAGGATATCACCATCCACACACATTCACTAGAATTTATTTTTCAATCCAAATGTAATGCTCAATAAATTGAATTAGGGCTTATCACATGCACACACAATGAATTCAACATGCAAATTGATTGATAACATATTGGATGATGTGATATGAATGTTAGCCACCATAGTCTAGAAGACCGGTTTCACCGGGCAAGGTGGGTGCCTAACACCTTCCCACCTTGTAACATAGCCTCCGAACTTAGATCAATGGTTAGTAGATCAAATGCTTATCCTTGTAATTTTCAATTTCTAGATTGTAATTAGGAAACAAAGCCATGTACTTTATCTTAGGTTGTATCTAGGACCAAAGCCATGTAATTTCCTATGTTCAATGTAAATTCAATTTCAAATTAATAAAATGATGAACTTTTCAATTATGGTTTTCTTATTTATTCCAACAATTAAATAAGTGGCGACTCCATTGTAAAACCCTTAATCTAAAAGGGAAAATATAACTAGTCGAACCTTCATTTTGAGAGGCAATAACACGACTCCACCCATTCACGTGGGTTTGGCCCAACACAACATAAAAACGGGCCGGGGGCGCGGTCTCTCACAAATATTCTTAGCTTGATCTAATTTATATGCTTTGGGTTAGGGTCTTAGAATTAATGATTAAATATGGTTAGAATTAATAGATTAATTTTAACAATTTTCTTATTTGTTTTTTTATGTTACATCAAATTATCAAGATGTTCTACAAGTGTATTCTTGAATTATCAACTTTAATTTTAATTTATAATATTATCAAGATTATATTAATTTTAGATTTATCAATTGTTTAGTACATTTTTTTTGAAATAATTATCAATTTAAAATTCAATTTGGAATTATCAATTTAATTTAGTTTTAGGAAGAAATCTTACCCCTTATTTTAGTGAGATAATTATTTACACTTGATAATTTTTTCTTTTATCTTTATTGAATCTATTAAAATATATAATTATTTATACATTTATCTTATAAGCTTTTTCATAAATATGGTTACCCCTTAGAATTAATGATTAATTATTAGATATGGTTAGAATTAATAGATTAATTTTAACAATTTTCTTATTTGTTTTTTTTTATGTTACATCAAATTATCGAGATGTTCTACAAGTGTATTATTGAATTATCAACTTTAATTTTAATTTATAATATTATCAAGATTATATGAATTTTAGATTTATCAATTGTTTAGTACGTTTTTTTTTTAAATAATTATTAATTTAAAATTCAATTTGGAATTATCAATTTAATTTAGTTTTAGGAAGAAATCTTACCCCTTATTTTAGTGAGATAATTATTTACACTTGATAATTTTTTTCTTTTATCTTTATTGAATCTATTAAAATATATAATTATTTATACATTTATTTTATAAGCTTTTTCATAAAGCACAATTAAGCCACGCCCCAGGAAATCAAAAGAAAAAAAAAAAAAAAGGATGCAACGTTTAGGAAAAAAAAAATTGTTACACCACACACCAAGACACCAAAAAAAAAAAAAAAAGCCCCAATATATCCTTTTCTCTACAAAAAGTTTTCTCCCCATTTTGTAGAGAAAACTTTTTGGTGCACCTGGAGAGAAGACACTTGAGCCTCACCGTTTTTTTTTTCCTCTCCCCCTCCCAATCAAACACTCTCTAAAAGGTTTTCCCTCCTCATTTTTTCTCATTCTTTTTCTATCTTCCCTAAAATCCACCATACCAAACAAACCCTAAAAGATAAGCCAGAAGTGGAAGCCATCTAAGTCGAAGGGAGACTTGAGACAGATTGGATTGAGTGACTGGGAAGGACTTTGTAGGAGTCTTGGAGAGCTTGTGGACTTGGGGAAACACCTGTGAGGCAGTGAAGTCTTTTTAGTTTACCCTTATTTGGTTCCATCGGTACCATATAGTCCAAACATGCATTGCAAAGAGTTTCAAGTTTTTTCCTTCATCTATAGCATGTTGCACCACCTCAAAAGAAAGGGAAAAATAATTTGATTGCAAAACAACCACATGGAATAAGTTTTCCATATTGTCAAGGTTGTTGGGTAGTCCCACAAGGCATGGAGAAGCGATTCAAATTAGCTTTTGCACTGACTGATTACAAGTATCTTCGGATACGACTCTTTTATGAACTAAATTTTGTTTCACTAGAATAGCCGTTCAACATGCATGCCAAAGAAAGTTTTTTACCATATTTGGAACCGTAGCTTTCCAGATATGTTTCCAAAGACTTTGCTGAGGGGGTCGGGCTGTGATGGTACAACACACCTAGGTTGGCTGAGTAGGTAAGGCTCGGACGCTTCGTGCAACACACCTAGGTTCGAGTCCCGCTGCCCGCAGGTTTCCATTGGTGGGTAAACTTAGTGGTGAGGTGTACTCACAAATGTGAGGTGACTTCCACACAGTGGTACAGAAGGGCCCCCGAGATCAGGCTACCCCGACCGAGGCCACTGGCTCCTTGCCCGGGGGTGTAATATGACCATAAAGACCCCCTTTTTTCTGTTTCTCAAAAAAAAAAAAAAAAAAAAAAAAAGATAATTTTCTTTTGCTACCCTGATTTTACTTAGTAGGTACCTGATGATACAAAAGGCCATATCAATTTATCTTCAACATAGTTGCAAAAAAAAAAAGGATGCTAGAGATCAATACAGCCTCTTACAGTACAAAAAAGCCGTTATTTAACTCCAAATCCCAAAGCTTTGAAATTGGGTTTATCATTTATGAGGTCACTAACCTTAGCATCTTGGAATCCACCAAATATAGGAGATTGAACTTTGGGATGAACAGTAGAAGGTAACCATGAATCTACCCAAACACTAATGGAATCACCTTAACCCACCCTCCAACTAGCTCCACTCTTCAATACATCTCTTCCTTTCAAAATGTTTTGCCAAGCATAGGAACCCGATGAATCTGAAGCCTCCAAAATTGAGGAATTTTGGAAAAACTTTGGCTTAAAGAAACGATAGAAAAATGATTGTTTATTGTGTAGGATTCTCCATGCCTACTTAGCTAAAAGAGCTAAAGCTAAATCTTTAAACCCTATACCTCCTTCCAACTTTGATTGGTAGAGAGCTTCCCACTTCACCTAGTTTATCTTTCTTCAATTACCTCTTTGGCCCCACCAAAATTTTTTAATGAGAATTTCAATCTTAGTGCAAAGACTCAAGAGAAGTTTGAAGCAACTCATTGTATAGGTGGGGATTGCCTAAACCACTACCTTAATTAAGACTCCTCTCCTAGCTTGAGACAAAAAAACTTTTCTTCCCATCCTTGCAATTTCCTCCAAACTTTTTCTTTGATAAAATTGAAGCTAGCCTTTTTCCTCCTACTCACAAAAGAGGGTAATCCAAGATACTTCTCATATTGCTTTATTTCTGGAACCCCCAAAGCCCCCTTGATGTAATTTCTCATTTCTTTTGAGGTTGCTTTGTTGAAAAAGATAGTGGTTTTCTTTTTGTTTATTTGTTGACCAGAACAGCTTCCATAGACCTCTAGTATATCAAGTACTTTTTGACACTCCTGAACATATGTTTGAGTCTTGGGTTATTTCTTTAGAGAGAATAGCCATGATTGCCACCCATTGCAGTAGTTTTAGAGATGAGACCATAAAGACCTTCAATACATAGTAGAAAGAGAGAGAGAGACAATGGATCTCCTTGGCGAATGCCTCTAGAGGGATGGATCATTCCCTTAAGTTCATCATTTACAAGTATAGAGTAGGAAACTATGGTAACACAAACCATAAAGAGTTTAAATCCACATTCATTGAAGCCCAACTAAGATGTATCTAAATTTTAATATATTTATTATTATATCACATTGAAGTTATCAATTTTTTTTTTTTTTTTGAGGGAATTGAAATTATCAATTTGAGTACAAGCGATGATAGTATTTTAGTTTTTGAACCTCTGCTCGATTGATAAGAAAAAACAAACGGATGAGCCTAAAATGATCAGGAAATGGATGTTTACTGGATTAGACTACATTTTTTTTTTTTTTTTTTTTTTCAATGTCTTAAATCAACGAAAAATGCTCCTCTCCTTTGTACTATCCTTATAAAATTGACATTTGACATATTATTTTCAAGTTTTTAACCTATCAAATGTGTAGATAAAAATAATAAGTTTAATCTTTTTACAATGATTGAAATGGTATATCGTGATTGGTGTAGATTTAAATAAGTGTTAACAGTGAGGTCATTTAAAAGTGATATTATAATCACAAATTTATCATTTCAATAATTGTGGAAATTTTTTGTTTTCTAATATTTCTTAAGAAACAAATTTGTTATTGGATTGACACTTATTGACATGTCTTTTCATTGTTAGAGGCAGTAAAAAATATGGCAATATATATATAATAATAAGTAAAATTGAGAGAAACTCAAATTAGAATTCCAAATTAGAGTCTCAATTTTGCGCTACGTGTCTTAAATTATTTACTTTTAAAAGAGTTTTATTTCTTAATTTTATAATCAAATGTTAGACCATAACATAAATATTCATTTAAGTAGTTATTAAGTACAAAAACCAAAAAGTCTAGAATAAATGAATCGTAAAAAAAAATGTTTCACAATAAATAAATAAAAAAAGAAAATTTACATTTTATATCTAATAATATCCTTATAAATTTTTTTAAAGAGTTAACAAAATATAAAAACTACATATATAATAATAGGTGAAGTTGAGAGAAACTCAAATTAGAATTCCAAATTAGAGTCCCAATTTTGCACCATGTGTCCTAAATTATTTATTTTTAAAAGAGTTTTATTTTTTAATTTTAGAATCAAATGTGGGACCACATCATAAATATTCATCTAAGTGAGTTATTAAGTACAAAAACCAAAGAGTCTAGAATAAATGAATTGTAAAAAAAAAAAAAAAATGTTTTACACTAAAAAAAAAAAGACAATTTATATTTTATACCTAATAATATCCTTATAAAAATTTTTAAAGAGTTAACAAAATATACAAATGACTATCAATAGTATTTAAATTATATATATATAAGTTATATTATGCATCTTATTGTATATATTTAAGTGTATCAATGCATATGCATGAAGTTACAAGCTAGTTTATGTAATGAGTAATGTTGAAGATATAAAAATTTTTTGCAACTTATTAAGGCTCTCTCTCTCTCTCTCTCTCTCTCTATATATATATATATATATATATATATAGTCTAGAATAAATGAATCGTAAAAAAAAAAAATGCTTCACAATAAATTAAAAAATAAAAAAAACATTTTACATTTTATACCTAATAATATCCTTATAAATTTTTTTAAAGAGTTAACAAAATATAAAAATGACTATCAATAGTATTTAAATTATATATGTAGGGATAAGAGTCCAAAATCGTATATTGGGCCTTGGGCTTTGTCCAAGGACATTGACAGGTCCGAGGAGGGATAAGCAGTTATAAGGGATTCCAATTTAGAGTCTCATAAATAAGAAATGAGTGGAAGGCGGTCCAAGGAGGAATTCCTCCTCGGATATAATAGATATCACTCAGATGTGTATTCCAACGATGAAAGTAACCTCCATAGAAACCCCAGTGATAAGGACATGCGTCATGAACATACGAGAAGGAAAAGAACCCAAAAATATCTAAGGAAAAACTGTTACCACCGCATTAAATGCACTGCAGCTACTTTTCTAACTACATTTATGTGGAGAAAACCCCTGAACAGTGCTGTCTTGGCTACCACAACTCACAGAAAGCCAAAGAGGGTGTCTGATAGGATGGGCACTCAAGTAAGGGCTCAAATGATCAACAAGTGTAGGATCAAGATGGTCTAAGGGGAACTATATAATGTAAGAGACCCTCCATGAGAAGGGAGGCGGAAAAATAGAGAGAGAGAGTACTGTAGCAATCAAAATTATATTTGTACCCCATTGTTATTAATTTATATAAAAAATATCTCCTCGGACAGTGAATAGATTCAGCTTTATTTTCCTTGACTAGATGTTGTCAAATTCATTAGGGCCTAGTTCTCCAACTTACTCTCTACAAATTTATTGTACTAGGCTCACTGGGCCAAGATCTCATACATCTTGGGCTTGGGCTGCAAAACGTGTTTTTACAATATATATATAGAAGTTATATTATGCATCTTATTGTATATATTTAAGTATATACATGTATATGCATAAGGTTACAAGCTAGTTTATGTAATGAGTAATGTTAAGATATAAATTTTTTTACAACTTATTAAAGCTCTCTCTCTCTCTCTCTCTCTCTCTCCACGCACTCTGCACGTGCGATGATACTCTTTTTTTTTTTTTTTTGAGTTTAATGTTATTTTACAAAGAAATGAATTTTTAAGAAACTAAAATTTAGGATTAAAAATGGAGTAAATTGCTGAGTTTTGTGTGTGCGAGTTTTTAGAAAAAAAAATATTAAACATGCATGAAATATAATTAAATAGAGAGTGTGCTAATTTTTAGGAAAAAAATTTCTCAGGTAGTTTTTTTTGTTTTTGAATTTTGTTGAATTACAATTTTAACTCAATTTTTTATTTTTTAAGAATAAGGATTGTTTAATTAGATTAGGGGAATTTTTGACATTTTATTGAAACCATAACTAACTTTATAAATCCTCTTAATATATAAAGATTAACATACAGAGATAAGATGGGTGACATGCTATTCTTATTTTTAAATTTCTTTTCGTGGAAGTAGAATTACTTACTTGGAATTAGTAATCGACCATTTCAAATTCAAGCCGAAACACCCGCTGTCTAGTTGACTATAGAGATGTTGACATAACATCATTCTTAAATTTTAAACTCCGAAGACTATAGGGACTAATTAGATCTTTACACACCATCACCCTAAAATGACCCACAATTTTTTTTTTCCTGCCTAAAATCAACTCAAAATTTCTCCCCTTTGAAATCTTCGCCTGGTTTTGAAGACTATCATTGAATTCGTCATTTTATTTGTTTCTTTCTTATTACATCTGCAAAGCAAAACATTGTTTGAATTATGGATATTTGCCTAATATATTAGGCGATGGTTTTGTTGTATCAGTGGATTAGTTGTGCCTTTTTGTTTTTTCAACTCTACCCTCTTCTAAGAAAATAATCTAGCAAAACTTTCCAAATCTTGTTCAATTTAGACATGTCTATCTTAAGCAAAAACACTAGCAGCAACATGATGGGCACGTCCTCTTTCCATGAATTGAAAAAGCAAGCTTCTTTCTTTTTCAAGGAGAAGATCAAGACTGCTAGATTAGCTCTCACAGATGTCACAACCGCACAGTTGTAAGTTTATTATCAGTTATACAATTTTGTCATGTGGTTTTGGTTTTATGGTTTGACTATTTGATGTTGGAACTAGTTATTTGTTTTGAATTTTTTTTTTTTTTTGATGGGATTTGTTTGTTTTGGTTTCTGATATGGGTGTCTTTCTAGTTTCTAATGATGCTTTTGATGATTAATTTGCAGGATGACAGAAGAGGCTACAAGTGGAAATCCATGGGCGCCAGACATGCCTACCTTGGGATCAATTTCAAAGGCTGCTTTTGAACTAGAAGATTATACAAGAATTGTAGAAATTCTGCACAAAAGGTTCAGGGTTTTTTGTTTTTGTTTTTGTTTTTTTCTTCTTTTTTGCCAATTTGATATGCAACAATGATGTGGATTGGTGACTTTACAATTATGCATCAGATTCCTGAAGTTTGAAAGAAAGAATTGGAGGGTGTCTTACAATTCCCTGATTGTACTTGAGCATTTGTTGACTCAAGGGCCAGAGAGTGTTGCAGGAGAGTTTCGAAGTGACAAAGATGTTATAAGTGAAATGGAAAGCTTTCAGTATATAGATGAGAAAGGGTTTGTAATTCTAACTTAGTTTTTCGACCTGTCTTTGCTTTTATCTTAGCACTGTATATAGTTGTAATAAGATCTAAATACTTACATATGCAGATTTAATTGGGGCCTCACTGTTAGAAAAAAAGCTGAAAGAATATTGAAGCTGCTTGAGAAAGGCCCTCTTCTCAAAGAAGAAAGAGACCGAGCTCGGAAGCTAACAAGAGGGATTCAAGGTTTTGGGAGCTTTAGCCATCGGCCATCTTCAGCAGAAAGTGTTCTAAAAGAATCACCATCTTTCACAACATTTGGAAGGTCTAATTCTCAGTTCAACAGTCAAGAAAATCAGGAAAACCAGTTTTCAAACTCAAACAAAGGGTTGTGCAAAGAAGTTCAAAGATCACAGCAAAGCCATCAGGTTGAAATAATGCTTGAGTCTAGTAACAACATTGAGAATGAGAAATCTTTGGACGGTTTATGCAATACCAAGGTGCTTGAGAAGGCTGAAACTCAGACTAGTTTCAAAGAAAATACGGCTCCTGACAAGGAAGAGTTGCACATATGGAACCCCACAGGGGAGTCTAACCCACTTCTGGATGATAAGAAAGATGAATCCAGGATTGCGATGTCCATGGAAGAAGATCATCCCTTCAATGAGACTCAGAATCAAACCACAGCCTCACTGCTTTTGAAGATTTGATTGAAATATTGTTGTAATCTATAATCAGTTAACTAGCTGACCTTTGGCTGTTCTGGTTAGTGTATTTGAGTACTATATTTGGGGCAAGGCTTTCATCCAATGCATTGTTGATGGACAGGATACGAGACTAACATGTAGTAAATTTTGGGTATGAGTTGTATTCATGTCGCATCAAGTACTCCAATGCGATGGACACAAGCCAAACCCCTATATTTGTACTCTATAGTAATATTTAAGGAATGTTAAAATTCTATTGTGCTTGGTAAAGTGAAAAAGAGACAATGTTATTAAGCTCTTTGGAACACTCATCAAGCTATTTTGATAAGAGTAAGCCTTTTCTCCTTCCTTTCAAATGATAGGATTTTTAGCCATGATGTTTAATTTGTGATGGTTTGACTCTTATAAAAAAAGAAACAATGTTATTAAGCTCTTTGGAACACTCATCAAGCTATTTTGATAAGAGTTTTCTCCTTCCTTTCAAAGGATAGGATTTCTAGCCATGATGTTTAATTTGTGATGGTTTGACTACTATACTGAAGTCCATATAAGAAATTTATTAGAAATCCCAATGGCATTTTTGATTAGGGTGGTTATTTATTTGCTTCCTCGTATATCTTGTTGCATCAGTAAAGATTAACACCACCACCAACAACAACCAAGCTTTAATCTTAACATTTTAAGATTTGTTACATCTTAACATTTCAAGTTGTTTTTGTAAATTAATACAACTTAAAAATCCATTTAAGACATAATGCTTTTAATTCAAAATGGGTAATCTAAATGTAATACTGACTATCGAATGACACAAATTTGTTTGAATCATCCTATTAGGATATTACCATAGTCTCATCACCTCACCTCTCTCCCCAAATATTGTTAAAAATGCATTTATGAATCCAATATTGGCCTAGGATTGAGAGTTAACTTTCAATTTCAGCCCTTGGTTCAAAAAAAGTTATAAAAAAAAAAAAAAAAAAAAAAAAAAAAGGTTAAACTTTTCCAACCCGGAGGCTCTCAGCCAAATCTTAATTTCTATTTCACGGGACTATTGATTATTTATTCATAATATTAATCTCATTACATGACCTAATTAATTCAATGAAACACTAAAGTCATTTTATTTTCATTATTTAACTCTTCGACAAAACGAAAAACTAGTGTGACTCCTCATATATACGAAGGAGTTCCATCACTTTTGTTATGCCTTCATCATTTTTTTTTTTTTTTTTAAATTTCAACGTTCTCCTTCAAGCACTACTGTATTTGAAAATTATATCAACTAATATGTAAAAGTCACTTCAAAAATGAGCTGTTCATACATTTTTGTTTTTGAGTTTAAATATTGGCCAATTATAAGATTAACAAATCTAACCTCACCTCCATATACAATTCTGTTCACTCATCACAATTTTGGTTGCTTTCACAATATATAAAATGGAATCTAGCTCATTGACTATTGTGTTGTACAAACAAAAACACGAAGCATTAGGAACCCCACTCTTATTGCATTATCTACAGCTGTAAAGCAGGGATGCATTACAATGAATCACTACACAAATATAATAAAAGATGCTACATAAATACATATATTAAGAGGTACAAAGGTGTTTTTTTTCTTTTCTCTTGATTGGTATGTTACACATGAACCTAGTGGGACTTGATTGCACGACCTCACTCTCCACCTAACACTTACACGGGGAGGAATTGCCAGTTGAGCCAGAACTCATTAACAAAGGTACTCTCAACATTTGCAAAGCCAATCCTGTATAGCAAGCCTCAAAGCATTATTAGGAGTAAGATGCAAGTGACTCAATTTCAGATTGGTCATGGGAGAAGTATCATGCCCATTTTCCAACCATCCACGCAATGCTTCCCCCTCGTAAGTGAACCCATCTGCTGCCACCTGCGGGTCATGCATTATTTCCTGAAACCAACCCATTACACATGTAAGCCACACTACTGATATAACACCAACTATGCTCTATGGTACTTGGTGCGGAAAGTGCAGAGAGATATCTATTTCAATTTAGTTTATTTAATTTTGGAGTCAATTATAGTTTTTATTAGCCAATTGTATTTTATTTTAGGTCTTAGCAGTTTAATGAGGTTTATTAGTATGGTTATTTAATTTTCTAGAGACAAGGGTACTTTCGCAATTCAATTATTAGGTTTCTTATGTCAATCAAAATTAAGGTTTCATATGTCAATCAGAATTAGGGTTTACGAATGAACCTTATTAATGAAAATATAAGGGGGTGTCGCTTGAGAATTGAGATTGTTTGGTTATATGTAAAAGGAGAGCAACTAAGGAACTAGTGAGGAAGAATGATTTTATTTAAGTCGAGGGAGCAAAAAATGGTAGAAAAATACCTAAAATAACATTAGTAGAAGTAATAGGGAAAAAGAAAGAAAAACATGTCAATTAAGGAGATGAAAACAAAAAAGTGATTTTTAATAGAATAAAATGGTTGAAAAGACTATGATTAGTCATTTTGAATATCCTTAATGGATCCCAAAGTTTCAGGACTAAGATTTAGTTGTTGTATACACGGGTAATATTTGTCTCAACACTTCCTGCAATGGGCAGATCCAAGTCATTCATTTTATAGAGTTCTCCGTGAGACTCATATGAGTCCTATATGGGATCTTTATAATGTGTCCAATGTGAACAATATGTTGTTGGGGATGCTTTTCTTTCTAATTATATCTTCAACCCATGGCAGTTTGACGTTTTTGCTTTCATGGAGTTGGCGGATTTAAATAATCATTCTCTTGGTGGAACTTTACACTCACGAGACAACAAACTAGCCAAGTAAAGCACAGCTTAGCTCAGCATGGTTGAACCATTTTTTTAAGCCCAAGTTGAGCTTGAGCACCACCTTAACACTAGTAGTTTTCTTGGCTGACCTAGAATCTTGCTCGGTTCAAATTTTGCAAAGCTATTTACGATAACTCCGATTGATAAGCATCAAAAGGTGATTGAAAACATGTCTAAGGCTACAGCACCCTATATTCAAGACCCACGCAAGTTGACTGTCGAACCCCAGTACATCTAGGCTTTAGCAACCAAGCTTGGAGTTCCAGCTTGTTCCTCCAATTATAAATAAGGGTAAGCTCATGGGTCCTTTCAGATTAGGTGTTAGAGTCAGTCATGTTTACCTTTTTTTTTAATTATTAAAAAAAAAAAAAAAGCAGCTTGGTCTTTCAGCCTTAGCTTAATTTGTTTAGGTTAGCGAGTTTGACTTCCCACAAGTTGCTTGTTGGTTCATCAGCCAACCTAAATAACTAGGTCCATCACTAATTACTATATCGGTACCATTCCTCAACTCAAGTTCTAAACGAGAAGCATCACTTACCTGAAGTATAGGGCACAAAAAATACGATGGCACTGGTCGCTCTTCGGAGACATGCAACTGCTCTAGTTCCCTCACTAGAGAAGGTGTCATATCTGGTCTATCCCTGCCGCTCAATTGACAACATTGCAGCCCCAGGTCTACCAACCGCCTTGCCACAAATGTAGGCCATTCTCCTGCTGATGAATCCAAAATTGATGCCAATTTCCCACATGAATCTGCCTTACGCACCTCAGCTGCTAACCCAGTTGGAAGCCTTCCTGTGAGTAGCTGCAGAATGATCAGCCCAAAGGAGTAAATGTCAGACTTGGGTGTCAGCACTCCAATTCTCTGAAACTCGGGATCTGTATACGTAAAAGCACCCTTGGGCTCCGTGCCCCGGCGGAAACTGGGGCAATGAAGGTTCTCCTCAGTTACTAGCCTGCAAATCCCAAACTCACATATCTTGCAGCTTAGATCAGCATCTAGAAGTACATTGTCAGGTTTCAGATCACCATGGATGATCTTTTCTGGTTGGGAAGAGTGCAAGAAGCAAAGGGCACTAGAGATTTCAGCAATGATACGTGTTCGGGTATTCCATAGCAAGGGAGGATTATTGCTTTTTCGGAAAAGGTGGTTTTGGAGGCTCCCATTGGGCAAGTACTCATATACAAGAGACCAGGCTTCTGGGCATGCACCAAGCAACGTCACCAGATGAGGATGCTGGAGTTTTCCAAGAACTTGAACCTTCATGCACAAAAACAAAGGTTATTTTAAAAAGAATGAAAGGTATGGTCTACTAGGTAGTAGGCATCTAAACAAAGCAAGAAAAATATAAGTACCAACTCACTGCTAAATGTTGCCTAGATTTTTCCTTCAGGGGGGCATCTAGCTTAATGCTTATGTTTCTTAGACTAAAGTTCATGGACACATATGATTACACATCTCATAACACTCATTTGGATAATCTGGAAAACAAAAAGTAGGTATTTAGAAGGATCCATACAGGGAAGTCCAATTGAGAGGCCTTTTCTTGTACACACACCTCTGTGGCACACACAGGTTATCCAGATATTTAAAGCAGTATTTTAACAACCTGGCAAATTGACAAATTATACAGATTGGCCCTGAAATTTTAAAAGGTTTATCAATTAATATACTCCATCTAAATGGTTTATAAATTTATATAACAACTACTAACAAAGGAAGTTTTGAATGTACAAGAAAGGCTCAAACATAGGTGCATAATTTTCTTTTCAAACTTCTACATAAAGAGACACTAAGAGACTACTGAGCGCTGGGATTAGATCAGATACCCCCAATGATTTGGCATCAGCATCGTGATTACCTACATATATATCATCAGCCCCAGCAGTGTGGTGTGGCATAGATACTTAGAACCACTTAAGTCTCAAAGTATTTGGAAATCACCTATAGTTGCCTCTCTGGTAGTAAACTCGACCCCTTTAATAAAGAGGGAGTTCTCTATGAGAAAAGAAAACTATGGGAGAAGGCAAGTTACTTCTAAACCTTCAACAGAAAGTTGTAGAAAAAATAGGGTATAGAGCACAAAAAGCTCAGTATGGCATTAGAAATTGGAGGCACCGTATCTATTTGAAAGTTCAAATGAACCAAATCAATACTTAAGCTTGCATGGTAGTTCAACATAATACATAAAAGCATCCCTAAGTTTTAAAAGTCTACAAGAGTCTCAATAACTATTTTAGTAGAGAGAAATAGAGAGAGGAGAGAAAAGGAGCATTACCTCTAGTTGAAACTCTGATGGTCCTTGCATGCTATGAGGGTTGAACTTCCTTATAGCAACAGTTCTACCCAACATTTCCCCCTTGTAAACAGAACCATATCCTCCCTGCCCAAGCTTGAAGCTCTCAGAAAAATTGCATGTAGCAGTTTGCAGATCTGACAATGAAAATACTGCTAACTCAGGCAATTCATCAACAAAGCCAATGAGCCCATTGCAGTTAGCAGCTCCAGCTCGTCCACGTCTCCACCTTTCAAGCCAGCGCAGGGCTTCCGTTTTCTGATGACGGATCCTCTGCTTCTCCTGCCGTAGAGTTGAAATGGATGCCTGAATCAAATTTAGTTCTCCAACTGCTTCATCACACCTACGGTTTGCTTCCTGTGCACGACTATCTAGAAGAGCAACATTTCTCATGGTTCTTTGTAGTTCTCTAGTTACTTCTTCTCTTTCTTCCAATACCTTTTCTTGTTCTTGTATTGTTGTTCTCAGTGCATCCTCACCCTCCTTCCTCAGTTTAACTTCATGTGCATGGGCAGATTCAAAGACTTTGATCTGAGGACATAAAAAATTCTGAGGTTGAAAGATGACTCACAAGATTCTAATTCAATAATGGATTATTATTTGTAGTGTATATTTTCATCATCATTTGAATGCATTGCCAAACCTTTAAATAAGTGATAAAATCCTAGCGTATTCTTGTCCTAGAAAGTTTGCAGCACAATTTTTGTCAATTGCCAGAATCCATGTTGTAAGTTTGGATAGGTCCTATTGTATCCCATGGGTCCAACGGGCTTCCAATGGACCCCCCCTACCCCCCCAAAAAAAATAAATAAATAAATAAAAATCATGTGAGCATGTAAATATTATTATAACCTTTTGTTCTTTTCCTATTCTTTTCAAGTAATGCTTTAAAAGACATAAGAGACGGAACTTTATACTTCACAAGAAGCAAAAATCAGTACAGTTTTCAATTTCTTAAACTAAAAAGGAGCATAATTATGTTTGTAAATAACAGGAAAATGAACATATTCGTAGTTTATTTTATCACATGCTATAAACTAAAAGCCTTTCCCAAAATCTATTTTGCCACCGTAACTCTTAGGAACCATGATATTGTAAATTGCAAATCCCTACAATGAAGAATGGACATCAAGCTCATGCTTACCTTGCTGATAGCTTCAATAGCTTCCATTTCCAATTTTTTACGCTTCATTATTTCTGCAAACACCTCATTCATTGATGCCTCAGCTTCTATCTTGGCTTCTGTTAGCTGATCATACAAGCTCATTTCCTCAACCCTTGGATCAGAAATTGCAGAGACCATTCTCTCAGGAGAATTATTTTCAAAACTGGTGCTTGTAGATGGTGGAGAAAATGAACACTGGAGATTGTGAGGGAAGTGGGATAAGACGGGCAATGAAGGCTCTTCAACATGAACTGTATCACCCAGAACAAAATTGCTGCTTCCAGCAAAATGTGTAAATCTATCAGAAAAGAATGAAACACATTCTGGATGGATTGCATTACTTTTACTGTATTGAAAAGATTTGGATCTCAAAGTTTCTGCAGTTGTAATCTCAGGTTGACTAGATGGAGACAAAGCATTTGGAACTTCAGAAGCTTCTCTCGTCCACCTATGTTTCCCTTTCTTGACAAACCATATTTCACAAAACGAGGGAGCATTTTTGGCAGCATAATTTGCTTTTCTGGAGCTCTTTTTCACCTTCACGCAACTGTTCAAAACCGTTAGAATGGAAGAACAGAATACACTCACACACACACAATTTCAACCAGCCAACCAGCGGAAACTCTAATGAAAAGGACACAACACATGGGAACAGAGTATAGAGAAATCCCAGTGTGTACAGAAGAGCAACTGTTGAGAAAACAGAAAAGAAACTCACTGATACATTTTGGTAAGTCGCAACTCTAACATGCCCAATATGTTTGTTTGTACGGTATGAAAAAGCAAAAGAATCCAAGTTGAACATTTTTTTTATAGGGAAAAAAAATCTGCTACTATCATCTGAGTAATACACACACCAAAACTATATATATGTAGCTTTATAAAATATATATATAACCTGACCAAAGGGGAAAAAAAAATATACATACATATATATATATATATATATATATATATATATCACTTAGAAGATTAGAAAATATAATAATTAGATTTCCATAGAGGACGATGATATGAGAGATGGACCACTTACATTTCAGGCACAGCCCCCATCACAAGCTTCCGAATACCATGTACGTTCACCAAATCTACAATTCCTTTCTGAACTTGGTCAGCTTCTATTGTAACAAAGCTTGCTTTCACCTATAAAGTAAGCAAGATGAGTCCAGTAAATAATCGACTCAGTAAGGAAAGAAAATCAAATATTCTTGACCTAAGAATTTATAATTTTACATCAGTTTCAGTTATTAAGAAATTCTCATTTTTTGGAAATGCAGAAGATAGCTCTTAATGTTTCCTGTAAATGACATTTTCAAGAAAGATTTTAAGCAAAATCTCTGGCTAAATACTTCACTTGCATCATCTTGATTTTTCCCTCAAAATGAGATTGGAAGCCTACCACTAGAAATGTAGGAAAAGTGAGGCATATTCAACGAATGCGGGGCATACACTCATGTTGAAACAGATACTTCAGAGTCCCCAACTATTTGGAAAGAACTGACCATATAAAATGAGGAGGGTTACATAAATAAATAAAATAAATAAAAAAACTGTAGAGTATAGAGCAAAGCTGTCAATGCCATAGCAAAAGGCCATTTCTATTTGGCTAGGGAAACAAAATATTTTGGTACCAATCGTTGCAGTCGATACCATTACTGCTATATATATATATATGGTTAGAAGTTAGAAACCATGTAATTTTTAAGAGTCCTTATAAATGCAAACCCATTCCCAGCCCAATATGCTAGCCCTTAAAAATGTTGACCGTGTGGCCCTAATCAATCTTGGTATAACTTTATAATAAAAATTATATTTAATTACACATTTGACTTAAAGTTTGGAATTGTTTTCATTTTGATTTTTTTTTATTTTGGTCCACCAAGTTTGATTATGTTTTTAAAATTCCCTTTTGTCCATCTTCGCGACTAATATATCCACTAAAAGAGAGAGGAAACTACATCATTTTGTTGGCACTTAATGGCCAGATCAATCACAAAGATAAAAAGGACCATTTGGAAAACATAATCAAACTTGGTGGACCAAAATGAAAAATCTCAAACTTTAAGGATGAAAAGTGTAAGAATGATTACACATGACCTATGGGAGAAAGTCGGAAAAGACCAAGAAGAAGAAAACAAAGAAGAAGAAGAACAACAAGGTATGTCATTAGCGGAGAGAAGAGAAAGAAGAAAAGAATTAGCACTGTAGCAGATATGAAATTTTTGCAGTCCCAGATTGTATTACAGGCCAGAACTGCTAAAACACACCGGAATAACTGGTACAAGCCGAAATGGGCCAGTATTTGAAATGTTTCAGGATGGCTTAACTGTAACTGTTTAGTAACCAGTATAAAATTTTTCAATAGTACCAGCCAATACGGTACGGTATGGAATCAAAACTTTGGCATAGGTTGTCTTTTTTTGAGCTTTCTCTTTTTGGATAAACTTTCCTACTAAATTATCATTACTACTATAATTGGAATAACCCTCTTTGGTGTCCAGTTTACAAATGCCTCAAAATACCCTCACATTATAGTAATAACCAACTTGAGGTCAAAAAAAGGAAAGAAAAAAAAAAATCGTAAAAATATTGGTACATTTTAAAGGAATGTTTAACATGCTTTATAATTGAAAACCAAACAAATTATAACTGTTAACTGCCCGTGACTTAGCAAATTCTCCAACTATTGCTCACTACATGGCTTGGCAATTAATTTTTGAAATCCAAACACTTTCTAACTCTTATTTAAAACTGCTCCGAACCACTATCCTAAAATTTGACTTTTAGTATGATTGGAATACATACAATAACAACAACAACAAAGCCTTCGCCCCAAATTTTTGGGGTTGGCTATGGATCCTCAATAGATTAGTTAGGGTCTGCTACATTTATTCTTTTCCTTCATTATAATCTATCTGAAATTATACTCTCTGTTACTTTCTTAATTGATATGTCCTTTTTTATTTCTTCCACTAATGTTATTTTTTGATTCCTACCTTTTTTTGTTCCCTCAACTTGAATCAACTAACTCTTTCTTATTGGTGCATTAATCACTCTCCTTTGAACATTACCAAACCATCTCAAGCGACTCTCCCTCATCTTTTCATCAATAGGGGAAACCCCCATCTTTAAGAGGATTTCCTCATTTTGAATCCTATCTTTTGGTGTATTTCTACTTATCCATCTTAATATTTTCAGTTATGTTTATTTTATGAATATGTTGTTTCTTAACAAGCCCAACATTTAGTATCATAGAGCATAACAGTCTTATAAAATTTTCTCTTTAACTTAATAGGTATTCTACAATCATACAATGCTCTTGATGCGCTTCTCCACTTCATCCACACTACTCTTATCCTATGATTCACACTCTAAATCTCTAAATCTCTCTATCTTTATGAATTATTGATTTGAAAACTCTCACTCTTTTGTATCTCCTGACCGTCCAATCTTACCGCTGATTTTTCTATGTTTTTACTTTTACTAAATTTACATTCTATGTACTTTGTTTTAACCCTACTTAATTGAAACCCTTTAGATTCTAGTGCGTCTTGCCAAATTTCTAACTTGGCATTAACTCCACTTCTACTTTCATCCAGGAAAAGCATATACCAAGGAAAAACCACAACTTGAGAAACAAAAGTTAGAACACACTTCTCATTAATGCAGCAAATTTTGACACTAACAATCAACATCAAGAGTATTATTGCTTCATCAAACTCCAAGAAAACTCAAATTATTCATAAAGCTGATTTTGCCTCATACACAGAAGGCTATACACTTTTATGATGAAGAGAAGTGGTGAAAAAAAAAGAATCACAAAGAGTTGATGGAACAATCACAGTACAGATGATCCCAATCAAATTAAATTTCTGCATGGAAACTGCATAAAATCAGTAATTACAATAACAATAAGCACAGAGAGACAAACACCTTTTCTGCATTGCAAAGGCTCACGTAAGATCCTAAGAGCTTCACTGTCTGTGCCCATTCCTCCTTTCTATACGCAGCCACTACTTCACTACTTGCTTTACTTGCCGGTAATTTTCCCACTGCACGAAATTTTTTATTCAAAAAAACAATTTAGCTTACTCAAGATGCTAAGACAATGAAGGAAAGTAAAAGAAATTGATATGATGAATCTTAAATCTTCATCCAAATTTGCACAAAACATAATATCTCAGCCAGTATACTAACAAAATCTCAGAAAAGAAAAGGAAAGTAATCACATCTCATATCTTCGTTATTAATTATTACTACTGTTTTTTTTAACACCCACTTGACAAGGCAAAAACTTTTTATGTAAACTTAACTGACATATCCACAACAAAGTATACCCTAATTAAAATTCCCCACAAATATATCAGAATTTCAAGGAACATTTTTAAATTCAGCAAAAGCTCAAAAACCTGAGTTAAACGCACCCATATACTAAAAAGTTAAAACAATTACACACAGCACAAGAATTTCAATCAAACGCACCCACAAGACTTTCAGTAAAAAATTTGAAAACCCAACACAAAATTCAGAGACCCATTAACGAAAAACAATGAAGAAGCAAGTCAAAGAAACTTACAAAGTGTAGGAATCTGATGAGAAGGCTGATGAACATGAAGAACACAAATTTCTTGGTCCCGAAAGTTCTTGCAAGACCATTGAAGCAAAGCCACAGCTCGCTCCATAGACTTACCGACCGCCACATGTACTTTTTCATGATCTCTTGCTTCTTCTTCTTCATGATCTCCTGCTTCCTCTAGAATATATGGAAGCTGAGGAGGTTGTGAACTCATCTCCGGGTGAAACCCGTACCCGAAGTTAGACCCGGAAGAAGGGAACCCGTACAGGGTGTTGGTGCCTATGCCGTGATGAGGTGGATGCGATGGCTGCAATAGCTCCATTTCTCTCCGGAGAGCCAGGCAACAGACTCGGATAGAAAGAGAGAAAGAGAGAGAGAGTCGTCAAAGCAGAAAGCGTATCGAAGGGTGAGATTCTTTGGCATCATAGTATTTTTTTTCTTAAATATTAGTATTGTTTTGTTTCTGCTTTTTTCGGTGGCTGGAGCCTGGAGGCTTGACTTTTTTCTTTTTTTTCTTTTTTTTGGTTAACAGGAACTATTATTAGAAAGCACTAACTTTTGCTGTGACTTGATAACGTCAAGAGAGAGACTTGTTTGGATTTTAGTTTTTGCTTTTTGCTTTTTAGGGATGTTGGAAATGGGATGTTTTTGCAAAGAAAGTTCACTTCAAAAATGCCAAAAAAGCTTTTATAACTAGGGTTGTGTTATGGTCACCGTGAGGTGGCCGTTAACAACTATGTTTTTGACAGTTTTTAGTAGTAACAATAGTTTTTTTTTTTTTTTTTTTTTTTTTTTGTAGCTTTTAGCAATTATTTTACAATTTCATTTTTTTTTTTTTAAGTGAGACCCATATAGGAAAATCTTAACAAGCACCACATGATACTTATTAACATTTCTCTTATAACTATAGGGATTGTAGCTTATTCTTTTTTAAGCGAATGATAGAATATGAGGTAGCTTTGTTGGTGTTAGTTATATGTAAAGTTTTTTTTATAGTCAAGTAAATAACATAGGTTTGAATTTTGGTTATATTGAAAAGAAACTCATGTGGGTTCCAGTTAGTTCAACTGGCAAACTTTCTGATGGTTAAATAAGAATTTTGGGATTTAATTCCCACCTACACCAAAAACCGATTGATATCTTAGTTTGATAATAAAGAACACAATTATTAACGGATATCATAAGTTCAAACTCTATAATAATAATAAAAACGTGTTTTAGTCTGATAATAAAAAACAATTATCATACAAAGGACGCCATAAGTTTTAAAACCTAACATCTCTATTACAAAAACACTGGTAAGGTTTTTTGGTGTAGGTAAGATTCAATTGTTTTCTTATTAATTGAATTAACTAGATTCACAATTATAAAAAACTTAGAAGTAACTTAAAGTGATTGGTTAATATTTTAAAATATACTAGTGGATGAGGTTTATTCTATTGATATAAACGCATATGGATGGATTTTGAATCAATAGTATATTGATTGTATACCAGTGGCGGTTCTACATGCAAGCCAGGGTGGTCACTGGACCACTCTAACTTGTAAAAAATGTATATATACACTTGTCAAAAAAATATTATATGTTAAACTATCCTATTGTGACTACTTTAATAAAAATTTTGAACACCCTGACTTGAGAATTACAAAAATTTGGGTTCAACAAAAATAAAAGTAATGCTACTACATTCACAACATTTTCACAATAATTTTACAACAAATTTAATGTAGTAAGCTGTTACTAATTTAAATTTGGACCAATACTAATATTATTTTTTTACCCACCAATAACAACTTTTTGCATAAGATTTATTGTAAAAATGTTGTGGACATAGCATTATTCTAAAATTAATTTTGCCTCCAAACATAATTCTTAATCCCTATTTTTTTTAAAGCTTAAATGACAACAATAAATATTAGCTCAAATAACAACAAACATAAATCAAGCAAAAACAAGACAAGATCAAACAACAACAATTGAAAAAATTATTCAACAAAAAGCCTATTATAAAACAAAAAGATAAATTTTGTAGCTCGTTCAACCTATTCAATAAAAAAAATTTCTAATTCCATTTTTCTTTAAAAAAATATTGTAGTAATTTAAAATTCTTAGTGACCACCCTAAAAAAATTCTTAAAGCTGCCACTGTTGTATACGGATATTTTCTAACACAAGTTAACCAATTTAGATTTTATACTGTTAAATGGGTGTTGGAAGCATACAACTAAGTTATAATTTATTGTATTAACTAGTTGTTTGATTAATGTATTATATATAGAAAAATAATACAACAAATGACAGGTGAGTCAATAGTATATGCATATATATCATTTAGTAAGAAAGCATGATGGGAATGAACTAGTCATTGGAATGAGAGACATGTTGGAGGATATTAAGACAAGGATCATAACAAGTTTTAAAGTTATGGTTTTACTTTACAAACGAGAGTATTAACAAAATTCTTTCAAGGGAAATCTTAGGGATAGTTTTTTAAGTGTTATATGAAATTTAAAAATTCTTAAGTGTTACTTTAAGTTCTTCAATTTAATTTAAAGCTTTCATATATTGTAGTTCATTAGGGCAAGGTCCTTACCATTTTATACTCTCAACTATTCAACAAAGGGGTGGTTTAATGTCAAGAGTCATCATTTCATGAACCATTATTCCTACGAGTGCGAAATATAGGATCGAGTAATGGCAAACCTCATTATTGTGCGAATGATCACACATCATGCATGAGTCAGGTTTAAGTAAGCAAAAGGTAGCAACCACACCTGCGAACCTCCTATATTTCTTTCATTTAAAATAAAAGTATCTTCAAGCAACCCCTTAATTAATTAGAAGTCTAATAAGTAGGAGTAATCTAAATTTACGTGTTGATGATTAATTCAATTGCCCTTTTTTTTGCTTGTAATTCTACTCAGCTAGAGACTCCAGAGTAGTTCCTCACCTCAATATCTATTCACCCTCTTATAGATAATCATATTTTTGATTCATTAGTCAATATAAATCAAGTAGCCTAATGTAAAACATCTAATTAACTATATCTAAATCTCGCCTTCTTTTTAAAATATGCATCATGATGAATGAGGAACTTGTGAAAATGAAGGGGAGGTAACAAGCAATAAAGAAAGGGAAATGCTAACGAGTGCCCTTAGGGCACTAGTTAATAATCAATTTAAAGAAAGTTTTTATGAGAAATGAAAAAAAATAAAAGTAATTAATATTTTGACAGCTTTTTTCATTTTCCATAAAAGTGATATCAAAACTCTCCTAAAATGGATTATTAATAAGTGCCCTAAGGGCACTCGTTAGCATATCCCATAAAGAAATATCAAAAGCAATATCATTTTTATTCCTCTAATAATTGGCTAATTCCACTTGAATGTGTATTAAATAAATTTAAATTTAAATTTAACGGCTAATCACCAATGAAAAAGTGCGCGCGGACCTGATTGGCAAAACGCGTGGGAGTGCAGTGACCAATTCTCAATAGGGCGCGTTTGGATGATCCTTTAAAATTAAACTACCCCTATCAAACTTTTTCACGACTGACTTCAGGTGCTCGTTAGGTAAAAAGCAAAAAGTGTGTTGACTTAAGGGTATTTGGGAAATATATGATAGAAAATTATTAAGACTTGAGGATCCACCAAATTTATTAACAGAATAAATGATAGAAAATTATTTTTATTCCTATAATTTATCAAATATAATTTCAATCAAGGACATATATTTAACTTTACAATGTTAATTTTATCATTACTTTTCTCTATGCCTCGAATCAAATAGTTATAATGAAAATTTATTATTGTGGGGCCCGTGGGCCTGGAAGTCTCGGCCCACCTTTAGGCTGGCCCAAGGCCCATGCCGAGAAGTGATGGTTGTCCCAGGCCGTTGTCTAGGGGCTTTTAGCCCTCTGGGCCCACGTCGAGGACGCCCCCCTTCCTCGACATACCTATCCTAATCCCAGGTGGGGGACAAACCCAGTATAGGTGGTCACATCCACACTTAATGCATCTACCTAACTCCCCCGGCAGTATTAATGCTGAGAGGACTCCTGAACGGCGGAACCTTGGGTGCTGCGACCCACAGTAAGGTGGGGAACGTGGCTGATGGGACAGGTCCTTAAGCAGTGGTCTAGATGATTGACAGTTGGAAGGCTAGGATCGACCGAAGGAGGTATATAATGCAAGGTGCCCTTCAGAATGAGGGGCTCCTCGGCCGTCCGAGGAGCAACCCCAAGCCAAGAAGAACAGGGCTAGGTCCCCTCGAAGGAGGAACGCTTCCGGAGAACCGGTGGCAAGCCTGTTAGCGCCAAACCCTTCGTCCCACTCTCTAAAGAAATGTATTGTTGGGGGATCTACGACCAAACCAGCCCCTACAATTGGCGCCCACCGTGGGGCGGGTTAGCGCGCTGGCCGGCGCAACCGGCGATCGTTCTAAGCGGTCACTTCGAAAAAAAAAGGGAAAAAAGAAAAATCGCAACAAAAAGAAGACTCAACAGCAAATAAAAAGAGAAGTTCTTTATTAGTTCATGAAAAGAAGATTACAAAATACAATCAGAGGCTCAGGCAGGCTTGTTTTACAAGCTTTATTACAAGCTAATCCTACAATCGGAGGCTCAGGCGGTCCGATTCTACAACTAGCTAGAGGGAGGGGGAAGTGTCAACCCGTGCTTTTATTGGCATCAGGAGAATGGGAGAACTTGACAATAAAAGCGGGGAAGGGGGCTGAGGCTGGCTCGCTTCAAGGCGGAAGCTTGAACAAAGCGAGGAGCAGATGCAGGGGCACCGGAGTGTCCTCCCCCGTGATGTTTCCTTGATGCTCTCCAATCCTCCCGAGCACTGGCCGTTGGAGACTGCAACACTCAAGCGCCAGCCATGACATGAGTTCGCGTGTCTCCTCCACCGGAGGTGCGCTCTGAGGAGAGACGTTAGGTACTTCAACAACGTCCCACCTGGCTACCGCATACGGCACTGCCAATGTTACGCCCGGACTCTGCCGCGCCGGAAGCCCAGTGGGGGCTGCGGCCACAGCGGCCCTCGATCCCATATCTCCCAACTTTGGTCACAATCCTGGCGGTGGTGTTAAAGGGGCTCAGAGAGGCGGAAGGACGTATTTCTGGTTGTGGTGGAAGGTCCATGGAATGAGGAGAAACATTCCCCCCAGAACGCCTTATATAGAAGGCGAAAACTGGTGGGAGTTGAGCCGCGCAGAATTCGAAGGGAGGATTGTCAAACGGAATTAATTCTCACCCCATTCCAAGGGGATTGCCAACCGCCGGATTCGTGTTAATTCACGAGGGCATTAATGAAAACGCGTCTCGTTCACCGAAACGTCAAGCGCGGGGCACGAAAGGCCAAGCGACGCCTCGAAAACTAAAAGATGGGGAAAACGAACTGGAGGCGAGGTCAACGTCACGCGTGAGGTCACAATCCGACCTGAGGAAAAATAGTTCCCAGCAAACGACCCGAGGACACCGTTACACCAAAAGCAAAACTCTCGGATCCGAGGACGAGCTCCTACTAAAGAGCGTTAGACAGAACCAAGGAACTGCATGGTCCTCGGACTCAGTCCTATGGGGAAACTAACTGCTTCAGAAGGGCTAAGCACTAGACAGAACCAAGGTATTGCATGGTCCAAAGACTCAAACCTATGGGGAAACTAGCTGCTTAGCTGACCACTTATCTTGAAGGCAGCACCTGTGCCTAGGTCTTGCATGGTCCTCGGACCCAAGCCTACGGAGAGCTAGCCACTTATCTTGAAGGCAGCACCTGTGCCTAGGTCTTGCACGGTCCTCGGACCCAAGCCTACGGAGAGCTAGCCACTTATCTTGAAGGCAGCACCTGTGCCTAGGTCTTGCATGGTCCTCGGACCCAAGCCTACGGAGAGCTAGCCACTTATCTTGAAGGCAGCACCTGTGCCTAGGTCTTGCATGGTCCTCAGACCCAAGCCTACGGAGAGCTAGCCACTTATCTTGAAGGCAGCACCTGTGCCTAGGTCTTGCATGGTCCTCGAACCCAAGCCTACGGAGAGCTAGCCACTTATCTTGAAGGCAGCACCTGTGCCTAGGTCTTGCATGGTCCTCGGACCCAAGCCTACGGAGAGCTAGCCACTTATCTTGAAGGCAGCACCTGTGCCTAGGTCTTGCATGGTCCTCGGACCCAAGCCTACGGAGAGCTAGCCACTTATCTTGAAGGCAGCACCTGTGCCTAGGTCTTGCATGGTCCTCCGACCCAAGCCTACGGAGAGCTAGCCACTTATCTTGAAGGCAGCACCTGTGCCTAGGTCTTGCATGGTCCTCCGACCCAAGCCTACGGAGAGCTAGCCACTTATCTTGAAGGCAGCACCTGTGCCTAGGTCTTGCATGGTCCTCGGACCCAAGCCTACGGAGAGCTAGCCACTTATCTTGAAGGCAGCACCTGTGCCTAGGTCTTGCATGGTCCTCGGACCCAAGCCTACGGAGAGCTAGCCACTTATCTTGAAGGCAGCACCTGTGCCTAGGTCTTGCATGGTCCTCGGACCCAAGCCTACGGAGAGCTAGCCACTTATCTTGAAGGCAGCACCTGTGCCTAGGTCTTGCATGGTCCTCGGACCCAAGCCTACGGGGAGCTAGCCACTATCTTGAAGGCAGCAACTGTACCTAGGTCTTGCATGGTCCTCGGACCCAAGCCTACGGGGAGCTAGCCACTATATCTTGAAGGCAGCAACTGTACCTAGGTCTTGCATGGTCCTCGGACCCAAGCCTACGGGGAGCTAGCCACTATCTTGAAGGCAGCAACTGTACCTAGGTCTTGCATGGTCCTCGGACCCAAGCCTACGGGGAGCTGGCCACTATCTTGAAGGCAGCAACTGTACCTAGGTCTTGCATGGTCCTCGGACCCAAGCCTACGGGGAGCTAGCCACTATATCTTGAAGGCAGTAACTGTACCTAGGCCTTGCATGGTCCTCGGACCCAAGCCTACGGGGAGCTAGCCACTATATCTTGAAGGCAGCAACTGTACCTAGGCCTTGCATGGTCCTCGGACCCAAGCCTACGGGGAGCTAGCCACTATCTTGAAGGCAGCAACTGTACCTAGGCCTTGCATGGTCCTCGGACCCAAGCCTACGGGGAGCTTGCCACTTTCTTGAAGGCAATAACAGAATCTTCCATAGGAGACTAACTACTTACCGAAGAATTGAAGCACCAAGCCGACTACTTGGGGAAGAGCCAACCAGCGGAAGGCCTTCTGGGGTATGAGGGCCGTGGATATCAAAACCCTCCTCCCCGTTCGAGGGAACGTGCAGCAGGATTTTGAGGGGCTATTGTGGGGCCCGTGGGCCTGGAAGTCTCGGCCCACCTTTAGGCTGGCCCAAGGCCCATGCCGAGGAGTGATGGTTGTCCCAGGCCGTTGTCTAGGGGCTTTTAGCCCTCTGGGCCCACGCCGAGGACGCCCCCCTTCCTCGGCATACCTATCCTAATCCCAGGTGGGGGACAAACCCAGTATAGGTGGTCACATCCACACTTAATGCATCTACCTAACTCCCCCGGCAGTATTAATGCTGAGAGGACTCCTGAACGGCGCAACCTTGGGTGCTGCGACCCACAGTAAGGTGGGGAACGTGTCTGATGGGACAGGTCCTTAAGCAGTGGTCTGGATGATCGACAGTTGGAAGGCTAGGATCGACCGAAGGAGATATATAATGCAAGGTGCCCTTCGAAATGAGGGGCTCCTCGGCCGTCCGAGGAGCAATCCCAAGCCAAGAAGAACAGGGCTAGGTCCCCTCGAAGGAAGAACGCTTCCGGAAAATCGGTGGCAAGCCTGTTAGCGCCAAACCCTTCGTCCCACTCTCTAAATAAATGTATTGTTGGGGGATCTCTCAACGAAAACGAGCCCCTACAATTATTTTTACAAAAAAAAAACTTCTTATAATTTAATTTTTTTTATATAGAAAAAACTTACAAAAGCATTAATATAGCCTTGCTATATAGTTTTTTCTTAATCCAATTTTTACAATAAGTGTGAGGATTTAAAAATAATATTAATAGTAAGTGGGGAAGGAGATTTGAATCTTAATTTCACTTATAAAAAAGATCAAATAATGTTGCTGTACTACAAGTTTATAAAGCTGTTGGCATTTTTTTTTCCTTTTTTATTCATCTCAGTTTTTCATCTCTCTCTCTCTCTCTCTCTCTCTCTCTCATGAGCTATATAATAGAAGATAACTCTTAATCTTCTCTTAAACCTTAGAAAGTACGGACACTTCATTTGGGACACTGTACTCATTTTGTGTATGTGTCATAGCAATATCATATTTGTCATGTCATGTTATAATTTTTTTAGAAATTATTTGTATTATCATATTGTACCCATACTCATACCCATGCTTGTATATGTGTTCATGTCTGTGATTCCTAGTTTAAGGCTTAAACCCTTTCCATTGATATAGGTAAATACCGTAGATTCAATCCTTAATTTGTCACCAAAAAAATAAAAAATAAAATAAAAATAAAAAAACTTTCCAAATTGAAGTAACTTATACAGTTATACCTGCATTTTAGTTTGAACTTCTAAAGATACAACAGTAAAAGTCTGGGACTGACAAGACAATGGGGAGTGTTGAAGCTAACAATACAAAATTACAAACATTAACCCCTTGGAAGGCTATGTGATATCTGAAAAACAATGCCCCGATTTGGTTACTACATTGCATCCCAAACTAGGACTCTTTTATGAAAATAATTAAGTGAATCCTCATTAAAAAATCAGCATGTACCAATGCTGCCAAAACCTCAGAAAAACCTGGTGTCTCCAAGTAAAGCAACAAAGGATAATATAAATCTGCAAGTGAAACTAACGGGGTTCCAAATCTTTTGGGTACGAGAGGAAAAGACCAAGCAGAAAGAATAAAAGAATATGCTCAGAGCTCATCTCTCGTTAAGCATGACATTATGTTTGATAGGATGGGTTGAGGTGTAGATATATTAGACTTTGTCTATATTTTTTGTTGTAGATAATCCTGGTGGCACTGCACCTCTTTTGTTGTTAAATATTATATATATAAACCTCTCCTATTTTTCTATAAAAACAAAACAAAAAAACAAGGATAATATAATTGAAATATTGAACTGCTTATTAAACAAAGAAAAGATGAAAATGAAGGTTACCAATTACAATCCACATCAAGTGATTCTCTATCATGCTTTTTGAGTTTTTTGCCCACTTATAATGATTTACTTTTTAATACTACAAAGGCAACAAGCAAAACAGAATTAGGTTACGTTTGGATTCGGCTGAAACTTAGCGCGTCATTGTTTACTGTCCATGTTTAGATGTTTTTTTATTTCTTCTTTTTTAAAAAAGCAAAACGAAAAATTAAAATATATGTAACATTGGTGACTTGGTGTAGTAGTTGAAGAAAGAAAAAAAAAAAAAAAAAATATATATATATATATATATATATATATAGATGACCGACATTTCTTCTTGTACCCATAAAAGTCAAATCAAAAAGGAAGAAAATGATGGTCTAAGTCTTGGCTAGTCTATGCTTAAATTAGTCAGGTCATTGCCGAGTAGCGTCTCAAATGGTATGCGCAGATGGCGTTGTTTGCAATAGTTTCTCACTAACGACAATTGTAATCATTAATCAACCCCCCATTAACAAAGCAATTACGTCTTAAACTCTGCCTAACTACTCCCATTAAGGTGGGGTCACATACTCGGATGTTGGAAGTCCAATAAGAAGATTTTTTTTTTTTTTTTTTTTGAAAGAGTCATGTTAACGGGGGTTCGAAGGACAATTGTTAATAAACAATTTTAAGAAATTTTTGACATTGATTTCATGGTAAATATAAAAAGTCGTCAAAAAAATTACTATTTTTTCTTTTTTCAGAAAAAAATTTTAAAAATATTTTCTTAAACTAATGTCTTTAGAGTATCTATTAACTTTTTCATTTATTTATTTATTTATTTATCTTTATAAATTTTATAGTTATAATGAAAGGATTTGAACTCAACACGCATTCATTATAAATATTAAGATGTAACAATTAAACTACAAAGCTTTGATGAAATATTAATATTCTTATAGTCATAAACTTTGTCAATAAAGGAGAGGAAAATCATGTTTACAATAACTAATTGAAAATTTTAGGGGATAAAAGTAATTGGAAATTTAAGTAACAATTGAAGATAAGAAATTGATACAATATTGTTGTTGTAGTGTATGAGTGGTGTGATTTATTAAGTGTAGTAAAATCTCACATGGGAAACTAATGACAAATGAGGGATCAATATAGCATAATTGGACCCAAATTCATTGGCTTAAACTTTTACATCTAGTAATATCCCTATATGTTATATTAATCTCTTAAACATATAGTCTCCCTAAATTATTATCTCTCCAACAATTATTCTTTTCTTTTTTTTCCTTCTCCTTTTGTCTTCAATCGATTTGGCAAGATCTTAGAAATTGCTTTCTAGACCACTATGGGTTTGAATTGACTCACTATGACTGCTTTTTCACCTCGAGGAATTAGGTAATAAACGAGTGATTTTTTTTTTTTTTGAGAATCAATAAACGAGTGATTTAGTTGTTTTAACATGTAGCCCCCTTAAAAAATAAAAAACTCAAAATGACTTATGCTACATCGCCTCCAATTATAATTTATATGCCAATAGTGTTTGAAAATAAAGCAGACGTTCCATCTGGCCCTGGTGTCTTACGTGATACCATAAAAATAACACCCTTAATAAGTTAAGGATGGTAGGCTTGTAAGGATGGTCAAATCTTGTTCATTCAAGCTGTATGGAATTGGCCTTCCAGGTCTTGAGAAATATCTGGGTTAGAAGAAGTGAATAAATTTTGATAAATTTTAGGTACAAGCTAGAACAATCATGCTTGCTATGTCAACAGGAGTTGGAAACATTGGTGCATGTTTTTGCACATTGCCCTATTGCACTTTCTATTTGGCATCGACTTTAGCTTTTAAATTTTAGTTTTTATGTATAACTTTTTAAAACCTCACTTTTTTTCCCTCATTTTTTCACTTTTTCAAAAAAATTTCAAAGTACAAGTATACTTTAGCACACTTTCAGCAAAAAGTTAGATAAGCTGTTCCAAAACAAACACAGATCTATCTCACAATGGGATCATATGATACTAAATCCATGTAAGTATCTAGGTCTTAGAGCTAAGGAGGAGCATGAATTTATTTTTGTTTGCTGAAGTGGTTTGTGATCAAATTTGGCGGCTTAGAAACAATGTGCTTTGTGACAGTATGGGTGTTGACCCAATTGCTTTTGTGAGGGAAACTAATAAAGTTTTTGAAAGTCACTGGAAAGAGCATTTTCTTGACTTGAAAAACGTTAGCTTCAATGCAACAGTTACGGAATCCCATGTAACTCTAGCAGCAGTTTGTAGAAAACAGGACATGAATGTCTCCCATGGTTGGACGCAAGCCATAGATCAAGGTAATTCAGTTTGGGCAAAGGCAAAAGGGCAAGGCTTTTTGCTGTAGTCAATGCCATAAAGATGGGGCTTCCTGCGAGTTATCTTTGAAGGAGATGCAAAATTGGTCTAAACCTCCTTGGCAGGTGTCCTCAATCTTGGATGATATAGCTTCCATTTGTAATAAATTTTTTGACTGGAAATTTTTTGTCTTAAAAATTAAGAAATATGAACTCTTGGGCTCATTGTATTGGACACTTGGTGTCCTCTTCTTCTTCTTCTTTTCTTTTTTTTTTTTTCTTTTTTTTTTGAGAGAGAGAGAGAGAGAGAGTGTGTTTCAACTTATGGTGTCCGCTTTCTGATGATAGCTCTTTATCATCAGATTAAGATACCAACTAGTTTTTGGTGTAGGTGCAGATTGAACCCCAGATCTCTTATACAACCATCAGAGACTTTATCAGTTAAGCTAACTGAAACCTACAGTGTCCCCTTCTAAGTGGGAGCATTGTGTTCTCATCTCTATCATCCATTCCTTTGGGAAAGGGTAGAGTTGGTTGGCTCATTTACCCCCCTCTTTTTTTCTTGTGTTAATATTTTTTCTTGTGTTAATAAATCATTTTATCAGCAATAATTTTTTTTTTTTTTTTTGTTGAAAAAAAAAAAAGCAATTTTCTTATTTGCCAAAATACACTATTCCTTTCTTAAAGCAAGTACTTTAACCCAATTTTTGTAAGGAAAAAAAAAAAAAAATTTCGTCCATAAAATTTACTCGAACTTCAATTTTTGTCTTTAAATTATTGAAATATTATATTTAGGCCAAAATACATTATTAGTTCTTGAAGTTTACTGTAGGGGGTGGATTCGAGCGCTCTCTAAGGATTGAGAGAGTGGACCCAAGCCCAGCTAACCCTCCAATAAATTTGTAGAGTATGGGCTCAAGAGCTAGGCCTTAGTAAAGAGGGCAACGGCCATGCATGGTTGTACGTGATTGCTAACAACTAAAACGTGGGTTTGAACACACAATGAGGCTCCTCGGACGTGCCTTATGGAGCTGGAAACTCTTATTATCTCTTTTCAGAAAGGTTACAAGAGTTGAGAGAAAATACTTTGCTACAGTATTCCTTTTTCTCTGGTTTTTCATCCGTCCCCTTCACAAGAGGGATTTTTACATTATATACTTCTCAATCAGTTGATCCTAGCCCTACATTTGTTGCTCAATCCGGTTTCCACTTGAGTGCCTGTCCCATCAGCCGCATTCCCATACCTCCAGTGGGTTGCAGCGCTCAAGACGGCACTGTTCAGAGGTCCTATCCTCATTAATGCGGCCAGAGCGTTAGTTGAGGGCATTTAATGTGGAGGTGACAGTTCGCCTGGGACTTGCTCCTCCGCCATGCTTCAATGTCCGGTGATTGGTTCTTGCTATTTGCTCCTTGGATGCTTGGGGAGACTCCCCTTAAAGGTGTGCCGTATGCCCACTTTCTGTCCTCGGCCTACCGAGGATGTAACCATCCTCGGCAATACTCCTTGAATCATGGGCTCTAAACTTTCGTCCTCGGATCGTGGAGGCGTCCTCGGCATGGGCCTCTGGGCTTGGCTTGGAGTGGGCCGGGGTTGCTGACTTATTCTGGCCCCACATTACATATGAAGCATTCTTAATCTCCAAAATTTCAAATGAAAGTTATTGGTCATTGGAGTTTAAAAAATGAGCACTAGCCTTTCCATTAATTTCCTTGCTTACATATGTGGCGAAACAACAACGTCAGAAAACTTTAATTTTTTTTCTTTAACCCAATTTTTGTAAGAAAAAAAATATTATTTTCATCCATAAAATTTATGCGAACTTCAATTTTCGTCTTAAATTATTGAAATATTATATTTAAACCAAAATACTTTATTAGTTCCTGAAGTTTACATATGAAGCATTCTGAATCTCCAAAGTTTCAAATGAAAGCTATTGGTCTTTGGAGTTTAAAAAATGAGCACTAGCCCTTCCATTAATTTCCTTGTTTACATATGTGGCGAAACAACGACATCGCAAAACTTTAATTTTTTTTTCGCTTTAACCCAATTTTTGTAAGAAAAAAAATATTATTTTCATCCATAAAATTTATGCAAACTTCAACTTTCATCTTTAAATTATTGAAATATTATATTTAGGCCAAAATACTTTATTAGTTCCTGAAGTTTACATATGAAGCATTCTTAATCTCCAAAGTTTCAAATGAAATCTATTGGTCTTTGGAGTTTAAAAAATTAGTACTAGCCCTTCCATTAATTTCCTTGCTTACATATGTAGCGAAACAACGACGTTAACTTTAATTTTTTTGCTTTAACCCAATATTTGTAAGGAAAAAAAATATTATTTTCGTCCATAAAATTTATGCCAACTTCAATTTTTGTCTTTAAATTATTGAAATATTATATATAGGCCAAAATACTTTATTAGTTCCTGAAGTTTACATATGAAACATTTTTAATCTCCAAAGTTCCAAATGAAATCTATTGGTCTTTGGAGTTTAAAAAATGAGTACTAGCCCTTCCATTAATTTCCTTGCTTACATATGTAGCAAAACAACGACGTCGCAAAATTTTAATTTTTTTTGCTTTAACCCAATTTTTGTAAGGAAAAAAATATTATTTTCATCCATAAAATTTACGCGAACTTCAATTTTCGTCTTTAAATTATTGAAATATTATATTTAGGCCAAAATACTTTATTAGTTCCTAAAGTTCACATATGAAGCATTCCTAATCTCCAAAATTTCAAATGAAAGCAATTGGTATTTGGAGTTTAAAAAATGAGCACTAGCCCGTCCATTAATTTCCTTGCTTACATATGTGGCGAAACAACGACGTCGCAAAACTTTAATTTTTTTTCACTTTAACCCAATTTTTGTAAGGAAAAAAATATATATTATTTTCATCCATAAAATTTATGCAAACTTCAATTTTCGTCTTTAAATTATTGAAATATTATATTTAGGCCAAAATACTTTATTAGTTCCTGAAGTTTACATATGAAGCATTCTTAATCTCCAAAGTTTCAAATGAAATCTATTGGCCTTTGGAGTTTAAAAAATTAGCACTAGTTCTTCCATTAATTTCCTTGCTTACATATGTAGCGAAACAATGATGTCGTAAAACTTTAATTTTTTTTGCTTTAACCCAATTTTTGTAAGGAAAAAAAATATTATTTTCATCCATAAAATTTATGCCAACTTCAATTTTCGTCTTTAAATTATTGAAATATTATATTTAGCCCAAAATACTTTATTAGTTCCTGAAGTTTACATATGAAGCAATTTTAATCTCCAAAGTTCCAAATGAAATCTATTGGTCTTTGGAGTTTAAAAAATGAGTACTAGCCCTTCCATTAATTTCCTTGCTTACATATGTAGCGAAACAACGACGTCGCAAAAATTTAATTTTTTTTGCTTTAACCCAATTTTTGTAAGGAAAAAAAAAAATTTTGTCCATAAAATTTACGTGAACTTCAATTTTCGTATTGAAATATTATATTTAGGCCAAAATACTTTATTAGTTCCTGAAGTTTACATATGAAGCATTCTTAATCTCCAAAGTTTCAAATGAAATCTATTGGTCTTTGGAGTTTAAAAAATGAGCACTAGCCCTTCCATTAATTTCCTTGCTTACATATGTAGCGAAACAACGTCGCAAAACTTTAATTTTTTTTGCTTTAACCCAATTTTTGTAAGGAAAAAAAATATTATTTCCGTCCATAAAATTTACACGAACTTCAATTTTTGTCTTTAAATTATTGAAATGTTATATTTAGGTCAAAATACTTTATTAGTTCCTATTTTACATATGAAGCATTCTTAATCTCCAAAGTTTCACATAAAATCTATTGGTCTTTGAAGTTTAAAAAATGAGCACTAGCCCTTCCATTAATTTCCTTGCTTACATATGTAGCAAAACAACGACGTCGCAAAACTTTAATTTTTTTTTTTGCATTAACCCAATTTTTGTAAGGAAAAAAGATATGATTTTCGTCCATAAAATTTACGCCAACTTCAATTTTCGTCTTTAAATTATTGAATTATTATATTTAGGCCAAAATACTTTATTAGTTTCGTCTTTAAATTATTGAATTATTATATTTAGGCCAAAATACTTTATTAGTTTCTAAAGTTTACATATGAAGCATTCTTAATCTCCAAAGTTTCAAATGAAAGCTATTAGTCTTTGGAGTTTAAAAAATGAGCACTAGCCCTTCCATTAATTTCCTTGCTTACATATGTAGTGAAACAACGACGTCACAAAACTTTAATTTTTTTTGCTTTAACCCAATTTTTGTAAGGAAAAAAAAATTATTTTCATTCCTAAAATTTACGCGAACTTCAATTTTCCTCTTTAAATTATTGAAATATTATATTTAGGCCAAAATACATTATTAGTTCATGAAGTTTACATATAAAGCATTCTTTTTTTTCTTTTTTTTTTTGAAAGGGGGGTATTCATTCAATTAAAGTAGTGAAAGATCACGATACAAGGCATCAACTGCTGGTGGGGGAGAGTCCTCCATCCAGTAAACATCCTCATCCAAATTATTTCTAGCATATTGGGCCAAAACATGTGCCACTTGATTCCCACCCCTCCTAATACAGCCAACACTAACCCATTGCAAATTCCGCAACAAATGACGAATGTCATCCACCACATTGCCAAATGGAGAAGTGTTTTCCAAAGAAGAAGAGATAGCATGCATAACATTGATGTTATCCCCTTCAACCATCAACCTCGAGAATCTAGCATCTACTGCAAACTCTAATGCTCTTCGGCAAGCAAGAAGTTCTGCTTCATCACTTGTGCGCACCATCGGGCCCCTAGCACTCATAGCAGCCATTACCTCCCCTTTTTCATTTCGAATTGTTGACGTGTATAATATTGTGGGCTTTAGGCCTAGTTAGATTACTTGTATAACACACAGTCTTGTACTACACTCTTGCTTACCACACACATATTTACTTGTACTGCACTCATATGCCTCCTATATAAAGGCATCCATGTATATTCTTTGATTAAGAAATACAATACAATAACATTCAATATTTCTAACATGGTATCAGAGCCACTACGCTCCATTCTCAGCTACATTATTGGTGTTACTCCATTCTCAACTACGTTTTCGCCGTCACAACAGTCGCTGCAGCCTTTTGCCGTTGAACCTCTGACGTCTTCCAGCCGTTCTCTTTACGTTCCAGACCTGTAGCCGCTACCGTTGAGGAGTCCCACACCGTACAGACCATTGCACGTACCGTCACCGCCGTGAATATTGCTCTGATCACATTTCTGTAGGTACCACTAAAATCGTCTTCCTCCGATCTACACGCTGGTGGAAGCCTCGCAGCCATCAGAGTCGCCACGCGCCCTTACACGCCGCCCAAAGGTTCTGCTTCAGCAATCCACACGCCACACGTGTCGTCTTAAGCTTCAGGCTGACGTCACCCGTGACGTCATCAGTGCCACGTTAGCCCTAGCTTATGTCAGCGCCACGTTAGCCCTAGCTTATGTCAGCGCCACGTCATCCTACTGACGTCAGCGCCGCTGACTGTTGATCGCGTTGACTTTGACCATTGACTTTTTTAGGGTTGACTTTTTTCAGTCCGAGTTCTCCTTACCCAGTTTTTCGCGTAGATTTCATTTTTGTAGTATGTTTTTGCATATTTTGTCTCTAAATGGATAAAAAGATATTTTTCTTCCTCGCCCCATCAATACTATATTGGAGGGGAATTGGAATTACTTATCTTGGTCTCAAGCTATGCGCAGTTTTCTTAAGGGTCGCGTGCTCTAGCATTATTATACCGGTGCAGTCACTATTCCTGTCAAAGGGGCAAGTGAAGAAGATTCTGCCTTCCTCAATCGCATGATTGAATGGGTTAGTCACAACCACATGATCCTCACATGGATTCGGAACACTTCCATTCCCTCCATCGCTAATCTGTTGGGCAGCTTTGATGATGCAAAATCTGCATGGGATATTTTGGCCAAAAGATACTCCACTACTCACAAATCCATGAAATACCAGTTAGTGGTTGAATTGCATCAACTCAGGCAAGAACCAGGGAAATCCATCAATGACTACTATGATCAGCTTCGCTTCATTCGAGACCAAATTGACCTTTCTGATCCAACTTGGGCATGCTCAAAGGATGCTCAGCAATATGCAACCATTAGAGATGAATTTCATCTCTATTAATTCCTGATGTCACTGCACAAGGACTTTGAGTCCATCCGAGGTCAGCTTCTTAATCCCAGTCCTCCTCCCTCTCTTGATACTACTGTAAACGAGTTGGTTAGAGAAGAAGCTCGTCTTGCAACCCTTCAAGCTCAGAATAAGCTGAATGTTCTGGCTCTTACTCCTTCTGCTCCTCCTATAGAGCAACCTCAGCAATCAGGTGATTCCTCTGGCTCTAGCAATCGTCGCAAGTAGACCAACAAAAAGTTCTGCAACTATTGCAAGCGTCCTGGCCACACCATTGAGACTTGTTACCGTCGCAACAAATCTATTGCTGTTGTTGCTAATACTGAGCTTACGCTGCCAATGCCTTCCATTTTAACTGAGTCCCAGTCTTTTGGATCCACTATCAACCTTTCCCCCACTGAACTACAGGATATCATAGCTCGGGCTGTTCGTATGGCTGGTAATGCATCTCTTTCCACTGCTCTATTAGTTCTACTCGGTAAGTCTCAAACTTGGCTTTTTGATTCTGCCTGTTGCAATCATATGACACCTCACTCGTCCTTATTCTCCAAACTTGACCCTGCACCACATCCTCTTAATATTCATACAGTTGATGGTTCTACCATGCATGGGAATAGTCTAGGTTTTGTTTCAACCTCCAACCTTTCTGTTCCTGGGGTCTTCCATGTACCTGACCTATCCTATAATTTGTGCTCTGTGGAACAATTAGCTGAACTAGGATATCGCCTTATCTTTTACTATTCTGGGTGTATTGTACAGGATCTGAGGACGGGGCAAGAGCTTGGGACCGGTCTTAGAGTTGGGTGTATGTTTCCTATGGACAATCTTTGTCTTCCACCTATTGCTCCTGTTTATGTTGCTACTACAGCAATTGTGGTTTCTTCTATAAATTCTCTTGCATTTTGGCATTCTCATCTTGGTCATGCACCCTCTTTTCAGGTACAACAATTAGCTTCTAGGGGTCTAACATGTTTTGTCTCCAAAGACAAATTTCATTGTACTTCATGCCAGTTAGGAAAACAGCCAGCTTTGCCTTTCAATAACAGTGAATCTATTTCTAATAGTATTTTTGAGTTAATTCATTCTAATGTTTGGGGACCTTCTTCTGTTGTTAGTATTGGTGGATCTCGATATTTTATTGTTTTTATTGATGATTATTCTCGTTATAGTTGGATCTTTCCTGTGAAATCTCGTTCTGAAATCTTGCTAATATACATTAACTTTGCAAAAATGGTTGAAACACAATTCTCCAAACGTATCAAAACTTTTCGATCTGATAATGCTCTTGAATATACTCAATATGCTTTTCAAGCTCTATTACATTCCTATGGCACTGTACATCATCTAACTTGTCTAGGTACCTCTCAGCAAAATGGTCGAGCCGAAATAAAACTTCATCATATTCTTGACACTGTTCGTGCTCTTCTTCTTTTTGCCAAAGTTCTTGCCCCATTTTGGGGTGAAGCCGCTCTTCATGCTATTCATGCTATTAATCACATTCTAAGCGCTGTCATCCATAATCAGACTCCGTATGAGCGTCTTTTTGGGTCACCCCCTGACTATCATTACCTTTGCTCCTTCGGATTTGCTTGTTTTATTCGTCTTCAGCCTCATGAGCACAACAAACTTAAGCCTCGATCTAGACTTTGTTGTTTCCTTGGTTATAGAGAAACTCAAAAAGGATATCGGTATTGTGATCCTGTCTCTCATCGTCTTCGTGTTTCCCGTAATGTTGTCTTTTGGGAACACCGCTTATTTGTTGAACTCTCTCATTTTCGTTCTTCCCTGACTAACTCCTCTGTTTTAGAAATATTTCCAGATGAGTCTCATGTTCCTTCTACAAATAATCTTGATCCTCCTTTAGACTTCTCTCTAGATATTTTTTTATGCTTCTCCTAGACAGGTTGAAGATGAACAGGTTGATGACGAGCTACCCCACCTTGAGCCTGGGTCCCCCACTCCTGCTCTGGCTGAAGATCCTCCACAAGACATTCCACCTCGCCACTCAACCCGGGTAAGATCCATTCCTGTACATTTACTTGACTATCATTGTTACACTACCCTTGCTACACTCCACGAGCCTCAAACCTTTCGTGAGGCATGCACTGACCCTTTATGGCAGATTGCAATGAAAGAGGAACTTGATGCATTAACCAAAACCATACTTGGGATCTGGTTACTCTCCCTCCTGGACAGTTTGTGGTTGGTTGTAAGTGGATCTATAAGATCAAGACTCGCTCTAATGGGTCCATTGAGCGCTACAAGGCTCGTCTGGCTACAAAAGGTTTTACACAGGAGTATGAGATTGATTATGAAGAGACTTTTGCCCAAGTTGTTCGTATCTCATCCGTTCGTGCCCTTCTAACTGTTGCTGCTGCTAGTAAATGAGACATTTTTCAGATGGATGTTAAAAATGCCTTCCTTAATGGGGATCTGAATGAAGAAGTCTATATGCAACCTCCTCTTGGTCTATCTGTTGAATCAAATAAGGTTTGTCGCCTTCGACGTGCACTTTATGGCCTTAAACAAGCTCCACGAGCTTGGTTTGCCAAGTTCAGCTCCACCATCTTTCGCTTGGGTTACATTGCCAGTTCTTATGATTCTGCCTTATTTATTCGTCGCAATGATAAAGGCACCATTTTGCTTCTCCTATATGTGGATGATATGATCATAACTGGTGATGACCTCAATGGCATTCAAGAACTCAAGGATTTTCTCAGTCAACAGTTTGAGATGAAAGATCTTGGACATCTCAGTTATTTCTTGGGTCTTGAAATCACTCGTTCCACCGATGGTCTTTATATTACTCAAGCCAAGTATGCTTCTGATCTTTTGTCTCGAGCTGGACTCACTGACAGCAAGACCGTTGACACTCCAGTTGAACTTAATGCGCATCTGACACCCTCGGGGGGGAAACCATTGTCTAATCCCTCTCTTTATAGACGATTGGTTGGCAGCTTAGTTTATCTCACAGTTACTCGTCCAGACATTTCCTATGCTGTTCATTAGGTGAGCCAGTATTTGTCTGCTCCATGATCGACTCACTATGCTGCTGTTCTGCGCATTCTTCGATACTTAAAGGGCACTCTCTTCCATGGCCTTTTCTACTCAGCTCAGTCTCCTCTTGTACTTTGTGCATTCTCTGATGTTGATTGGGCAGGAGACCCCACTGATCGCAGGTCCACTACGGGTTGTTGCTTTCTTCTTGGTTCTTCTTTGATTTCTTGGTGAAGTAAGAAACAAACTTTTGTGGCCCACTCCAGTACTGAAGCAGAATATCGTGCCCTTGCTGATACCACATCTGAGCTCCTTTGGTTGTGTTGGCTTCTTACGGATTTAGGTGTGTCCACATCCTTTGCTACTTCTCTTTGTTGTGACAACTAGAGTGCCATTCATATTGCTCACAATGATGTCTTCCATGGACGGACTAAACACATCGGGATTGATTGTCATTTTATCCGTTATCATCTTGTCTATGGTGCTCTCAAGCTCTTCTCAGTCTCATCCAAAGATCAACTTGCTAATATCTTCATCAAGTCACATCCTAAGGGACGCCTTCGTGATTTGGTTGACAGCCTCAAGTTGGTCTCACATCCACCTTGAGTTTGAAGGAGGCTGTTAACGTGTATAATATTGTGGGCTTTAGGCCCAGTTAGATTACTTGTATAGCACACAGTCTTGTACTACACTCTTGCTTGTATCGCGCACATATTTACTTGTACTGCACTCATATGCCTCCTATATAAAGGCATCCATGTATATTCTTTGATTAAGAAATACAATACAATAACATTCAGTATTTCTAACACGAATTATTGCACCAATACCTGTTCTGCCTGAATCCGAAAAGACAGCTGCATCAAAGTTCAGTTTAAACTCTTCCGGTGGCGGTGGCTGCCATGTATCTCCATTTGGTTGCTGTGCTCGCTGTACGTCCAGCCGGGTTTGCGAGATTCTGAACTCTGCGATATACTCCTCAGCCTGATTAGTCAAACTACTTGGCACCTTCAGTTGTCCTCCATGCAGCAAGCAGTTACGCTGGTTCCAAACAAGCCATGCTTGGGTCCAAAATAACTCAATCTCATCTTGATTAAGCCGCTCCAACAACTCCTCCATCAGTTGCACCATATCAGTCTGGCCGTGACTAGCCTTCTGCAGCTTACGAGAACTTCCAGCCCATATATCTTGGACTGCAGCACAATCCCAAAGGGCATGAATAGTGGACTTCATTTCCCTTGTACAAACCGAGCATCTATCATCATTAATCACCTTTCTACTGGTCAGATTTGCGGCAGTTGGGAGGATCTCATGGCACGCTCTCCAGGCAAAAACCTTTATTTTGTTTGGAAGCTGAAGCTTCCATATTGCAGTCCAGATATTTTTTGCAGCACCCTCCGTTAAAGCATTCTTTTCAAATGAAAGCTATTGGTCTTTGGAGTTTAAAAAATGAGCACTAGCCCTTCCATTAATTTCCCTACCTGCATATGTAGCGAAACGACAACGTGGCAAAACTTTAATTTTTTTTGCTAAAATATAATTATACATATGTTGGGTCTAGAGCAACCCGTGGACAAAATCTCTAGTTTGAAATAGACCAACGAGAGAGAGAAAGAATAGTTGACCCGAGTTCTTAAAGGTGCTTATAAATTGCTTATTCTATGGGCCTCATTGTAAAAGTTCCAATGGATGAAAGTAGCTGAGACATTATTCATATCTATTGTAGAGCGTGGGCAATGCTGGATAGGTGTTTTCTTTTTTTTAAAGAATGTTGAATAGGTGTTAATTAATCTATCCTTGCATTGTTGTCACAGTAGGATTTTTGTTCACTTTAAAGTTTAAACATGAAAAACTTTATAACTAACGTAGGTGAACAAGTCCAATTTTAATTAATGGATTTCAGAGAGACTATTGTGGCATATTGTGTAACATGCTAGATCTTACCATCCTAAATTAATTTGGGAATCCTTTTGAACACAAAAGAGTCCTTCCGGAGACAAAAGCAATAGAATAATTTCTTATGTATAATTTTTTAGTAAAAAAAAATTTGCCACATCATTTTAAAAAAGCCACTTCATCATTTCATTAGACACATAAACAAGAAAACTAGATTTTTGTTCACTTTAAAGTTTAAACATGAAAAACTTTATAACTAACGTAGGTGAACAAGTCCAATTTTAATTAATGGATTTCAGAGAGACTATTGTGGCATATTGTGTAACATGCTAGATCTTACCATCCTAAATTAATTTGAGAATCCTTTTGAACACAAAAGAGTCCTTCCGGAGACAAAAGCAATAGAATAATTTCTTTATGTATAATTTTTTAGTTAAAAAAAATTTGCCACATCATTTTAAAAAAGCCACTTCATCATTTCATTAGACACATAAACAAGAAAACTAACTGAAGTTAACGAAGGGATTAATAGTTCTCATTTTTAAAATTTCAGGGACCAATAGCACTCATTTGAAATTTCAGAGATCAAAACTGCTCAATAAGTAAAGTTCATGAGCCAATAGTGAATTTTGGCGTACACTTTATGTCATTTTATTCACTTCCATTAACTTTAAATACTACATGTCTAACATAATGTTTATGGTGAAATTACTTAATTTGACTTGAAGCACTAAATACATTCTTTTTCAAAAAAAAGGGAAGTATCTTGTATCAAAAATGTTTAACCCTATAAATGTTTTGTAGTGCATAGTGTTTTTTTTTTTTTTTAAATAATAAAAAAATAAAATTAAGTGCAACTTTATTGGTGATTGTTAGGAAGAAAGGTATTTACCTATCACACTTTTGACTGGTATTCAAAAATAAATAAATAAATGTGTCTCTTTTCTTTTGATTGAATAAATGTGTCTATTATTCATTTCATGGTGATATTTTTTTTTAAGCATAAAGTCAAAAACACCAATGGCTATTTTTTTAGTGTGTTTGTGAGTTGATTCGATTACGTGTTCCTCATTCAATAACAAGAGAACTTATAAATTAATAATAATATTTACAAATTAAAAATCTTCATCCACCAAAGAAATCAATTCTAAGTGTTGACATCGATCGAGCTTAACCTAGTATTGAGATATGAGAAATATTCATGATATCTAATTATCTATGTAGTATTTGCATATATAAAAGTCAAAAGAAAAGCCACTTGATACCTACCTGGCAATTTAAAATTATTTGTTTTTATTTTTTATGTTTCTAATTCGTCCAACATAATCAACTATGAACTGGTTTTTTTTTTTTTTTTTGGATTCAGGAGCAGTACTCTTCTTTCCTACCACGCAAAAATATTTTTTATTTTCAAGTCGTGGGTTGTAATATTTGTTTAATATATAAGTCATATATGTTTCCTTAATTGGTTCGTTGAATATAGAAGTATGAAAGTATGTAACTATGTAACTACGTAACTATGTATTATTAACAATATTAAGTCGATCGACCATTCCAAATAAATAAATATAAATATAATTGACGATGTACTACTATTATCTACGGAAACCCAACCTCCTAACATTGGCCAAGGTTGCTTGGAGTCTTTAATTGATGTCTATAGTTTTCAAATATATATATGCCACATTTGATTTACTTGTGGCTGTGGTTCCTATGACTCTATACTCATTAGAGTACACTACTGTGTGATACTTAATTAAAAATAGATGTGAATAAATCTAAATTATATTAATTAATAACTAATGAAACACTTAAAATTAACTTCAATAGTTCTCTCAAAAAAAAAAAAAAAAAAGCTTCAATAGTTATACACTTATATTAATGAAACAAAGTTCTTTTTTTTTTTTTTTTTTTTTTTGGAGAAACAAGACCATAAACTTTCATTAAAAAAACTAACCAAAATCGGCTTGGAGTACACTTTGTAGCTGTGGTGGGACATCCTCCATCCACATTAAATAACCACTAACATGTCTAGCATGTCTAGCTAGGTTATGAGCTATACTATTGCCTTGTCTGCGAGTGTGAGAGAAACTCAAGCTGCTGAATGTATCCATAGTTGGTCTTGTTGCAGAAATCAGATGACCAAACGTGGTAAGGGACTCCTCTTCGCTGTTTAGGGATTTAATTACCATCTCTGAGTCACCCTCAATAATGATAGAAGAGAATCCTAACTCAGCTGCGAGAGTCTAAAGAAACCGCTCGGACTGCTGCCTGTGCTTCAACGTCTGCAATGGCAGGTGGAAGCTCAATATTCTCGGACAAAGAAGCTAGAACCTGGCCTTGGTGGTTCCGTATGACCACACCCAACCCCGCCCTTTTATCTTCTTTGAAAACTGCCCCATCAAAGTTTGCTTTGAGTTTGGTCACTGGAGGTGGTATCCATCTAACTTGCTACCTTTCAGCTCTCGGTAACAGAGGTTGCCTCTCTGGAAGCACCTGTAAAAACTCTTGTAGCATTTGGGTGGCAAAGTGGCAGATTTGATTGTAAGGAAAATCTTTTTGACTAACTCTCACTTGGTTCCTACGATACCATATCGTCCAAAGTTTGGACGATATGGTGGTGGCAAAGTATTCTAGATCCTTATGTTCAGCGATAACATGTTGGACTAACGCATGAAAAGATGAGAAACTAGTACCACCTCTGAAGTTCCACTGATTGTTTGACTCCCACACCACCGACAATTTTGGGCATTCCCAAAGTGCATGGAGGACTGTTTCGAAAGAGACCTGGCATTGATCACACACATGCTTTCACTCAGAACTTTCCTATGGACCAAGTTTGCCTTCATTGGGATTGCATTCTTACACGCACGCCACATGAAATTCCTAACTTTATTAGGAACTGTAGCTTCCCAAATCTTCTTCCAGAGAACTTGATGAAGGCTCAGATTGTTTGCACTTGAAACTTGGCTGTAACTTTCATTAGTAAGGAACTTATAGCCTGACTTAACAGAATAGTTACCTGAAGAGACAAACGGCCAAATAAGTTTATCCTCAGTCTGCCTCTGACTCAAAGGAATGCTCAATATCAACTCAGCGTCTTGTGGAGTGAACAACCCGTTGATTAATTCAGACTCCCACCTGTGAGAAACCGAGTTGATGGGGTCCACCACTCTGGCTTCTTGGAATTCTTCCACCATCGGTGATTGCACTGTAGAATGATCTAAAGATGGTAACCAGGCATCGTTCCACACACTAATATTGTCCCCACAGCCCACTCTCCACCTTGCTCCCCTCTTCAACACATCTCTTCCTTTCAATATACTCTTTCAAGTGTAAGATCCTCTTGAAGACTCAGCAACCTCCATAATGGAGCAATTTGGGAAGAATTTGGCCTTGAAAATTCGATAAAATAAAGAAATTTTATTGTGAAGGAGACGTCATGCCTGTTTTGCTAAGAGAGCATCATTAAATAAGGCTAAATCCTTAAAACCTATGCCTCCATCTTTCTTTTGTTGGCAGAGATTTTCCCACTTCACCCAATAGATTTTTCTGCGGTCTCCTCTTTGTCTCCACCAAAATTTTCTAACAAGGCTTTCAATTTCAGAGCATAGACCTACCGGAATTTTAAAGCAGCTCATGGTATAAGTAGGAATTGCTTGTACCGCCGCTTTAATTAAGACCTCCCTACCTGCTTGTGAAAGTAGCTTTTTCTCCCACCCTTATAGTTTTCTCCACACCTTTTCCTTGATAAAGTTGAAACTAGCCTTCTTCCTTTTCCCCACAAATGATGGTAATCCCAAGTACTTCTCATATCGCTTAATTTTAGGAACACCCAAAGCTTGCTTTCTGATGTCCTCTGATGTGAGCTTGCTGAAGAATATGGCAGTTTTATTTTTATTAATTTGCTGGCCAGAACATCTACCGTAGATCTCCAGTATTTCAAGTACTTTTTGGCATTCCTGTATTGTAGCCCTGCAAAACAGAAGACTATCATCTGCAAATAGAAGATGGGTTAGTTTCGGGCTATTTCTGCAAAGCCTATAGCCTTGGATCTCTCCTGAAAGAGAGGCTTGACTTATGAGGCCATGTAGTCCTTCTGTGCAAAGTAAAAATAGAAAGGGCGAGAGTGGATCTCCTTGGTGAATACCCCTTGTAGGAGGGATCATCCCTCTAGGCTCCCCATTCACCCGAATAGAATATGATACCAAGGTAACACAAAGCATAAGCAGATTTATCCATTGTTCGTTAAAACCCAATCTCCTCATAACCATCTCCAAATATGGCCATTCCACCCTATCATATGCTTTGCTCATATCTAATTTAATCGCCATATAATTGTCCTTCCCATTATGTTGCTGCAAACTATGGAGTGATTCAAAAGCTACCAAAATATTATCAAAGATCAATCTACTCTTTGTGAAAGCACTTTGATGCTCTGATATAATTTTTGGTAAAACTTTTTTAAGTCGGTTTGCTAAAACCTTCGAAAAGATTTTATAGAGGACATTACATAAGCTAATGGGTCTGTATTCTGAAACACTTTCTAGGCTTTTTGTTTTTGGAATAAGGGTGATGAAGGTGTGATTAAGGGGGGGGGGGGGGGGGGGAGGGTGGTAGAATTTAGGAAATTGAGAACATCATGAATAACATCATCTCCAATTAAATTCCAGTAATTTTGAAAAAATATAGGAGGCATACCGTTAGGACCTGGAGCTTTTAGTGGGGCCATCTATTTGATTGCTTCCTTTATTTCCCATGCCATAAATTGTGCAGAGAGCTGAGCGTTCATATCATCTGTAATTATTCTCTGGATGGAATTGATAGTCTCATTTTGCTGAGGAGGATGTATGGAAGTGAAGAGATCTCTGTAATAGTCCACCAATGTGCTTGTCACCTCTTCAGAACTCGAACACCACTGCCCTTCTGAGTTTCTGATATTCACAATAGAATTTTTCCGAAATCTCTAGGTAGCTCTTCTATGAAAGTACTTCGAGTTCTGATCTCCATTCTTCGCCCATAACACTTTTGATCTTTGTAACCACATGCATGATTCCTTATCAAGTAGTTCATTTATTTCAGCTCTAATAGATCTGACTCGAGAATTGTCCCCAGATTGCAAAGCATCATTCTCGGCCTCAATGAGTAGTCTTCTCTTCAAGTTCAAATTAGATCTAACATTCCCAAAATTAGCTTTACTCCAATGCTTTAACTCCTTCCCGCATTTCTCTATCTTCCGAACTACCCTTGTGTTTGGATCTAAACATTCTTGAGAAGACCATACCGCTTCAACCACTTCTGTGCATCCCTTATCAACCAACCACATCTCTTCAAACCGGAATGGTTTGGTAATACGTGGGATTTCCAAACTTTTTGGCATAATCCATAGAGGGCTGTGATCATAAGAGATTACTGATAAATGGTGAACTCTAGAGTCCGCAAATCTAAGCATCCACTCATTATTTGCTAGAGCTTTGTCTAATCTTTCCCAAATCAAATGGCCATCAGCAAAGTGTTTCTGCCACGTAAATTGAGATCCAACAAATCCAAGATCAATAAATCCACACTCATCCACTGCATCTCTGAAAAGCTCTGTGCCTGACTTCTATTACTTCCACCCCTCTTTTTTGAACTTTTCAGCAGCTCATTAAAGTCCCTTGCACACACCCATGGAAGATTAAAATGGTTATTTAATTGCCATAATAAATCCCATGATTCAAATCTTTTGTGTGTAATAGGTTCTCTGTAGAATCCTGTTAGCCACCAAGCATCCTCCTTGCCCTTATTAACAATTGCATCAATGTGATTTTTTGAGCTGGTATCGACTTCGAACTCCAAAGAATTCCTCCAATACAACACCAATCCTCTGCCTCGATTATTCCTATAAATATTAGAGAAGTCAAAATCTCTTTTTATTTTCTTTAGCCTTGCTTCATCCGCCTATGTTTCGGCTAAGAACACGACCGAGGGATCTTTAGCCCGGATCAACTCTCCAAGCTCTTTCTCTGTACGTAGATTCCCAAGCCCACGACAGTTCCAGAATAAACAACTCATTGCAATTGGCAGGGCTGCCCAGCAGCCTCCACCACTTGAAAATTGATCTTGCCATCCTCCTTCAGAACCTGTAACTTCTTACTGGGTAAATCAGGTTGGACATCTTCATTGCAAATCCCATAGCGTTTGCCATTGCAAGGAAGGACATGCATGGGTTGATCTTCAGAATTCGCTAGCCGGATAATCCTTTTCCACTTTCTTAGGGATGGTTGTCCACTTGTCTTCCCACTACTGGTGGCTTCGGATAACTCCTCCACAGGGTCAAACTCTGTAAGGTAATTTAAAATTTTATCCCTATCCTCTCCCAATATATCTTCGGAGTTTGAAAAAGAGTAGTGATCCACAGCCTCCATGTTTTTCTCCCCAACTACTTCATCCTTATCCTTATCTAAATTCCCGGCCTCCATGTTTTTCTCCCCAACTTCTTCATCCTTATCTTTATCAAATCTCCCTATCTCAGCGTCTATCTCTTGAATTTGAAATTCAAAAGCCTTCTCCGTGAAATCCAGTTGCTGAGTAATCGGGTTAGTGAAAACAACTTCAGTGTTTGAGTGAGCTTCAACCCGAGAAGAATGTGGGATGACTTCCTCATACTGCGGATCTTCCAAATTTGAAAAACCTTGGCGGGAAACCAAAGCTTCATTCTCTGGAACTTCTGATGACGGAAGGGACTCACCGTCGTTTGGATGAACTTCCTTTACTGTTTTCTCCACTGGTACTTCTTCCCCGAACACATTCCCAAAACCTTCAACCGCCATGAACGTTTTCCTTCCCGCGATAAACGGTGACGCTCTGAGCCAAGCTCCATACTCCTGCTGGTCCGTTGTTAGTGCTCCTTTACTAGCTAGCCAAATGCTACACTCCTTGTCATCGCGAGTAACCATTCCACACCAATAGCAAAAAATTGGCATTTTCTCGTATTTGAACGACACCCAGCTTTCGTTATCACCGTTAAGCAACACCTTCCGACCCCGGCATAGGGGTTTCGAGACATCCACCTCTACCCTCACTCGTACAAAATCACCTCCTATCATGTCCCCCTTACGCTCTGAATCTGAAACACGTCCCACCGCCTTGCCCACTTCAATAGCTGTTTTCCAGTTCAACCTGTTCACCGGAAGACCATGTATTTGAATCAATAGCTTTTTTTCTTTCTTTTACTGTGAAGATAGATATACCTAAAGTGAACTAACTATCTTAATAATTAATAAGTCACATGACAAAAATACATTAAATAATTTTTTTGAGAAGAAAATACATTAATTAATTAGTTACAAACATAGATATTAATTAATTATGTTGTACATGAATTAGTAGAAATATAACAGCTAATATTCAAAATACAAAGGAAAAAAAAAGAGAGAAAAGGGGAACAACATGAATAAATCCCATTCACAATAAATAAATAAGCACTTCATTTAACCATATAATCAAGATATTAGTACTGTCAATGGATTATTCATACAAACATAGATTTATGTCCAATGAAATTAAAAGAAGTCCCAAAAATGATTAAGAATGCCTAATAGATAAACATTGTTATTTTCTCTATAGAAAAAAAGATTTAAAAAAAGGATAAATATTGTTAGATCAGTAAATGAAGTTTTGTAGATTTTTTTGCGACACAGAAAACTGCAGACTGATAAACAATATTGTGATTAAAGTATGGGATATATATGCCTATGCATCACAACAAATACACATTTTACAGTGAGGAGTTTAACTTGGGCATTGAGTTTTCTATTATAGCATCATATGTGAAAGACGCCAATGCACTCCTTGCAACAGATTGGTCTTGTAATAATCTTTTGAAGCTATAGATTCTAATGATATGCTGAAATCGTCAGTGAGTTGTAGGCTCCAAACCACTCCAATGGGTACCTGTGGAAGAAGAACAAATGGACCAAATAAAAGGCACCGGTGTGGTACTGACCAAAAATCCTCCAAATGTCAAGTTAGCGAATGAGAAATCTCTATCAACTCTTTAGTGAGAGAGCTAGGGATTTTCTGCGTACTTGTGAAAGGTGGAAGTCTGGTGTTTATATAGTAGCGAGTGGTGAATTGAAATCCCTTCAAAGTAGGGATCTTTCCATGCTAGGAGGGCTTAGCGCTTAGGGTTTCCAAGATTTTAGGATGCATTTCCATATGAGAGAGATACAAGCGAATAATGGGTTTTATCTTGTGTGTCACACAAGATATTTCCATGTATAGGCATTCGTGGGGACCAAGATAGGCCACGCTGGCCCCGTCGGCTTCTCCTCCTCGTCAGGCCCTTAGCCCGTCCGATGGTTTCCTATCGGCTTACAGGTGCTCGTCGAGTTTCATTGTGAGATCGTCACGTATGGTGCCGTTCGCCTAAGTCCTCCATTGGTTTCCATAAAGCTGACGGGTACACGGGTGCCGTCGACCTTTTTGTGTGCTTCTTCGAGGGTATTAATTTTATACCTAAAATATCCCTATCAAATTCCGTGGGAGAGAAGTGAAGGGTTATTTTTAGATTAAAGAAGTGAATTTATAGTAAATAACCATATGGATGTAGATTTGGAGGACGTCTTATCATGATGGTATCATGGTACTTTTAGAGAAATCATGGAAATGATTTCGATGATAAATATTAAATCTCATTTTAAATTGCTTGAAATTTTTTAGTAATATAATTTAAAAAAATATTATGTTGATAATATTTTCACAACACTTTTACAGTAAATTTTAGATGGTAAAAGGTTGTTGCTTGTTACTGATAAAAAAGAAAGTAATTTTAGTGGTGGTTTCAGATTAAAATCAATAACAATTTGCCACCTAGGATTTTGAATGTATTAGATACTGATTCTAGGATGGAATGAAAGAAGTGAAGAGCAAAAAATGAAAAAGTAAAGAAAAGTAGATATCTACAAAATGTATAAAAATAAAAAATAAGGAAAGGAAGAAGAAGAATTAAGCTTGATAATTGATATCAATCACCTACACGAGGCTAAAATCTTGCCCCATCCCCATCCCACCACCTTTACAAGGCGAGGAAAACTCGCGTGGAGCGAAGCGGGGAGGGGCGGGTTAAGCGAGGCAGGGCAAAATTGTCATCCCTACTTGATATCAATCACCTACACGGAGTAAAACCAGGATGAGTTGCACCTGTAAAATTTTTAGTTGTTGTACTTCAATCAATGTAGTGTGAGTTTGGATGTTGCTGAAAACTGAAAGTTTAGTGCATTTGGCGTTTTTCTGTGGGTCTCGTGCACTGTTCACGAGACTCACAAGTACGGAATTTAGCAAATTTTAAGTTAAAACTGGATTCCACAGCACTATTCACACATTTAAAAATTATTTTGCTACAGTGTTTTCAACAATAAGCAGTATCTAAATAGACCCGTAATGGTTACTAATTTTATGATAGAATAAAAAAGTGGAGGAAAAAAAAAAAAAAAAAAACAGCTAGATATCAACAATTGAATTGTATCTATCCAAAAGGTTGACAAAGCAGTAAATGGAAAGTTGATAAGAACAGTTAAGCTTTTGTTTTTATTTAAAAAATTGATGCAACCACTTGACAATTAATTAGAATATCCACTTGGTGAAATCATAGCTTCTAAACCCAACTTAATTAGAATATTCACGCGCGTGCTTAGAGGCTCTTCAATTTTTTGGTAAGAGTTAATAATTTGCATTCATTAGAATTTAGAGTATTTATTATAATTTGGGATTAGTACATTTTTCAATCACAAAAAAAAAAAAAAAAAAAAAAAAAAAAAAACCCTGGGGTGTGATGAAAAAATTATTTTACCACACATAATACTCATCACACCCCTAGTTTTTTTTTTTTTTTTTTTTTTGTGATTGAAAAATGTATTAATCTCAAATTATAATAAATACTCTAAATTCTAATAAATGCAAATTATTAACTCTTACCAAAAAATTGAAGAGCCTCTAAGCACGAGCGTGAGTGCGTGCTCAGAGACTAGTTATTCTTTATCATTATGCTAAGACACAAACTTTTCACATTAAAAAAAAGGACAATATTAAATTTCACATAATAGGATATTTACAAAAAATGTTCATTAACAACTACTTGATAGATTGACTACCACTTCGCTCCCCTAAATTCATCCAATGTGTCTGTCATGCAATCTAACAAAATTGTTGATATATCACCCTAAAAAAATACAAAAAATAGAGAGTAAGGCTTAAATGTAAGAAAAACAACAAACAAAAATAATAGGAGGAAGACAAAGCACCACTTAAAACACATACACTAAAATAATTAATCAAACCCAATAACCACAAAAAAAAAAAAAAAAAAAACATTGACAAAAATATATATCATTCCCACTCTTTAAAAAAGAGTAATAAAAGAAAAAATTAAAAAAGAAAAGTGTGGTCCTATTTTGTATGCATTATTTTCGTGGGAGTTAAAAGTTTTTTTTTTCTTTCAAACTCTAAATTACATAAAAGAATAAGGTTTTTTTGTTTTTGTTTTTGTTTTTTTTTTTTTTTTTTTTCTAAACTCTAAGTTAGTGTTCAACTAAATATTTTGTTGAAAAAAAATATATCAAAAAGTAATTTGAGTTCAAATAGAACTCATATTTTTTCTTTGAAATATTCACGTTTAGAAATATAAGTTCAAATAGAAAATTCACTTTTAGAAATATAAGAAAATTCAAGTTTAAAAATATGAATTCCTATTTAAAAATTTTAGTCCAAATAGAAATCAAATAGAACTCATATTTTATATTCACGTTTTCAATATGAGTTCTAATATAAGTTCAAAACGTTTTCATGCTAATATGAGTTATATGACTTCAAAAGGTGAATATAAGAAGTTATATTTGAACCAAACAATAGGAATATAAGAAAACGTGACGTGAAAGTGTTTTTTTTTTTTTTTTTTTAAGATAAGATAATGATATGGAAAGGATAATAATAACAAAGTAAGAAAACCAAATATAGGAAAACAAATACTAAATGACAACTCATAAAAGCAAACGTAATAGAGAGAATTCAATACGCATAAGGTGTTCTATATAGAGGTCATAAAAGGTACTTACATTTTTGTTGTTGACAACACTTCAAGTCTGAAGTCCAAATAGTTCGTTGGAAATGGAGGACAGAACAAACGAAAATCTTGAAGATCAACACCCTAGTACAAGTTCCTTGAAGCTATACCAAAATCTTGAAGATAAACACCCCAGTGCATGTTCCTTGAAGTTTAAATACCAAAATCTTAAAGATAGGCACCCCAATGCACGTTCATTGAAGAAATATGTGAAAGAAATTAATGGTTGAGGTTGAAATATAAGGGCTATTTTACACAAATATTTTATTTGTTTCTAGAAAATAAGAAGTTGTTCATGAATTAGAAAATCAAAATAGAAAAGACCAAAGTATATTGACATACACATACCGTTGAGCAGGAGCAAATTTGAGTAGAGCAAATAGAAAAAATGATGATAATGGTGAAAAGAAGATTAACAGAATTGAGAGAATTGGAGAACTGAAGAAGAAGCAATTTGAGTTTGAAAATCAACGTGAGTGTACCGGGAGTGTAGTCCTATTTTGTAGATAGTGTTTTATGTGGGAGTTTTCATTTAGAAAAATGATCCAACCAAATTGTGGTGATATGGTTAGCAATTTGAAAACTAACAAGAGAGTAGTAGTGTCTAAATTTAAGAGATATGGATGAAAAGTTATAGTGATAGTTTTATTGTATGAAAAATAAAGAAGAACTTTTATAATTAAAAAATAATAATAATTGTTATAACAAATAATAAATAAAGAAGAGTTGATTTGAAAATAAAAGAATGAAGGGAGTATGAGTAAGGGAAAATTCGAGAGAGAGAGAGAGAGAGAGAGAGAGAGAGAGAGAGAGAAATAACCAACTTAGGGGAAGTTGGACATGGGTTTAAAAAAAAAAGGGAAATAGATAGCGAAAAAATAATAATTTAAAGGATAAATCTTAATAACAGGGTAGATAACTTTTTTTTTGATAAAAACGTGGGGTTTTTTTTTTTTTTTAATTAGGTTTTCTGTTTTTAATTTTTAAAAAGAAGTTAAGAAAATAGTTTAAATTAATTGTAATATATATCTTTTTTTTTTTTTTGGGATAAACTTGAGGATGTTGTAAAAAAAAAATGATTTGAAGATAACTTTTTTTAAAAGGAAAAAAAAAAAAAATAACAAACGTATAGTTGCTTTGAAGAACTAGGTTAGTGGGAGAGTGATCCTATTTTATAGGAAATGTTTTAAGTGAGAGTTAAAGATATATTTTTACTTTGTTATCCTCAAGTTTTGCTCCTACTTAAACTTAGGTTGTAGGGGTATTTTGGAACACAAAAAAATCCGGTCTAAATAGGAGAAACCCCTTAAATAGTAGTATAGATAGATATAATTAACATGTATTAAATCCTTAATTCCTGGGCATTTTCATCTAAAAAAAAAATTTCCTGGACATCTCTTAATTCCTTGACATTCCCCGTTTTGACGGGCTACTGACTGAGAAATTTGTGTATAATTTACATAAAAATTGGAATGTTATCTATATTCGTCCATGTTGATTGAGTATCATCTATTTTTTTCACATTATTTTTATTTTTATGTTGTCTACTATAAGGGAGACATAATGTACAATAATTTATTTATTTATTTATTTTGTTTTAGTTTGTTTTGCCTCCTAATCTGAGGATTCGGTTAGCCAATACCGGGTAATTCGTATTCCATACATGAAGATCTTTTTCATTTTCTCTGGTAGGACCAATCATAATTCGTGACAGATGAGTTTGAAGTGCCGTAGGAATTGGTTGCACTGACAACAATGAGAAGTTGTGCGTTCAGGGTACGTTTCAGACTCTTGGCTCATAAACTACAACTTAGGTCTAACCTGAACCGTTTATTTGTTTATTCATCTGTAGCTGGTAGAAGGAATTGGTTGCATAGACTTATAAACTTTTTTTATTTTCATATTTTATGATAAGTCACACAGTCGGATCTTGAACCCAAGGCTTATAAGGGGAGGAGGTGCCAGTTGAGCTAAAGCTCATTGGCAAAAGTACCTTTTAAACTTGAAAGATCTAGGACAAATGCTCAAAGAGAATTTATGGTGAATTGTTTGAGTCAATATTAATCATCAAGGAGCTCTCTAGAATCTAAAATAAATAACATTTCCCACCGTAGGAAAATGGAAGAAGCCAGGAATAAAAATAAAGTGCAGAATGCATATAACTTCAAACTTGGCATATAAATTACAACTGTTAAACAGCTGATTAAAACAACAATGAAAGAATTGAAACTCTCTGCCATCACCCCCCACTGCTCTACTAGTTCATTGTTTCAACAAAATCAGATGAGAGAAACAGTCATCTGGTGCGTTGCAATTGCTTTGCCCAAATCAGGACATTACACTTGCACTGCTCCCATCCCAAAGAATTAGAAGCATTTCCTGTGCACAATAGATGGACCAGATTCATCATACTCCGCCTTAGCAATCCACATCTGCATTCCACATATAAACAATAACCTCTCATCAGTATGCTCAGAGTACATAGATAATAAATCCAATTGGGGTTACACAACTGCAGATAGGCAATATGTGTGTGTGTGTGTGTTTTGGTAGGTATGGATATCAGAGAAATAAAATATAAACAAAATATATTAATGCTGTTAAATGCTTAACCAAAGCCAACCCTAAAATTTTGAAACTAGGGCTTGGTTGTTGTTGTTAAATGCTTAACCAGACTATTAAGAGGCTTTCCCAATATCAAAGAAGCTACACTGTTAGACTGAGAGAGTGCCTATATAACAAATTGAAGTACTGGCAAAACGCAGATTTCTAAACCCATTCCCACAATCTGACTATTAATACCATATTATTATACTTATGCACGCCATGCATATGGGCTTATCAGTCAGAAAAAATAACATAACATACCTGTTGGAAAGTGCTGAGAGATGCCAAGATGGAGCCACCAATCCACACACTGTACTTTCTCTCAGGTGGAGCAACCACCTTGATCTTCATGCTGCTTGGGGCCAAAGCAGTGATTTCCTTGCTCATTCTATCAGCAATGCCCGGGAACATGGTAGATCCACCACTAAGGACAATATTTCCATATAAATCCTTCCTAATATCAACATCACACTTCATAATAGAGTTGTACGTGGTTTCATGAATTCCTGCAGACTCCATCCCTATCATGGATGGCTGGAAAAGGACTTCTGGGCATCGGAAACGCTCAGCACCAATGGTGATCACCTGCCCATCAGGCAACTCATAGCTCTTCTCAACCGAAGAACTAGTCTTTGCAGTTTCGAGCTCTTGCTCATAGTCAAGGGCTATGTACGCCAGCTTCTCCTTCATGTCCCTTACAATTTCACGCTCAGCTGTGGTGGTAAAGGAATAACCACGCTCAGTGAGGATTTTCATCAGCGCATCAGTAAGGTCACGACCTGCTAAGTCAAGACGGAGGATGGCATGTGGGAGGGCATACCCCTCATAAATGGGGACTGTGTGGCTGACACCATCTCCAGAGTCCAGAACAATACCTGCAAATTTCAAAAATACATGTTATATATTCTCACTCACACACACACACACACACAAGGAAGGAAAAAGAAAGAATCCAAGAGATTCATTTTACACACTAGATTAGAATTCTACACTCAAATCACTGTTATTCGGTCATAATAGGAGAAATAGATCTTGAATCATAATACATGAGTGCAGAATCATAAACACAACCAAACCCCATAGTAAGTTAAAAGGATGCCTAAGCTTCATTTATGATACAAATGAATTCAAAATCATGAACTTTTAAGTTTTTCTGATACTTAAAGGACACTTAGAAAAATTAACTCATAAAAATAGCCCCCCCCACATCCCTACATGTTTCTTTCTTCTAATACACAGGTCTCTGGCTTATCTCTGGATCACTTGAACATTGGTCTCTAACCAACTATCTGAACTCTCTAAATGTCAAAACCATCTTCTCAAGATATGCAGCATAGTTAATTTCAAAGTTTAATTCAGGTCATTCTACAGATTAGCTTTAATTGCAACTAAATTAAATCACCCAGATGGTAAATCACTCAAATTGCTTACCAGTTGTACGACCACTGGCATAGAGGGAGAGGACAGCCTGGATGGCGACATACATAGCGGGAGTGTTGAATGTCTCAAACATAATTTGAGTCATTTTCTCACGGTTAGCCTTTGGGTTGAGAGGTGCTTCAGTAAGTAAAACAGGGTGTTCTTCTGGGGCAACACGGAGTTCATTGTAAAAGGTGTGGTGCCAAATCTTCTCCATATCATCCCAGTTGCTCACAATACCATGCTCAATTGGGTATTTCAATGTTAAAATACCACGTTTAGACTGGGCCTCATCCCCAACATATGCATCTTTCTGGCCCATGCCAACCATCACGCCAGTGTGACGTGGGCGACCAACAATGCTAGGAAACACAGCCCTAGGAGCATCATCTCCAGCAAATCCAGCCTAAAATTCAATAATACAATAGAAATGTAATATGTTAGAATTCCATTCCTCCATGGGCACTTTTGGAAGAGAGAAGTCACAAAAGACTTAGCAAATTAAATTAACTTGCAAATTTCGGAGATGAAAGTAGCTTGAAGTGGTACCTTAACCATTCCTGTTCCATTATCACAGACAAGTGGCTGAATATCCTCAGTGTCTGCCATCTTCTGTCACCAGCTGAAAAAATTCATCAACTTGAATTTAGATTAATAGAACACAAGAAATAAAGAAGTAAAAGAGAGACACAGAGAGAGAGAGAACAAAAATTAGTTGAATATTTGATTAACAATAACTTTATATGCATGGTAACTGAGCCCACATAAGATAGCACATCATCGTACATTCATGATAAGGATTTCAATGAAATGGTGGATCAATTGATTATACACATTATTTTCTTTTTCCTTTCTTCAAGCAGTAATAGAAGTAAAAAGGCCGGGGGTAACCCTCCCCAACCCAAAATCATCCCCATCATGATGCAGGACAGTCTAGGCTTCACTGCCTAGAGCATCCTGAAAACCTTAGGCTTCACCACCTGAGGGTTGCTTGGAATCACCGCCAAGCAGATAAAGAAATTTCTCAAGAAGAAAATTTTATTCAATAATAGTTTATTAAGAAAAAAAACACCAGTTGGAGCCTTTTCATAGTGCTTCCAAGAATAAAAGACCATGTCCCATATAACTAAAGGTACTCCAAAACTTGTCATGATCTAAGAAAAATGCAATCTAATCCCTATTTGTACTCGTAATAATAATAATAATAATAATAATAAAAGTCTAAAATAATCCAATCGCATAAGATAAATGAAGATTTGAAATAATGAATTCCAAATAATTTTGGTTGTGCTCCCTGCATCATGTCCCTACTCCCTAGTGCAGGTTCACCCAGAATATCCCCCTTATAAAGGTGGAGAAATACCACTTGGTGACTATAGCCCGTGGCAAATAGATACACTACGATTAAAACCATAAAAATTACTAATTTATATGAAATGTTCATGTAATGCAACCAACGTAGTCCATCCCTACTAACATACAGTTAAAACAAACTAAATAAATATAGATTTGACATTTTATGAACAGAGGAAGATGGAGCACTCATGCTCAAATTGACATTTAAAAAATAACAAATGAAAATGAAATGATGAATTTCACCAAGACCTTTGCCCATAGAGTTTTGAATACAATATTAAAACAAACATGGTACATTATTTACTGTTACTATAATATCACACCTTCCAACCAATCAGACAGCCAAACAAATATATCTATTCAAAATGTATCGGTTAGATGCAAACAAAGGCATGAATCTATCAACAAACAATATACAATTTATTGCATGGATTCAATAGTGCAAGAATAATTCAAAACATAAGAAAGGTATTTCCACCTTTGTCTTTTAAGAAAGATTCATATACTTTGAACAATGCCTTCCTATTCAAGCCATACACAACCTATATCTTTCAATCAGCTTGTTGGTTACCAGTTTTTATTTTCAAACCACATCGACTTGCAGCCTTTCTGTCCCGGCAAACCCCGGTGGGAAAAAAGGAAAAACGGGTTTTGGATTCCTTTCATTAGCTTAATTTTCCAGATGCCAGAAAGGGCAAATGTAGTTTTTTTTTTTTTTTTTTTATAGGTAAAAAGAATATTATTAAAACATACTGAAAAACAGATGAAAGCCAATACAAGGTGTTCATGATGGTGAACACAAGGAAAAGCAACAAACAAACAAACAACAAGAAAAAACTTAAAGTGCAATACTAAGAGAAGAAATAAACTCAAAGATAGTGGAACAATCCGAGAAGCCCCAACACCTAGACCAATCAAATAAAGTCTTATGGCATAGAGCTTGTAATTGAAACAAGGATTGGAGCGTATTCAGAGAATTTTTTTATGGGGATCTTCAGAGGAGTGTTTCAAATATCCGTTGGTGGCTTGGGAGAAGGTGTGTTTACCGATAGTTTTGGGTGGTTTGGGGATCAGGAAGTTAGTGCATTTTAATAAAGCCTTGTTAGGGAAATGGTTATGGAGGTTTGGGCGAGAAGGCACTCATCTTTGGAGGAGGGTTATTGCATCTAAATATGGAGAGGGTCAAGGGGGGTGGACTACTAAAATATGTAGAAAGGCCCACGGATGTGGTCCGTGGTGTGGTATTCATGATGGTTGGGAGAGTTTCTCCAACCACATGGCCTTAGTGGTGGGTGATGCTACTCGTATTCTTTTTTGGCATGATAAGTGGGTTGGAGATAACTCACTTGAAAGGCTCTATCCTCAGTTGTATGTGTGTTCTAATGACAAGGAAGCGTGCATTTCTGATGTATTATGTTTTGATGGAATTGAAAGGGTAATTTGGCTTTTTGATATGTCCAAGCAAATCCACCTTCATTGCATAAACTCATAAACAAGGCATTGTCAATACTCATTTTCCCTACTATTTATTCAAAACCATACCAATAAACACACACATCATAACAACAAATTAAGATCTATTGCTAACAAACAAAGCAGAATCAAATATCAAATTTAATTAGGAAAAAACAAACAAAGCTATGAAATGATACAAATTTTTCTCAAAGTCTTAACAATGAGTCTACAACGAAAGATGCGAACAATTTTCACGGATCATTCAATCTCGTAATGCAAATCAAAACCGAACCATCAACAACGACAAAAATGACAAATCATGTAAAATTGAAAATTCAGATCTGTGATAATGTGAGATTATAATTTATTTGGTTTAAAATGAGGAGCAAAAAGAAAATGGTGAGAAACAGGGAAAGATACGAAGAAATTAAATAACGGACATTTTCTCGGAAACCAAACGGAAATCAAATCAATGCGAGAAGAGAAGAGAAGAGAATTTCACCTGAAGAAAAAGAAAGAGATAAAGAAAGAAATGGGAGCCCTGCGATCTCTTTTAGCTGCCCGCCTTTGGGTTCAAAAATGGAATTTGAGAACACGACCTGACCAAATGGAATTCGCTGTGTTAATGAATCAACTCTCTCTCTCTCTCTCTATCTCTGCCCCGACTTATTTAATTGTGGGCCGTCAGATGTATTGACGAGATTGCAGTGTTGTACGACACGTGTCATGGTGATCTGGGCTCCCGTGGATACAGGCTGTTTTGAAATCCCCAGCCCAAGTATGTGAAAGTACGAAATCAACCTTAAATTTTTTATTTTATTTTAAAATAATAATAATAATAATAACACCTTTTTTATTATTATATTTTAACCATTTTTCAATTTGGTTTTTAAATTTTCATGGCTTTTACTTAGTGCTTGTGTTGTATTTTAACCCTTTTTTTTTAAGATAGTTTCAATCTATAGCGCTTGTCCTTGATAATAGTTTTTTTTATCAGACCAAGACACCAATAAATTTTGGAATAAGCGGGGATTGAACCTCATATCTTATGTTGTCATTTCACTTATAAAAAGCACTATATAAGCAATATAGTCCATTAGTCATATAAACATTTTTCCATAAATAAGATGATGGAAGATATCAAAATGATAGTAAATTTATAAATATAAAGACTAAAATGAAAGTCGTAAAAACTTTAAAACCAAGGTTGAGTTTGAATTGCATTGAAAAATGAAAGTTGGAGCGTTTGACATTTTTTATGTGGGTCTCGTGCACTGTTCACGGGACCCATAAGTACGGAAAAACGCAAATGTTAAGTTAAAACTAGGTTTCACGGCACTATTTACACATTTAAACATTATTTTGCTGCAGTGTTTTTAGTTTTCAGCAATAAGCGGTATCCAAACAAATCCCAAATTGAAAATAGGACAAAGAAATGTTTTTTTATATATATATATATATAATTTTTTTTTTAGGTTATCATTTGATTGATATTTAGTGTGGGCTATTGCTTAGCTATAATGTGAGTTGCCAATAGATAAGGTAATATTATAATTAGGGACGGACTCAGAATTTCAAGCTAGCCAAGGCTAAATATAAAGGGAAAAAAAAAACTTCAAATAAGCATCAATATAGAATTAAAAATTTATAAATACCTAAAATTGTTGTTTCTAAATACATTAAGATGCAATCATTTACCAACAAAAACAAAAACAAAAACAAAATAAATTTTTTTTTTTTAATACTAGGTTGGCTAGGATTTTTTTTTTTTTTTTTGAAGTTAGAGCATTCACAATGGTGGTGCTAAAAATTTTAACTTTTAGCACTTCAAAATGCTACTTTATCTATTATACCACCCCACTTTACAATACACCCAATATCAAATGTTCTATTTTTTTTTTTTATCACTTCATTTAAAATAATATAAACAACTCATTAAAATAATAAAGGAAGCGAAAATTTGAGTTTTTTAATTGAAGAAAGAGATATAATCTTAATAAATGTTGTATTTTATTTTTAACAACTTGCTATTGTCAACAGGTATTTATACCAATTTACTATAGGTGTAAAAAATTTAGCTTTATTTTCTCCAATAACACATGATTTTTTGGTTCTTTGTTGGTAAAATAATTTTTTTTGCTAAAATACAATCACCATTGTGAATTTTTTATTGTTTTTGAGTTGAATAGTTGCTATTTGAGTGAGGCTAGTTAGACTTACTGAGGAGAAGATGACCTAAGATTTTAGAAAGGACCTAACTACAAAAATAAAATATATTATAACTATTAAAAAGAAAAATTGGACCTAGGGGGCCTGGGCCCCCTTAGGCCCACCTAGGTCCGTCTCTTATTATAATCATGTATGGGCATTCTGTATTCATATAGGCAAAATTTTAGTTAAATTATATCACATATTATATAATAAAAGTTACAAGTTAGATTCCAGGAATAGTGGTTACATTATGTTTGGTACACTGAATGAGGATTACGATAGGAATTGTAATCTTTATTATTAGGAATAAAATGTGTTGTAATCTAATAACTAAACCTATTCATTAGTTTTGTTATGAGTTATAATATTAGAATGAAACTTAACATTTATTTTAGGGAATTTCTTACTCATACAATTATATCTCCTTAAAAATTGTTATTTTTAAATTTAAGAGAGATATGTGTTATTTTATGATTTTTTATTTTTATAATTGTTAGATGTATATGGAAAGTTTGATTTTTTGGAAATATATTAAGTTTTGAAATTATTATTCTTACTAAGGAATAGTTAATACAACATTTTAAAGATGAATAGTTATTCCTTATTTTGAAGAATAATTATTCATAAAGAATGATTATTCCTTGTAATAAAAACATAACCAAACTAAAGAATAACTAAATCATAAAAATAACTATTACATTACAGCGTCTATTAGAGTCTCTAGTTTACTAATATTAAACTCTATTACCAACAGTTGATGTCATATTCTTGTAATAAAGTAGCTTACTAGTTGGCTTCTGTGGTGTTCCAAAAGTACAGCCAGAGGATTTACCTCCTTGTTTTACTACTGTTTTAGTGACATATATACCCTATTAATTTACTATAAATAATATTCATGATCTTTTAATATAAAAAATTTTGGTTTCAACTAAAATTCTATTTATTCAAATCGTGTTTCGCATATGCACAAAACTAGTTTATCTCAAAACATGCATTTTCTATTTTAGTTAGTTCATTTTTTTTTTTCACATGGACTTACATCATACTGTTTTTTTTTTTCTCTCTCTATTTGTAATTAAATATTCTTTTTATTATTAATTTTATATCTGCTTCTCTAGCCTCTCCCTTTCTTATTCACTTATTGCCATTGCCACCCATAACCATCACGATGATGACCATAAAAATCTATTCGGTTTTCTTCTAGGCCACCCATAGACCCTCCAATTTTATTCTCTGTACTTCTCTCATCTCAATTTGACTCGGTTCAATCACCAAAAGCTTGAATCATATAATTTGGACTCATCAAAGTAGCATGGTTCACCCGACACATAGAATAATATATGATTCTTTGTCATTGACAAACTCATGGTGGTTCAAAAAAATTTTATTTCTTCTTTGATTGGTTCACGTAAATCTCAATCATCTGACACCCTTCGATCTTAGATATTTCTTCTTCACCACCAACAAATTTATGGGGTGAGATCTCTAATTTATTCTTCGGTCTCATTATAAATGTATGTGTGTGAGAGAGAGGACAGGGAGGTGGAGAAGAGAAAGAGAATGGTTTGTTAAATTGAAATAAAATAAGCCAATTGCTAGGCTACAATAATGCTAGTTAGAAATGCATGTGCACTGTAGCCAGCATGTAATTGGCTAATTGGAAGCTAGTTTAATGTGGGCTGAGTTTTGGGGTTAGGTATGCAAATTTAAGTTAGACTAGCCTCAGAGTAAATTATTGCTTATCCAAAGTAATAAATAATGAAAATTTAAAATAAATAAATATGCGCATCGAATTTGACTTTTCACATTCTAATGTGAAGAGAAAGAAATTTACTAGAAAACCCTTACTCCATGTGACATAGGTATATAAAAATAAAAATAAGAAACTTAGATTACGATATGGCAGAGTCTACTTTCAAAGTTGATAGAAACACTATCCACTCTTGATGATTTCTCTTTATCATAAGATCAAGACACTAATTGGTTTTTTGTATAGGCGAGGGTAGAACCCCAAATCTCTTATTTGACAATAAGAAACTTTACCAGTTAAGCTAACTATAACTCACAACCTTGTTAAGTCTAACATAAAATAAAGAGATTAAATTTTATAAAGATATGATATAAAACACAAGTTTTACCTCTCTAATTTCAACATACCACATTATCATATACATATTAAAAAATAGACACAATCAAGCTTAATCAATTCTAATACTCATTTAAAAATCCAACTTAACTATGAGTTTATTGAGATATTATTATGTGTGATAGGATGTATTGAATTTAAGTAAAAAATTGATATGGTAATCTCTTATTAAATTTACACCCTATCCTTACCAAATTCGTACTCTAAAATAAAATTAAAAATACTAAAACATTATAAAGTTACTGTTCAATATTAGATGAATTATTACCACATTTGAGAAAATTACTAATTTGGGTACATGGATACAGTCATGAAAACCACACGTATTGAACTGCCAAAGGATTGATACAATGATTTATTTGTTCAATTGTCAACTCATAGGTTCAATAAAATAGTTTTATACTGGGTCTGTTTTGATATCGCTTATTGCTGAAAACTAAAAATTGAAAATACTGTAGCAAAATAATTTTTAAATGTGTGAATAGTACCGTGGGACCCAATTTTAAAGTTTTTTTTGTTGAATAAAGTACTTGCGGGTCCCATGAACTGTAACGACCCCGCCCCAACTGTGTAGATATTGTCTGCTTTGGGACCCATACCCCTCACGGTTTTGTTCTTCCCCAAGTTGCGCTGAGGAAAATGCCTCTACACATTGAAGGGAGGTAATTCCTTATAAACACATTCTCATGTGCTTCCCTAGGCGATGTGGGATTCTATGGAATGCAAGACCCCCCTTTTTTGGGTCACTACAATTAACATGAGGATGTCTTTCAAAACAAAACATTAGTATCATTGATAAAATATAAGCTTTACAAAATATTTACAAATAGCTTTAACCGTAATATAATATACTTTGTAAATCTGTCAAGAATAAAACATTTAACTATAACGCTGAAATCATTAAATAAAATAATAATCACTTTAGTTAGTAAAAATTACACTAAATAGGTAGAAACAATATATTATAACAATAAACAATCTTTTTCCACTTATAAAGATCAGTAACAATAAAACAGTAGTTCAATATGGAAAACATTAGTCAGTCAAAGACATAAGCTGCTAAACACTCGGTAGGTGATTCCCATGGAGAACAATAATACTAACCTCAAAGAGGCAACACTGGCTCCAAAGAGCAAACGATAACACTGCACCACACCACAATAACACTACATCGGCCGAATACCAACACTTAACCCTGTGTTGGTAAAGGTTGCAGACTATCTAGCTGACCGTTTGAAAACATTCTTACTTTATTACAATATTGCCAATATTAATCATATATCATATAACAAATACTTCCTCAAAAATATAGTTTTGGGTCATTCTTAACTTATACAGTTTCAAAGTAATATACAAGAAATAATAAAATTCAGGTATGTGTATAAAGTATGGACAATGGTATAAGTTTTTTGGAAACTTCACTTTTGCAATTATGTGTGTGTATATATATATATATAAATATATATTTTTACCAAAAGTATATATAAATATACACGTCTTGAGAGACGTCATGTTCAGAAGTCCACTTACTCTAGTTGTTAAACAAAGCTTCACCTCAACTGTCTGAAACAGTATCAACTAGAACCTAAAATAAGCACAAGACGACTCAATAAGTTTGGATACACTAAGGCAGCAACAAAATATAAATTTCACTCTTAAAATTCATGTCTCTTTACTTATTTTGAAACTATAGCTAATCTAGTACTCAATTGCTCTATCAAGTACTCCAAAATCAATACCTAGTAAACAATTCTAATGAGCCGAATATGTGAATCTCTATGCTATTTAATTCTCCCAGTACAAGTTGGCTTCCAAAGAATCACATGCTTGTAGATCATATTAACCCAAAATAAATATATAGCATCCATAAAATCTCTAACCGTAGGACTTAGTATTCTATAGCATGTATTGACAAAATTTAGGAACTCGAAACCATGTTATAGATTACCAGGTTCAATATGTCAGCAACGCTAGTAATTAAGCTGCGTAAATCCCAAATAACAAATCCCTTAAAGCTAAGATCTGTGATACCTATATATATATATATATATAAGTGCACATAGACCATCTAAACACCACCCTAGGACATCTACAAGTGATTAACCTATAAAGGATGTGAGGTTACTCCACGTCCATATATGAGGATCCGTTTCACAATCTAATAAAAAATAATGCAAGTCTAAAGTACACTTCCATGATAACTTCTATTCCTAAGCCACTGTTATTAATGAAGGTTCCTTAATCAAAAATGTGTCTAACGATATCAATAAGGCTTGCATAAAAGAGATGCTTACCTCAATACAACAAATTTGCTGGCTGCCCCTAGTAGTGCCACGGTCTTCTATCCCTTCAATTTTGAAAAACCCTAATTCCCTACTCTTAATCTTTCACGCAGGAAGCCCTAGCTTATTTTTCAGCTTTACACGTTAAAACTGTTTCCACTAGGGCTGAAATTAAAACCTACTAGAACTTAAAATAAGCTTTGAAGACTTTAATTCTCACTAAAACTCATATTAAGGTTGTTTAGATAGGCTAAAACTCTAAAGAATTCCAATAACACTTAAACTCCTAATCCAAATAGGAAATCTCTTATCCTTTTCCTTAACTAATAAGGAGACTAAAAGCTAAATATGAATAATCCACAAAAATAACTCTCACGTTACATCTTCTTTTATTTATTTTCTTTGTAGTGGCCTTAATATAAAATAATATCACCTTCAAAATAAATTAAATAACTCATCAATTTCACTTTAGAAGCAAATAAATTCAATTTAAATGAGGCGGGTGTTACATGAAGTACACGAGACCCATTGGAAAAACATAATTTTGCTAAAAACTTATTTCTCTTCCTGCACTGTAGCTGTGGGTCCCACATTTGAAAACGTGAAACATAGACACACCCAACTTTCATCGCAATCCAAACGGATACTTAATTGATTTATGGGTTCTAGGTTACTTAATTGATAAAGTATTTTATCAATAAGTATTTTTATTTGAATCTCGTATACATACACAAAGAATCAATTGGTGTATTGACATAATTATAAAGTGCAATTATGATGAAGCAAACACCATAAGTTTAAATTCTATTGCATTTATTAAAATAATTAATTAATTAATTAAAGATTTTTTTGGGGGAAAATTAATTTAAGAATATTTAAATATTTAAAAATATAAAAAGGGAATTCATAGAAAAGAAAATTGATCAGCTAGTACTAATACAAACATAGATCTCATTGATATATAGAGAGAATTTCTTTGACGATGATGAAAAACAAAAGTTTTAGAATTTTTGTTCTGATTTTCTCTCACAGGCTTCAAAATAATACTTAAAATTCTTCTCAATAGAGTGAAATGTTAAAGAACATATAGTTATTTGATTTAAAAACCCGAAAACAGTAAAAACTCGGATTGTTAACACTTTAAATGAAAACCGTGAAGATCAGTATTATTATTATTATTATTATTATTTTTTTTTTTTGAGAAGCAAGATCAGTATTATTCTATTAACAAATTTGCGGATAGACTAGCTTCTTAGGGAACTCTAGGTATTTGTTTATATTGGGCTTGGCCTTCATCAATATATATATTTTTTTTTATTTGTGGGAAGTCTAGGCGCTACAAACCCTTTTTTTTTTTTTTTTTTGGTTAAGAGGAATAAACATAAACAAACAAACACCAACAACAACTAACTGGCCACAGAGGCCATAGTAGCGGCTACAAGCCTATAGTAATACAACCCATTAATATCCGAATCAAGTAACTGATCTAATTCAACAGAGGGGGAAACATCAAAAATAACAAAATCTTCCCTCATGGAGCATCCCCTTTTAGCCAAAAAATCTGCACATTTGTTCGCCTCTCTAAATACATGGACCACCCTGGCCTGAGTGAGCCTGGCTAGAAGGGACCTGCAATCATACAGAAGAGGAGAATAAGCTTTGTTAGGACTGTCAGCACCATTGAGTAGATCCACAATCACCTTGGCATCAAGCTCCACATCAAATGATGGATTCCCAGTTGGATGGCTAAATTTAGCCCAACTCTCAAGGCCCACAGCTTAGACATAACACTAGTGGTATATCCAATTGATCTCGAGAATCCTTTAACCCAATTCCCTTGACTGTCTCTGATAATACCTTCACCTCCGGCCTTACCTGGGTTCTCGAGAGATGCACCATTAGTGTTAAGTTTATGCCATCACACAAAAGGTTTGGTCCATCTGATCGAGATAACAATTTTTGAAGATATCTGCTTGGCCTTACTCACACATAAGAAGTAATCCACAGCTTGACTAAGCCAAGTTTTATGGAGAATGGTGTAGACACCACATTTTGTACTCCTTACGACTCGGGCCCCCGTTCCCCAATGATGCTCAAACTTTAAGGCCCAATGCCAGTTTAGAGCCCAATCAGATATTAAATTGACTTGAGGAGTGTTAAAAGAGAAAATATAACATTTTAAATGAGAAAAAAAATCTATTTTTGGAAATAAAATGACCAAAGTGGTCCTTGGCCCGCGTATGTGGGCAGGCATACGCGGGATAAAGCATGCATACGCAGACACACTCCTGCGTACGTAGCTAGGGTTTCAAAAGTATAAAAAATGCAAATTTTCTGTAATAATGGCTGGGGTTTGAAATGAATCCCACATCATTTGGGAGCTGTTCCAAACCCCTTTTTTTTTCCACTATATAAAGCCTTACATGGTATATTTTCAAAACATACAGAAATCTCACGGGAAAAACCTAAGATTCACTAGAAGATAGTGAATCAAAAGGGATTCTTTTTACAAAACACCCTCAAGTCAATTTTATTTGATTGGAACCTCTTTTGGCCCTAATTCTTTGAGTTTAAGATTACTATTCGCTTGTTTAATGACTTGTGATAGATTTGACTGAGGGGAACAATCAAAATCAAGCTTGTAAAGCTTCTCATTTAAGGTATTGAGTCCAACCCTTTTTTTTTTTCTTTTCTGCTTTTCTTTCTGTGTTTTAATCTTGTTTTCTACATAGTTTATGTTTGTGTATGTCTGATTTGGTTAGTTTTATAGTTCTTTTCATGTTTTATGCATGTTAGGTTGTTAGATTTTCGTTTTAAAGTTCCGCTCTGTTTTTGTGTTTTTTAGGTTTTCTAGGCAAGAGGCTGCATACGCATAATCTTGCCTGCGCACGCAAGCTTTATTATGCGCATATAGGCTTGTTCTTGCGTGCGCAAGCTGTAGCCCAGAAACCCTAATTTTATTTATTTATTGCTTCTGTGTTCACATGTTTGTTTTGTTTAAGCTTCTTTTCATATTTTTTATGCTCCATAAGCTTCTGTTTACTTTGTTCACATGCTTGTTTGTCCTTAACATGTTTAGATTAGGGTTTATCTTTTTGTTCCTTAATCTTAATGCTATGCCATTCATTCACATGTCCATGCATCGATGCCATAGGTGCTGAGTTGCTGCAAAGTAAGTAAAGGTAGGTTATGCATCGATATGACATGAATTTGGTTGATTTAATCTTTTCTTGATGTATATACAAAATAGATACCATGCTTTTATTTAATAATGTGATGTTGCTTGCTGCCATGATTAAGTTACTGCCTTGCTTTAGATGTATGATAGGGTTTTCACATGCTAGATGTATGCTAGGGTTTGTATATGCATTTGGGTTTGGCTCTCTTTTGCTTTATGATTTGATATGATGTGTTGTTTTGGGATAATGATGCCATGATTGTATGTTAGATGCATGCTAGTGTCTACGTGAGTTTAGAATACAAGTATTGAAAATTGTTTTTAATAAGGTTAAGGTGTAAGACACAATGACGGGAGACCAACCTTAGGGTTGGGCGATCTTGGGTGTTTAACACCTTCCCAAGAATGTACCTAAACTCCGAACTCATATCTCTACTAGTAAGATCAAAGGTCTTTCCTCAAAAGGATGCTATATATATGGTTCCTAGACCATTGCAAAAACTAGGTGGTGACTCCAACTCCCCCTTGTGTCCACAGATGGGATTGGGAATGGTTTTCTAAAAAACAATCTTGTTTCTATTCTTCCAAAGGGACCAAATAGCAAACAGAAAAAGGGTGCACCAAGGGATGGAGGATTTATACCCAAAAGTGCTTAAACAGTTGGTTTTTAGCCAGTTTTCTAGGCTTCCAATAAATGAATTTATTTGTGAGGGGGGAACCTCCAACTTTCTCCAGAACTCATGAGCCTCTTCACAATCCTTAAGGAGGTGCACAATGGTTTCATCTTGGCAATTACACACTAGGCAAACCCTATCACAATTCATACCCCTTGCAGCCAATACATCTCTCACAGGAATGCTACCATGAAAGCATAGCCAGAGAAAATTAGCAATCTTTGGTAAAATATTGAGTTTCCATATCCACTGCCCTTGAAACGAGGTATCTGAGGTCTCTCCCTGGTTTGCTAGTTGATATGCTGAGTTGGTGGAGAATTCTCCATCTTTTGAATACTTTCACATGATAGTGTCTCTCCTATTCCTAAAATTTTGAATTGGGACAGCTTTGATCTTATCCTTGATGGAAGCTGGGAGGTCGAAAGAGATGGACTCCCAACTCCAGTCATGGTCACGGCGAAGGTTAGCCACAGTCATGCTATATTTTTCATGCCTTAGTGGTCCTTCAATCATGTCCCTTAGAAAGTCACCATTGATCCAATTATCCAGCCACACCCTAACCCCCGAGCCATTCCCAATTCCCCAATAAATCCCTTTAGCGAAGATGGAGAACCCCAGTTTGATGGCTTTCCAGTTTGGAGAAGAAGGAAGTTTCTCTAGATCTCTCGGCCTTGCTCTCAATGTGGAACAATATTTTTTCAGAATTACCTTTGCCCACGGTGCATCTTGCTCCTGATACATCCTCCAATTCAATTTTGAAAGCAGTGCTACGTTTTTAGCTATGCCTGCTTATATCCCTAAACCCCCTTCTTCTTTAGGCTTCACAATTTTACTCCAACCCACCATGTGCATCCTTTTCTTTTCACTCATGGACCCCCATAAAAAGTCCTGATTGATTTTATCCAACTTATCACAAACATGGACTGGCAAAGCAACCCCTTGCATAACATAGTTTGGAATGGCAGGCATGACTGATTTGATCAGTACAGCCCGTTCGGCAAATGAGAGAAACTTCACCTTCCAACCCGAGAGCTTACTCATGACCCTCTCCGCAATGAATTTATATGGATTTCTATTAGTCCCTCTATGCCTAAGAGGGAATCCAAGATACTTCCCAATGTTTTGAGTCTCACGGATACCTAATCTCTCACACATTTCCTCTTTCAGATTTTCATTAACATTTGGAGAGAAATACAAACGGGATTTTTCGGCGCTGATTTTTTGGCCAGATTCAAGGCAGAATTTCTCAAGCACTTCTGTCAATGCTTCACACGCAGAGGAATCCAAACTCCATCTACACATTCTGTTTAATAAGGTGTCCTAAATATTCCATGCATAAAATAAATAGGTACGGGGACAGCGGATCTCTCTGTCTAATGCCTCTAGAATGTTCAAAAGACTCTAAAGATCCCCCATTAACCAGGATGGAAATGCTTGAAGACGTTACGCAGCTCATGATAACCTTGGTGAGTTTTGGAGGAAAATTAAAAGCTTGAAGCACTCTATGGATGAAGCTCCACTCTAACCTATCGTATGCTTTTTCCAAATCCAACTTCACAACCATGAAGCCCACTCTCCCCTTTTTGTTGTCCAAAGCATGAAAAAGTTCCTGAGCAATAAGGACATTATCAGAGCCTCTTCGGCCTAGTACAAATGCAATTTGTACAAGAGAGATCAGATTGCCAAGATGGGGTCTGATTCAAGCAACGACAATCTTTGAAACAATTTTATACACAAAATTGAATAAGCTAATGGGCTTATAATTGCTTAGTGATTCTGGATTTTGGCATTTTGGGATCAAGGAAATCAACGTCTCATTGAGATATTTCGGAACAGAGCCTCGGGCAAAAATTTCTTTAACCTCAGTGTATATAGAATTTTTCACATCTGGCCAGAAATATTGGTAGAATCCCGCGTGAAGGTCATTAGGTCCTGGTGCCTTGAAAGGCTTGAGAGCCCATAAGCAGGATCTAATCTCCTCGTTTGTAACTTCACTATTAATCTTGGTTCTATCCTCATCTATCAGGTAGCAACGGGAAAAGTCAGAGACATCTGAGGAAATGGTTGACAATCCTAGCTCAGTGGTGTAGAGCTTCTTAAAGCCAAGCCTGGTGTGCTCCTTTATCTCGTTTTCCTCAGTCAGCTAGTTTCCAGCAACATCCTTGATACATCTAATCTTGTTTCTATGACGCCTTACCACCGTGGAAACGTGGTAGAATGAGGTATTACGGTCTCCAAATGTGGCTGCATTTAATTTGGACTTGAGGGCCAAATACTCCTCCTTCTGCATTAGAATCAGGGAATATTTCGTAATCAACTACTTTTCCAACTTTAGCAAGAACTCATTTGGATTATTGGCTAGAGCTTTTTGAACACCATTCAATCTGGCTAGCACTCTCCTTTTTTTTGCAAACAGGTTCCCAAAAAACATTCCATCTTTCGGCTCTAGTAGCAAAATCTGTGATGGCCACCTATAATTCTCTATCCTTAGGCCATGCTTCCTGAACAACTCTCGAGAATTCAGGGTGTAGGAGCCATATCGTTTGGAAGCGGAAAGGTTTATTTAGATGGTTTGCACTAGACCTACATAACTCAATTAAAACCGGCAGTGGTCTGAGAATGTTCTGGGGAGGTGAGTCACTATTGCTTCTGGGTAAAGAAGTCTCCACACAGGTGTTCGCAAAGCACTTGTCAATTCTTTCTAGAATTAGATTTGAAATGGGCCTGCGGTTTGTCCATGTGAACTTTGGACCAACAAAGCCCAAATCCAACATATTGCACTCATCCAAACATTCTTTAAACTCCAAAGCTCTGTTCAACTTTACTTGGTCCCCACCAAATTTATCTTCCCCACACAAAACTTCGTTAAAGTCCCCTAACATGAGCCGAGGCAGATTGCGGAGATGAGCAACAATCTTAAGATTATCCCATAATATCATTCTTTCTGCTAGCCTAGGACTAGCATAAATTGCAGAAAATAAGCCAGGTGAGGTTAGAGGAACACACCTTTACTGAGGCATGGATCTCCTACTCAGTGGCTGATAGAGGAAAAACTTCAACATCTTCCTTTTTCCAGAGAATCCATAACCTCTCAGCATAGCCAATGGTATCCGTTGTAATGTACCCATCGAATGGTAGATCTTCTATGATCCTTGCTGCTCTGTCCCCACCCACTCTTGTCTCTATAACAACCAAAATAGAAAGGTGGTGATTAATAGTCATTTCAAAAATTCTTCTTTTGAAATCCACATTCAAAGCTTCTCTACAATTCCATAGTAATATATTCATTTTAACAAATTGACTTAAAGACACCTCAATCTCATGTGGATTAGGATTCATTATAGCTGCATCCACCATACTCCATCCCATCCTCCTCAGTAGATCCTTGGACGCCGCTTAATCTGGCTTCCATATCATCATGTATTTCAGAATGCCCATTGTGTCCTCTCTGTAGCACAGGAGCACGTCGCATCTCTGCACAGGAGCCATGATTTGAATTAACTTCGAAATTGGGTGGTTCCCCATGTGAGCCATGGCCATCCCTCTGAAATCCACCAGCTTCCTCTCTTGTATAAGCCACCTGGATTTGTCCCAGTGAGGCATGATTGATGGTCGTCATTGCTTGCTCAGCTCCTCCGCCACCTCCCAAGAGATCTTCGGAATGTCCGTAAGGAATTTCCACCACGGGTTGAGCGTGAGGTTCCACACATTATGGTCCAAAGGTAGATTCCCTGATCTGATGCTTGCTGGGGTTATGGGGAATAAATGTTTCCATGAGTGCCCTAACTTTTCCTCGAACCAGCTCGGAGTTTCTATTGGCGCCGCTCTTATTTGGGCTATTACCTCGTCCCGGAATTGCTACCACTTTGTTCCTGTACCACATGGCCTACCCAGATCTTATAATGAGGTCATTCCTAGCAAGAACCCCTCCATTCTCGGACTGCCACCACTCCCTGAAGCTTCTGGGTGTTGTATTAGGTTGCCCTTACCCCCAGGACTGAAGGAAAGGCGTTTCTGGCTTTTTGAACCCTTAAGGTTTTTTGCACCCTTTACCCCTGCCCTTTGTTTCCTTTTACCTTATTTTTCTACAAAACCTTGGTTTTAATTCCATTAATCTGCCGCATACCCTGCTGCTTCCCACTACTCGAAGTTTCCTGACAGTCCTCCATCTCACATTCAATCCCCAAATTGAGAGCTTTTTGCGGGTTTTGGGCTGCAACTACACATGTGACCTCAGTTCTTGAGTCAATCGAATCACTAGGGAGTGACTTCTCAAGATCTTCACCCACTCACTCATAAATATTTGCCTTGAAAATGTCCGAATTGCCCTTAATTCTTGTCTGAGGTGCTTGGTTAGATTTTGTAGGCCCACTAACTCTTCCTGATCTAGCAGTATTTTTTTTCCTCGTAACTACCATCCAGGGCCCATAGTTGGGATCAGACTGGACCTCCTTTCTGGTTTCGTTAGTTTTTGGCCATAATTGTTCTTCTCCCTCCTTGATGGCTTGTTTCACATGAAAGCAGCAAGTCTCCTGTTTATGGCCTAGACGTCCACAACAAAAGTATAGCGTGGAGATACCTTCATACATTGCTTGTTGCACAAGCCTGCCCACCCAGATAGAATTTATTAGAGGTTTATCCAGGTCTATTTGAACACATAACCTTGCATAACCACCTCTGGATTCTGAAGCTATGTAAGAATCGATACAAAGCACAGGCTCAATAGCACTCCCTATCTCCTTTAGCACTGTTGCATCATAAAACTCGATTGTCAACTTAGGGAACCTTACCTATACTACAATTGACGTTAGCTTGGCCTCAAAAGCTTTGAAATATGGTTCCCAAGGCTTGATTGCAAGGAAGTGTTCCCCAATGAACCAAGGACCCCCACGAAGCACTTTATCATAATCATTGCTAAGCTAAACCTAATCAAGAAAAAGTCTTTACCCAAATTCACACAATCTATCTTTGCCATTGGTTTCCATAATGCATTGATTTTGAAAGTGAGGTAGTTGAATCCGATTGACCTACCATACACTTTCACTATCAAAGCCTTGGACCATGGCGCCATAATGCGAGACTTTGTTTCCTTTGAGAGTTTCACCTCAACCATACCTTCTAGCAACTGCTCTAGATCAGTGTCTGACTCATACTCTTCCTCCCATTCTTTTCAAATCTGAATGCTTGTTCGTATGCTCTAGAGATGTCTCCCACGAGGCTATCTTTGTAACTCACGAGGGTCCTTGGTTGCGAGAAGTTTCTTGCTCCATTGCTTTCTTTAAATTTCTTGACACTACGACGCAGTTCGTCTTCTTCTTCACTTGAGTGTTGGGTCGACATGGAGAATTCAACTTCCATACTTTGGCTACTCTCTCTCTCAATTAATGCTACAAACCCTTTAAACTAACTTAATTTGGACTTTGAACAATTATCCTTATATTATATTATAATATTAAATACCCACAAAAAAAAAAAAAAAAAAAAAGAAAGAAAGAGGCTAGAGTCAGAAAAGCTCATTATGGAGGCCCAATTTCAATGAAAAGTTATGTGCCCCGTAAATCATATGGGCCACTGTAATGGTCCAACCCACCAAATATTATCTTTGTTTTTTTTTTTTTTTTGAGGAATCGGTAAAGGAACCCACCAAATGGAAAATATTATCTTAGTAATCTTACAGTGGAGAAACTACACCCTGTTTCGGGTGTATGTTTCCTCCCACTCACAGCTGGTGGGACCCATCAGCAGGGTGTATGTTTCCTCCCACTCACAGCTGGTGGGACCCACAGCTGATGGGTCCCACCAGCTTGTGAGAGAAGAGAAACATACACCCGAAACAGGGTGTAGTTTCTCCTTACAGTGCCAGCATGTTTAATTGTGTATATTCCTCGTACGAACTTACCAATAAAGGAGGGCGAAATAAAAATAATAATAAAGGAACTAGGTACTACATTCCATATGATTTGTTCCGGCTGGAAAGAGAAATGTGAAATAAAAGGCTACGAAAATTCATATTGCAAAAATTCATGTTTATTTTAGTATGAAAATAAAAAATTAATTTTTTTTTTCTATTTTACTTACTTTTTAAAATATCCAACATCAAATTATTTATTTTATACTGTAAAGTTGTTATAATATCAATTTTTTTTTTTTTAATTGTTTCTTTTTTCTCATACAACAATCACCATCTATTCTTTTTTCATTCTCAGAATATATAAAGAAAAATAAAATAATTAAATGCAAAATAGATAATGCTAGATGCCAATATAAATTTACATAATTACTGTAACAATAATATATTTTTATAAAAAAACACTTTATATAGTTTGAAATTAGTAAATTTTAAATTTAATTGGCTAAAATATAGCATTTTTTATTATTATACAAACACCGATGCAATCATGCAAGTGCTGCAAGGAAAACGTGTATATATTTGTATCCATGAACATATATGGTACAAATACAACGAGTGTATCTCAGTCAGCCTACTAGGAAACTAGCTGTTAATCTTCTCTTCAGTCAGTCAAAAAAAAAAAAAAAAGGAAAAAAGAAGAAGAAGAGGAAACTAGCTGTTAACTCAGCGACATGTAAATAATATATAGACAGGAGAATTTAATGTAATGTCCTTGGTAGGCCATAAATGCTGCTCCTGTTTTTGGGAGTATGATCATGGATTAATGTCGCTGAGTTGTGAGAAGAGTGAACTACCAAAAAAGAAAAATCTCAATTATTGGATGAGTGCATTTCTTATATATGTATTGGGTATAAAATTTAAAGAGAAAAGTTAGGACATTCGTTTAATAAATATTTTAAAAAAATTTATGAAAAAAATTAATTGACTTTTTTTTGACAGTTTTTTAAGTTATAGGAGGTTTTTTTTTTTTTTTTAATGAAAGTGATAATAAAACTTGTCTAAAATAATCTATTAGCAAATGTACTAAAGGCACCTATTAACAGGACCCAAACTAAAATTCATATTTTACACACCCTTCAATCTTGGTATTCCACGTCAATTTATGACAACCTAAGCTATGGAATTTGCTGCACACAATCATGCCTCATCAATTTCATACCCATATGCTTTCTCTCACGAATCGGACCAGCTTAAGATTCGTCCACCATCAACGGCTCTAAGGCTCTTGTTCGTCACCATTTCCACAACCAACTCCAGTCGTAGCTCCTTTTCATATAAAAAAAAAAAGGAAAAAAAATCCAGTGGCAACTCCTTTTCATCTGTGTAGCTCACCTGCTTCCAAACTTGGCTTCTTATCCCCCCCCCCCCCCAAAACACCAAACCCAAAACAATATAAGCTTTCTAAATTTGTTAGATTTTGTGAACAGTGGAGGTGAAAGATTTCCAATGATTTTGCCATGCAATTGATTTTTTGTCAAGATTTGCATCTGGGTTTTATGGGGTTTTAGATTTTGTTGTTTTTTTATTTGTTGGATTGATAGTGATTTTTGGTCAAGATTTTTGCATCTAGTGTTGGTGTTGTTAATTTCTAGAGGTGGTGTGTGTTGGGTTAAATGGATTCAAAAAAAAGAAAAAAAAAAAGAAATACGGTTTGATTTCTAAACCGGTTGTTGAGTAATTATGGAATTAATAAAGAGGAAGAGAGAGCACCAATACCGTTGATAGCGGTGGTTGGTGGAGTCACTAGTGGCGGTGGCTCCTTTGGCTGTTCTCCACCCCAGTAACATCACCTTCATTGAAGCATATGGTTAGTTCTCTTGGATTTTTTATTGAGTGTGGTAGATCTTATTTCTTTATTTGAAATAATATGAGGTGGTATTGTTTCATTGGATGGTGTAAACAATAGGCTTTACTTAACATTCTTATGGGATTAAAACTCTTATTTGATTAGTAGCATTATATTGTAGAGGTCAAAAGCCATGTAACTACTGATCAACTAACATTTGATATTTCCAATGGAAGTGTCAAGGGTCCAAATTCCCTCTCTTCCATTGTTGTAATTATCGAATTATTGTAAAAAAATGCATGGGGGGAGGCCATCTGATTACATAAAAGGTACAGGTTACAGTTGTTGCTACAAGTGTAAACTGAAATACAAACTAAGGGTGCCATCTGATTACAAGATTATAAGGGAGAGGGCTGTGAAGTTGTGTTTTGCTGGGACTGAGCTAAAACTAGAACTTCAGAAATCTTAAAAATAAGACTTAATTCTGACTGAGGAGAGGGCTGCCTTATATAGAGGAAGGGAACCTTGGATCCTATTGAAGACTGCTGAAAATCCGGAAGGTAAAGTGCTTTTACTGCAGGTGAAAAATCATTTCAACCGAGAGTAAATAGTAACTCCAGGATTTTTGTCGGGCACTGTAGAGTGATTTGTACTTTGTCCCCTTGCTTTTATGATTCACTGTTCATCGATACTATTGAAGGAATAGTGAATTGTCCGGAGAGTGCGGGTACTGTTCATGTAAGGAATCTTAAATAGTAACTGGGACTGGGAACTGTTCCAAATAGTGACTGGTGCTATCTGGAGAATCTAATCGTTATCCAAATTGTAACCATCATAAGGATCTTGTGAATCCTGGAATGGGTCAATCGGGCAATGGTTGACTGAGGCTTCAGAAGAGGCAGGAGAAATTCTTTCTTCTGACTCTAACTTCTCTGCTTGGATTTGCAACTGCTGGGCAAGATCTTTTAATTCTTTGCTAGATTTTCCGACGATCTGGACGGAGTCTAGGCTTGACTGAGATCTCGTATTGTAAGCAATGGCTCTCAGGACTGGAGGAGTGAAACCCTTAGTTGGAGAATGATTGCTGGAACATTCTTTGGGCTTGCAGTCCTTATTACTGGATGGACACTAGTCTGTACCATAATAATCTGAAGGAGGACTATGGTGGTAATCATGCTCATGAAAAGTAGCGAATTGATTACAGACACCACACCAATTCAGGGCTTCATATTCTGGTGCCCTAGTGATGAATCTCCTTGGATCATTGTTGTAGTTAACCCACTGGAGGTCCATGGCTGCAGTGGAGTAAGGTTTGGTTGTAAAGACTGAAATTCTACCAGTACTTCCAACAAAGTGATAGTTTCTCCACAAGTCTTGGGCAATGGTGAGGATCTCATTACTAAAGTAGTTCCTCCAACATTTTGCAAGATCATGGGGTTCTCTGTAAGAAAGATAAGAATTTCCTTCATACCAAGGTCCTTGGTGGGTGAAACCATTGATAAGAACCAGGTGTCTAGATGGTAGAACATTCATCCAATTGTTACCATCCCATTGTGGGAGGGTGCTCCAGCATCTGATCGATACAAAAGGACTCCTGATTTTGGTGACAACCTGTTGTATGATTTGAGGGAACTAGCTGATTTGGCCATGGTGGGTTAATTTGATTAATCTAATAAAACCATATTCAAACATCTGCGAGAGCCAGCTAAAGTCTCTATCTTCTCCATCTGTCCCATCTTCATAATTAACTATGAGGCCAGGGAAAGGATACTTTTTCTCATGTACCCTGTGGCTGCTTCCAAAGTATTGTTCCCAAGTGGCTTGTGCAAGGGCATGATCAACAACAGTGTCAACATCACTATCTGTTTCTCCAAAAACTGGGAAGTGAGTGGTGACCAAGATTTTAAAATATTCAAACCATTGGTCAAATGATTCGAACATTGCCTTGCTACCAAGAATATTGGTTTGTATTTCTGGTGGCAAGTTGGCAATAACACTTCTTAAGATAGTTTGAGCCTTAAGGCTGAACTTAGCATAATCAGTGCCCATGATAGTCGTTTTATCCATTGAATGGATATTCTTTTTGCCAAAGAGTTGACTAGTGATGGCTTCATTTCTCGCCTCAAGGTTGACTAGGTAGATTTCTAGGGCTTTGAGGGTTCTTTGGAAAAGGCCTTTTCTATTTAGGGTCCAAGCTGCCTGGAAGTTGTCAAGGATAAATTTAATGGAGAATGGCAAGTCTTTATATGCACCTTTTTTCCATTGTAGACCATCTGATAAAACTTCCTGTAAAACAACAGCCATGTCACAACTGGAGTATGTCACCTCTGCTGGGACATATTCCTGAAGGGATGTTGATCCTCTATGGTTTCCCTTAGAGGATGCACCTTCATGCTTTACAAAAGACTGTCCCGTTGTTGGGAGCCTTTCGTCTTGAGGATAGCCCTGTGCAGGTGCTTTCCCCTTGTTCCCTCTTCTCTGCTGAAGAAGTCAATTTTCTCCACATTTTAGTAGTATTATAAGTTATTTGCTTCCTTTCCTGCCAAAGATGAATTTGCATATTATTGCAAATATTATTATCAAATGCATGTGATGTCCTGAAGCAAATGTTTTTATAATAAATGTTTTGTGATGAATTTTGAAACTGAGTTAGTTCAAAAAGATCATCGAAAATGGGGAGTTCAAACAGATCAAGGTTCTTGGCTTGATTGTGCTTATCAAAACTTGTTAAAGAAGGTGTCTTGGAATGGATAAGGTTAAAGGTCTTGGAGACAGCAACTTCCTGGAGACTACTAATCTCACTGGGTTCGGGGCTCCTAAGAAACTTAAACTTAATTGGTTGGCCAAAAGGATGGGTAGTGATTCCTTCACTATTCGTGGTGAAAGGATACAACAGACACATAAAGGGATTTCCTAATATCACTCTATCTGTCATGTTTTTTACTAGAACGAATGTGGTTTTGAAACATGTGTTGTCCTGACACACATGAGCTTTAGGAATTTTGAATTCAATCTGCATTTTGCCTCCACTTGCAGAAGTTAACCTTTCTCTGGTTTTTCTGAAGTACTTAGAGGGAATGATTCCTTCTTGAATGCAGTTGAGATCAGCACCTGAATCCATTAAGGCTATGACCTCGAATTCAAAATCTTTGCTGATGACAATCCTGACTTTGGAGTGCCATTTCTGGAAGTTAATCCTACTGATGGTTACTAAGAACTTGTCATTGGTTTGAACTGGATCTTGTTCTTGAACCATATCTACAGTGGGGTTAACTGTTTCTTCAACTTCATCATCAGAAGGGTTTTGAAATGAGGGTCCTTCCTCGTTGCCTTGATGAGAAGTAATTTCCAGATTCTTGAGTCTTTGATCAAGGAAATTGTGATCGACTCTAAGGATGGTTAGCTCTTGCTTAAGGGTTCTAACCTCAGACTTACTTTGCTTGATTTCTTTTTGAAGGTCGTTGACTGTAACTTCCTTCTTGGATTTGGTAAACCTATTGTAGATTTTCTCCAAATCAACTTTGGGTTCCTGAAGCTTAGGTTCGAGTTTACTGGTTTCCCTAACTAAGGTTCTCTTGAATTCAGTAAGCTTTTGAGCTTTGATGACTGGGTCTTCGATCTGTTCTATGAGATCTAAGATGAGCTCTTCTTGCTTAGAAAGAACATTGATAGTTTTGTTCCTACAACAACTATCCATGCAAGGTATGGGTTCATCCGGGCCACTAGAGGAACTAGAGGAGGCTCTAGAGGGTTCAGAGGATGACTGGTAAATCTGACGAATCTCACTGCTAGAGGACTCACTTTCTGAGTGGTCTAGTTCTAGGAGCTTAAAGATCTCATCCTTACTGGTTTGGTCACTAACGAGGGTATTGATAAGGGATTTGGCCTTAGCTTTACACTCTTTTCTGAAATGACCTTTCTTTCCACAGTTGTAGCATTTTCTAAATGCTTTGGGTATGAACTTTCCTGTGGACTTGGATTTACCTTTCTTATAGAAATCATCCTTACTGTACTTCTGTTTTCTATAATACTTGGCTGCAGTTTTCTTCCTGTGAAAATGCTTAGAGGATTCCTTGCCTCTGTATTTGGATTTTCTCTTAGGAAGAATGGAGGGTAAGCCATACTGTGTACAGAAGTTTCCTACTTCGTACTTGGCTTTTCCTTTGCTGGCTTTGCTCTGGATTTTCAAATCTCTGCACATCTTCATTCCTTCACTTCGAATGGTGCTAGAGATGTCTCCATAAGTTAGGCTATCATAATCTATGACACCTAAGGGGTTACAAAGGGTTTCTTTGACCTTTTCTCCAAAAAGGGTTGGTAAACCATTGATGAACTTCTCCTTCCAAAATGGAGAGTTGCAATCACTTCTGTGCATGACTCTGGTAGTAAACACATCTTCGTACCACCCAAAGTAGCCAAGGGTTTTACATCTAAGATTGCTCAACTGGTCGTAAATCCTAGATGTGATGTTGCTAGGTTTTCCTACGAAGTGTTTCATGATCGTATAGATCAGGGTATTGACTCCGTCTGGGACACCTCTACCTATGGTGTCGTCAAAGAGGGGGATTCCTTCCTCATCTTTCTGGACAGCATGCTTGATGTCTTCCTTAGACTCTTCTGTAAGACAATTGTTCCACCATTGCAAAAGTTTACCTGTGAATCCTAAAGACATGAGTTCTATAACCTCAGTATGGAGATGTCCTTCACTGATGTAGTTATTGGCTACCATGGTCATGTGCTGTAGCTTGTTCAGGATTTCCTGTTCAGACAAACCATCTATGTTTCATTCATAGAGTTTACCAGAGGTTACTGAGAATTGGCTGCTAACATTCATTTCCTCGAACTGGAGGTCAGGGGGTTACCTTTGAATGGGTAAGCCTTTTTACTTCTAAGTTTCTAAACTGGTTTTCTAGATGTTCTATCTCCTTTTCACTGTCTGAGGAGGTTCTGCTAGAACTGCTAGAAGCTGTGTGGACGTTTGAAGTAATTAGACGGTTTTCTAGGCGGGGATTAACGCTGGTTGAAGTGGCAACTGGTGAAGGGGTGACTGGTTCCTTCTTCACGAGTTCTTCAAGCTTTTGGTTGACTATTTCTAAGGCTGTTTTATCCTTAGACCTAAGACTGGGTTGCTTAGTTGTTGGAAGCTTGACTAAAGGTTTCTCTAAGGTCTGGATAGGTTTGCTAGGGCTTCCTGGTTGGAGGATGACCTTGTTGTCTATCCTATCTTCTATCCTATCAAGTTGTTTTCCTATAACACCTAAACACTGGTTGGTATAGTTGTTTTGCTCTATGACCTTCTTCACAACTCTTTCTTCTTGGGTAGTAGGAGTTTTGAAGGGAGAGGCAACTAAATCACTTCCACGGTGGTTAAAGGTTATGGCTTCCTGGGGAGGATGGTGAGATCTAACGACTTTTGGAGGTTGGTTAGAACTACTAGTATCCTTGGGAAGCTTGGTCTAGTTGGTTTTGGTAATGACACAAGATTGTTTGTGCCATGCAAAGTGGTTTTCAAAATATTCAAAGAAATGGACATTACTGGATATCTCTTTCATGAACGTTTTCCAACTTTCCAAAACTTCTTTCTTTTGTTCAAGGGTATGGTTGGCTCTATAGGCTTCTCTTTTGAGCCTGTTTTCTTCTAATTCAAACTCATCGCCTAAGGCAACTAGATCAGGGGTGAACTCCTTCCTGAGAACCGTAAGCTGATGATCAATTCCAGTTTCTTGCTAAAAAGGATCCTGTGGTTCATGCTGATATGGATTCATCATATCAGTACTTGTTAGGGATGGAGCTTTTTGACTGTTGTTGTCTTCTTCCAGATCAACAACTAAGTCCTGTTTGGCTGTGTAGCAGGGTGTGCTAACTTGAGATCTGGTCTGGACACCTTGAAGCTCTAGTCCTAAGTCTCTTCTAGACTTGGGAAAGGGTGCTAGAGGTCTGGATAAGCTACACTGGGAGGCTGGTCTATCTCCTAAGAGGATAGGTGGCTGCCTGAAAGGTTGGTGTAGATCTACTGGGGATCTAAACCTTAATTCTTCATATCCTAAGGGTGAATCCAAAGGTGTTCTAAACCTAGACTGGTCAAAGCTTAATCTAACCGTTCCGTCGGCTAGCTGCTGGACAAAGTCTAGATCTGGGTTCCTGGACGGTTGTTGGATCTATAGATGATGATTTTCATTTTCCAGAGTCCAATTGTCAGGGAAAGTGACATTAGACCATTTCAGGGTCTTGGGAACCTGAATCTTGGATCTAAGGTCTTTGGTTTGGATGAGAGTGGTTTCTCCTAATTTTCTTTTGTCAAGTGCTTGAACATTCATGTTCATCCTCATGCACTTGTAATAAACTCTGTAGATCAAGGCAACTTGCTGGACACCTTGTAACATGAGGGTTCCATGGGTCTTGATGTTAAGAGTGAGGGTTTTCATAACATGCGGGCAATTAAGTCCTACAGTGAAGTTGGGGAAACAGTCGAAATGGACTGGTCCATTACCTAAACTGGTTTGAATGGTTCCTAAGAGGCTGTCATTAAACTTGATATGACGAGTGTCTCTAAGGGCCATTAAGACAGAACAATTCAGACCTTCTCTGAACAAGGGTTTAACTCCGACCTGGACTAAACCTATGTGAAGAAAGTTGTGTCCTTCTTTCCTGTGTGCTTTCAGGGTGGAAGAGGGTAACAAGTAGCACGTCTCGTACTCCTTGTTGATACTATAGACCTGTTCTATGGTTCTAACATGGTAATCTGTCTTGAAAGCTTTTTTCAAGGACCATGAAGATGACTTATAGATCTGGTTGGTGGAAATCTTAGGGATGTTCCAATCTCCTAGTTTTAGATCTGTATCGGATAACTCATAAGACTCAGAATTAAGAATTCCATCATCTTCTTGGGGTATCTCTGGGAGGGATGTTCCTAATGACCTAATGCTGGTAGAAGAGTTACTTCTAAACAACCTATTCATAGTTTTGGATTAAAAGCCTAGTTAAACAATCACAACCTAATTACCTTTATCCTCAAACTTCTGGATCTATCCTTAGATCTGAAACAGGGGTACAACAAGACTATCGCCTAATCTTATGCAACTCAATCTCTTAGCGCCACAATCCTTACTCTGAGAAACTCCCTTCCGCTCACGCCCTACCGTCGGGACTTATTGTTTGGTATGGGACAAACACTCAGCCTGGGACCTACTGGTCTTACTGGGTTGACAACGGCATAGATCTGGTCTTACGTGTCTTAACAGTACACATCTGCAACAAACTTTGGGGATAAAAATAGGAACAAGAAGAAGCAGATAACTGGGATATAACTGATCAACATGAACAAATAATCATAGAATGATAAACAGACAGGTAAAGAAGCAGGCTCAGCCTACCATCAAAAGAACAATACTGAAGAAGAGATAGTAGATGTAATAAACAATGTATGGTAATGGAAGAGTTATCAGAAAATAGATGTAAAACAAAATAAAACTGTCAGGAGTGATCATGAATATATGGTTTGTTACAAGCAATTTACTTTGGTATAACTTGAGGTAGAACTGGCTAATCAATGTGAGTCAGTGGCAAAGTAATGTTTAAGGTTAGTAGACCATGACCATCTATAATGAATATTTTTTTAAATAGATTAATTTTTGTAAGAGAAGTATTACGTCTACAACATTTTCATAATACTTCCTCAACAAATTATAAGTAGTAAGTTGTTATTGGTTATAATTTGAATACACAACTTAAATTACTTTTTTGCCCATCAATAACAACTAATAACAAACTATCATTTAAGATTTGTTGTGAAAATATTGTAGACATAACATTTCTCTTTTTATAATTATAAAGAATATGTAGTTATACTTGCAATTATCTCTAAACGTAAGGGGGAAAATCCATACTTTTTTCTTTCTCCCTCCTAAAATTGAAAGTTGATTAAAGATATATAAGTAAAAGATATCAAATCATTTTGTCAATCTTTGGTTCAAGTTTGTTAGAAATATTTAATTTGTATCTTAAATTATGATAGTACTATCTCACATAGTTAAAATATAGAATACACAAAATAAAAAATTATTTCTCAAATTTTTTATTCGGTCTTGCAAGGAAGAATTATTCTTGGCTCCAAAAATGTAATGATGTGACTCTGCATATGTTAACTGTTATAAAGACGGCAGAGGAGCACGCAAATCAGAGTGCAACAAATATCAGCTTTATTTTTTGGGGGATATATAGCAGAATGCCAGATTGCTTGATGTTTAATTATGGTTTTTATAATATTTTATTAGGTTAATAACTTAATACATTCTCTTTTCCCATGGGTTATTAGAATTTCTCAACAAAACCATACTAATTAAGTCCCTCATGTGTCATGATCAATCAATTGACAATGATACAATTTCAATTTCTATGTCTACTTAGCATGGAGAGACCGACATAAAGTACACATAAGACTTTCAGCATAGAACTCTAAGGCCTACCAATTAGTTTACTTGCTTATAAATCAACAAACATTGATCTCAAAAAGGTTAGTTTACCTAAAATAGTTAGCATCCTATGCATGACAAGGTCCGGCACTTTGGTATTGATTTGCATCATTATGCCATGAATCTGGGAAATGTTTTTCTTAAATTGCAGACATTCTTTGCTTTAATCAAAACTGCGGTATAGAAAAATAAATATAAAAATGGCGGGAAGAAGATTAAGTGGGCTAAATAGAAAAGTAGGAAGGTGGGTTGAAATTGGGGGGTGAGATGATTGTTAGAGATGGGACATGATGATCAAAGATGGGAAGCAAAATCATTAAGCATGAACATGAGTAGCAATTATGTGCCTTGAGAGTGAGTGTGTGTTCACCCTTTTTTTAAGGTTCATACCCCACGTTATCATAGCATGTTTATCCTTTTTAATCACAAAGCATTAATATATTAGTAATTTAGTATATAAGCACTGCACATACAGATGGTTATATAATTTTAATAAATAGAAAGTAATTTTTAAACTTGTGGGGACCCTATTGCAAAGTTTTCCCATTTATTCCCTCGGTTTACAATTTTATAACTTTGAGTTCTATGTTACACTGTTCCGTTTGGATTTTGTCGCCAAGACATTCATGAGGAATACTGGAATACCATAAAAGCTCAATTGAAAGAAAAAGAAAAAAAATGCAATAGAGGGTTCTAATGAATTCGACCCAAAAAAAAAAAATTTGTTATATTAACTTAATGGTAAACAAAAATGATCACATAACAAATGTCATAAATTTAAACCCTATCATATTTATAAAAAAAAAAAAAGAAATAAGATTGCAATACATTTAGTGTTGCAATTTTTTTCTCACGAGTATAGACCTCCTAAAGGCAGTGGAAGCAGGTAGTGAACAAGGGCACGTTAAAGTTGAGATATAATAAAAATAATACAATGATAGATCTATATAAAATAAGGTTACTCTAATAATAATTTATCATCTTAATAAATTAAAGAAAAAAAGTTTCTTAAACATTACTCATAAAAATGAGTTTGGTGATTTCAGTCAGCTAAATTGATAAACTTTTTTGTCATAGAATAAAAGGCTTCGAGTTCAATCTTTACCTATAAAAAAAAAAAAAAAAAAAAAAAAAAATTTAGAATGAATGCCCATAGAAACTTTCTTTCATAAAAATGAATTTGGATGCCAGCATTACAAAGAAGAAGCTGGCAAGTTTAGGAATCGGTGGAAACAGTGGTACAGAAAAAAGAAATAAAACAAGAAATGGGGAAGAAAATGGAAAAACGACAAAAAAAGAAAACTCCGATGTTGTACCAACTGCCAATTTCTATTTTGGAGCTAAGCCAACAGTGCGGTGATGATGTGGTCCTAAAATTAATTGGCACTCTAATCATGTACCAGATGCGGTGAAATCCAAGCAATTGAATTGGGTCCCCCACTTTGCAGTCAAGACAGACATTCATCTCTTTGTCTTCTTTTTAATTATCATCTCAATTCTCAAGAGATGTTACGAGAATGTGCTCCTCTGTGTTTTTTATTCATTCTATCTTTTTTTTTATAAAACAATTTGATGCTATAGTAAACAAATGGAGTAGAATTAATATACTAGAAGTCTAGAACGTATCTAACAATCTAAACCCTCCCTTGGAAATGGTCCCTCTCTTAGGTTTCAACTACGAGGGAATCCTAAGCTACCATCTGCATTAACTGATCCAACCACAGCATGAAAAATGGCCTGCAATGTTGGGACCCCATATGAAAACACTTCTAGTGTGGAATGCAAACAAGGCAGCCTTCTAAAATGCAAAAATGGTTTACACCAACCGGCAATCTTTAAACTTATTGTATGATGTGGTCTAGCTAAAGGGGTGGGGTTAATTTGTAGGCCTTCCAATATCCATTTGTGTTGAGATTGATCTAAAATGTGAATTCAAATTTGATGATGACTTGATGAGACATTTCTTTTGAGATAAAAAGTTTGTGAGAAATATTGGAATTTATTGTGAAAATTGAGTGGGATAGGCACAGCAATAAATACATGTATATTTCAAGGAGGAGGAAAAAACCTTTACAACTTTTAGAGGCTTGTTGAATTCACAAGGAAAAACTTATTGTAATTTTACAAGAAAAAAAAATAAAAAAGAAGAAGAAGAGAGAAACACTTTATGAAATTTTATTACTAATAATCAAAATGTTTAGGAATTACAACTACTAATTTATGTAGGAAAAACAGCTCATTCTCAACAACAACAACAACAAAATGTAGGAAAAAACTAATAAATAAGTACCAAGGATGGCTAGGAATTAAACCCTAATTCATGTTAGGTACGTATAAAATTAGGGGAAAAAAAGATAAGAAAAATCACCAAAAAGTCCAAATTTAAAAATGAAGTTAGCATGCCTTTTAATTTGAAATTAAAACAAAATGAAAAATTATCATAAATAACAAATTAGATAAAATGCTTAAATGAAAGATTTTGGCTCAATAGTGGCGTTGGATACCATGTTTTGATCCACACATTTGATTTTCTCTCCCTATGAAAAATTTTGGTTTTTTCTTTTTTGTTTTTCTCTTGATTAGGAAGTTAAAGGTGTTTACTGCATTATCATCTATGAAAATTGTATTTTCTTGTAGTTTTATTATCATTAATATTTATTTGTATATATTTAGACATATAAATTGATGTTTATTAATTTTAAAATAAATTGTATTCTAACTGATAATTTATAATTTATTAAGAAAAAAAATGTGATCTAAAAAGTTTGAAGAATATTAATTTTGATTAATTTGATTTAAAATATAGTTCAAAGTTTATAAACTAACTTAATTAAAAAGAGAGGCTGTTTTGAGTTTTGTAAAGAATAAGTTGATGAACTTTTTTTTATTATAAATGAGAAGATAAAATATCAATCAACTCATGTTGCAAACATATATTTTGGATATAAATTTTGATATATTAACTTGGTCTCTCAAAAAATATATGACTCCACCACTTTTTTAGGCCACTAAATTTCACGCGATTCTCTTGCTAATTTCAATGATTAATTTTATAAAAAACAAAGTTTTTATGCAAACTTATAATGATAATATTATTAATGAACTTTGAAATGTGTAAAATTAAGAATCTATGTATTATTTAACTTTTATGTTTGAATTATTTTCTAATTTTTAACGTATAGTATCCATTTTGGACAAAGTTTAGTTAAAAAATTAATTGTAGTTTACTCAATATCTTTTTATTTGAGGTGAATTTTGATAAATCCATCATTGGATTATATCTTCTTCTTATATCCTCCATATTTGCAAAATTTCTAGAAAATTAAATATCAATAGTTATGTCATTAATAAATTGTTTAAATTGCAAGTTTTTGTAGTTTAAAATTATGCATAAAAAATAATTTTATAGATCATATAGTAAATAATATCTGATTGTTACAGAATTTGACATATATATTAAGAACGTATAGAACATGCAATCCAATAGTTAGATTTTCAAAATATAGAGTAATGTTAATGATATTAAGTAAGGTTGTAACCTTAAATTACAACCAATTTTGTAACTAAAATTTATCCATTTATTTTTTGCAAGGTCAACTCATAATTCAAACTCAACCTGATTACAACCCTTATAGAATAAACTTATTTTTTATTATTATACCCAAACTGGATTAATCCGATCCAACCTATTTGCTAGATTTATCCCTCTAATCTTTTTCTTTTTTTTTGGGAGGGTGGTTGCTATCTCCACAATATTTTAATATCTTTTTTAAAGTAACTATTCAATCATCATAAATAAAAGAATTCTTCTCAAAAAAATCATAAATAAACGAATAATTGAGATTAAAATAATCAAAATGATAACCAATCCATTGGAAACATCGGTTTTGATACCTTAAAAAAACAAAGATAACCCAGAGTTATCCTAGGGGTGTGGATTGATGTAAAAATTGCAAATGCCAAAGATGGTGCTTTAAATGGCCCACAATTTGCACCAGACATGTTGTCCTCTTGTGGCCAAATTTACGGGACGGCAAAAGCACCTAGAGAAAGCTTTATGATTCAGCCAAAAAAAAAAAAAAAAACTCTTTATGACTTTTCTTTTAAATTTTTACAACGAAAGGAATATTCAGGAATTTATCTTCTTCTGCAACAAAACAAAGCAGATGCGTCAGATGGTTTTGCTGAGAGATTCTTTCTAAAATATCGGCTCGAAATGAGAAAATGGGAGGCTGAAACTGAGAGTCTGAATGAAATATATAACATGCACGTTAACATCAGATGGTTTTCCTGTAGTAGACCACGTGCATAGATGCATCAAAGTTCGTAGAAATCAGAAAAAAAAGCGATTGCTTAAACGAGATTATATATGTTTAGTTAATGGCTGACTCGTACAAAGTAAAAAAGAGACCCTACCCCTCACTCACTTCAAAGGCTGAGATAAAGATAGAGATGTGGATGTGTATAGTGCATTGGATCCCTCGCCGACGTGGGTTTTAAAGTCCCTTACATCTTCTCTCTTTCTTTCTCTCTCTCTCTCTATCAAGAAAGCCCTTGAGGGCTAAAGTCCAAAAAAGGTTGAAAAAATCACTTAAAAGAAAAAAAGAAAAAAGAAAAAAAAAAAAGATAGTGATTTTCTAAATATATTGTTGGCATTACGTTTCTTCTTAGGCTAGGGTTGTCAGTCCTCTCTAGTTTGTTTTTAGATTTCTTCGTCTTCTTCTTCTTCATCTTCTTGTCCTTTTGTTTTGGTCCTTTCTTTATTCCAACACCAAGTTGGTATTCTGTGTTTTAACACTTTTTCTCTTCATGTTCTCTGAGTTCAAGTCACTTTCATTCATGGGTGTGTCTGATTCTCAGATGTTTCTCACTGAGAAAGATCTGAATTCCATGGAATTGAATTTCCTAGTACGACCCACGTTGGATTTTCAAGACCAGTGTCCAACAGCACCTTCAGAAGAAGAAGAAGAAGAAGATCACGAGCTTTTTAAGAGGCCAGAAGTGAAAGAAGAAGAAAAACAAGAAGAAGAAGAAGAAGATAAATGCAAGATTTCAGTCTCCTCGTTGGAGGTCAAAGTTCCATCTCTAGGAGAATTGAGGGACGTGGAAGATGATGACGATGGGTTCAGGACTCCAACTTCTTTGGATCACAAAATTCCAGAGAGTCTTCAATGCCCACCTGCACCAAGAAAACCAAAACCAATTCCATCTACAAAAAGAAAAGCCGGTCGAAGAAGAATTATGCTTGATCTATCAAATGAGATCGACTCATTGTTTCCTCCAGCTCTTCTAGTAGATCTTCGTGTTAAGATTAAGAAAATTAGACGAGGAGATGAAACCAAATGATGGTTAATTTTCTGTATGTTATGTGAAGCAAATTATGTTTTTTCTTTTTAAGGTGTAATTTTCCACATGAAACAGTATTTTATCTATGAAAATGGTGTTGTCATAAATGTTATTTCTTCTTCATTTTCATATTTAAGTTGATCTGTTCCTTCTATGTCTTTTCTTGTTTCAGATCAAGAATTTTATCAAAGTAGTTTTCTGGCAATAGACCCAGATCTGAATCTTTATAAATTGTTTACGTGAAACGGTGAAAGATCAAAACCAAAGTAGAAGTCACCAATCACTAATATTCATAGGATACCAATATAACTGCACTATGATCTTATCTTCTGAATTTAAGGTTTTTTTTTTTTTTTCAACTTTTTCATAAAAAGAGGACTTTTTGAGTTCACAAGATTGAAAGTGGAGGTCCCTTTCTCTCTCTCTCTGCACTCAAAGTTGGATAGCATTGACTTCCTTTGAAATGGGCTGCATTGACTTTCCCGAGAGTAAAAGAACATCCTCCATCATTTTTACCAGCAGGATGTGAGAAAACCCATGCGGGATATTCCTTCTCACAGGTGACAAAAATTATACAATGGTACTCAAAAGGATATCTCTAACTTCAAGGTTGTTTTTGCCCCCACCTACTGTTTACTACCATTTTCTTTTGGTATTTATTTAGTACATTTTAAAGGCACCTTTTTTAATTGCTATTTGCTACATCCACTCCACTATTTGAAGTTTCATTCCCTTTTATATAGCTTTGAGATGACAGATAAAATTATTGGAACTGGCAGAAGGAAAATGTCTAACTATCAATTCCAAGCAGCTGACTCTTTTGTTTCCCACGAGAACGAATACTCAATATTGAAACTTGAAAGGTAGGTAAGTTGCTGAATATAGTGCATTCATCAGTTCTTTTTTATTTATTTTTTTCAACCATAAGGAATTTTTGGCTTCAAGATACAAGGCACTTAAGAGAAAGAAAAAAAAAAGAAGGCTTTTTGGCCTATATTTTGTTTTCAGAATGAATTTAATGTGCTAGGCATAGAAACTTTGGAATAATGATAATTGTGAATATGAAGGCACTTCATATATATTGTGTGTGTTCGTATATATTTGGTTATAAAATAGGGTTGTGAATATGAAGTACTTCATATTAGAAAAAGTGAGTCAGAGGAGATTTCTGTATTGGTGATAATTGGTAATATTATTCTAGTAACGTTGTTCAAGTATTGTGAAAATACGTATGGGTGGAAAAAGTGTTGTGAAAATGCATGTTATGTTGTTTAAACAACATTACCAGAATTTCTCTCCAAAATTTCTGTCTTTGTTCGAATTTTTGTTCTGTGGTCTAAGAAGCAGTCTGGTGACTCTGGTCCACAAATGTGAAGTACCAATCTAGAAATCTTGATATATTTAAAGAAGCAGTCTGATATCATGATCATGCGAGTCTGGACAGACTTGCATGCATGATATGCTTGTCTGTTTTGACTTCAAGGTAATCCATCATAAACTATTATTTAAAAATCTATTAGTCATAACAATTTTAAATTACCAAATTTTGATTAAGTATTGAATTAGACATTTTTTGGATCAAAGAAAAGACTGGACATTTGGTCAATGGTAATTTTCTTTTGTCTTCGAGTGCTCAACATTATTAGATCAGTGCTCCGAAGCTTTGGAGAATTAAAAATTTTTGTAAGGATCTGTCTGCTCGAAAGCTTTGGATTGATAGAGAGTCCTTTGTTAAATATATATATATATATATATATTTATAACAGACAGGAGCCTATAGTTGCGTTCATAAAATGCCACTATAGGTCCTTTAAAAAAAAAAAAAACCAACCGAATTTTTTAAAATAGTGGCATATTCCTAGAATATTCAGTTATAAAAATAAATAAATAAAATTAAAAATGACCTATAATGGTGTTTTATGAATGCTACTATAGGTTCTTTTAAGACCCAGGACCTATAATGGCATTTTTAAAACGCTACTATAGGCCATTGCAAATACTGCTATAGGTCCAGTGTTTGAAAATTCCACTGTAGAGCCCTTAGAACTCAGCTATAGATAAGCCTATATCAGCGTTTTTAGAAAATGGCACTATAGGCAGCTTTTTATTGTAGTGTATGCGGAACTATATATTTTCAAACACTTTTCTCAAGTTTGATCATGATCAACCCATGTTTGACCAAGATTTCACCAAAACTCTGACCATCTGATCGGGATAAATTTGAGCTCATATTGAAGATAATTGAATTCTCTTTTAAATGACTACTCATGAGCCTAGATTGGATTTAAAATGAGTAATGTATAGCAAAAATAATGAAAAAAAATGCTTAATGCTTAGCCAATCTTGAGTAAGTGTGAAAAAACTTGATTGTAGTTTAATCTTAATTAAATTATAATCACATGACCACCGATTGATCCAAATAAAGATTCTTTGGAAAGTTTTCATGACAAACTTCGATTTGGTATGCTTGGATCACAAAATTCCATTTGAATAAAAGATAATTTACAAAAATATTGAAGTGAAAAGTTTAGTATGCAAACTTGATTTTGAAATTATCTTCCAAAGCATTTAGCTTACTAAATCTAAAAATTGGAACCAAAAAGTAGATATCTTTAGAAATTAGACATCATGATCTTTCCAATGACATCTTGTTTGGAACCAACAGAGATTGGAAAGGTTGCAAAATAATTCTTATCCATCTCTTCTATTTTCTTAGTTTCCATACGATGTTGATTATATAAAATGTTTGCATGGTTGATGTTTTGCTTGTTAAATTACCTATTATCTTAAAAGTTTAAGCTATTAAGATATGATAAATTTTTAATCACGTAATTATAACACTTCCAAGATTGAATTAAAAAATGATATTGCCATGTATGCTTAGAATAGATTTTTCAATTTCAAATGATATGAATGCTTCAATTCACATGTTCATGCGTAGTAAATTGCGACTACATGCTTGTTGATTAAATCTTTGCTTACTCATGTTGTTTTGCTTGATATTTTGATTCTATTAAAATGGGTAACATGTTTGGTTGTTAGCATGCTTAGAATATCATGCTTTAATCAACATGTCCATGGATAGTGATTTACATGTATTAACATGTTTGGTTGTTATAGCATGCTTAAATTGATTTTTTCTTTGGATAAATACATATTTACATGCTTGAACATATTGATTGTTGATGAGATTCCTTCCATGTTACTATCCATTTGATTAGATCATGCTTACACATGCTTGTATGCCTTCGTGTGAATATATACCTATACATGTATGTGAAAGGTTGGCTACATGTTTTGAAAGCTCAAATTAGTGTGAAAACACTAAAACTTGTTTAGACCTCAATTTTAAAATTATAGCTAGATTGTTTTTACTCTAACTTAATAAAATACGGAACAAGAGTAAATATGCGCAATAAACCGGTAACACTACTCAAAACTATATTCAATCACAATGAACAATAAATGAAAAGCTTAAAGAGTATGGAAGAAAGATGCAAACACAAGATAACACCAAGACGTGTTATCGAGAGGAAACCGAAGAACTTGGCGAAAAACCTTTCCGCGACCCTCCAAGTTGAAACCGATCCACTAGTGAATAAAGTTGGAGTACATGAATAATAAAAGACCTTCCAAGCCTAGTTTACCCCATGTACTTGAGCCCTCCAAGCTCCTGCTACCAACGAACTTCTTGGAGTCATGTCTTCACTAGCTTTCCGGATCTCGCAATTCAGCCTAATTGCATCCGCCACTTAATGACTCCTTCCAATGCTTCCCAAAGGCACTAATACTTGACTCAACACTCAAATTGGGTGTGGTAAGTATTTAGGCTAAGAACCTTCTAATGATGTAGAGATGGAGAGGTAGGAGTAGAGGAAAACCAAGAGAAAACGTATAGATGATCGTGGGTATAACAATATCTAACTCTCAAGTGTTTTTGCTAGGGTTTTCTCTCTAAAAAGCACTCCATACATTTCATGGGTAATGAGGGTATTTATAGTGTGAGTAAAGAATTTGGTAAAACACTTTTTCTTTTTGCCAAACAAAGAGTTTCGCGAGTACCTCGCGAGATGGCCTTCCTCGCAAAGTACTCGCGAATTTGATAACCTAGCATGACTCTTCAGCTTCTATTCATGTACTTCACACGTGGCCTTTCGCAGTTTACTCTTCTCGCAAGCTTTTCGTGAGCTAGTCGCGAACTTCACTGATCTTCTTTTGACGCTTGATTCTTGACCAATCTCTCACACTCATCTTTTACAAATAAACCCACATAAATATAGGGAAATGATTGAAAAAAATACAATCAAATTTGGTATGGAATTAAAGCCAACAAAGGCTAGTTGGAAATCACAACTTTACAATCTTCCCCTTGGCTATTCCATGACAAAACTCTTAAACAGACTCTAGACTTAAACGTGAGTTTGGGAACAAAGGCAAAACTCACTCACACCTAAATCTAAAAGTTGTGAAGCACTTGCACCATATACACTTGTATCTTGAAATACTTGCACATAACAAATAAACTTCATTAAGCACGAGACAAGTAGAACACTAGGCATGTATAGAGAACAATTAAAATGCGATCAAGAAAAACACAAGATATGAGAACATATAGCATAGTTTGATCATATAGAAACAATCATTAAGAAATGACCACAATGAACATTTAACGAGTAAATAATCATCCGGACACGCAATGCAATTAAGAGCAATGCAAAAGTCAATTGCATGTCCAACAAACCACATGATGCATTAAAGAAACTAAAGCGAGAAGCAATAGATAACTAAAAGCATCACGAGACAACTATAAAAACCAAGGTACACAAAGTACTAAAGAAAAACTACGTTGTAAACTAAAGTACTGAAAGCTTTAAATAATGCACTGTAAATAAAAACATAAACTACCAAAAATAAACCAATGAACCAATGGTTTTACTACTCCCTCTTAGGCTGTACTCCCCCTCAAGCTAATTTACTCCCATTTTTTGACCGAAATGACCAAAGATCCTAGAATGAATCGAATTCGGAGTCTGATTTCTCCAAGTCTTGGATCTAAGAAGATAAGAAGATAAAGTGGTGATTTGCCCTTGAAGGTATTTCAATTGCCTCGTGGAGTAGTCAATGTGTGCATTCAACATGGCATGCATTTGTTCTACCCATCATAGTATCAAATCAAGGCGGTCGGGTGCTCTAGATTGTGCTTAAGAAGATGGTTGTGGAGTATCCTCTGGTCCATGAGTGAACTGATCAATCTCATCTTCGATGTTGCCACCTTTAGCTGCAGCGTCTTCTCTTGGAACTTATGCTGCACCGGCTTCTAGACCAAGAATGTGAGCTTTACTCCGGTTCATAGTGTGCTCACTAATTGACTCATCCCTTGGCATGACTTGGAATCCACTTGGAATCTTCACCCGTGCCTTTGATATTATTGACATGACGAGGCTTGGGAATGGTAAAGTCATCCTTGTCTTTCTTTTCTGAATGCACTTGACAAAGAGGTGGTAGATGTGACCACAGATATTAATCTCGTTGTGAGTGAAGAGATCATGAAGGAAAATGGTCCTTAGCCCTGACAAAGTTGTCAAATTCTTCACCGGATAGAGGTTAAAAATCATGATATAAGACAAAGCCCTCATCTTAGGAGTGAAGTCAATCATGTGCAAGGCCCTCTTCTTGAATTGACCTCCAAGAACTTACGCAAGAGGCTCAAGTTTGTCTATTCTCTCATCAAAATGTAGAGAGGTATCCGAAGTCAGCAGACGGATCTCTAAAAGCTCTTGGATTGACTCTCTAGAGACAGTGAATTCTTTCCCCCTGACCCGGCAACTGATGTGGTCATCTACCACAAATGCATTTGCAAAGAATTCCTTGATGATGCACTCATACACATCACCCGAGGGATTCAGCAATTTGGTCTATGTCCTCTCCTTGAACACTTCTAGAATGAATGTGTTCTCCAAGGATTCAATGTCCACACCTCTTTTCATGATGATCGTAGCATTCTTATAGTGATCGATCTAAGCATCGTTAGCATCTTTGTTTCTGAATGAATTGGGGGAGTGACAAGGACGCTTTGTTGATTTCTTTGCAGCTGACTTACGAGAAGACATCTACAAAAATGAACAAACACACAAACCATACACAAACATGGTAACAAACTTGATTAGATACAAGTTAGCCCATAAACAAGAACAAATTGAGAAAAATGTCTTATAGTGGAAATAGACAAGCATAACATAGACACAAGAACATGTTATAGGAGCTAAAGGTCTAAAAAGACTTAACTAACATGAGTGAATGCAAAACATGACAAGTGATAGAGTGTGCGCATTAAGGGTGCATCTAGTGTGCATGCGAGATGCATGAGCAATGTATGAACAAGCACTCATGGGGCAAAGTGTGTAAAACACACAAACAATGATCAAAACATGATAAACATACATAATCATGGTAATCCCAAAAAATTGGTACTCATTGGAGTCCAAAAGAGAGAAAAAAATACCACACATATATGTTAAACAATGTATGAACACATGAAAAATTTGCCTAAATATATGTTAAAATGTCACATGGGGCCAGCAAAAACACAAACAAACACAATGGGACACAGCCCAAGCAAGAAATTTTTTTTTTTGACAAAAATTAAATTTTCCTAACCCCATTAAAATAACCCCAACACTAGAAATTTTTAGAATCTAAGACATAATCTAAGGATTTAAAAGATAAAAGTTGTTAAAACATACCTTAGAGAAGACTTAGAGATGAAATGCAAGGAGTTTTGGTTGAGATTTGAGTGAAAAATGGTGTTTTGGGTTGAGAGAAGTACGAATGAGGCAAAAATAAAAGTTTGAAAAAAGGCCACTGTGTGCCCCTTTAAAAATTGAAAATCCGCTCATTTCACGGGATAGCTACTCGCAAAGTACTTGCGAGTTACTCGCAAAATGCCTCAAATGCATAGGGCAAGTTTCGCAAGAAGCTGTATCTCATGAAGAACTCACGAGGGAGTCACGAAACTCTCTGTGTAAAATTTTGGAAGAAATGAAAATTTACTCCCTCATTTTTGTGACTAAGGTGTGAGATACCTTACTCGCGACATACTCGCGAAAATGCCTCTGGAGGAGTTTTTTCAACAAAACAAATTTGGCTTTTTGGAAAAAAAAAACTTTCAAAACACAAGTGATACACAAAAACACTTTCAAAAACAAATAAAACACTCAAAAATCTTTTTTGATTTGATCATCAGGCAATTGAGCATACACATATCATATTTGAACACGTACAATCACACAAATGAAATAGGCATTCATTGAACATTAAACTCGTGTGTTGTGTGTGTGAATCAAGTATGAACTAGTTCATAATCTAGTATGAAATTTCAATGATCAATTCAATAAAGTCATACACAACTAATACAAAGTCAAGTGACCTATCTCACTAGTAGAAATGAACATATATGACCCCCCAACAAAGTGTTTACATTGATTGAAAGCTTTTCATTTGGCTTCCTTTTTTTTCATACTTTTTGATCAACACAACTCAATTTTTGAGCAGCGATGCCATGAAATTTTTTATATTTCTTTGAAGAATGAGCATTTGAATTTGGCATCATACATTTTGAATACATTTTGCTCCACCTTTTCCTAGTCAAACTAGTTTTCGAAGCAAAGCTTTTTTAGCTCTTTCTCTTTTTAGAGATAGAAGTTTGTAGAGCTTTTTGACATAAAAATAAATGTAAGGAGATATATAGAAACAAGTCTACGCATGTATCAACATCAAACAAGACTATTGACAAATTGTTTATGCCAAGCTTGAAGATCTATTTACAACAATCAAACATAGATTTCTAGATTTTTCTCACACTTAAAAATGTGCATACATGACAAGCTAAGCTTGTAAATGCACTACGCCATTAGTACGGAGGTACTAGGCCAAACTTAACATATAATATACACAACACAAGCAATCAAACTTTTTGAAATTTTATACTTTTTATAGGTTTTTGAATTTTTAACACACTAAAAAATAAAGCAATAAAGTAAGATCAACAAAACAAGGTAAACAACACAAATACCTATAAAGGAAACATGCTAGGATGAAAGCAATGACACTATAAGAATGCATATGCCATGATGCATGGAACTATGACCCTAATACATTAGAAGTATTAATGCATGGACATAATGAGTGATCATGCATAAGTACCCTTCTTCACCCACACCGCATAAGTGTTTTGGGTGAGGTCCTTAGAAGGAGGGGTATAACCGACATAACTCTCAAACCTCAGGGTGAAGCTAGGTAGGCATGATGAAATGTTCTTCAACATCTCCATAACATCTCCAATGAGTTTACCCTCATTTTCTCCTTTAGCTTGGTTTCCCCTTGGCATTCTTCTTGAATTTCCTTGATCACGCAGAAAGTCAGCCCTTTTGAGAGCATGAAGCCTGAAGCAATTTGGTCTTGTGTGTCCTTAAACTCCACAATGATGACAAAAATGTTTCACTTGAGGTCCCCTTTGGTTCTTAGGCAATGACTTCCCTTTTGCCTTTGGTTTTGGACTAATGTCTTTCTTCTCAACAATAGGGATCTCAACCTTTGGCTTCTCTAGATTCTTTGCCAACAAAAACTTCATCTCCTTTTTGGGTTCGGCACTTGAGCTTCCTTCACTAGTGTAGCCCAAACCGGTCTTGTCTGTGGAAGGCTTTTGAGAGCACGTTGTCAAGTTTCTTGGTGGTGATGCATTCCACTTTGACATTTGCTTGAATTACTTCAAGTTCGAGAAACTTGATTTTGGAGTAGGCATTCAGTAACTCTTCCTTCAGCTCTTCAACTTCACACTTAGCATCTTTAAGTTGTACAAGAGTGGATTTGTGGTCTTCTTCAATTTTCTTCATCTTCTTAATAGCTCTCTTAACAACCTTAGCATACTTGCCACAATCTTCAAGTAACACATCATATACTTCTTGAAGATTCTTATCACCCTCATTGAGGTACACATCCTCATCATCAGAAACTTCAATCTCTTCACCTTCAGAATGTACACCAAGTTCTTCAACCAAATCGCTCAATTCATCTCTAGAATCAACCGTGGTAATCGCCATAAATGATGAGTAGTTTCCATCACTATAACATTCTCCTTTCGCATCAGAATTTGAGCTCTCTGAGTCATTAAGGGTAGTTGTTAGCACTTTTCACTTTCCTCTTAAATAGTTTGGACAGTCTTTCTTTAGATGCCCGTGGCCATTGCATTCATAGCACACAATTCCTTGGGATGATGATGAGTCTTTCCCATCCTTCTTCTTGAAGTCTCTTTTGTCATTTTTGGGGGATGAGAACTTCCCTTTGCCAAATGACTTCCCATTGTTCTTCATCTTAAGAAACTTCCGGAAGTTCTTTGCAAGATACGCCACCTCTTTTTCAACATCATCCTCATCGGAGGAATCACCGGTTCTCTCATTTATGGTTTTGAGAGCAAGTGATTTGCTAGACTTATGAGAGGGCAGTTCGAGCTCATAGGTTTGAAGAGAGCCAAAAATCTCTTGAATCTTGATCTCGTCCAAATCTTTGCTCTCCTCAATGGCAGTGACCTTAGCCTGGAAACTTTCAGGTAAGGATCTCAAGACTTTCCTCACCACTTTGGTGTCTTCAATCTTCTCTTTGAGATTGAGCTTGGCAATAACAATCTCATTAAGTCTCCCATAAAAAGAATCAAATGACTCATCATCACTCATCTTCACTTCCTTAAATTGAGTAGTGAGCATTTGAAGCTTGGTGTCCTTGACCTTCTTGGTTCCTTCGTAGGTTGTCTCAAGAATGGTCCACGCCTCTTTGGCGGTCTTCACATGAGATATCCTGTGGAATTCATCAGTAAAAACACCACAAAAAATAGCATTAATGGCTTTCCTATTGGCATTTGCCAAAGCTAGTGCAGCCTTATCCCATTCGGCTTTAGTTGTTGTGGATCTTACCCAACCATTTTCAACGGAATCCCACACTATCTCATCAATAGCACATAGAAAAGCACGCATACATACTTTCCAAAAAGCATAGTTATTCCCATCAAAATTGGGAGGTGCGTTGAGGGATTGAGTTCTATCCATCTCAAACAAGGTCTTGGATCACACAAGGATATTGAAATCCAACAAAGTGTACCCGTTCTGATACCAATTGAAAGCTCAAATTATTGTGAAACGCTAATGCTTGTTTAGACCCCAAATTAAAAAATTACGGCTAGATTTCTTTTACCCTAACTTATCAAAGTGCGGAATAAGAGTAAATAAGTGCAATATACCGGTAACACTACTCTAAGCCATATCCAACCACAATGAACAATAAATGAGAAGCTTAAAGAGTAGGAAAGAGAGATGCAAACACAAGATAACACCAAGACGTATTATCGAAGAGGAAACCGAAGAACTCAGCAAAAAACCTCTTCACGACCCTCCAAGTCGAAATCAATCTACTAGTGAATAAAGTTGGAATACACGAATAACAAAAAACGCTCCAAGCCTAATTTACCCCATGTACTTGAACCCTCCAAGCTCCTGCTACCAACGAACTTCTCGCAGTCATGTCTTCACTAGCCACTTAATGGCTCCTTCCAATACTTCTCAAAGGCACCAAAACTTGACTCAACACTTAGATTGGGTGTGGTAAGTATTTGGGCTAAGAACCTCTCAAGGATGTAGAGATGGAGAGGCAAGAGTAGTGGAAAACCAAGAGAAAATGTGTAGATGATTGTAAGTATAACAATCTCTAACTCTTAAGTGTTTTTGCTAAGGTTTTCTCTCTAAAAAGCACTCCATACATTTCATGGGTAACGAGGGTATTTATAATGTGAGTAAAGAATTTGGTAAAACACTTTTTCTTTTTGCCAAATAGAGAGTTTCATGGGTACCTAGGAATGGCACCGGGCCGGGTTTTTCCATACCCGAACCTGGCTCGTTTTATAAACGAGTTTTTTATGCAGAGTCCAGACCCGCCCGTGGGCCCCGCGGGCCCCGCGGGCCCCGTTTAGCCCTACCAAATTTGGGCCTAATCTGCGGCCCAACCAATTTTTGTTTTGAATTGAAGCCTAAATTCATTTTTGCCTAGATTCAAGCCCTATGACGTGCAGATTCAAGCCTAGATAACGTGGCCCAAATGCCAAATCAGTCCAAATCATAGGTTATTGATCATAAATCAATAAATCACCTGTTAATTATAAATCTATAAATCAATAAACCATAACTAATATCATAAATCAATATAAATCACATCTTAATTATAAATCTATAAATCAATAAATCATAGCTAATATCATAAATCAATATAAATCACCTGTTAATTATAAATCTATAAATCAATAATTCATAGCCAAGATTATAAATCAATAAATCACCTGGCTAAGATAACCATTTAATCATAAATCAATAAATCATAACTAAAATCACCTACTAAACATAAAAATAAAATAAATCCAACAAGTCCAAGAAATAAGTCTCACAAGTCCAACAAGTCCAAGAAATTAAAAAGCTACAAAATAAATCCCACAAGTGACAAGTTTAGAATAATAACAAACCAACAAATTAATCCAAGAAGTCTAAGAAATTAAAGAGGTTACTAAATTAATACAAAAAGTCTAATCCTTCACAGCTATGACACAACTCTCATCCTCTTCATTAGGCTCCCCATTATCAAGAATTGATTGAAGTGTACAATCTCCAGGTATAGTTGAAGAACCTACAACAACAATAATGAATTAAAAAATGGAATAAACTTCATCAAATTATAACTAGCAAATATAAAAATACAATTTTGATTTTATAAATACAAATTAGTCAATTGCTAACATAACAAGGCTTTAACATATATTGACAAACCAAACCATAATATGAATCATTGTATTTAATCCTTTTTTAAAATAATATGTGTAGGGTCAATTTTTGTAGCCCAAATCCAAGAAGGTATGGATTTTGAGCCCACTGAACCCAAGATAATAAATTTGTAGAGAGTGGATGAAAGAGCTAGGCTAACAATGAAATAACAGTATTAGACAGCAATGTTTGTGGATGAATTTGTATTAAAATATGCTCGGACAGATGTAAATGCAACGTCCGAAGAGGTGTTTTTATTTCCTAAACTTTGGGTTACAATTCTTGGAGCTCCAGTAATGGAGTATCCTTTTTTTTTTCTTCCGATTTTCGATCCCCCTCTATCAGAGGCATCCCTATCTTATATAGTACTCCCTTCCTACATCTCCACCGTCCATTTGTTTATCATCTAGACGCTCACTTGAGTGCATGTCCCATCGTACACCCTCTTTAGCCTTGTGTGAGTGACGGTAGCTGAGAATGCACTGTTCAGGGGTCTTCTCCATATAAATGCGGCCAGGAAGATAGGTGCAGTGCATTTAATGCGGTGGTTGAAGTCTGTCTCCTAGATATTTCTTCGTCCCTGCTGTCCTCATGCGTGCCTGAGGTTTATTTCCTCTATTACACTTGTCAGAAGGACCACCTGAGCTTCCCAGACTCCTGTCGGACCAAGCTTCCTCGGATCCGAGGATATTAGACTCCTCGGACAGTTGTACATCTCCTCGGATCATGCACGTGCTCCTTTCCGGGCATGCTCCTTTTAGATGGACCTCTAATCTGAGTGTTTTCATCTCTTCGGACGAACAGTGGTCCTCAAATAGGGCCTTGGGCCCAGTACGTTGGGTTGGGCTTTTCACCCCCCACAATAGCCCCTCAAAATTGTAGTTTTTCCCTCGCACCCGAAGAGAAAAAGTAGGATTTTGACCTGCCACAAAGCAAAAGCTTGAGAACAGGCAAATTTGAACTGGCACGTGTGTAGACATATGAACAAACGCTTCATTAATGCCGCTGCAGTTTCCATATTCCCAAGGCGTTGCATTAATTGCACCAGGTGACGCTTTGCCTTTCGTATCCAACGGTGAATGATTGATCCAACGCCTGTGGTTTTTTCTTCAGAATTTGGGCGGGAGTGCCCCTGACTCTTCGTTTGACTCCATATAAAACCTTCAGAGGAAGTTACTTCTTCCTCACTTCGCAAACTTCCAGACACTCCAGCAAGAACGAACGCACGACTCCGTCCAAATCTCCCAGTCGCCGGTTCCAGCCTTCCCCAGAATCTTCACGAACCTTTCTACGAGCCTGAGATCCTTTCTCCGACCTAGTCCTTGTAAGTTGTCGTCCACCAAATCCTTTAGTTTTCTCTTCGGCCAGTCGTTTTTGTTTAAGCACCATGGGGAAACTCCAGTACCTGGTAGATAGCCTTGAGCAAATGGAGGCGTTTAGGACCGCATATCGCATACCCCCAAACGTGGGTGTGAGGTATTGCCCCCCAGAAAAAATATTGACAGATCGGAAAACGGGAGAAGTCGTTATTCCCCTCATCGCCTTCAAAGAAGGGGGAATGACAATTCTCATGGGTCCCATCACCACTAGCTACCTTCGAAACCATAGGCTTACTCCCTGGCAGTGCGCGCCTAATATGTTTAGGATCCTAGGAGCGATTGAGGACCTTAACCTTCACCTAGGATTGGGACTCACCTGGCTCAACGTAGTACATATGTATGAATGCCACAGCCAGCAAGATGCGGGATATTACTTAAAATCCCGGTCGGACGTTGTCAGGCTCATTTCCTGCCTCCCCAAATCCAACAAAGGGATGAAAGACGACTATGTGATCGTCTCGGGCGCATGGCATGACGGCCATCATTGCCCAACCAAGCATGGAAAGCCAGGTGGGACATGTTAGATTTAGGCACACTAACCATAGGCTTAGGGTCCTCGTCTTTTAATGGTTTTTGATTCTTCTTGTGCGGTTATTTCTGAGTCCCTAACATAACTCTGTTGTGCCTTGTAACAGATAAGAACTTCGTTTCTCCTCGGCTAAGCCTTACGAACATCGCCGCCCTTAATTTTTTGTTAAGGTCGGAGATTTTCGTGAGTGAGGTCGAACAGCTCCGATCGGCTCCCCTTATTCTGGGATACACAGGGAAGCCAAAGGGTTTCCAACCAGTCGGCAACGCAATTGTCCAGGGAGATCATCGCCTTGCACGTATTGACGTCGGTCGGAAGGGTTTCTTGGCGCCAGACGATCTTGAACCCGTAACCCATCCAAATCCTCGGGCTATACCCCCTCTTGTCCAACCACTCCAGCAAGTTCCCCTCGGACAAGCGGTTGAAGGTGAGAGGGTCGGCTCTTCCACCTCCTCGCTAGAAGAGCAGATAGACAGATTTCAATTTGGGGGAGAGGCTTCGGGAGTGAACCAAGTGATAGAAGTCTCAGACGCCGAGGAAGAGACCGATAGACAATCAGGCATCCACCTTAATTTGCTAGCCGCTCATTCCGAAGACTCCTCGGACGACGACATGGATCTGAGGAGTTTAATGAAGGGCAGGGGCAAAAAGCCCGAGCAGAAAGATGCTGGGACGTCTAAACCAGTAGTGACCCTGCCCCTAGTGCCTACCCAAGTCCCTGACCCAGGTTTGAAGCCTGTGCCAAACCTGCAGAAGAAGAGGCCCCACGAGCCTGAAGAGAGGGAGGTGGTCGTGCTACCCAAGACGAATAAACAACAAAAGGTGGCAAGGGACCATCGAAGCAAAAGGGCCTCTTCCACTGAAAGCCGAGACGAAGTCGTCGCCGACGTCCGCCGAGGAGGAGGACCTCGCAACTAGTCTCCAAGGCTGGAGCTGGATGGCTCCCCCATTCCTTGGGACACATCCCTCAGGAATTATGACGGGGGAAGGGCAGGGTACGTTGCTGAGGCTCTGCAGCAGCCACTCCTTCTCCCACATGACATGGGCTCCTTCAGGCGCTTCAACCAGCATGAGCTATTCTTGTCCCTTAAGAGGGATATAGCCATGGTAAGTGAACTATTCCTTAATTCAGGTTTTATCCTTAATTGGCTTTGCTTCCTTTCTTAACCCAATGTTGAAAATGTTTTCATGCAGATTACTCAGCAGATTTACGTGGCCGAGGAATGGAACAAGGAGTCCTACCTCAAGGCCCAAGCAGCAGCCCAGTCCCAATCTGAGGTGGAGGCATCTCTCGGCCAGTTGAAGGAGGAATATGCCCGTCTGTCCGAGGACCTTAAAGAGATGACCACTCAGAAGCGAAGCCTTGATGCTGGGATCAAGAATGTCGAAAAGTAGGTCGAGGAACAGCGTAAACAGTTGAACATGTCAGAGATCAACCTGGCGACCGAAAGGGAGCTAGTGAAGGGCCTCAGAGCTGAACTTCAAAAGGCCAAAGAGAGCGCCAAAGCAGCAGAGCAAAAGGCTCAACTGGCCAAGGAGTCAGTTGAAGCTGAGAGGAAGGCGGCGTATCAGTTGGGGGTAGATGTGACCGGGCAGCAGCTTACTGAGCAATTTGCCTCAGTTAGTCGTGAGTATTGCGACATAACCTGGCGAAAGGCATTGGACGCTGCTGGGGTCCCCTCGGACTCTCCCCTGAGGTTACCTGGGAGCACGTACTATGATCCTGATATCCGAGAGCTCCCGGTGGATGATCCTTCTGCCCCACAGTTTCCTGGGGCTTCTGAGCCAAAATTGGTCAGCCAAGCTCCTCCATCCACCCTTGATGCACCCAAAGAGGCTGGTCAGCCAGGTGACAAGGATAAACCAGCTGAACCAGTCAAAGACAAAGGCCAAGGGTCGGGTAAAGAGAAAACTCCTGCTGAGCCCAAGGACCAAGCCTCTGAAGCATCTGCTCGGATAGGCCAGGCTGCTGATCCTGTGCTCCCTCTAGCAAAAGAGTAGATACATAGGGCTTTTGTTTTTGCACTTGTACTTTCTTTTGTTTTTGTCCAAGGAATTGTAAACTCTTCTCTTATTTATGGAATGGCTTCCCCTTTGCTTCTGATGTTTTTAATACATGTCTTATTACTTATTACTGCTGCATGTAACTGCACATTGCACTTATAACAAAATAATGCAGACAGACTTGATTGATACATCATATTGATGGTATGAGTAATTGAAATTGATATTGAAAAGAACAGTCCGAATAAAAGTTATTAATAAATAATGATTGCAGCGAGTAGTCGTGTAAGTTTCACACGGCTTCAAATTAAGTATAACTAAGGAAGACAGTCATAAGTGAAAATTAATTTAAACGCAATCAGGAATTTTAGCACTAAGCCTCAGTGACAATAGCTGTGTGGGGGTATTGACTAACCTGTATCATTTGATTCAAGGACCGCGGGGGACGAACGTATTCGAGTATTAACTAACCCTAATCATCTGGTCCGAGGACTACAGGCATGATTGGATTTAAGTTTAAACACTTAGAGAACGGCAACGGAGTGTTAACTAACCCTAATCATCTGGTCCGAGGACTACAGGCATGATTGGATTTAAGTTTAAACACTATAGAGAACGGCAACGGAGTGTTAACTAACCCTAATCATCTGGTCCGAGGACTACAGGCATGATTGGATTTAAGTTTAAACACTAGAGAACGGCAACGGAGTGTTAACTAACCCTAATCATCTGGTCCGAGGACTACAGACATGATTGGGTTTAAGTTTAAACACTAAAGAACTGTAACTGAGTGTTAACTAACCCTAATCATCTGGTCCGAGGACTACAGGCATGATTGGATTTAAGTTTAAACACTATAGAACTGTAACTGAGTGTTAACTAACCCTAATCATCTGGTCCGAGGACTACAGACATGATTGGATTTAAGTTTAAACACTATAGAACTGTAACTGAGTGTTAACTAACCCTAATCATCTGGTCCGAGGACTACAGGCATGATTGGATTTAAGTTTAAACACTATAGAACTGTAACTGAGTGTTAACTAACCCTAATCATCTGGTCCGAGGACTACAGGCATGATTGGATTTAAGTTTAAACACTATAGAACTGTAACTGATAACTGAGTGTTAACTAACCCTAATCATCTGGTCCGAGGACTACAGGCATGATTGGATTTAAGTTTAAACACTATAGAACTGTAACTGAGTGTTAACTAACCCTAATCATCTGGTCCGAGGACTACAGGCATGATTGGATTTAAGTTTAAACACTTGAGCTAGTGGCGAATGAGTGTTAACTAACCCTAATCATCTGGTCCGAGGACTACAGGCATGACTGGATTTAAGTTTAAACACTTGAGAGAAGACTTTACGCAGTGAATTGGCACATCGGTTAAAGAAAAGACTCGATTAATAAAAGTACCTCTTGAGGTTATTTACATTCCATGGACGTGGTATTACATGACCATCCAGGTCTTCCAAGAAATATGCCCCAATGCCTGCTCCTGAAGTGATGCGATATGGCCCTTCCCAATTGGGTCCTAGTTTCCCCCAAGATGGATTTTTTGCGGTGCCCACAACTTTCCTCAGCACTAGATCACCAGGCTCTAGAGGCCTTAGCTTTACGTTAGCATCATAGTCTTGCCTGAGTTTTTGTTGGTAATGTGCTAGCCGAACCATTGCATTCTCCCTCCTTTCCTCAATCAAGTCTAAACTCTTCTGTAGTTGCTCATCGTTGTCGGCCGGACTGAACGAGCTAGTTTTTAACGTTGGGAACCCGGTCTCCAAGGGAATGACAGCTTCAGCCCCATAGGTCATTGAGAAGGGGGTCTCTCCAGTAGACCTACGAGGCGTAGTCCTGTAAGCCCAAAGTACATGTGGCAATTCTTCTACCCATTTGCCCTTTGCATCATCCAGCCTCTTCTTTAAGCCATTCAGTATGACCTTATTGACAGCTTCTGCTTGTCCATTACCCTGGGGATAGGCGGGAGTGGAGTATCTGTTTATAATTCCCAGCTCGCTGCAATAATTCCTGAATGCCTTGCTATCGAACTGTAAGCCGTTGTCCGAGATGAGAGTGTGAGGAACTCCAACCGAGTGACAATATTCTTCCACACAAACTTTTGCACATCAACGTCTCTGATATTGGCTAGTGGTTCGGCTTCAACCCACTTGGTGAAATAGTCTGTGCCGACCAGAAGGTACTTCTTGTTTCCTGCAGCTTTAGGGAAAGGTCCCACGATATCCAAGCCCCATTGGGCGAAGGGCCATGGGCTAGATAGCGGATTAAGAGTTCCCCCTGGCTGGTGAATGTTTGGAGCGAAGCGCTGACATTGATCACACCTTTTGACATACTCGTGGGCCTCCTTTTGCATGTTAAGCCACCAATAACCTTGGGTGAGGGCTCGGTGAGCCAAGGATCTACCTCCAGTGTGGCTCCCACAGATTCCTTCGTGCAGCTCTTCTAGTAATAGCTCAGTCGCTTCAGGATGCATGCATAACAAGTATGGTCCCGAGTAGGAGCGTCTGTATAATTTTTGGTCCTCGGATAACCAGAATTTGGTCGCCTTCCTCCGAACTTTATCAGTTTCTCCCTTCTCTTCAGGCAATATATATTTTTTGAGGAATTTGATTAAAGGATCCATCCAGCAGGGCCCGACCCTGACCTGGTGAACTTGGACTGCCTCTGCTTTCGCCTCTGTAGGCCTGTGCAAGTCCTCGACGAGGATGATCCTCGGCAGGTCTTGCACCGAGGAAGTAGCAAGTGTGGCCAAGGAGTCAGCATGTGAGTTACCACTTCTGGGGATGTGCAGCAAACTGAAGGAGTCGAACTCTGATTGCAGATGTTTAACACGGCCCAAGTACCCCTGCATTCTTTCGTCCTTCGCCTCAAACTCGCCTTGTACTTGACCTACGACCAATCTTGAGTCCGAGAACAATTCCACGGACTTCCCACCCATTCTACGGACCATAGCCATTCCCATCAGTAGGGCCTCATACTCCGCCTCATTATTCGTTGCCGAGAAGTCCAGCCTTAACGATTTCTCGATAATGATCTTTTCAGGGGATATCAATACCAGCCCAACTCCAGAACCTCTTTGGTTTGCCGCGCCATCAACGTACACTTCCCAATAGGAGGGATTCTGTTGGGAGATCATGCCAACTGATTTTTCATCCATGCCTGACGTGGTCTTTATTTCTTCTAACTGGGGCTCCGTGAACTCAGCCACCAAATCCGCGAGGACCTGACCCTTGATTGATGTGCGGGGCATATATCTTATATCAAAAGCCCCTAAGATCGTACCCCACTTGGCAATCCGACCAGTATAATCAGCATTTCGGAGTACAGCTTTGAGTGGGAGTTGAGTGAGGACGATGACCGTATGGGCCTGGAAGTAGTGAGGTAGCTTCCGTGTACCGAGCACCACAGCTAAGATAGCCTTCTCCAGAGGCAAGTAACGGATATCGGCCTCATGCAGCGACTTACTTACGTAATAGACTGGTCTTTGTACACCACAGTTTGATCGTTTCAACACCAGGCTCACCGCACAGGGAGCTACAGCAATGTAGGCGAACAGCACCTCATCTGGTTCAGGACTGGACATGATTGGTGGCCGAGCTAGATAATCCTTAAGTTGCTGAAAGGCCAAAGCACATTCTTCAGTCCATTCGAATCCCTTCCACTTGTTGAGCAGAGTGAAGAAGGGCCGACACCTGTCTGCTGATATGGAGATGAATCGATTCAGGGCAGCCGTCATTCCGGTTAGTTTCTGAACTTCCTTGGGATTCCGAGGAGCTCGTAGATCGTTAATAGCCTTTATCTGGTCGGGATTAACTTCAATCCCTCTGTGAGTCACCATGTATCCCAAAAACTTGCCGGATCCCACTCCAAATGAGCATTTAGAAGCATTCAGTCGCAGCTTATACTTTCTTAGAACCTCAAAGGTACTTTCAAGGCCCTTCACATGCTCGGCGACAACCTTGCTCTTCACCACTATGTCATCTATGTAGACCTCGATGTTTTTGCCAAGTTGTGGCTCGAACATCCTTGTCATCATCCTCTGGTAGGTAGCACCCGCGTTCTTCAAGCCAAATGACATCACTTTATAGTGGTAGTTACCAATAGGGGTGACAAAAGCAGTTTTTTTCTGGTCTTCCGGGGCTAATGGTATCTGGTGGTAGCCTTGGAAGGCGTCTAGGAAGCTCATCCGAGGGTGGCCGACAGTGGCATCCACCAGCTGATCAATTTTCGGCATAGGGAATGGATCCTTAGGGCAAGCCCTATTCAAATCGGTGAAGTCTACACACACTCGCCATTTCCCACTCTTCTTCTTTACCACCACGGTATTTGCCAGCCATTCAGGATAAAAAACTTCTTTGATAGCCCCAGCTTGTTTGAGTTTCGCTACCTCCTCTCTCACTGCGTCAGCGTGCTTCTTGGACGGGCGCCGAATAGGCTGTTTCTTAGGGGCGACCAGTGGATTCACCTTCAAATGGTGACATATAAACTCCGGGTCTACCCCTGGGGCTTCATAAGCACTCCAGGCAAACACGTCGAGATTTCGCTTGAGGAACTCTATTAGCTCTTCCCTCTCTTGAAGAGGCAGCTGAGATCCGACTTGAAAGAACCTATCAGGATCATCTCCGATAACCACTTTCGTTAGATCCTCACATCGAGTGCCTTCATCTGGGTCTTCGACGGGCAATCCCCGAGACTGTAGTTGCTATAAATCTCTTTCGGCTATGTCCGAGGACTCGGCTTGGATCTTATGTTGGATGGCAGCAACCAGGCACTGTCGCGCAACAGACTGGTCTCCTCGGATCTCTTGGATCCGCCCTTCAGATGGGTATTTGACCTTTTGGTGCAAAGTAGAGGGAACAGCCCCAAGTGCATGAATCCAAGGTCTGCCTACGAGTGCAGTGTGGGGTGAATATGCGCCCACAACTATAAAGTCCAACTCCACCACCTCGGAGCCGGACTGCACAGGTAAGCGTATCCGACCTTTCGGGGTGACAGGCCTTCCTTCAAAGCTTAAGAGGGGGGAATTGTATGGCGTCAGGTCTTAGGGTTTTAGGCCTAGCCCCTTGTAGAGGTCTGGGTACATTATCTCCACAGCACTACCCTGGTCTACCATCACCCTCTTCACATCGTACCCTCCTATTCTGAGGGTGATGACTAATGCATCATCATGGGGTTGAATGGTGCCAATCATGTCTTCGTCCGAGAACCCCATAACCAGTGGGGCACCAGACTTTACTCTCTTCGGACCTCGGCTTGACTCCCCTGGGGATGGTCGGCCTACCGACATAACTTTCAATGGTCAGGATCCCGTTCTCCCCGGCGCGGCGAAGACAACGTTTATAGTCCCTAACGGCGGCTTTGAGGGGTCATCTCTGCGTGGCCCTGAGCCCGTCTGCCCTCCTCGGCCGCTAGAGGGGTGCAAGAGGTGTTTCAGTTTACCATCGCGAACCAGTTGGTCCAAGTGATCCCACAGGCTCCTACAATCCTCCGTGGTATGCCCATGGTCTTGATGGTACTGGCAGTAGAGATTATGGTTGCGTCTCTCGGGGTTTCCTACCATCTTGTTCGGCCACTTGAAGAATGATTCATTCTTGATCTTTTCCAAGACCTGGTGCACTGGCTCTTTGAACACGGTGTTGACCGCTTGAGGATTCGTCGATCCTGATTGCCCAACAAAATCCCTCCGCGGTTTACTGTGGTTGTAGCGGTCCGACCTGAAATCCCTCCTCTCCTGGGGGATAATCTTGTCCTTTCCCTTGCCCTGCTGCTGATCTTCTTCAACTCTCTTATACTTTTCTATGTGGTCCATTAGCTGACGCACGTTTGTGACCGGTTTGCCAGATAAAGATGTCCTCAAACCGTGGTCAGTGGGGAGGCCGAGCTTGAACGTGCTGAGGGCCATTGCATCATTGTTGCCCTCCATATCATTGAACATCTCCCAGTATCTGTCTGAATATGCCTTCAAGGATTCGCCTTCCTGCATGGACAAGGATAGCAGTGAAGAGAAAGGTCTGGCCACTCTTCGGCATGTGACAAAACGGGAGCTGAATGCCTGAGTAAGCTCTTTGAAGGAGTTGATGGAGCCTGCCTTCAAGCCGTCAAACCACCTCATGGCAACAAGCCCAAGACTGGAAGGGAAAACCTTGCACATCAGAGCTTCGTCTCTGGAGTAGACAGCCATCCTCTGGTTAAAATGACTCACATGCTCCACGGGGTCAGTTTTACCATTGTAGATGGTGAACGTTGGCTGGTTAAAGCGCCGAGGAAGTCTGGCCTCCTCAATCCTGCGCGTGAAGGGTGACCTAGATATCTGATTCAGAGCCCTGTTCATGGCATCGTTCTCCATGCCCTCACGTGATGGGCTTCTACGTTGCCTCTTACGATGGGACTCCTCTTCATAGGTGTAGGATTCGCTGGCTGGTGTCTTAGATTTATGCTGATAAGTGGCATCCTGCTCGTCATCAAGATCCTCATCAGAGTACGAGGAAGCCCGTTTCCTCTTTGCATGGCGCAACTCCCTTTTTAGTTTTTCTACTTCCAGTTGTAAGTCACGGTTCTTCTCTGCATGGGACATGTGACTTCCGCCCTGTGACTGGCTCTGGCTAAGGCGCACAGTGTGTACACTGCCCTCACGATTTTGTCTCCTCTCTAGGTTAACAAAAGGGTCCACATGTTGGGATGCCCTGGATTCCGCTTATTGTTCACCTTGTCCTGCCATCATCAACTGTTGTTTTCACCCTTGCACAAGCTCTTCCCACAGACGGCGCCAATTGTAGGGTCAATTTTTGTAGCCCAAGTCCAAGAAGGTATGGATTTTGAGCCCACTGAACCCAAGACAATAAATTTGTAGAGAGTGGGTGAAAGAGCTAGGCTAACAATGAAATAACAATATTAGACAGCAATGTTTGTGGATGAATTTGTATTAAAATGTGCTTAGACAGATGTAAATGCAACGTCCGAAGAGGTGTTTTTATTTCCTAAACTTTGGGTTACAATTCTTGGAGCTCCAGTAATGGAGTATCCTTTTTTTTTTCTTCTGATTTTCGATCCCCCTCTATCAGAGGCATCCCTATCTTATATAGTACTCTCTTCCTACATCTCCACCGTCCATTTGTTCATCATCTAGACGCTCACTTGAGTGCATGTCCCATCGTACACCCTCTTTAGTCTTGTGTGAGTGGCGGTAGCTGAGAATGCACTGTTCAGGGGTCTTCTCCACATAAATGCGGCCAGGAAGGTAGGTGCAGTGCATTTAATGCGGTGGTTGAAGTCTGTCTCCTAGATATTTCTCCGTTCCTGCTATCCTCATGCGTGCCTGAGGTTTATTTCCTCTATTACACTTGTCAAAAGGACCACCTGAGCTTCCCAGACTCCTGTCGGACCAAACTTCCTCAGATCCGAGGATATTAGACTCCTCGGACAGTTGTACATCTCCTCGGATCATGCACGTGCTCCTCTCCGGGCATGCTCCTTTTAGATGGACCTCTAATCTGAGTGTTTTCATCTCTTCGGACGAACAGTGGTCCTCAAATAGGGCCTTGGGCCCAGTACGTTGGGTTGGGCTTTTCACCCCCCACAATATGAATCAACAAAATCTTTTTAAAAAATAATATGAATCAACATATACAGGGACTTAAATCTTTTTTAAAAATAATATGAATCATTGTATTTTATCTTTTTTTTAAAATAATATAAATCAATAACAAAACCCCTCTTTGATGAATACAGGGACTCGGTTTGGGCACAAAAATAATATGAATCAACAAAATAGAAATTGATGAGTTTTGGGGAAAAAAAAAAATTAGAAAACATACCTTTGCTTGGCAAATGGGACTCGGTAAATTCAAGAAATCAACAAAATCCCTACCAAATACAAAACCAGGTAGTTAACTCACAAAACCCCTCTCAGAGACTTTGGCAAATGCAAAGAGAAATCAAAGATTTTTAATTTAGCTATAGAACAGACCGAGTACGTCAATATGAAAAAAAAAAAAAATTGAAGAGAAATAGAGAACAGAACAGACCAAGACCGATGGTGAGTTGGTGACACTGATAGAGCTTGGGACAGCGGCGAAAGCTTGGGACGGCAGCGAGAGTTGGACCGGTGGTGAGAGGCTGGGTAGTTGGCTGGCGGTGAGATTGAGAGTGAATGAGATTGTGATTTGTGAGTGAGTGATTTGTGATTGAGTGAGTGAGTGAGTGAGTGAGTGAGACTGGAGTGGTACTGGTGAGTGAGTGAGATGAGAGGGAGGTGGGTTATCTGTATCTGTAAGCTGAAATGAAATGAGTAGGGTTTATAACAATATATATATATATAGAGTTATAAACCCTACTTGTTATATGAGGGTATTTTAGTAACACTATATATATATATAACCGGGTCGGGTCGTGTCCAGGTTCGTGCCAGGTTTTCGTAAAAACCTAGACCCGACTCGGACTCAGTTTGGGTTTTTTTTTTTTTTTTTTTAACCCATACTTGACCCTATTCTTATTGGGCTGGGCCAGGTACCCACAGGTTAGGTAGAAATTGCCATTCCTACGGGTACCTCGCGAGATGGCCTTTCTCGCGAAGTACTCACGAATTTGACAGCCTGACATGACTCTTCAGCTTCAAGTCATGTGCTTTACACATGGCCTTTCGCGGGTTACTCTTCTCACAAGCTAGTCGCGAACTTCACTGATCTTTTAATGCTTGATTCTTCACCAATCTCTCACACTCATCCCTTACAATTAAACCCACATAAATACAGGAAAATGATTGAAGAAAATATAATCAAATTTGACACGGAATTAAAGTCAACAAAGGCTAGTTGGAAATCACAACTTTACATGTTTGAATTCTAATTTTCCTAGGTTGATGTGTGCTAGCATGTTGTTATTGCTTTTATGATTTTTGCTATTATCTTGTGAGTGGGTTTGCATACTAGCTTTTTAGCTAGTGTTGTAAAACCCGATTTTTCTACATCAAATGGTTTGGTCAAAATTCTCACTCAGAACTATTTTCATATTGTTTTTCAAAGACATTTTCAAAATCACTTTTCAAACATGTTTTACAAGTTGTTTTTGAAATTGGGAAAAGGCAACGGATGCCCTAAAAGCATTGATTTAGGAAATTTCTTTAAAAACTTAATGAGAAAAAAAAAAGTGATTTTTTTTTGACAATTTTTTATTTTTCCCATGAAAGTGGTATCAAAATTCTTAAAATGGTTTATTAATAAATGCTCTAAGGCCATTAACTAACCCTTGGAAATTAGTTTTTCCAACTTGTTTTTAAAATAATTTCCAAATCATGTGTTTTACAAAGATATTTTTATGAAAACATTTTATAAAATCATAGGGATTTTCACTTTCAAATACATTTTTTTATAATAAAAAAACCCATGAGACTTACTTTGAAGAAAACTTTTTAAGAGACCTATGAAGCTTGCATAAAAACCCCATGGATTTTATCTCCAAAATTTTCTCTTAGAAACCATGGGATTTATCTTTACCAAAAAATGATTTCCAAGTTCATGGGATTTTCCCTTAGAAAATGTTTTCTCAAAGATTAGAAGTAAGTTTCTAAAACATATGGAATTCAATTTTTCCTTGAAAATGTTTTCCAAAGTCTTTAAGATTTTTCCAAAAATCCATTTTCTAGCCCAAATATTATTTCCATAAAAACATAAGAGAAATTGCACCTTTTGATAAATATCCTCTCCAAAATAAAAACTCATGAGATTTTTAAAATAATATCTTCTAAAATGCCTAAGAAAATATTCCCTTTTTCTAAAAATCCAAAATATCAATCCTTTTTTTAAAAAGCCAAAAAGAATTTCCTTCTAAATTCAAAGTGACATTTTCCAAATATCTAAAAGGGTATGAGATTTTCACTTTTAAAATATTTTTTTTCTTTTCCAAAAATATTTTTTCAAGAATTATTTGCAAAAGAAAGAAATTTGTTCATGGTCTAAAACAATTGGGCCTATGCACACAAAAATAAAAAACCAAGCCAACAAAGTCCCCCTCCTCTAAATCTAAATTTAACTCTTTCCTTTAGTAGTGTATTTTTTGAAGGAGAATTACGCAAAAAGATTAATAATAAATTGATTTGCTTTTAAAGGAGTGAGATAAGCCTATCTGTACTTTCCTAGACTTCATATGCTTAGTATATGTGTTTTTTTTTTTGGTTAAAATTTGTACTTTTATTTTAATCTAACAAATTGTTATACTTTTTTTAACACAAAATTATTAAGTTAATTAATTTAGCCTAATAAAATAACATGTCCATAAGTTTTCTTTTTCTTTTTCTCCTACAAAATTCGGACTACATACTTACACTTTACTTTCATATTTACAAATTTCTTTTCTATACTATGAATAAGGTATTAACTAACTGTGGGGATAAAAGCTCAAATTTATATATTGAGTCTTGGACCCTATTTGAAGATATGGTGCGTCCGAGGAGGAGCAATTGATTGGGGAAGGCCTCGGGCTGGAGAACCATGCAAGGAAGTGGTAGAGGAATATAGTCCTAGGAGTATATCCTTCTCGGATACGAAGAATACTAGTCTAGGAAGTACCTGGGTGGCTTGGACAATCTTCCGGGAAGTTCCAACGATAAGGATGAACTTCATGCACGTATAAAGATGATAAGAACAGAGAAATATCTAAGAGAAAAAGCTGTTACCACCGCATTAAATGTACTGCAGCAACTTTTCTGGCCGCATTTATGTGGAAAAGACTCCTGAACAGTGCAGCCTCAGCTACCACCACTCATGGAGAACTAAAGAAGATACCTGATGGGACATATACTCAAGTGAATGCTTAGATGAAGAACAAGTGTACGATCAAGATGGAGAAAAAGAAAACTATATAAATGTAAAGGACCTCTCATGGGGGGGGATCGAAGAATCAACAAAGGAAGAGAGAAGAAAGGTTTACTGTAGCTCTCAAAATTATATAAACAAAAGTTTATCTCCTCGGACAGCAATTTGTTCAAGCTTCAAGTTTGTTTTTGCAATTATTTATCTGTCAAACCTTTCTCAAACGTTGTTTAGTTCACTATCAGCCCAGCTCTTTCACCCACTCTCTACAAATTTATTGTATTGGGCTTGTTGGGCTCATATTCCATATCTCTTGGGTTTGAGCCACAAATCCTGACCCTACACTAACAATATAATTATTTTTTATTTTTGACATTATTGTTATAAGTCTAAGAAACTAGAATGCCAAGAAGAATTTTTTTTTTTTTTAAATATTTAAAAAAAAAAAAGAACAAGAAAGAACAAGAAGCGATAGTAAATGTTTTTTGATCTTGACGAAAATTTCAATGAAGAAATATGTTTGCAAAATGATGAACATGATGATAATATTGACTTAGATGGAGTTGATTAGACAAGATGGAAATATAATGAAAAGAAATTTTTATTTTGGGCCATTGTAATGTATTATCTCTTTTGAGTTTAATAAATTCAAATGTGTTTATTATAAACACATCCTAATTTGATGTATTTAGTTAGCATGTTAAATATTATTGCATTAGTGATGAATAAATTAGTAATTAGTTGAATATATTCAAAATTTATCATGAATATATCCTTTATATATATATAAAATTTTAAAAAAATTTATTAAATATTTGTGTATCTTACGATACACGATACAAAAAAAATAATAAATAAATAAAAATTTGATTCATGATACGATTCACATTTTGACAACTATGAGTGTATATACTTTCTTAATCTTTATATTATTCTTTCTAAATCCAAATGCCAAATACATGGGTTGGATTCCAACTGATAAAAATTAGGAATGATATTAAAATAACATACTATTTTATGATAGGTGGAGTGTGATGCCTAACACCTTCCCTGACGTAATAAAACTTTTGAGTTCATGTATTTAGTTACATTTGCCTAGCCTATTAGTTTAGGAACCTTTGGGGCAACTCTTAGCTAATTGACACATTGAGCAATGAACGTGTTAGACATACCAACTACTCATTAAATACTCCCCCTACTTTTTTTTTTCTTTTTTTCTTTTTGAGAAAGTATACTCCCCCTACTTGATAAATTAAACTTCCCTCAACCTTTTTCTTGAGTTCATTGGTTTAGGAACCTTTTGGGTAACTCTTAGCTAATTGACACATTGACCAATGAACGTGTTAGACATACCAACTACTCATTAAATACTCCCTCTACTTGATAAACTAAACTTCCCTCAACTTTTTCTTGAGTTCACATGGGCTTTGGATCTCCAAGAGATTTATAATTTAAATAAAGAAAATACTAACGAATGTCCTTAGGGCATTAGTTAACAATTTATTAAAAGAAAGTTTTTATGGGAAAAAAAAAATTTAATGTTTTGATAGATTTTTTCATTTTCCATAAAAATTGTGTAAAATTTTCCCTAGAATGGATTGTTAACCAATGTCCTAAGGACACTTATTAGCATGACCCTTAAATAATACCTAATAGTATTTTCAACAAAAATGTCTAAGGTTGAAATAGTCTCTCTACTACCAAATTATACCAAAAAGAAAAACAACAACAACAAAGGCTTTGGGCCATGATTTAGATTGTGCTGCACATAATTTTAGCGGGCCTTATAATTTTTGGCCAGTGTTGTCAATGGCTAAACATGGTCTCTAGGTTAGTGTTAGAGAAAATAAGATCCGTGGCCCAAAGGGATTGGATCTTGCCTGTCAATTAAATTGGGCTTTCAAGACTTGATATATAATCAGCCAGAAAAGAGCCTTCATAAAGCGACAATGAGACTTGTAGCCCAAAGGAGCTTGGTCTTGTTTGTCCACTAACTACGATCTCAAGGCCTAATTTTTAGTCAGTCAGAAAATAAAACCCTAAACAAGGGGTTGATAGAGATTGAGTAGATCTTTCAAAATCTTTATTTTTATGTTTTTGAGTCTAGTTCTTATCCACAACTGGATCATGAAATTTTTGTTTTGGAACTTTGGTCTCATTTTTTTTTGGGTCATAAAAACATATGGACCAAGTCTAAGTAATAAAACACTGATGAAGACAATAGTCAAAGCACCAAATCGTTTAGTCATTTGATTTTCCACAAAGAGACCCATTTATGGTGGCCCCAAATGTTGAAAGCTTGGTTTGGGTCACGACAAAGATGGAGGGACTTGTGGTGGGTCAAATAAGAAAAAACTTAAAAAGGTGGTACTCAATTAGAATTAGCTAGCTAGGGGTGGACTTGTTGATACGGTTTATGATGTGATTGCCAATTTGCCACCCACAAAAAGCAAAAGCATTGCCCTTTATTTGTTGTCCACTTTATTGGATCCTCTTCTTCCAACTCCTTCCAACTCATCATATCATAAAATGCCAGAAACTTTCTTAGTATAACAGTTCCTATGTATAATTTTCCTTCATTGTTCCTGAAATTTCTTCTCAAGTACCTTTGGAATTTACTAGCTTCTGGGACCCAAAAAAAGCTTCTATTTTTAGGCACGTGGCACGTACATATGCATATCTTTAGGTTTTGTCCAAATTAGTTGACCCCATCGCACATGGGTCATCCCTTATGTGTCCAACTGCTCACCTCATCGTTTAGTAGCAAAATATCCAAATTGGAATGGTTCTCTTTTATCTAATTTATGTGTGACCACTATGAGTTGTTGTATTCCAATATCTAGTCATTATTTGATGCAATTGCCTCGGTGCCGGATTAGGAATATTTTTTAAAGCGATGACTAAGAAACTAAATTATATAAATTTCATTAAAAAAATAACTTGAATATATTAATATCACAAAGAAAAAAAAATCACACAAATATATGAAGTGTTATAATTTCTTTCTAATAACCCAAAAAAAATATATATTGATAAGAGATAAAGTGAGAACTGAGAATGCTAAAATAAGAGTAATAAAGTGAGAAAGAATTTAAAGTGATAACAAAGAATAGGAAGAGAGAGATAGAGAGAGAGAGAGAGATGATATTAGGTATAAATGAGAGCCAAGTAGTTAAGAAGAGCAAAATTGTTGTGACTGTAAAGCCAAAAAGAACACAATTGTTGGCATCACCAAGAAAAACTCACGACCTTAATGATTCTCTTGGTACCTTTTTTTTAGGAAAGATGAAATTAGATATTATTTTTATGTAATGAGTTAAACGATTTACAAATTTGAATGATTAGCGATTTTATTTTATTTTGGTTTTTGAATAAGCTTTTTGTTGATAATTTGTTCACTTTTTGTTGTTTAGTCTAATCCTTTTTTTTTTTTTTTTTTGTGGTTATTTTTGTTGCTATTTGAGCTCTTTTTTTTTTTTTTAAGGGGTTAACAATTATGTTTGGGGAGTTAGAATTATTTTTGGAGTAATGTTATGTCTACAACATTTTCACAACAAATCTTATGCGATAAGATATTATTGGTGGGTAAAAAAGTGATGTTAGTTTTGAACTCAAATTAGAATCAGTAATAACTTACTACATAAAATTTGTTATAAAATTATTGTAAAAATGTTGTAAATGTAGTATTAAACTTATTTTTATTTTATCCAAATTCTTTTGATTCTCAAGCTAGAGTGTAAAATTTTTTTATTAGGATAGTCACAATAAATTAGTTTAGTATATAATTTTTTTCACACACACACTTTTTTACAAGTTAAGGTGATCTTGTGATCACCCAGACATAAACGTGAACCTGCCATTGAACAACCTTAAGGAGTTATAACAATAGTCTATTTACAAAATATTGACCAACTAATATTCTCAAAGTAATTTTTTTTATATAAATCAATAATTCGAGTAAAAAAGATTTGAATCTTAAACACTTTCGTAAAAAATACAATGAGGTACCAATTAAATTACAAGGTTGTTAGCCAAATAATTTTTATTACCAAAAAAAAAAAAAACCTTATTATATGCTAAGCTAAGAGTTCAAAATAAGTCTCCGTTTGGATTGGGAGATTGCGTTTCACGTTTCACGTTTTCCCCCTTTTTTTTTTTTTTTTTTTTTTTTTCAAGCGTTTCCAGCGGAACGGTACTGTAGCGTTACTGTAGCGGCTACTGTTCATTGAACAGTAGCCGCGAAACTTGACTTTTCAACCCAAAATTACTGTTCACGGACCCACAATTTTCACTTTTCAGCAATTTTTTTTATTAAAAATGGGTCCCACGGTACTATTTACACATTTAAAAATTATTTTGCTACAGTGTTTCAGTTTTCAGTTTTCAGTTTTCAGTTTTCAGCTCTATCCAAACGGACCCTAAATATTCCTTGCGTTTAAGGTTAAGAGTGTTCCTATTCCCATGTCTTTACTGATTTCTCTCTCACAACGTGAAAGCTGCTTCTTTGAGAGGATGATGAGAAAGAAATCGATTCAAACAGAAGATAGAACAATAGTAGGGGCCACAACCTTTATTTACAGTTTTCTAAGATACTAAATTGTGAATATGAGTAATATACATCAATTATAAGTCAAGTTAGTGAAAAAAAAAACAGCGTGAACATATCTCTCTAGACTTATATCAGTGGAATTATTATTTCCCTTGAAATTATAACAAAAAAGAAAGACACAAATAAATATTTCTTTATGCAAGAAGATAAGAATTTGGAAAAAAGAAGCCCCAAGAGGGGTGGCCCAGTTGGTGTGAGACCCTGCGTGCATGCATGAGGTCCCTTGTTCGAGTCGTGGAAGGTACCATGTGGAGGGGTTTTCCCTACATGCATTGCGCCTCATTCTCTGGCTTTTTTGGGGTGCTAGGGTGAGATCTGTGACACCCCGATCACAGTAGTTATGGCTCAATTCAGCATTTCTTAATGGGAGGCACACCCTGGAAGTAAGTCACATATGGTTGCCCTGCCTGTTTTTATTCATAAAAAAAAGAATTTGAAAAAAAAAAAAAAAGAGAAGTGTTTTGTAGTATTAAAATGCTTTATCTCCTCAAATACGGTATATCTGTCATTAAATTAGGAAGACAGTTTCTGAGCTTGTTCTGGACTTTTGCCATTTGTTTAGTTGGAAAACAAAATGATTCTGCTTTCTCTTTCTGGTCAACAATACCCAAGTAAAGCCGAGAAAGGGTGCACACAAATGATAACCCCTCTTACTCATTTTGTTACTCTTTTTGACCCTGTTCTGTTCTGCTTGTTTTTAGGACACGCTCTCTCGCTTATTAGTGATGTTCTTGAGCTACTGTGCACTTGAAGGACCTCTATATAGATTTACCTGATTCATCTTCTCACTAACCTATCGAACTGCAGTTCTTTTGCAGAGCTTAAAACACCAAGAAAATGACAGTTCCATTCATTCATTTTTAGTACTTGAGGTGACCTCATTGAACTTGTTTTAACATAATCAGTCACCATTAGTACTATATAAGTACTTGGCACATATGGCTGGACAGGTATTCGTTTGTCTTCTCTCTTGACTCATTTGGATTTTTGTTTTTCTTTCTATGTTTGCGAGCTGGTTCTACAGTATTTTCCTATAAGTTTTTTTTAAAAAAAAAAAATATATATATATATAATGGGCCAGACTTTTTGTACCATTGTCTTGTTTCTTATAGTAGCGTTCTCTTATTCATATTTGTCTATTTTGTCTGAGGTTCAATGAATTGCTTTTCTGACTGATTTGATTATAGGAGGAAGGCTGGCCCCTGGGTTTGCAGCCACTGAATGTGAGAGTTGGGTTGGCTAGAAATCAAAATTTCTCTGGATCAATATCATTCAACACTTTAATCACTGGCTCTCCAACCTCCTCCACAGATTCTTCATCGGATTTGGACACAGAGGTCAGTAATATTAACAAAATCTGAGGTAAAAATTTTGCTCTGGTACATTTTTCCTAGGTGTCTAGTTTTTTCCTAGGTGTCTAGTCTTTGATGTATCTATTGAGATGTAATTAGTGTAAAAAGAAAAAGTCATATCCTCTGACATGATTATAGACTATAGTAGTCCTATTGCTTTTACTGGTATCTTTCAGTTTGTCCTTTTTATGAACAAAGATGCCTGGTGATTTCCTTTGGAGGAATTTAATTTGAAAATCCTCTTTCTAATTTCTCTCTCTTTGATTGTTGCCGTCTTTAATTTTTCTTATTACAAATCAAAATGGAGGATTTAAATCCAAGTTTGCTTTCATAAGAGAATTAGATAATGTCATCCAGTTACAATACTCTTAATCGGTATCATCTTTATTAATTCTTCTTTAATGCCTCTTCTAAGGGGTTATCCTGGTCCTTTTTCAAGCTGTTGTACTCTTTTTAATATCACTGTAGTACTACTAGCACTTCCTAATTGCCACACAGTTCACTTTGTGTAATTCTATTTGCGTGGGTGCTTTAATGAAGTGACAAATTGTACCAGCGAGATGAATTCAATTATCACTAGACACTTCAAGATTAGGAGTACATTTAGATGTGCATTATCAATTGCTTATGTGTTGAAAGTAATATAGAAAAGGAGGGTATTTTTTTTTTTTTTGGGTGTGCGTGTAAAGCCCGCGAAAATAAGGTAAAACTTCCTTCATGTGAACAAGAGCATAGGATGGGACACGAAATTGACACGTGTCCATTTTAAGACACGTCTCGTTTCAATATCATGTTCCTTCCAGTACTCAAAATCACTGAAGGGAAGCCAAATCCATCAAAATAAGCTCAATAAATTGACCTTTTGTTTTTGCGCTTACCAAATGCACATTAGATATTGGATGGATGGATGTCCTTTCCCAGTGACAACCAATTATGATTACCTTACCTGGATGTGACCGTAATTTATATCTATATCATGTGATAGAAATGCTCAACTCTTATATGGTAGTAGTAACTTTTTTTTTCTTGCAACAAGTGGAGAGAAGAGATTTGAACAAGATTCTTCCTATTGTGAGAATTGGGGAATACTACTTAACTACAAAACTCTTGGCAGGTACTAGCTAGTAACAATTCGAAGTAAGGTGTTTGCTAATGATGGTAATAAACCATGAACTGACTGGGAGAACTTTGCAGCAGTTATCTTATGAAAGGAGAGGGTAAAAGAAAATTCTGCAACCCTAGTTTAGCATATACAGGGGTCTCTCAAATGTGGACCAAAAAATGACTTTAAAACGGTTTACAGTAGTTTAATCTCACTTAAGCATATATTTTAAAAGTTATTCATCATCATCATCTAAATACTTATGTTGAATAGCCTTTGAAAATTTGAGAATCGAGTCAATTGACTAGACCATGCGGTTCAATATTTAATATTTAGACAATGGTAATTGATGGAGGAACTTTTAAAATACTCCTATTCAGTCAACTATTTGATTGAACGTAAATGTTACTATTGTTTGGTTTTATTTTATAATGATATTAGTCCCAAAAAGTAACCTGTTACTTATCATACTATGGTGCATTGCAGTCTACAGGGTCTTTTTTCCATGACAAGAGCATTACCCTTGGGAGCCTTATTGGGGTTTCTAGCATTTTAGAGTTCTCTAGAAGATCATTAAGGGGAAGAAAAACCGAACCTTCAAAGGAAAAGAAAAGCACCAAGTCCAGAATATGGCTTTTTTCTTTGTGCTTAAGGGACAGTACTGATGCTAAGAGTGTGAGGAGTCCTCAATCTCTTGGCCACTTTCTTGAAGTGGAGAGAAGAGCTGCTGATGAATATAGAAGGAACCAGAGCCCTACTAATATTGGACCCGACGAACTTGACCTGGCTCAGCCTGTCACAGAACCCAACTCACTTTTTGTTAATGGTCATATTGCTCCTCCTCAAAGTAGTTCAGATGTTGAAAGGAGAAAAGATAGAGGTTTAGAGCATGGTGATGGGTTTGGAGTTCCTTCACTATGTTCATGCATGTGTGGACAACCATCGGACTAAACATGTGTGAAACTCCTTTTTGGGCTCTCAATTTGTTGATTGAAATGAATTTCATGTCCTAGGAAGGAATAATCTGTCAGAAAAAATTGAATGTATTTCAAACCTATTGAAGATGATGGCTTTTCTAAACACCCACCTGGTCTAGTTTGTTCTCTATGACACTCTTTCCATCTGTAATTCCAAGTACAAAGTTTATGGAATCACATTATTGGTCATCATAATCATTGCAGGCATTAAATAAATTTTTTCATTAAGGGAGTGAGCTACAATGTTTTCTTATGGGTGGTTTCCTTAACCAAATCATTGATTCAATCTTAAGATTAGCCTTATTGCAACTTCAGCCGGTTTGTTTGGTGTAAACATTTTTCGAAAAATGTCCTCATTTTCAGGCTTATGCAGTTATGCTCATGTCAATAATGGTAAATTTAAGTTGAGGGCCAAAAAAAGTGCATATTCCTAGGTTATGGTGGTGCATAGATCCAAAGTCCCAGACCCAGTGTCAATTATCAGTAGAGATGATTGTTATTCTTAACTAGTCAAAAGAAAGCATTGTGATAATCAAAGATCGGGGGATCAACAACCAAGTGGAGCTTGAGCTTAAAGTTTCAAATAAAGTGTATGATAGCGTTTCATTTAACCCATCAGGATGAAGTACATGATTTTACTAACTCCACAACAACATCAACGGTATAGTATTGCAACTGGTAGTGAGAAGAGATATATTAGACCATTGCGGGGGTATGCTTATATAAAAATTTGGTAGCTTTTGCCTTGTTGTGGCTGTGACTATTAAGGATCATTCAGGGATGGAGGCATTTTAATTTGGACTTGGGGGGGCCCAAAAAAAAAAAAACTATCGTGTGTATATATATACATGAATTAATTTTAGAGAAAAAAATTTCTATAAAATTACACTTTGTCCCTTTTAACAATATCATTAATTTTTTTAAGAGTAATGCTAACTACATACTTTTTTTATAACATTTTTACAAACTGTTAAGGTAAGCAAATTCTTATTTATTCACATATGAGTTTACCACTTACATCACTTTTTTACTTACCAATAACCAACCACTTACCATGTCAACCATTTATAAAAAAAAGTTTGTAGTTTTAGCCTTTCTCCTCTTCTAAAGTCTGTATAGATGATAGATTTAAAATCTAAAACGAATTATATGAGTCCAAAAAAATTAGGTCAACAACAAAAATTACCAATAGCAAAGTTTAAAAAATTAGGACAAGATTTAGGTATAGTACTTACGTGCTATTCCTTAGGTTCCTCTTTTAAGATTCTGCCATATGGCTTTTTTCTCATGAGATGAAAGTGTATTTTTTAGTTAAGTGGCCACATAGCAGAATCTTAAAAGGGAAATCTAAGGAACAGCACCTAAGGTATTGTACTTAAGTTTTGTCCAAAAAATTAGACCTAATCAACCAATTTTATCCAAAACAAACAACTCATCCCTTTAAAAAAATTTAAATAAAATAATTTTGTCTTTGCTCAGTCATAGACGCATGCATCAAAGACAATCACACACACACACACACACAAAAACTTAATGGCTAAGCAGCAGCAAAGTTGGAGGTCGGAGCTGCTGCACACAGCTAGTTGCAAAATTGCCTCCTTTAACTCTAAGTCCTTTCTATGTCCCAGGGATCAAGAACCCTTCAACAGCTAAGAACCATGGTGAAGCTAAAATTTTCTACTTGTGGGGGCCAAAATATGGTATAATAAATTGGTCCACAGAAATTCTAAATCACATAAAATTTGACATAAGCAATAATTTAAAAAATAAATGACATAAAATTTGGAGGCAAAAGTACAAATTTTCCTTTTTAAACCGTTTGGCCACAAGAGAGCTATGTCGGCATTACCATGACATGCACTATAGTTTTGAGCTTTGGCAGGAGGGAAGATTAATTATTGATTATAATTTTAAAATTAAATTATGCAAGGAAAGTGACGCAAGTTTTGAATAATCAAAACTTGTAAGACTGTCCAAGAATTTAATATATAAAAAAAAAACTCAATTTATTAATAATAATAGGTGTTGAAATTGCTTAAAAAAAAAGAATCATTACTTCGCGTCAATTCAACAACCTCCATGTCTAAAGAAAAAGATTGATACCTGTGAAGAATTGATAGGCGGCTCCCATCTCGCTTGCCGTATAGAACACGTACTCAGATTCATGTGAATCTCCAACAGTTTGGATTTGGATTCAAATTGGAATAACCATGCAAGATTCTCTATTTTTTCTTTTCTTTTCTTTTTTTGGAAATAAAGCCCAATGAAAATGACCCATTCTTGCAGATATTTTCTTGTCAAATTCATTATATAATGCAATATATAAAACATAACTGTAATGATCATTGACCCACTAGGTCACTACGATACGAGTAAGAAATTGATTAAAAATGAAACAATTTGCAAGAAAAGAGTTACACGCTTTATAAAGTAAAATAGATCGCAACGTTTGTGTAAAGAAAAAGAAAGATCAAATTTTAATTTTGAACCCTAAACTACCTGTTTGATTTTAGTTCATTCATAAGGTATTGATTATCTAAATTTAATCATTAATATTTTAAAATGAGTCAATATCTATATATATATATATATATATATATAATAATAGATGAAACTGAGAGAAACTCAAATTATAATTCCCAATTAGAGTTTCAAATTTGCGTCATGTATCTTAAATTATTTATTCTTAAAGAGTTTTATTTCTTAATTTTAGAATCAAATGTGGGACTACATCATATATATTCATCTAAGTGAGTTATTAAGTACAAAAATCAAAGAGTCTAGAATAAATTAATCATTAAAAAAAATGTCTCACAGTAATTAAAAAAAATGGACAATTTACATTTTATACCTAATAATATCCTTACAAATTTTTTAAAGAGTTAACAAAATATAAAAATGATCGACTATCAATAGTATTTAAATTATATATATATAAGAATTATATTATGCATCTTATTATATATCTTTAAGTGTATTCATACATATTCATGGAGTTATAAGCTAGTTATACTATAATACAATTACGGAGCGGAAAATGTGAAAAGAACCTTATTAGGGAGTAGGGAGTGCAATAAAGATCCTGAAATTTGATGTGAACAATCAATTGAAGGAGTAGAATAATCAACAATTACAATACCTTATTGGCGTAGTGTGAAACTGCGAATTACAATTAATCAGTAATTTAGGGATGAAATTAATATTTTTAATATTTTGTTTAGAAATCAAAATCTTAGTTAGCTGAAAAGAAATTGTAACGTACGGATAGTTTTTTCTTTGCTTAAATATATATTTCAGTTCTTGTCACATTGCATTGACATTTGCTAAAAAAACTAACTTTATGAATAACAATTGAGTGCCTGAGTGGTACAAAACTACAAATACGTCAAGAGCAATGCTGAAAAATTCATTCAAATCTTAACGTGTCCATTTTTATTTTATTTTATTTTTTTATCAATATTATTGCACGAGCAAATTAATACGATTTCAATTTGAGTCCTCATAAGCTTTATACATTGAGATAAGATCGTTTCAAAAAATAAAAAATAAAAATACATTGAGATAAGATTTGGAATAACTTTTTGATACTTCAAAGTATGTACGTAACCCCAACAAAAGCACAACGATACTCGTCACCAAAACAGCGATTGCTATAATCCATTCATCGGGAACAAGCTTACAAGCAAACCAAATCAGACATCATCCTAGAACATCGATTTCGAATTCTTTTTTTCTTTCTCCCATAAATTAGATTTTCATGGGCAATCTTTGTCTTTTTCTGTTTTCAATTTGGGGTGGGAGATGGGTGCACGTTTGCCTCAATTTTTTTTTTTTTTTTTTTTTTTGGGGACATATTTTATTTTTTTGTTTATACACAACTTTTATTATTAAAAAAAATATATAATTATAGTTTTGTTTAACTTATATTTCAAACAAAATAAATAGTAAAATTAAATCATATCAACCCAACACCTAATATGATGTAGGGATGACAATTCGAATTAACAAATTGTCTGTGTGTTATTTCGGGGCAAGGGTTTGAAATTATCCATTTAATAATTGTGTCTAAACCACTCAATACTAACATAACCTATTTATTAAGCAAGTTGATAATTGATATAGCATGACTCACATAACATAATCAATATATTGGCCTTGTTTAGTTAACACTTGACACAAACAAACCACTTTGAATCAGTTTCAATAAACGTGTATTAGGTTAACATAGACATGACTCATTTCAACTAATTAAATAAATGAATCAAAATGAAGAATTTATCAATATGACTATTGATTTTTTAATTACTTGATTGTATATTTAAAATTTAATTTTTTATTAAATAAAAATGACATTCATGTATATGAATCAAGAGATTTCAAATGATTGAAAGTTTAAAAAGTCAACATAGAATTGACCCACTTATTAACTAAGATCAAAGCAAGTCAACTAGTTTTGATACAAACTCATTTATCTTAGGGTCCGTTTGTTTTGGCTTCAAACCATTTCAGGAAATCATTTTTTGTAAAACCGTGTGTTTGGTTGGCTTTGAAAGTAGAATTTTCCGGATTTACATTTCATTTGACCGTAAATTAGAAGCATTTGACCCGAAAATTATTTTCCATTCCTATTTTCACTTCAAATCACTTCCGGACCGAGCTGCACAGAGAGAGAGAGAGAGAGAGAGAGAGAGAGAGAGAGAGAGAGAACCGGTGAGCGAGAACAACCCATCCTCCAGTCCTACAACCACAGACCGATCGCACCCCAAGATTGCACCGAGATCGCACCGATCGCACTGAGATCGCCGCCGTCCTCCGTTGATACTGATCTATCTCTCACTCTCAGGCGATCTCAGTGCGATCCTGGGGTGCGATCTTTGGGTTTTGTTTGGGTCTTATTGATGATTTTGACCGGATTTGATGATTTTGACCGGATTTGATGATTTTTTTTTTCTTTGGGTTTTGTTTCTTTTGTGTTTGTGGACTAAGAAATGATATTATATATTTGTTTGGAAACTGAGAAAATATGAGCAACAATTAGAAAATGTGTTTTCTATAGTATTTTCAAGAATACAACCAAACACCAGAAAATATTTTTCAAAGCATTTTTTGAAATGTAACCAAACAGCCTGAATACATTTTCCTTTCCCGAAAATAGCATTTCTGAAAAATAAATATTTTCCGAAAAATATTTTACATGAACCAAACATAGCCTTAAATACTAACCTGCAGAATATCATATATTGTTCAAAGTATGTTAGATATTGTCACTCCTAATGTGATGTGAACATAAGTGCCCTATAGCCATGTTTTTCCATTTTCTGGCTATTCCAATTATGATAGATATTGTCACTTCTAATGTGACGTGAACATAAGTGCCCTATAGGCAAGTTTTCCCTTTTTTTGGCCAACGTGCATGAGAAGACCAAATAAATACTTATTATTTATTTAAGTAATGCTAAGAATACTACAAATTTTACTATATAATATTTACGAAATGATGATATCATGAATCACAAAAAAAAAAAAAAAAAAATTCATTGTCACATTTGTAAAGGTCTTGTTGCAAAAATTGTAGTAACTGTATTATTTTTCTATTCGTTTTAGGTGTTGGACTTGGGATCCCAAATCACCCACGCGTCTAGAATCTTAACCGTACACGATGGTGTCAATTACTGGACACACATGATAAGATCCACTACTAGTACCAACCATGACTGAACTCAAAGAACAGGTCAACAAAGTGTCTACATCAAGAGAGAGAGAGATAAGTCCTAAGTCATATACAAGAGCCATTATATTGGGCATACCCATGCGCATGATAACATGCATCAGCAAGCATCAATTTCTATTCTATTTCTAGATGCCTCTTCAACACAAACATGATTGGTCCTGGGTATGCGTCCAAAATTATTAATCCAAAAGCAGAAGGCCAACCAAAATTGAACCCCCACACAAAGTTAGGTGGGCTTGCATATTTTATGGCTTTTAAAACACTCATAAAGCCTAACATCCCCTCTGCACGTGTCAACATCCTATTAGATCATGCTCATTTGGGTCCCACAGTAGGGCCCCACCTGGGCGTTCAATCTGACATGTCTGGATTATATTATATTATTGGGGTCATATGAGAGTGCTCAAATTATTTAACCAATGGAGACATGATCACGTGACAACCAACAGCCAAACAAGGCATTTCTCTATTTGTATTTTTTTATTCTTCAGTTTCCACAACCAAATAAAATACAGAAACTATTTTAGTTATTACATCTCAATTTAAGAGTCACTTTCAAAGGAAAGAGAGCTACGTGGGGTCAAAGCCCAATTCATATCTTGACTGTTTCCAAGGCTACTGTAGCAGTCCACAACTATACAAGTAGAGCAGCCACTGAAGAATGTTGAATTTTGATTTGAATAAGAAAAAGAATTTTTTTTTAACCAATTCAGGTATCCAAGAGGACCAGGACCCTCAAAAATATCAATACTTCTTCAGTCTCAAGTAAAGAAATATTACAACATGACCCCCAACTACCAAGCTTACCAACCCAAACTGCAACTCACTTCTTTGCTTATTTCCCAAATCTATATAACAGATTGATTTCTATCTATACATACCAATGGGTCCAGCATGATGGCTTTCTCTTGAATTTTGGTCTTCCTTTTTACTATTAGAAAGAGTGAATCCTTTGATCACCATATGAAGTCTTGATTACCAAATGCCACCAACTATCAAGTCTTATCAACCCACTCATTTTCAGCTGCAATCCTTCCAGAGCTGCGCCCACCCATCTTTCCAAATGTACCCACCGCAGAAGATAAGCCCTTGAAGCTGCTGCTTCCCTCACTGAAGTTCCGGGATTTCCTTGACTTTCTTAACTTGGAAGAACTGAAGTCACCAATGTCGCGATCAGTGTCATCATAATTTTTCATCTTTGCAACCGCCAGTCTGCCAATGGTGCTTCGGCAAAATGGGCAAACTGGTGGTGTTAAGCATGCTGTGTTTGGGTTGGGCTTGTTGTGGCAGCAGAGGGCTAATGTGCATTGTGCACACATTTGGTGGCCACAATCCTGGACTTCAATCGTGCACACCTGCTCAAAGCATATGCAGCATAGCTCAGTATCACTGACCTGCAGAACAATCATCCCAATGAATACATTAGTTCCATTTTTGCAACAATCTGTGAATTTTCTCTTAATGCGTTCATATGATTAGTACTTCACATAATAATGGAAGACATGGTTCTAACGAATGTAAATTGGAAGCAGCTAACCAGCTACTAATTGGGACAAGGTCTAAAATTGAAAGAATATTAAGATTTTCCAATATATATATATATATATACACATTCGGAAGATTCTGCCTCAAACATTCTTAGTAAACTAAAAAAAAAAAATACCTCAGACAAAGTTTTGGAAATTGATTGCCTTTATGACTAAGTTCAGGATCATAATTTGGTTTAAGACCAAGATATTAAATCTTTCTCAAATGCAAATGTATAAACAATGTTAGAGATGCAAGTAAGCTGCCAAATTTAGATTGAACACCTTAAAATAGGGAGATCGATGCCAAGTAGTGCATATCAAGCAAGACAAAATAGTTAAGTGGCCAACTCTGATTTTTTTACAAGGATCCATAGATTTAACACCCAATAAAACTAGCTTAAAGGGTTAGTTTAGTAGATTGAGTTGCATCTTCAAAGTTAGGCTTCAGAAAAATTATAGTTTTAAAAAACTCAACTAAATTTGTATGTTGTCTCTAATTGAAATTGACAGCATCTTTAGAAATTCAAAATCTGCATATTCTTATTCAATAATGAAAAATATCAAAGTGAATGGCGGGGAACAAAATACCTCAGAGAGGCTGTCCTCTAACCCAACATCAGAATTGGATGGAGAAGGAAGGGAATACACAGTTCCCTTTAAGATGTTCTTCTCCCTCTCCTTGTTTGCCTCCATTAAGGCCTGTTCTAACAAAGCTTTTGCCTCCTGATTAAGCTCACTGATGAACTTCAAAGGTGATGGCCAGACAAGAGGCTCTGCTGATGAAGGGTTTAGCAACGCCGCACAAGCTCCATGCTTGTGCTTCAAAGCAACCATGTATGGTATTCTCCTGCATATACATGGCAAAAAAGAGTTCAGTTGTCAATACTGCGATCCAAAATCAAGTTTAAGGAAAATGTAACAAGTACAAATTTTACAAAACAACCCAAAGATAGACTAGTAATCTTTTTTTTCTTTTTTTTTTTGATAAGTAAAAGATAGACTAGTAATCTACACTACAAATGAAGAATCACGGGGCATACCAAGTTTTCCCAAGGAAATTCTGGATCTGCTGGGACAGAAACAACGTTTGCTGGTATGAATTCAACAGAATGGGCTACCCAAAATTGGATATATTATCAATTTAAGGATTAAAAACTTTCATTTCAAATTTTAATTATCGCATTGATGGGTATTGTTTAGTGTTCCTCAACTTACAATGCCAAATTTGCAGATGATTTTATTATTCAATCAAAAGAGATGTCAAATTTAACAGAAACTGGGAATCTATGCATTTTATTCAGCTTTCAGGAAATACAATTGAAAATCTAATTGCGTTTTGGTTTCAATTAATAAGAAAAGTAGATCATACCCAGATGCATCTCTTTGAAGCCGATCTGCACCCCACGCCAACAATTCACGGATGCAATCAAGAGATCCCCCTCTGGCAGCCAGATGAAGAGGAGTACTTCCAGGGAAGCTGCAAATAGCAATATATCAATCCACAAAACAAACGAATATCATGAATCAACATAGTCGAAATTCGCTAGAATCATTACCCATATCCACCGGTTGAAGCACACACAAGGGCTCCTTTGTCTAACAGAATATGTACACATTCAGGCCGTCTTTGACGGGCTGCCAAGTGCAGGGGTGTTGCTCCCCTACCATCTCTAATATTCACAAACCGCACAAACCCCCTGCAATTAAAACACCATAAATGGCATTAGCCAAAATTCATAAGTCAAATTAATCTAGAGAGAACACTAAATCAATTCAGAGAAAAGAACTAACCAAGAAGCAGCAACTGTACTAGACTGAGCCGCAGAAAGAATCGCTTCAAGACAATCATCATGGCCATAGTAAGCAGCATAGTGCAGGCAGGTTCTTCCGTGAAGGGAATCAAACATCAAAATCTGATAAAAAGATTAACCACATCAATTTTCTAATTCTCAGATCAAACCAATATCAGTAAATCTGAATTTAGATTTAAAATGGGACTTTTACATACATTAGCTCCAGCTTCAAGGAGCCTTTTTACGCAGGAGATCTTGCCGTGCATTGCAGCTAACATTAGCGGAGTCTGAACCATCCCAAATCAACCACAAGATCAAACATTTTGAACCAAAAAAGGCATCACATTCAAATTGAACAACAAGCATAGAAAATAAAATGTTACCTGCTTCTGACGATTCAACACGTCTGGCCTTACAGATCGATCCAAAAGCATGGATAGAATCTACAAAATGCACAAAACCCCGAAACACGCATCAATAAAAAAAAGAACAAAGAATGTATAGAAAAACAATGAATTTCAACATAAGAAAGCACAAAACCAAGAACGACCCAGCAATCAAATTCCACCAAAAATGTCAGAGAAAATCAGAAAAAAAACTAGTGAAATGAAAATGAACCCACCTTGATCTGGCCATTGGCAGCAGCAATATGAAGCGCAGAGTGACGATCATACACAGTGGTGTGGTGCAATAGTGCTGGTTCTCTATCCAGCACAGCCTCCACAGTCTCAAACTCCCCTAACTGTACTGCTCTAAAGAGCCCTTGTTCATGGTTGGTTCCACAACTCAGTCCTTGACCCATGTCTCTCTCTCTCTTTCACTCTCTCTGATCTTTGAAGAAGAAGAAGAAGTGGGCGCACTTCAGCCAAGCTCCACGGCGTGGCGCTCCACCTCTACACATGCGCCACCTTGTTACAAAGGTGGCCTCTTTTAGCTCTCTATATATGATGTGTGTGGTTCATGTTTCTTAAAGTAGTACTACACTCATAAGGCAGAGGCTTCAGAGTTCAGACTCTTTTATTAGAGCGAGCAAGTCTTTCAGAGGCAGAAGAGAGAGAGAGCGTGTAGCTGACCGTGTCAGTCTCGGGCAGAAGTCAGATATTAATCGGGCAGTTTTTAGATTCCTCATACAGTACGTTGTGGACCAACTGAGGCTGAAGACCAAGAATGAGTCTTTTGTCAAAAAAGTGAAAAACTACTCAACTCAGTGATTAGTTTTCCTAAAAAAAAAAAAAAAAAAATGTTATAATTACAAACTATTTTTTTATAAATAATGCATGAATGATTATTAATAATTAAATAAATAATAACGAATTTATATAAAATTTAGTAAAAATTTATTATATTTTAAAAATATTATAAAATAATTTAACATTTCTCTTATTATTATTATTATTATTTCACTTCACTTGAAACACGTTACGAATTTCCCTTATTATTATTTTTTGACTTTACTTCAAACACACAAAGTTTAGAGACATTTGATTTTTCAAGGCCGCTATTGTGGACATATCTTAGCCGTCCAAACCCATGGTTCCTTGTTCTAACTTCTAAGGTATACATGGGAATGGAAATATTTTAGAAATATAATACTGCTAATATAATTTAATATAATCCACATGTCGGATACAAAGCCAATTACTGATTCATATATATTTAATTGGTATAATGATTAAAATTCCTTGACCTACATCATGGCTAGGTCTCAAAATACATGTTACATACCATATATTTTAATGGAAATGTTACGAGTCATCTTAGCTGAAGTCAGTGAAATGTAATTGGAGGATCACGTGTCTTTGATTCTATGATAACAAAATTTTATTAAAGATTAATTATACCATTAATATATTGTGATAAATATAGTTAATGTGGACAATTAGATGCATGCAAGAAAGATGATCAGAAGGACACCAGCGTAGTTTCTGTTTCAGTTTCACCCATACCCTTTCTAGTGGGATAGGTTTTTTCTTTTTAGTAAAAAAATCAGGAAAAGTTATTTTCTAATAAACTAAATCTGTACCTTGATTGACACTTACCTGTTTTTTTATAAGCATGGCGTTTTACTGAGAGTCATGTTAATAGGTGTCTTTAATGTAATTTTTAATGAATTATATTAAGAAAGTTTTAACGTTATTTATAAAAAACTGTTAGAAAAATTAATTATTTTTTTATTGTTTCATAAAATATTTCTAAAATTAGTTCTTAAACCAATGTTCTTAGAGCATTTGTTAACATTTTCTTTTTATTATTGATCGTTTTCCTAAATATTTTCTATTTTTTTATAAACTTTTTGATGAACTATTGTTCTTAATGTAAGATAGCTATTGTATCTACGGACGTGTTTCTTGGTTCTAGGTAGATGATTAGTACTAATATTTAGGCTAATCAATCTTTGGGTGACTTTTGTGAGGCTATAGTGCTATACTCGTTAGTCGTTTCTTCAAACCTTACTGATAAAAGTGGCGTAATAATAGAATTTAATGATATGTACCAGGTGTTACTTTACTCGTATCATATTATATCCACATCATATATACGCTATATGGTCATTTATTAATCATTTTGATTTATCTATAATCTATAATATGTATAAAATCCACAAAGTTTGATTTTTTTTAACCTCATATTTTACTGTACTACATAAATTTTTGAGATATCACAACTTTACGAGTCATTATCTTAATAATTATTTCTTAATTGAATTTGAATTTAAATTTTATTTTATATAAACCCTCTATTAAAAAAATTGATACATCACATTTTTTTAAAAATGATAAAATATATAGTTTTATTTATAAACACAATCATAACAAATATCTATTAATAATTACATAATAACAGCCAAGAGTCTTATAACTTAACTAAAACATTTTCATGTTTCCAATTGAAACATTTCGTGTTCAAATCCCTAATCTCCAACTATTGATATATCCAGAAAAAAAATATCACCATTAAATACAACACATCTTAAAATAACTATCATCTCAAAAGCTATTCAAAAATATTGCAGTAACTATAGTAATTTCAAGTCCAAAATAAGATTTTTTGATGTGATTTTTTTTAGCTAAATAAAGAGGAGTTTTTCGGTGTGAACTCATTGACCCCACGTCACCTGACAACAACATGTAATATTGTAATATATCATGTATCATCATAGACACAATATATTAATTGAAGTATTACTGCTTGAATTGCTTAACTCTTGCCAAGCATCATATGAAAACTCCTACCACCAAGCCACACCCCAAGGTGGTACTGATGTGAAATTAATTGCTAATAGTGATCAGCTTGTACCATTTTCTTCCTGAATTCAAAGCACTTTATGTATGGAGGAAGATCTAGAGATGCCAATTCAAGTATAAGACCCTTAACTTATATTTATATAAGTGTTGCAAAGAAAATTCAAAGCACTTTATGTATGGAGGAAGATCTAAAGATGTCAATTCAAGTATAAGACCCTTAGCTTATATTTATATAAGTGTTGCAAAGAACATGGTAACTTACGTGAATGCTTATATTTATATTTATATGAGTTTTTTGCTATTATGCCTTATTTATTGTAAATGCTCTTATTGGTATGTCATAATTTTACCCTAAGTTTAATTGTATGAAATTTAATTACGGTTTTTTTTTTATTGTTATTATTATTATTATTATTTTGTTCATATTTACATCAGCCAATGAAAGCGTACCTTTAGCTTCTTCTTTTTTTTATAAAACTTTGCAGCTTTGTTCTATAGAATTGCACTGAATCTATTAACAACGACTTGACTCTTAAAAAAAAAAAAAAATTCATTGTAGAAAAAGGTTATAATGCGGAGAGGCATCGACGTTATATCTTTTCGTCTTAACAGCTCCTTCCTTGATGTCGGCCCATTTCCTTGCAAAAATATTATTAAGATTTCAATCGTAGCCTTGGGACAAATGGGTCTACACCTATGGTCCTATACAGTCAGCCAAAAAAATAAGTAAACGAATACCAAATCTTCCATGTCACACAAATAGACCCACAAAAATCTGAAAATCTAATCGTGGACCCTTGACTGTGAGGAAATTCTTTTGAGCAATGCTAAAAAAAAAAAAAAACAAAAACAAAAACAAAAACAAAAATTGACATATTTTCACAATTTGTAAAGATAAAATTTTTTATTGAAGCAATATCACTTTTAAATAAACTATTTATGATTGATGTCATTTTTATAATATACATCAATCTTAACCAACCACAACTATGGTTGTTAATTCTATTTATTCTATTAAGCAAAAAGCTTTAAATATGAATGACCTTCTTGTTGTTTGATGTAGTTCTACTTCTATTAAAATCTAGTGGGTTTTCAAATTCTTTTTTTAATCATTTGCCAATATGATATTCAGTTGTTCTAGTTATCCAACTATTTTCTTCCATTTCCCTTTATAATCATTAAAAAAAAAAGGAAAAAAAAATACACAAAACTCCTATGGGGTTTTGTTTTATTTGAACATTTAAATTTTCATTTCATATAAATCACTTACACATGGGGTTATGTGTTATACTAAAAAAACCCCATGATGGTTAAGCGTGAGTGTGTAACACAATGACAAATTACGCATAAAACACAACCTTATTTAGGGTTAAGTATTATACTCAAAATTTCAATAAAATCTCATGATTAATGGAGAAATCACATGGGGGATTTTGTTTACATTTCCCAAAAATTAATCGCAAGGGAATAAGTAGATACCACATAAATGTGATTAATTAGATATCAAGAGTCTTGTAGCTCAATTTAGAATTTATATGTGTTTTTAACAAAGATATGTGAGTGAATGAGTTTGTGGGGGTGGGGGTTATTTTGATACTTTCATCTCATGTAGCTAAACTTTATTAATGATTTTAATAAATAAATAAAAAAGAACTAAGACATTTGGACGCCACATGGAGCAATTTGAAAAATTGAAAACTTAGGAATATCAATACAAATGCATTAAAACATATAGGTGTATTCTACCCATTGTTTTAGTAGAATTTATGAATGGAGTGTATCCAAAGCAAACAATGCATTCAGAAGTGTTCTCAGAACATATATCCTTTCAAGTAAAAATCCGATTCCAAGAAAAGTAACGACTACAACCTCCATTAAGAAACTTAAATAATCTGAATAAGCATTTACTACCTGCTTTTTGAACTTAATAATCTGAATAAGCACTTACTGCCTGCTTTTGTCTCGAGGAATCACAAGAACTTTGATGTCCAAGCCAAAGCAAGGTATAAATTGAAAGATTGGTTTTGGTTTCGGAACAGTAATTTTCATTTCTAAACTTAAGATACAATCCTCTAAGAGTATAATTTTAGATTCTTAATTAGCTAGATTGTATTAGATTTTTAAATTAAATTCAAGGATATGGTTGTATTGTATTTAATTTTTTTTTATATAAAATATACATTGTTTGTACTTTATTAGATGATACAACTATATATCAAGAATCTTGTAACTCAAATAGTTGATATCTTTTAGTGTTTTTAAGACTTCTAGAGTTTATATTATAAAAATATATATATATATATATATATATATTAAAAATTAAAAATTGGCAATCTATATATTCAAATCTAATTGAAAAACATAAGGTATATCACCTTAAATTACCTAAACTTTGCCCTTCACGAAAACCCTGTCACGAGATGCTTTGTTTACGACAAAATCATGTTTTCATTCAATTTTGCTTTTGATGTTGCTGCTTGTTACAGAATTCAGCCGATCAGTGTTCTACCAATCAATTAATGTAATTTATTGCGTCGTGGTTTGTGAAATTGAGATTGAATATTCTAAAAAAAATTTGCAATATTTCACAAAGTTGTTTTTATAAAAGTTTTCCGAATTTCCTATGTTATGATTACCTTGATGTACCATTGTACTTACCCAAAAAGAGAGGGGTGGGGGGTGGAGCCAACTTTGATGCATATTATTAAAATTATTATTATTATCTAAATTTAAATGTGACCAATAACCATGAACCAAATAAAGTTTCATTTTCCCAATAAAGAGTTTGCCAGGCTAGAATGGCCTCACTTGGCTAGGCAAGATGTCTGAATAAATCAAACATTGGCTAAATTGAAACTAGTACATGTTCTTGACTTCTTGGAGGGGGAAAAATGAGTGAAATGAGACACCTTTTTTTTGGATTAAGTAGAGTAGAAATGAGATGTGCATAAACCATGAGGTCATGAGATGATAATGTCTTATTAACGAGTGTATTAAGGGTACAAGTTTAGAAATAATAAATATTTAATTATGAATTATGATGATGGAGGATTCAGTTGGTTGAACACTTCGGCTTTGGTGGGCTACGGCGTTAGCGGAGGCCTGTAAAAAGAAAAACGATCAAAGGGAGACCGGGGTGGACCGGCCAAATACCCTCCGATGGCAAAGTTAGTATTTTCTCTCGGATGGAGTTTGTTAACCTTATTGGAGTAAAAGTCTCAGTATATCATACCTTTGCTTGTTTCGGACCGGCCCTTATATAAGGACTTTGGGGCGGTTATTGGTTCAATAACTTCCCCCAGATTTGTGGAATCCGGACATAACTTCCTCAACGGCTAGAGAAATCATAACCGCCGCTGGAAGTTACATACTTGGGAGGAATCCTCGGCGATAAACACGGGTTGGTTAATCATTACAGAAATTGAAAGTGTTGTGTGGTCGTCCAAGCGTGATGCCTATGGACGACCCTTTGTCCCGTCGTTTGGTCGTCCATGCTCTTCGTTCATGGACGACTCCTTCGGCTTGATTATGGGGTTTACCCAATAAGTCAGTTTAAATCAAGATGAAGAGAGATCTGGACGAATAAAAGATGGTCTGGTCGTTTGGCTAACCGTTTATGATGGACGACCCACCTGGACGAACCATAGATGTAGTTTTTGCTATCCCATCAGATGCCCCCTTGTCCAGGGTGTCGTCCAAGGATATAATAGGGATTTTATCCCCTTTCTACTGCCACGTGTCATTTTTTAATTCGTTGGGCAATCAAATCGATTACGTTTCCCCACGCGATTGCCACGTGTCATTTTCATAGTGGATGGTGTCGTTTCGCTGACCCTACTCCTGGGCCATATAAATAGGCGCATTCTCTTTCTTACCCTTCACCTCTCTCATAAACTTCCTTCTGCTATCTCGTCCAAGGTTCTCGTCTAGCATTCGTCCTAGTTCTCAGGTACTTCCTCTTCCCTTTAGGTTTTCTTTTTGATCTACTTTAGTTATGTCTTTGTCTAGTAGTACACAGAGGGAAATAGACGAGTATCAGGACGTCTCATCTGGAAGTAACGAGAGTGGTGAGGGTAGCACTAGTTTTAGTAGCAGTTCCTCGGACGAGCAATATTCGTCCGGGGTTCCAGGCGTTTCCTTAGAAGAATTTCAAGAGATACAACGTAGGATGGCCTCTGGAACTGAAGCTAGTTCGTCCAGAGCGCCACCCAGCCCCTCTCAGGACGAGGAGGAGGACGAGGAAAACATAATATATAGCTGTGCACCTGAAGTAGCGTCCACCTTAGACGCTCCTAAGTTAAAAACCTTAGTAGATAGATACCAAATTCCTATCGAGTTTGAACCTCGTCTGCCCAGGGAAGGAGAGTGGTGTTGTTCACCTTCTTCTGGTTTGGGAGTATATTCGTCTTATCTTTTAGCTGGTCTTAGGTTTCCCCTAAATTCATTTTGTAGAGGTCTCCTTCATAGGTTAGGTGTTGGTCCTAACCAACTTAATCCCAATGGTTGGAGGACGATAGTTGCTATGCAAGTGTTATGGCGTGAGGCACTGGAAGGGGATCGTCCTATAACAGTAGACGAGTTCCTCTACTGCTATAAGCCCTCAGAAATAAAACAATCAGCTGGTTTTTACCAGTTCTCGTCCAGAGGCTCTCACTATAGTTTAATAAAAGGCCGTAGCTCGTCTGATAGGCTCTGGAAGCAAGAGTTTTTTTATCATTTCTGGAAACTGGGCTGGGGACCCAACAGATGTTAGTAATGCCCCCTTCCCTCCTTTTACCAGCCCCATAGGTCGCCTTCGTCCTGAGGGTATGTTTTCTTTCCATGTTATTTATTTTATTCCTTGCACTTTTTCTAACTTTCAATCGTCTAACCACCATTCTTTTATTGGTGCAGCTGTTACTCGTCCACGTTTGGACAGGTCTTACTTGGATCGAATCGACCACGTACGTGCCTTCCCTAGAAGGACTTTCCACGACTTAGTAAGTTTCAGTAGTTTGGCTACGTGGGGACTTGGCCCAGAACCTACCCCTGAAAATTTAAGTCACGAGGAGACCACTCGACGAAGTAAGTGTCGTCTGTCCCTCAATACTTGTTTCTATTCTTTCTTTCTCTTTCTTTCTCAACTGATTTTCCTCGTCACAGGAATAATGACAATGAGAGAAAATAAAGACAAAACAGTAACTAGTGGGGACGAGGGCGCTCCTGTGCCTCCTGTCGTCCAGAAGACTGCCGTCCAGGCTGGGAAGAGAAAATCTAAGATTTCAAGTGCTGTGGACCTGGACAACCTTCCCAGTCGTCGAGGCTCCAAAAAACCAAAGATCGTTCAGACTTCCCTTCCCAAGGTCCCCAAATTTTCTTCTCCGACGATGAATCTGGACGACCCTCCTGCCGACGTGGAGCCCGTCCAGATAATTCATCCTGTTCAAACTAACCCTACTCCCCCTCCAACTAAGACTCCTCGCAAGTCTCATCCGTCAGAGCAATCAGATCGTCCCTCTAACTTGATATTGGACGAAGAGTATGCATGGAGGACGTTCAAAGGGATCGTCACTGACAATGAAGTTAAGCAATGCTACAACATGTCAGTGAAGGAATTTGAACGTTCTGGCATCCATGACCTCTTCAAGGTATGACTTTAGTTCGTCCTTGTGTACTTTTTCTTGTCTTTTTCTCTCTTTTTTTTTTTTTTTTTTTTTTTTTTTTTTGAACTCTCCTTCGTCCATGAACAGGCTATGTCAAAGTTTTATACAGCGACGCGCCAGGCCAAGGAACTTGCTGAGGAGGCCAAGACGGCAAGAGAGAAGGCTAAAGAGTTGACTAATGAAAATTTGTTGAAGAAGGGAGAGGTGATTAGGCTGACTGATGAAGTCAACCGTTTGCTAGCATGTGAGACGAAATTAAAGGAAGAGGTGGAAGAACGCAAAGCAGATGGTGTCGAGAAGGACACTCGTATTGCTTACTTGGAGGGAGAAGTTTCAGGGTTTGCTTCGTCCTTGGAGAAAGCTCGCGAGGAAGCCATTTTAGCCTTCAAGAAGTCTGACGAGCTTAAGAGTCGTCCAGATAGTCACTATGCTGCTGGCTTCCGTGCTGATGCCAAGGAAGCCTTCCCTGATTTAAACTTTGACTCCTTCAAGCTTCCTCTTGCTACAGAAAGTTCTTTGCTAGCGACGAGTTCTGAGGACGTCAACGTGGTGGAGGACGCCAATAACGAGGTGACACAAGACGATCCAAAGAGTGCTCCCAGTGGTGAATCCAAGTGACTTCATTTTCCTTTAGAACGTTTATATTTTAATTTTATTTGGAGGTGCCCAGTGTTTTGGGATTTTGCTTATTTCTTTTAAAGTTTATTCAAACACAATTTCCTCGTCCAAGTATATGGACGAGCTGTTATGGACAAGCACTACTCTTAAGGGTTTTTGGACGGTGGTCGTCTACCCTTTAAATTTTATAAATGTATGAATGCTTTTCTTTCATTGTTCATTGTGTGAATATTCCTTCAGTTTTGTGAACAAACTTCATTCATGTCGTCCATACCATTCTTGTGGTTGTGGGACTAGGTTTTATCTCGTCTTGAAACATATGGACGAGTTCCTTCATGTATATGAATGATGTCTTTTTGCCAAATTTAATTTGTTGCTCAAACTTAGGACGATTATTTATTCGTCCTTAATAAAATTCCCAACAAATTCTCGTCCATGGGCTGGATTGTTATGTTGGTTAGATTCGTCTAAAATTTTCCCAACAAATTCTCGTCCATGGGCTGGATTGTTGTTGGTTAGATTCGTCTATGGGCTTGTGGTGTTTTAGCACGCACATTGTTCGTCCATGGTATAGACAATTACACTTCAGGTTTGTCTCGTCTTGAGCTTAGACGGACATACCTTTATTTTTCTTGCTTTATCCTTATCTAAAGGAAAGCTTTTAGACGATACTTCCTTGCGTCCAAGGATTTTACTCGTCTTTGGCTTTTCGCCTTCCGTGGATCATTTTGAATCATAGAAAATGAAAGATTCCCATACAATCATACATATATTCAAAACACATCATATATATATTCAGAAATCCATACTATGTAATCATTCGTCCACAATCATGGCACATGCTTAAGAGCTTGTGCTTTTAGGGAATTAAAAATACATAATACAACATAGCTTCGTCCATGAGTAGCATAAAATACTTATTTACTTAAAACACAATAATAATAAGAAAGTACTGGAAAATATTAAACACATTACTTCAAACGTCCAAGGGTCTCGTCCATCTCATGGCTCGTCCGTGATCACCCTTCATTGATAGTACCTCCTTAGGTGTTCAACGTTCCACGGGTGCTCTAACTTCCTTCCGTCCAGGGCTTCCAGATAATAGGATCCTTGCCTCTTGCAGTTGATTACCCTGTAAGGTCCTTCCCAGTTTGGTCCCAGCTTCCCATGGGCCGGATTTTTGGTGGCCAAAGAAACCCTTTTAAGGACGAGATCCCCAATGCTGAAGCGCCTGGGTTTCACCATAGCGTCATGCTGCTTCGCCATGAGATTCTTGTACCTTGCTGTTCTTTGCTCCGCGTCCATTCTTACCTCGTCTATGAGATCGAGGTTAAGACGAAGCTGTTCGTTGTTTTCCTCATCTTGATACTTCATCACCCTATGGCTGGCCATATGCACTTCTGCAGGTATGACTGCTTCGCTCCCGTAAGCCAGTTTGAAAGGAGTCTCTCCTGTGGGAGTCCTCGCTGTTGTTCTGTAAGCCCACAAAACACCTGGTAATTCATCCGGCCATACTCCCTTTGCCCCTTCAAGCCGAGTCTTGATGATTTTCAACAAGGATCGGTTTGCTACTTCTGCTTGTCCGTTAGCTTGTGGGTGGGAGGGTGAGGAATAATGATTCTTGATTCCAAGCTGTTCACAAAATTCTCTGAAGGGGGTGTTGTCAAACTGTCGTCCATTGTCAGATACCAGTACTCTTGGTACTCCAAACCTGCATACAATGCTCTTCCAGACAAAATTTTTGACATTTTGTTGTGTAATTTTCACTAAGGGTTCAGCTTCCACCCATTTAGTGAAATAATCTATCCCCACTACCAAGAACTTCATCTGTCTGGTTCCAGTTGGAAAGGGGCCCAAAATATCCAAACCCCACTGTGCAAAAGGCCACGGGGCCATCATTGGGGTGAGGTATTCTGAAGGCTGTCTAGGGATATTACTGAAACGTTGACATTGGTCACATACCTTAACATATGCCTTAGCATCAGCTTGGACGGTTGGCCAGTAGTACCCTGCACGAATGACCTTGTGGACGAGTGATCTGGCTCCTGAGTGATTACCACATGCTCCTTCATGAACTTCCCTCAATACGTAATTCGCTTCGTCTGGAGCTAAGCACCTCAGGTATGGTTGTGAAAAACCTCTTTTGTATAACACTTCGTCCATAAGGATGTATTTGGCTGATTTAACTCTGAGCTTCCTGGCTTCGTCTTTCCCCGCTAGGAAGCCTTCCGTCCTTCAGGTATGAGACTATCGGGGTCATCCAATTCTCCTCACCTTCTATCTGCAACATTTCTGGAAGGTCTATGCTCGGCATGTATCGTATTTCATCCAACTTGTCCAATGCTTCATTAGCGGAGGCTTCCTTCGCAAGAGTGTCCGCTTCCATGTTCTCTTCCCTCGGGATTTGAACGAAATTAGCTTCTCTGAACTTCTTCATAAGGCGTAACACCCTCTTCAAATATCTCTTCATTCTATCTTCCTTGGCTTCACATGTTCCATTTACTTGGCCTATGACCAACTGTGAGTCTCCCAGGACGAGTACCGAGTCTGCCTCCACAGATTTAGCTAACTCCAACCCTTTAAGAAGGGCTTCATATTCTGCTTCATTGTTAGTTGTTTGATACTGCAAGCGAACCTTGTGATTCAATTTATCTCCTTCTGGTGATTGCAAAACCACTCTTATACCTCCTGCATACAGTGTAGATGATCCATCTACATGGACGACCCATTTTTTATTATCTTCTTTGTCATCTAAGTCCTCATAACTTGGAGTGAACTCTACAATGAAATCGGCCAGGGCTTGGGCTTTTACTGCATTCCTCGGTTGGTACCGAATATCAAACTCACCGAGCTCAACTGCCCATTGAATTAGTCGTCCTGCAGCTTCAAGTTTATTCATTGCCTTCTTGAGCGGATAATCCGTCATGACATTGATGACATGTCCTTGGAAGTAATGTCTTAACTTCCTAGAAGCTGTTATTAGTGCGAATGCTAACTTCTCTATCAATGGGTACCTTCCTTCTGCCCCTCTTAGTGCCCGGCTAGTGTAATACACAGGCTTCTGCACCTTTTCTTCCTCCCTGATCAAGGCTGAACTCACGGCATGTGGGGACACTGCTAAGTATAAATATAGTTCTTCTCCGAGCACGGACGGACTTAGCAATGGGGCCGTGGTAAGATAGTGCTTTAGGTCCTGGAAGGCCCTTTGACACTCGTCCGTCCATTCAAATGCCTTTCTGAGGATTTTGAAAAAGGGTAAACACTTGTCAGTGGCTTTTGAGACAAACCTGTTCAGAGCTGCAACTCGTCCGGTTAAGGATTGGACTTCCTTGATGTTCTTCGGTGGCTCCATGTTCAATATGGCTTGGATCTTGTCTGGATTTGCCTTAATTCCTCTCTCTGAAACCATGAATCCTAGAAACTTTCCTGAAGATACTCCGAATGCACATTTACTTGGGTTCAGCTTCATCTTGTATCGCCTAAGTGTTTCAAAGGTTTCCTGAAGATCGTCCAAGTGGCTTCCCTCGTCTAAGCTCTTCACAAGCATGTCGTCCACGTACACCTCCACATTCCGTCCTATTTGTGGACGAAACATGTGGCTCACCAACCTTTGATAAGTTGCCCCTGCGTTCTTCAGACCGAAGGGCATCACCTTGTAACAAAACAAACTTTGACTGGTAATAAAAGATGTCTTTTCCTGGTCTGCCTCGTCCATCTTTATCTGATTATATCCTGAGAAGGCGTCCATGAAGCTCAACATTTGATGGCCGGCTGTAGAATCAACTAGTTGATCAATACGGGGCAAAGGATAACTATCCTTAGGGCAAGCCCTGTTCAAGTCAGTGAAGTCGACGCACATCCTCCACTTGCCATTTGCCTTCTTCACCATCACTACATTTGCCAACCAATCCGGGTAATAGACTTCCCGGATAAACTGTGCTGTGGTCAGTTTCTGAACCTCTTCCTTGATAGCCTTCTCTCGTTCAGGGGCAAACACCCTCTTCTTTTGACGAATAGGCTTAGAAGAGGGGGACACGTTCAGTCGATGAGTGATTACACTTGGATCAATGCCAGGCATGTCGTCATGACTCCATGCAAAAACATCGACATTCTTCTTTAGAAACTGGACGAGGCCTTCTTTCGTCTTCTCCTTCATACTTGTTCCAATTCTAGTGAATTTCCCAGGGTCATTTTCTTGTAATAAAACATCTTCCAATACTTCAATCGGTTCTGCAACAATCTTTCTTTCTTCTATATTCATAGTCTGCATCTGCTCGTCCATAGCCAACATAGCTAGATAACACTCCCTGGCTGCTAACTGATCTCCTTGTGCTTGTCCAATTCCGCACTCCGTAGGGAATTTGACTGATAGATGGTAGGTAGATGTTACCGCCTTCTAACTGTTCAAGGTCGGTCTTCCAATGATGGCATTATATGAGGATGAACAATCCACCACAAGGAAATTTACTTCCTTAGTTATCTGCTGCGGGTATGACCCTACCACTACAGGCAAGGTAATGGTACCTACGGGCTGCACTTTCATTCCTCCAAATCCTATCAGTGGTGAGCATGCTGGACGAAGCTGATCTCGTCCAAGCTTCATCTGCTGGAAGGCAGGATAATACAATATATCCGCTGAACTTCCATTATCCACCAACACCCTCCTAGTTTTGTAATATGCTATCAGTAGGGTAATGACAATTGCATCGTCTGTGGATGATGAATTCTTTCAGCTTCTTCATCTGTGAAAGAAATGGTTGGCTCGTCCGTCTCCCTCGTCCTTGGGGATCGTCCAGAGAGTTGGACATTTTGTACCACTTTAAGATACGTCTTCTTTGATCTAGAGGATTGTCCTTCAGAAGTCCCTCCAATGATAACCCTTATTTCTCCCAGTGGGGGCCGTGATGACTCTTCCATCTTTGCTTTCAATTTCTCGTCTTTATGATCCCTTCCAATAAAGTGCCTCAATTTCCCTTGTCTAATGAGGTTCTCGATCTGCTGCTTCAAGTCAAAACACTCGTCCGTGTCATGCCCATGATCCCTATGGAAGCGACAATATTTATTCCTATTGCGCTTGTTAGGATCTCCCTTCATCTTCTCTAGTCACTTCAAGGAAGGATCATCCTTGATTTGCATGAGCACTTGATCGAGTGGGGCATTCAAGGGTGTGTAATTCTAATTCCTTGCTGATGGGTCTGCCTTCCTGTTATCCCTGTCTCGATCCTTCTTATCTTCCGTTCGTCCCTTCTTTGGACGAGGCCCTTGATCAGGGTGACGTGGGGGGTTGACTTCCATTCTCTCAGCTCTCTTCCTCTTCTTAGCTATGATGGCGTCTTCTGCATTCATAAAGTTTTGGGCTGAATGGACGAGTTCAGCCATGGATTGGGGCTCTTTTTCATACAGCTTGTGAATGAATAAGTCTGAGTTAACCCCATTGTGGAAGGCTGCCAATAGTAGTTTGTCGTCCACCTCGTCTACTGTCAGGGCTTCCCTGTTGAAGCGCGTGATGAAGGAACGCAGGCTTTCATTCTCTCCTTGCTCAATGGTCAGCAAACTGGACGAGGAACGTTTGTGTCTCTGTCCCCCAATGAAATTATTGACAAATAATTTGCTTAACTCCTCAAAAGAACTTACAGAATTCGGGGGTATTTTGCTGAACCAAACTCGCGCTGGTCCCTTAAGGGTGGTAGGGAAGGCTATGCACATAATCTCGTCTGGAACCCCTTGGAGATGCATTGTGGTCTTGAAAGTAGCGATGTGATCGAAAGGATCACGCGCTTCATCATATGAATCCAGGGAAGGCATTTTGAACTTCGGCAGCAAGGGATGCCCGTTGATGGAAGCCGTGAATGGGGAATCTGTTCGATGAACCAAATCCTCTACGGGATTTGCCCTTCTCATGTTCTCCTTCATCTCGTCCATAACCTTCCTCATCTGATCCATTTCCTTCTCCAAATGTGGCACCCTTCGCGAAGTGGTGCCTCTTGATTGAGTCTCGGGCTCAGCGTGTCCCCCTCTGTCTTCTTGACTCTGGGATTGCCTCTCAGCATGTTCTTCACGGCGCTGCCTCTCCATTTCCCTAGTCAACTCTTGATTCTGGCGAGTTAACTCCGTCATAGCGGCCGCCATGGATTGCATCTGTTGGATGGAAGGCGACTGCATGACAGGCGCTGATTGGCGATCGCGATGGGGGTTGCTTGAAGCGTCTCTGCTTCCCTGATGGCCTGGGCTTGTAGCCCTCGACCTAGTTCGAACCATTCAACCTTTTGTCCCAGAAAGCCAAATCGTAAAAACAATTTACGCCTTCCCACAGACGGCGCCAACTGATGATGGAGGATTCAGTTGGTTGAACACTTCGGCTTCGGTGGGCTACGGCGTTAGCGGAGGCCTGTAAAAAGAAAAACGATCAAAGGGAGAGCGGGGTGGACCGGCCAAATACCCTCCGATGGCAAAGTTAGTATCTTCTCTCGGATGGAGTTTGTTAACCTTATTGGAGTAAAAGTCTCAGTATATCATACCTTTGCTTGTTTCGGACCGGCCCTTATATAAGGACTTTGGGGCGGTTATTGGTTCAATAACTTCCCCCAGATTTGTGGAATCTGGACATAACTTCCTCAACGGCTAGAGAAATCATAACCGCCGCTGGAAGTTACATACTTGGGAGGAATCCTCGGCGATAAACACGGGTTGGTTAATCATTACAGAAATTGCAAGTGTTGTGTGGTCGTCCAAGCGTGATGCCTATGGACGACCCTTTGTCCCGTCGTTTGGTCGTCCATGCTCTTCGTTCATGGACGACTCCTTCGGCTTGATTATGGGGTTTACCCAATAAGTCAGTTTAAATCAAAGAAGAGAGATCTGGACGAATAAAAGATGGTCTGGTCGTTTGGCTAACCGTTCATGATGGACGACCCTTCTGGACGAACCATAGATGTAGTTTTTGCTATCCCATCAAATTATAATATATATTTGTAAATTTATTGTAATTATATGTATTTTTTTCTCAATATCAATGCACAGTTTGTTTTTTTTTTTTAATTATTTGAGAAACACACAAACACATATATAGGGGAAGGGGGATGAGATAAATGAATACATTCACACGCCAACACCAAAACTGCATGCAACAGCTAGTGTCGCGGAGCAAGTAATAAACCCCTTCTCAATATCACACTTTACCGATGTGGGATGACTCGACAACACTGAATATCTTTTTTATTTGAGAAACACACACACACACATATATAGGGGAAGGAGGATGAGATAAAAGAATACACTCACACGCTAATACCAAAACTGCATGTAACAGTTAGTGTCGCATAGTTGATGGTGCAAGCATAACATGGTAAGAAAAACAATATCCTCTTGGAAAGTCTATATCTAAAGCAAAGCCCAATAATAAATGTTTGTGTGTAGACTTTGGTTTACTATCCTTTGTCTTTTTTCTTACCCGAACATCTACTCATAAGAAATTTCACTATATAAGAAATAGTTACAATAGTCTAGAGTCTAGACTAACAAAACCTCTGTAAATAGTTGTTTTTTTTTTTTGGTAGCCTCTTTAAACAACCCGTTTGCCTCCAAACACAATGGCCCAAGAATTTTGGAATTCTTCACAGAGTCTCCTCCACGTACGAACTCATTTGCAACCACTTGAAATCCGATAAGGAAACTTTATGATTTGAATGAAAAACCCATTAATAAAATCTTTGAAAGGAATTATTAAGAACCCTCAAAGGATAAGATTATGACGGGCTCTCAAGGTGTTAAATCTTAGGAAATGATTTTCTTGGTTTAAACTTTAAACTCAAGAGATAAGGCTTCTCCTATGCTCATGGTATGACATCTTTTTTCTTGAAAGATGTGCATCAATATGTATTAAAAGGTAGGTAAAACTTAAATATGGGGTTTAAGTTAATCCTTGAGTATAATTAGAACAGTGATTAGGATGAGGAAATTTGAATTTGGAATATCTCTCTTAGAAACTCTAGAAGGTGTCAACTAACTAATCTGTATGGCTCTTTGGCTATTGTTTTAATTTTATCTTTGAAATTTTAAAAATATGGCATTCTTACAGTTTGTTATCATCAACATGCAAACGATACAATAATTGTTAATGTGGCAAACATTTTGTGTACACATATTCCTTGTTATGTTAGATCACAAACCGATCCACAAAATTTGAAATATTAAAACATGTGAATTTTTAATATTTAAAGAAAACTGGGTAAAATAAAAACAAAACATCTTAATCTCTACGGGTGTTTCATGTATCTCCATATGTTTTGATTTTGCATATGTGGCTTTTTTCACGGGTGAAGTAGTATTTGATACATAATTTAACTAAAATTGTATTATGACATTTCTTTTACCATTTTTTTTCCTTTTTTCCATTTTCTTTATAGCCTATAGGGTGCTGATGGAATAAATTCTATAATAAAATGGTTAAGTGTTCTTCTTCTTCTTTTTTGGGGGGGGGGGGTATATTTAGTTATTTACTTTGATGTGAGCAATAAAGAATGGTCCCTAACTAGTACTGCAGCCACGGTTATGAGAGACAAAATGTCGGTGCTAGTAATTTACAAAGCTTTGAGAATAAAATAGTTGGGAGTTAGATCCAAGTCCCCACTTCCCAGTAGAAACACAGACTTCGGGGCATAGGGCCATAGGCATTGCTGTCAGAGTGTCACATGGTTGCTAAGAAAGGTGCATATAAATATATATAATTGATGGGCCAATAAGAAATTTATAATTCCAAAAAGAGCAACGATAAATAATTGAATGGATAGAAAGGAAAAAAAAAAATATTGTGAAGATGTCAGGTAATTAAAGTTGATAGAATGTTTTATAATTGTATAAAATACTTATAATTAATCTGATAAAATATTTTAGAATTATATAATAGAATTGGTACCAAATCTTTTATGAACCCAAGACCTCCCCTTAGTAGAAGACGTTCCATACCAACTCCAGTTATTGATTAAGCAAATTATTTTATGTTAGTAAAGAGAAATGTGGTACATGATTTATAAGATCATTCACGTGTATTAAATTATTTAAATGATTTATATAACTATTAAATATCATGTGACTAGAATTACATAAATATACTCGTTTCAGCTTTGAAGAAATTTCTTTCAAACTAGTTGCGAGAAAAATACTGTCCAATATTTATTGAAACTATGAACAAGATATGTCTATCACACGGGATGTGGCTTGATGGTAAGAGTCTTTATTTCAACACTCAGAGAGGAGCAGTTCGAGCGATAGCTTAGCAAAGCCTGTGTGGTATATGTGGTATTATTCATTACCTTCACTTAGCGTAAGGTCAATAAATCTACGCCAAAAACTTCTTTTTTTCATTTAAAAAAAAGAAAAAGAAAAAAGAAGAGAGATATCATATGTCTATGCAAGTAATTTACGATTTTTCAGAAAAAAATAATTACAAAATAATTTACTGTTTAAAAAGAAAATTGAGTACTGACATCACTTTGAAAGATTTACAGGTGGAAAAAAATAAAGGCATAGTACTAAGTTCCATGATGGAATCTTCTGATGACAAAAAGAAACTATGGGTTTTATAGGTGATGATAAAAAAAAAAAGCTGCATTTAGGAGCACTGAAGGTGGACTCAGATACAACGACTGGATTTGGGTAGCCTATTCCTGAAGGATCAGAAGAGTCAAATAAATACTAATAACTCGTGGTTCAAAACAAATGTGGTTGGAATGTGAATATGAATATGAATATGATAATAAATTAATAATAGAGGGTTACTCATTCTCCTACAGTTAATTAATATGCCCACGACAAATGGTTGAGAAAGAATGCTGATCGATAATAAATTCGCTTCCTCTTCTTTATAGGACAGATCTCCCTACTTTTTGTTTTTTTTAAATAATATTTTTTTTCCTTTTTTTCAAATCAAAAAGTTTAGATCTATTAATAATTTATTGGTTTACATGTAGGATTTATTGTGATTTTTTAAAAACATTTTAAATAAAGGAGAATGATGAATCCAAAACATCTCAGTTAGAAACATCATAAAATGCCAATTTACCTAAAGGTTATTGACTTATTGGCATATTCATTGTCGTTAAGTATGTTTATCATAATATGATTCAATTATTAAGTTGGTTGTGCAGCCCGGCCCTTTGTTTTTCTCTGAGTCAATTATTTCTGTCACAAACACTAATTTTTGTGGGAAACCGATCATAACTGCCTCACGACTAGTTGAGAGCAATCATTTTTTTTTTTTTGGTTGATGTATATATTTGCTTCGAAGCTCATGTTTAGTGTTTATTGAAGGATGATGACATCCTATCTACCATCTATGTGTATACACCTGAAATGGTCTGTTATGCAATGAGTGTTTAGACAATAATTTCATGCTCTAGTAGTTCACCGGATAACAATTAACATACATACATATATATATATATATATATATATATATTTGTGAATATTTTGAAGAAGACCTTTCACCCAATTTATTTTGCCAATGACCAAATAATGAAATTGACAAATTATGCCACGCAATTGAAGTGAAAATTCAACGCGTAATAATAAAAACTGAATTCGCTTATGAACATACTTAAATCTATATCTAATTTCATAATATTTTTTAGTGTTAGATTGTGATTAGATTCCAGCACTTATATATAGGATTATCTCGAGTATTTACTGAAATAAAAAATTTAATTACACCCATCACAAAATAACACTTATACAAAGTGCGAACTTAGGTATTGCTTTAGACTTATTCACAAAGTCCTCCCAAAACAAAGGAAAAAGAATAAGAAAAGAAGGACCCTACAGTTACACCTGTTAATTTGTATTGACTTTTTACAGATTTACATTTATTGTACAGGTGGGGTCAGCTTCAAACACAGCCAAGTAAAGTTTATATATTGATACCGATGGTTACTTTCTTTTTTATGAAGGTACCGATGGTTACTTGGGGTTATAGACAAAATATACTTTACTTACTACTATAGAGTATAAAGTGGGGAATCGTCCTATGTTAACATTATACCAAAAGTAAAGAACCTAAGGGCATCTTTAGTACTATTGTAGTAAGTTATGTAATCGAATTGCTATTAATGTAAAATAGTTATCTAATTTTTTTTTTTTTTTTTTTTTTTTTTTTTTTTTTTTTTTGTGATAAAGTTTCAACTTAAAGTGTCTAATTTTGATGATTGTATTCATTATTATGAGATCAAAATACTAATCAGTTTTTTGTATAGGCAATGATGAAACTCCAGATCTCTTATTTAACTACTAAAAACTTTACCAGTTAAGCTAATTGGAACTCACGGTATCCAATTATTTGGTTTCACATTTGTTACAAGTAATAATTATTCATCTCTAAAATTGTTTAATAATTTCTAAAAATAATATTTTTTTTTCAAATATACAAACTTTCAATGTGCAGAGAACAATTATAAAAATAAAAAATCATAAAAAATAACCTATTTCTCTCAAATTTGATTCTCAAAAAAAAATCTCTCTCAAATTTAAAAAATATATATTTTTAGAAAATATAATTATATAAGCAATATTTTTCTTAAATGCAGATCTTGAGCTTTATTATAATTTTATAACTTACGACCAAATTTTTTACCAAAAAAAACTTATAACCAATCTATGAATAGATTTAGTTATTCCATTACAACAAATTTTATTTATAATAACAAAAATTACCATTCTAAACATAATTTCTATTAAATGTACCAAACCTGCTTTAAGGTATTGTAGGATACCTTTTAATTTATAAATTATATTTGTTTATTTTCTTATTAAGCCTTTTTATTTTTTATTAGTGTCAAATCTAACTTATTTTTCATTCACCAAAATACGATAAACAAAACACAGTTGATGATGATTAAAAAAAAGAAAAGAAAAAGCCTTTGATGATGCCTTGAATTTATGCATTACATCTCAAACACTAAAGTCTTCAGAAAATACAAATAGGCATTGTAACATAGAAGGAGGTCGACCCAAGAGCTGAGAAAATGGCAAAGTCTTCGCCTTGATTACAACCCTAAATTAGGGAAGGCATCTGCACGGTTTATTCACCACCCTGAATACACCTTATATATGTTAGCTAGAATTGTTGGATGAGACACCTATAATCAACTACTACAAGAGTCAAGAACTTTAAGCCTACGATAAATTTTTTATCTACTAATTCCCTACTAATTCCGTGTCTCACAAGTCACGTTGAAGTTGCAGCTTTATAGTTTTTTGTTTTGTTTTGTTTTTGTTTTTGTTTTTGTTTTTTTTTTTTTTTTTTTTTTTTTTAATGAGAAACTTGTAAGTTTGTAACTTTATGGTTGGGTCATTATCCATGTAATTAAGACCAAAAATCAAAATATTTGTGGTGGGCAAGTCGGATGTTTTTATTTTGTTTTTATATTGACTATATTCTTCTCCCAAAGAAATAGTAAAAACTTGTCACCTCTTAAAATTGTAACAAACATTATGATTTTTTTCGGGATTGACTCTTCTTCGTCTAATTAATGTTCTCAGTATTGATACCTAATGTGGAAGGTGGTCATATTAGAGTGGTGATCACAGATTATAGATTAGAGTTTGCAGAGTGAAAATTTATGTTTTGTTCAAATGAATGTCGATACAATCTCGTTTAAGGAAATTGCATCAAGAACATGGCTCTAATATTATTGTTGGTCCCTTATGTAGATGACAATCACTTTAGGATGGTGATCACAGACTACAGGCCAAGAGAGTCTGCAGAGAGAAAAATTATTTATTGTCCAAACGAATGTCATGAGTTATTTATTGGCAAGCATATACCCATTGGAAGAGACATATCTGTTATAAACATATATTCTTATTTCAAGAGTTATACCTTATCTAAATACCATTTCAACCTTATCCTAATACCATTTCATTATTAATTCTCCATAGGAAACAACATTATGTTGGCGTTTGACATCAACTTATTTAACTTTTTGTTGAAAACATATTAAAAGTATACTTATACTTTAAAATATAAAAAACAAAAATAAAGATTCTAAAAAGTTATATATAAAAGTTAAAAGAAACTAAACGAATATGTAGGAGCAACACTATCTACCAAGCGGGGTATTTTTGTAAAAGGCGAGATCACCCATCACAAGTCACAACCAAGTATTAACATTCAGCAGGTCCACTAACAACGTGGAATATATACTATATAGATCTGATTTTTCCTTTTCTAGATTGTAATAAGAGGTGAGCTTGGGTGATTGGACTCATTGGAGTCGGTTAAGTTGTCAAATTTTCCTTAGAGATATTTTCAAGATAGCTTCTTCAAGAAATAGTTTACGTTTGTAGTAGGAAAGAAAAATGAAAGAGAGACATCAAGGGCCGCAGAGTATTAGGAACATCGATAAAGATGGGTTTTACTCTTTTTAGGTGGTGGTTGGAACAGATGTGCGGGGGACATTGATATAATTCATATTTTAAAGTTTATTACATATTTCCTATGAAATGGTTTGTCATTTTTTAGATACATCCAAAAAAGAAAAAAAAAAGGTGACAATTGATGTGAGCATACTTAGAGATATGCAAAACAACTGCATGACTGACCAATCCGTTTGCGACCCGAATCCAATTCATGCGAATCCGCTAAGTGAGACAGGTTAGATTGGGTGGATTAGATAGATAGTTTAGAAAATCGAATTGAGTAGCAGGTTGAGATATTTCTAACTTGCCAAATCTGATCTGAATCCTAGTCTATTGTTAAATTTTACAAATAAGAATCATTTAGATATCCAACAGGTGAAATCGTTTGTCAACAATTTCATCATCTTTCTCCATTGCAATTGAAAATAGCTTCTCACCGTTCTCTGGCTTTTAGAGGTCTAGAACTTGAAAAGCATAGACAAAAGAATACTTTAAGAAACGACACGCTTTCAAGCATTATTCGGCAAGTTATTGTGCAACCGACAATCAATTTGGCAAACTATAGAATTGGACTAACCATAAATAGTATACTTGGCTTTTAATTATGTCTTTGTTCGTTATCTATAAATATATAATTATATATACACACGTTTTTCTCAAATTTTTTAATGAAAGTTGTTCTTTTTTATTATATAGATAATATTTTTATTAAAAATGCCAATGGGGAACACAAGGAGTATACAAGAAAGGACTGTCATCCCCCTCAAAAAAAAGAAAAGAAAGTATTGTCATAAAATGTAGGTGGAAGTTTTTTTTTTTTTTTTTTTGGTATTGATTATTAATTTTGTATTGATCATGTGGCTGACATTTGACAAACACCCTTCTACTTTCTATAAAATTTTCATAGAGACCCATTAGCAGATCCTACAATTCAATTATCAGGTCCAAGGTAATTCAACACCTGGGCTACTTCTAAGATATCGGACCAATTTAATTCAAGTTTTCTTTACAGAACTTAAAGGCTTTCATTCTCAGGCCCAAATTTCTACCAGTTTGGGCCACAATTTTCTAGATTTTTCATTATTTTCAGGTGCACAATGAAAAACCCTTGGAAATATTTTGGTTCGGCCCGTTCGGGTTAATCGTTTAGGATTATTTAAAATCCAAAGTGTTTAGTGCAAATAATCATATCTTTGAAGTCAAAGTACAATTAAAATCTAAATTAGTTATCGCTTAATTTTGCTCCATTTGTCTAATTTAATTTCTTAATTTTCTTGCCAGGTGACATATTCATAATGTAGGGTCAGATTCTGCTGCCCAAGCCCAATGAGGTATGGGTTTGGAGCCCACTGAACCCAAAACAATAAATTTGTAGAGAGTGGGTGAAAGAGCTAGGCTAGTAATGAAAAAATAACAGTATGAAACAGCATAGAAGATGGTGAAATTTGACTAAAAGAGTGCTCGGACAGTGATCAATGTCTCGTCCGAGGAGGCTATTTTCATTGATGAACTTAGGTTCCAAATATGGGAGCTACAGTAAAATTATATGCTCTCTTTTCTCTCTCGATTCTCGATCCCCCCTATCAGATACCTTTCTCTCTTATATAGGGCTGCCCTTCTCCATCTCCACCGTCCACTTGTTCACCATCTGTGCGCCCACTTGAGTGCATGTCCCATCAGACACCCCCTTTAGCCCTGTCTGAGTGGCGGTAGTTGAGGATGCACTGTTCAGGGGTCTTCTCCACATAAATGCGGCCAGGTGGGTAGGTGCAGAGCATTAAATGCGGTGGTTGAGGTCTGTCTCCTTGATATTTCTTTATCTCTGTCACCTTCTCACGTGTCCGAGGTCTCCTTTTTCCCTGACACTTGTTAGACAGACCGCTTGACACGCTCCGGTCTCCTCGGACGTGTGAGAATCTCCTCGGACTGTACACGTGCTCGTCTGCGGACATTCCCCTTTCACATGGGCCACTGGCTGCGTCCTGGCCTCCTCGGTCGAACAGTGGTCCTCGGACAGGGCCTTTGGCCCAATTAAGTTGGGCTGGGTTTTTCTCCCCCACAATAGCCCCTCAAAATTGTAGTTTTTCCTTCACATCCGAGGAGAAAAAGTAGGATTTTGACTTGCCACGGAGCAACAACTTGGGAACACGCGCAACCGAGCTGGCACGTGTGTGAACGTGGGAGCTGACGCCTCATTAATGCCGCTGCGGTTTCCTTATTCCCAAAGCGCTGCATTAATTGCACCAGTTGACGTTTTGTCCTTTGCATCCAACGGTGGCTGATTGATCCAAGGGCTGTGGTTTTTCTTCAAGGTTTGGGCGGGAGTGCCCCTGACCCTTCGCTTGACCCCGTATAAAGCTTCTGAGGAAGTTATTCCTTCCTCACTTTACAAATCTCCAGACGCTCCAACAAGAACAGACGCGCCCCTCCGTCCACATCTCTCCGTCCGAATCTCCCAGCCGCCGGTGCCCATCTCACTCGGAACCCTCACGAGTCCTCCTACGAGTCTGCAATCGCTTCCCCGGTCTAGCCCTTGTAAGTCATCGCTCACCGAATCCTTTAATTTTCTCTTCGGCCAGTCACTCCGTTTAACCACCATGGGAAAACTCGAGTACATGATGGATAGCCCTGAGCAAGTAGAGGCGTTTAGGACCACATACCGCATACCCCCTAACGTGGGTGTGAGGTATTGCCCCCCAGACAGAATACTAACAGACCCGGAGACGGGAGAGGTGGTTATCCCCCTCATTGCCTTCAAAGAAGGGGGAATGACGATTCCCATGGGCCCCATCACCGCTAATTACCTTCGGAACCATAGGCTTACTCCCTGGCAGTGCGCGCCCAATATGTTTAGGATCCTAGGAGCGATTGAGGACCTTGAGCGTCGCTTGGGGCTGGGACTTACCTGGCTTGATGTGGTATATATGTACGAGTGCCACAGCCAGCAAGATGCCGGGTACTACTTAAAATCCCGGTCGGACGTTGTCAGGCTCATTTCCTGCCTTCCGAAATCCAACAAAGGGATGAAGGATGACTATGTGATCGTCTCGGGTGCCTGGCGTGACGGCCCTGGTTGCCCAACCACGCATGGGAAGCCAGGTGTGACATGTAGATCTAGGCGCACCGACCATAGGCTTAGGGCTCCCACCTTTTAACTGTTTTTGGTTTCTCTTCGACCAGTTTCTGAGCTTCTAACCATTTTGTTTTTACTTGCAACAGATAAGAGACACGTTTCTCCTCGGGTCCGCCTAACGAATGTTGCTGCCCTTAATTTCCTTCTTCGGTCAGAGATCTTCGTGAGCGAGGACGGGCAACTACGATCTGCTCCCCTTATTCTCGGATATCAAGGGAAACCAAAGGGTTTTCAGCCGGTCGGCAACGCCATTGTCCAGGGAGATTACCGTCTTGCGCGCATCGACGTTGGTCGGAAGGGCTTTTTGGCGCCACACGATCTTGATCCTGTACCCCGTCCAATCCCTCGGGTTGCACCTCCCCTTATCCAGCCACTTCAGCAAGTTCCTTTCGGACAGGAGATTGAAGGTGAGGGGGCTGGCTCTTCTACTTCGTCGCTAGAAGAGCAGATAGACGAATTTCGGTTTGAGGGAGAGGCTTCAAGGGTAAACCAGGTGGTGGAGATCTCAGACGCCGAGGAAGAAGAGTGTGAGCAGTCAGGTGCCCAACTTAATCTGTTAGCCACCTATTCAGAAGACTCCTCGGACGAAAACATGGATCTGAGGAACTTGATGAAGGGGAGGGGCAAAAAGTCAGACCCTAAAGACGTTGGGACATCTAAGACGGTGGTGTCACTTCCTCCGGCGCCCACTCAGATCCCTGACCCCAACTTGAGGCCCGTGCTAAAACTGCAGAAGAAAAGACCCCACACTGAGGTGGAGGAGAAACAGGTGCCACCAACCAAGGTGGCCAAGCAGCAAAGGGTGGCACAGGACAACCGAGGCCGCAGGGCTCCGTCTACTGAAAGCCGAGATGAGGGCACGGTGGCAGAGGTTCGCCGAGGAGGAGGGGGACCACGGATTTGGTCTCCAAAACTAGAGTTAGAGGGCGCTCCAATCCTCTGGGAGACCTCCCTCAGGAATTATGACGGAGGGAGAGCCGGCTACGTTGCTGAGGCCCTGCAGCAACCACTCCTCCTCCCTCATGACATGGAGTCCTTCAGGCGTTTCAATCAGCCTGAGCTCTTTCGATCCCTGAAGAGGGACTTGGCCATCGTAAGCAACTTCAATCCAACTAACTGAATCGTCGAACTTTGCCTTTCCTATTTTTCAGCGTTTGACACTTAAGTTTCCATCACGCAGGTCACTCAGCAAATTTACGTAGCCGAGGAGTGGGACAAGAGGAATCGCCTTGAAGCCCAGGCGGCGATCTGTTCCCGAGATGAGGCGGAGAAATCTCTGGGCCAGCTGAAAGACGATTATACTCGTCTGTCCGGGGAGCTCGCGGATATGACCAGTCAGAAGAAGAGTCTTGACGCTGGAATAAAAAATATTGAAAAGCAGGTTGAGGACCAGCGTCAGCTGCTAAAGGCGACAGAGGCCGATCTGAAGACTGAGAGGGAGCTAGTAAATGGGCTAAGGGATGAACTCCGAAGAGCTAAGGATCAAGTCAGATATGCCGAGGAGAAAGCCCAGTTGGCTCAGGAGGCGACCGAGGCTGAAAAGAAAACAGCTTACCAGCTGGGGGTAGAGACAGCTACGTCCCAGCTTCTAGAGCAGTTCGCCTCGGTCAGCCGAGACTACTGCGACATAAGTTGGGGCAAAGCCCTGGATGCAGCTGGAGTTCCTGCCGACTCGGAGCTGAGGCATCCTGGGAGCGTATACTACGATCCTGAGATCCGAGAGCTCCCAGGAACTGATCTCCCTTCTGCCCCACAGCTGCCAGAAGCCTCGGAACCAATCTCGGTCAGCGACGTTGCACCCACTATGGGAGCAAACAAGGAAACTGGTCAGGCAAGCGGCAAGGATAAGCCAGCTGAGCCAGCCCAAGAGAAAAGCAAAGGGCCAGGCGAAGAGAAAGTTCCTCCTGAGGCCAAGGACCAAGCCCCTGATGCAACTGCTCGGATAGGCCAGGCTGCTGACACCGTGCTCCCCTCGGCAAAGAAATAGATGTATAGGGCTCACTTTTTGCACCTGTGTTTTCCTTTGTTTTATCCAAAGCATTGTAAACCGTCTTTTATTAATGGAATGGGTTTTCATTCGTCTATGGTGTCTTTAAATACATGTCTTACCAATTATTATTGTTATATACAACTGTACATTGCACTTATAACCACATAATGCAAATAAATCTATTTGACACATCATAACTAAGATTATTAATGAAAAGAAAAGGACTGCCAAGAGTTACTGATGAATTGCGTGTTTCCAAGCTAAGCATAAGTCGTCATTCCTCGGTTTCAAACTAAACACGACTAGGGGAAAGTTTTATAAATTAGAATTAATTTAAACGCATAGGGGTATCGACTAACCTGTCGACCGGTTTAAAGATTGCAGGATTCGAATGTGCTTGAGTTAAGTAATCCTAGTCATCTGGTCCGAGGACTGCAGGCATAACTGGATTTAAGCTTTAAAAGCCAAAACTGCAACGGTGTTAACTAACCCAAATCATCTGGTCCGAGGACTACAGGCATGATTGGATTTAAGTTTAAACACTTGAGCTAACGGCAAACGAGTGTTAACTAACCCTAATCATCTGGTCCGAGGACTACAGGCATGATTGGATTTAAGTTTAAACACTATAGGGCTGTAACCGAGTGCTAACTAACCCAAATCATCTGGTCCGAGGACTACAGGCATGATTGGATTTAAGTTTAAACACTATAGGACTGTAACCGAGTGCTAACTAACCCAAATCATCTGGTCCGAGGACTACAGGCATGATTGGATTTAAGTTTAAACACTATAGGACTGTAACCGAGTGCTAACTAACCCAAATCATCTGGTCCGAGGACTACAGGCATGATTGGATTTAAGTTTAAACACTATAGGACGGTAACCGAGTGCTAACTAACCCAAATCATCTGGTCCGAGGACTACAGGCATGATTGGATTTAAGTTTAAACACTATAGGACGGTAACCGAGTGCTAACTAACCCAAATCATCTGGTCCGAGGACTACAGGCATGATTGGATTTAAGTTTAAACACTTGAGCTAACGGTGTTAACTAACCCTAATCATCTGGTCCGAGGACTACAGGCACGATTGGATTTAAGTTTAAACACCTAAGCTAACGGCAAATGAGTGTTAACTAACCCTAATCATCTGGTCCGAGGACTACAGGCATGATTGGATTTAAGTTTAAACACTTGAGAGGGCGGTGAATGAGTGTTAACTAACCCTAATCATCTGGTCCGAGGACTACAGGCATGATTGGGTTTAAGTTTAAACACTTGAGAACTTTACGCAGCGAATTGGTATGTCAACTGAAGAGAAGACTTGACTAATAAAAGTACCTCTTGAGGTTATTTACATTCCAAGGACGAGGGATTACATGACTATCCAAATCTTCTAAGAAATATGCTCCAATACCGGCGCCTGAAGTGATGCGATATGGTCCCTCCCAATTGGGTCCCAATTTCCCCCAAGCTGGGTTCTTTGCGGTGCCCACAACTTTCCTCAGCACCAGGTCACCGGGCTCTAAAGGCCTCAGCTTCACGTTAGCGTCGTAGCCTTGTCTGAGTTTTTGTTGATAGTGTGCCAACTGAACCATTGCATTCTCCCTTCTTTCCTCAATTAAGTCTAAGCCCTTCCGTAGCTGCTCGTCGTTGTCGGCTGGACTGAATGAGCTAGTTCTTAGTGTTGGGAACCCTGTTTCCAGAGGAATGACAGCTTCAGCCCCATAGGTCATCGAGAAAGGGGTCTCTCCAGTGGACCTGCGGGGCGTGGTTCTGTAAGCCCAGAGCACATGTGGCAACTCCTCTACCCATCTGCCCTTTGCATCGTCTAGCCTCTTCTTTATGCCGTTCAGTATGACCTTGTTGGAAGCTTCTGCTTGGCCATTACCTTGGGGATAGGCTGGAGTGGAGTATCTGTTTGTAATTCCCAGCTCGCCGCAGTAATTTCTGAATGCCTTGCTGTCGAACTGTAAACCGTTGTCCGAGATGAGGGTGTGAGGAACCCCAAACCGTGTGACAATGTTTTTCCACACGAATTTTTGCACATCAACGTCTCTGATATTGGCTAGTGGCTCGGCTTCAACCCACTTGGTGAAATAGTCTGTTCCGACCAGGAGGTACTTCTTGTTTCCTGCAGCTTTGGGGAAGGGTCCCACAATATCCAAGCCCCACTGGGCAAAGGGCCATGGGCTAGACAGTGGATTGAGTTTTCCTCCTGGCTGGTGAATGTTCGGAGCGAAGCGTTGACATTGGTCGCATTTTTTGACGTATTCGTGTGCCTCCTTCTGCATGTTAGGCCACCAATAACCTTGGGTGAGGGCTCGGTGAGCCAAGGACCTGCCTCCGGTGTGGCTCCCACAGATTCCTTCGTGTAACTCTTCTAGCAGTGTCTCAGTCGCCTCGGGGTGCACACACAACAAATATGGTCCCGAATAGGAGCGCTTGTATAGTTTCTGGTCTTCGGATAGCCAGAACTTAGTCGCCTTCCTCCGAATTTTATCGGCTTCGGCCTTCTCTTCGGGCAATATATCTTCCTTGATAAATTTGATCACCGGGTCCATCCAGCACGGCCCGACCCTAATCTGGTGGACCTGGACTCCTCCTGCCCTTGTCTCCGTAGGCCTGTGCAAGTCCTCGACGAGGATGACCCTCGGCAAGCCTTGTGCCGAAGAGGTGGCTAACGTGGCCAGGGAGTCAGCATGTGAGTTGCCACTCCTGGGGATGTGCAACAAACTGAAAAATTCAAACTCTGATTGTAGGTGTTTGACACGACCTAAGTATCCCTGCATTCTTTCGTCCTTTGCCTCGAATTCGCCTTGTACTTGACCTACTACCAGTCTTGAGTCCGAGAACAGCTCCACGGATTTCCCACCCATTTTTCGGACCATAGTCATCCCCATGAGCAGAGCCTCATACTCTGCTTCATTATTCGTTGCCGAGAAGTCCAACCTTAGCGATTTTTCGATAGTGATCTTCTCGGGGGATATCAATACGAGCCCAACTCCAGAGCCTCTCTGGTTTGCCGCGCCATCGACGTATACTTCCCAATGAGAGGGATTCTGTTGAGAGACCATGCCAACTGATTTTTCATCCATGCCCGACGTGGGCTTCACCTCCTCTAGCTGGGGCTCCGTGAACTCAGCCACCAAATCTGCGAGGATCTGTCCCTTGACCGATGTGCGGGGCATGTATCTTATATCAAAAGCCCCTAAGATTGTACCCCACTTGGCAATCCGACCGGTGTAATCGGCACTTCGGAGTATAGCTTTGAGTGGGAGTTGTGTGAGAACGGTCACCGTGTGGGCTTGGAAGTAGTGTGGTAGCTTCCGCGTGCCAAGCACTACTGCTAAGATGGCCTTCTCTAGTGGCAAGTAACGAATCTCAGCCTCGTGCAGGGACTTGCTTACGTAATAGACGGGCCTTTGTACGCCAGAGTCTGACCGTATCAACACCAGGCTCACCGCATAGGGAGCTACAGCGATATAGGCGAACAGTACCTCGTCGGGCTCAGGACTAGACATGATTGGTGGCCGAGACAGGTAATCCTTGAGTTGCTGGAACGCCAAAGCGCATTCCTCAGTCCATTCGAATCCCTTCCACTTGTTGAGTAGAGAGAAAAAAGGCCGACACCTGTCTGCCGATCTAGAGATGAACCGATTGAGGGCAGCTGTCATTCCAGTCAGTTTTTGAACTTCCTTGGGATTCCGAGGAGCTCGGAGGTTGTTGATGGCCTTTATCTGGTCGGGGTTAACCTCAATTCCTCTGTGGGTGACCATGTATCCCAAGAACTTGCCGGATCCCACCCCAAACGAGCACTTAGAGGCATTCAGTCGTAGCTTGTGTTTCCGTAGAACCTCAAAAGTACTTTCAAGGTCTTTCACATGCTCGGCTATAACTTTGCTCTTCACCACCATGTCATCTATGTAAATCTCGATGTTCTTGCCCAGCTGTGGCTCGAACATCCTCGTCATCATCCTCTGGTAGGTAGCTCCCGCGTTCTTCAGGCCGAACGGCATCACTTTATAGTGGTAGTTGCCAATAGGGGTGACGAAGGCAGTTTTCTTCTGGTCCTCCTGGGCTAACGGTATCTGGTGGTAGCCTTGGAAGGCGTCCAGGAAACTCATCCGAGGGTGGCCGACAGTGGCGTCGACCAGTTGATCGATCTTCGGCATAGGGAACGGGTCTTTGGGACATGCCCTATTCAGGTCCGTGAAGTCCACGCATACTCGCCACTTCCCACTCTTCTTCCTTACCACCACGGTATTCGCTAGCCATTCGGGATAAGAAACCTCTTTGATAGCCCCAGCTGCTTTGAGTTTCGTCACCTCGTCCCTTACTGCGTCAGCGTGCTCCTTGGATGGGCGCCGTATAGGTTGCTGCTTGGGGGTGACCAGTGGATTCACCTTCAAATGGTGGCATATGAACTCCGGGTCTACCCCGGGGGCCTCGTAAGCACTCCAGGCAAACACGTCGAGATTTTGCTTGAGGAACTCTATCAACTCCTCCTTCTCTTGAAGAGGCAGCTGAGATCCGACTTGGAAGAACCTGTCAGGATCATTCCCAATGACTACTCTCGTCAGATCCTCGCACCGAGCGCTTTCATCCGATGCTTCAGAGGGCACTCCCCGAGACTGTAGTTGCTATAAATCCCTCCCAACTACGCCCGAGGGTTCGGCTGGGGCCCCATGCTGAATGGCGGCCACCAGGCACTGTCTAGCAACAGATTGGTCTCCTCGGATTTCGTGCACCTGTCCCCCTGAGAAATATTTGACCTTCTGATGTAAAGTAGAGGGGACGGCCCCGAGTGCGTGAATCCAAGGTCTGCCTACGAGTGCCGTGTAGGGCGAATATGCGTCTACGACGACAAAGTCCAACTCCACGACCTCAGAGCCGGACTGCACAGGCAAGCGTATCCGGCCTTTCGGGATGACAGGCCTTCCTTCAAAGGTGAATAGCGGGGAATCGTACGGCGTCAGGTCCTGGGGTTTTAGGCCTAGCCCCTTGTAGAGGTCCGGGTACATTATCTCCACGGCACTGCCCTGGTCCACCATTACCCGCCTCACATCGTACCCTCCTATTCTGAGGGTGATGACTAGTGCATCATCATGGGGTTGGATGGTGCCAATCATGTCCTCGTCCGAGAATCCCATAACCAACGGGGCACCGGACCTAGCTCTCTTCGGCCCTCGGCTCGACTCCCCTGCGAGTGGTCGGCCTACCGACATAACTTTCAAAGGCCAGGACCCTGTTCTTCCCGGCGCAGCGAAGACGACATTTATAGTCCCCAGCGGTGGATTTGGGGGGTCGTCCCTACGCGGTCCCGAGCCTGTCTGCCCTCGGCCGCTGGAGTGGTGCAGAAGATGTTTCAATTTACCATCGCGGACCAACTGGTCCAGGTGATCCCACAGACTCCTACAATCTTCCGTTGTATGCCCATGGTCCTGATGGTACTGGCAGTAGAGATTGTGGTTGCGCCTCTCGGGGTTTCCCACCATCTTATTCGGCCACCTGAAGAATGATTCATTTTTAATCTTTTCCAAGACCTGATGCACTGGTTCTTTGAACACGGTGTTGACCGACTGAGGATTCATCGATCCTGATTGCCCGGCAAAATCCCTTCTCGGTTTATTGTAATTGTACCGATCCGACCGCGAATCTCTCCTCTCCTGAGGGATAATCTTGTCCTTTCCCTTGCCCTGCTGCTGATCTTCTTCAACCCTCTTATACTTCTCTATGCGGTCCATCAGTTGACGCACGTTTGTGACTGGCTTGCCAGATAGGGATCCCCTCAAACCGTGGTCAGTAGGGAGGCCGAGCTTGAACGTGCTGAGGGCCATTGCATCGTTGTTGCCCTCCACCTCATTGAACATCTCCCAATATCTGTCTGAATACGTCTTCAAGGACTCGCCTTCCTGCATGGACAAGGATAGCAGGGAGGAGAGAGGCCTGGCCACTCTTCGGCACGTAACAAAACGGGAGCCGAACGCCTGAGTGAGCTCCTTGAAGGAGTTGATGGAACCCGCCTTCAACCCATCAAACCATCTCATAGCAACGGGCCCAAGACTGGAAGGGAAGACCTTGCACATCAAGGCTTCGTCTCTGGAGTAGACAGCCATCCTCTGGTTAAAATGGCTCACGTGCTCAACTGGGTCAGTTTTACCGTTGTAGACGGTGAACGTTGGCTGATTAAAGCGCCGAGGGAGTCTGGCCTCCTCTATCCTGCGCGTGAAGGGTGATCTAGATATCTGATTTAGAGCCCTGTTCATGGCATCATTCTCCATGTCCTTGTGTGATGGGCTCCTACGTTCCCTTTTACGATGGGACTCCTCTACATAGGTGTAGGACTCGCTAGCTGGTGTCTTGGACTTGTGTTGGTAAGAGACGTCGCGCTCGTCATCAATATCATCTTCAGAGTACGAGGAAGACCGTTTCCTCTTTGCGTGTCGCAACTCCCTCTTTAGTTTTTCCACTTCCAGTTGTAAGTCGCGGTTCTTCTCTGCATGGGACATGTGACTTCCGCTCTGCGAATGGCTCTGGCTAAGGCGCACGGTGTGTACACTGCCCTCACGGTTTTGTCTCCTCTCTAAGTTGATGACATGGTCCACGTGTTGGGATGCCCTGGATTCTGCTTGTTGCTCACCTTGTTCTGCCATCATCAACTGCTTATTCCACTCTTGCACGAGCTCTCCCCACAGACGGCGCCAATTGTAGGGTCAGATTCTGCTGCCCAAGCCCAATGAGGTATGGGTTTGGAGCCCACTGAACCCAAAACAATAAATTTGTAGAGAGTGGGTGAAAGAGCTAGGCTAGTAATGAAAAAATAACAGTATGAAACAGCATAGAAGATGGTGAAATTTGACTAAAAGAGTGCTCGGACAGTGATCAATGTCTCGTCCGAGGAGGCTATTTTCATTGATGAACTTAGGTTCCAAATATGGGAGCTACAGTAAAATTATATGCTCTCTTTTCTCTCTCGATTCTCGATCCCCCCTATCAGATACCTTTCTCTCTTATATAGGGCTGCCCTTCTCCATCTCCACCGTCCACTTGTTCACCATCTGTGCGCCCACTTGAGTGCATGTCCCATCAGACACCCCCTTTAGCCCTGTCTGAGTGGCGGTAGTTGAGGATGCACTGTTCAGGGGTCTTCTCCACATAAATGCGGCCAGGTGGGTAGGTGCAGAGCATTAAATGCGGTGGTTGAGGTCTGTCTCCTTGATATTTCTTTATCTCTGTCACCTTCTCACGTGTCCGAGGTCTCCTTTTTCCCTGACACTTGTTAGACAGACCGCTTGACACGCTCCGGTCTCCTCGGACGTGTGAGAATCTCCTCGGACTGTACACGTGCTCGTCTGCGGACATTCCCCTTTCACATGGGCCACTGGCTGCGTCCTGGCCTCCTCGGTCGAACAGTGGTCCTCGGACAGGGCCTTTGGCCCAATTAAGTTGGGCTGGGTTTTTCTCCCCCACACATAATATTAGATCTAAAGTCGAGATGATCACCTCACTCACGTACGTAAGACCACCTCAATCGCCACTGTTGATTAATGTTTCCACACATAAGCACAAATTATGACCTAGTAATATATTAAAGAAGAAGCTCATTCTATATAACACATGTAGTGTTATTTTTTTTAAGGACAATTAAATTCAATGCACCTATGTATTTGAATTTAATTAAATAACTTAATCTATTGCACTTAAATACACTTAACATTATATTGATAGACCTAATGATATCTTGGAAGAAAAAAGAATTCCTACGCAATCCGTTAGAATAAACAAAAGAAAAACATCTCACATTCTTTAAAATCTTATCAAATTTCTAATCAATCCTAACATTGACATACTTAGATTTCCATGTACTTAGGTTTCCAAACATCACATTGTCAGATTATCCAAAAAAAAAAAAAAAAAATCACATTGTCATGATTATACATGTTTGGAGCATATTAAATTTCACTAACTAAACATTCTGTTAATTATGGAAATTCATGCATCTCTATAAATAAGGAGAAAGTTTATTGATATAATTTTTGTCACAATTTTAATATTGTTGGTTAAGAATGGTAGAGAAAAAAAATTGTGGATCCATTTGAAAGTTATTGTCTACCAATCACAATTAATCATTTCAACAATTTATGAGAGAAGTAAAAACTAGTTCACAAACTCTGTTAAAACTGTGATTTTAAATTACAAGTTATGTGCTGTTTGAATATGTATAACAAAGTGTAAGTAATGAGCGCCACCCATATGAGAAATAGGGTGGTCTTAAAAAAAAAAACTAATAAATAAATGATCAAATGCTTATAAATGAAAGATGATGCAGAATTGCAGATGAAGGTGGTAGAAGGTTATAGAAAAAGCAGACTATTCATTTAGAATATTCAATAATTTATTGTAATATACTTTAGAATTCAATAATAATTTGCTATAGAATAGCCATGAAGGTGCCAGAATCCACTTTCCCTATTGGTCTTTAGCCTCCTATTAGCCTTTCTAGTCTCTGCTTATCACAACCCAGAATCCTCCACCCATATCTATATAATAGGGAGCTCATAAGCTCTCAAACCCATCGTGGAAAAGACCAAACTCTAAAAGCTCTCATTTGTTTCTCTTTCAAGCGCACTCTGTGTTTGAGTTATTGTTTTCAAAGTTTTCCAACCAACATGTCTCTCGTTCCTAGCATCTTTGGAGGCCGACGAACTAACGTGTTCGACCCATTTTCTCTCGACATATGGGACACTTTTGATGGGCTTTTCACCTCGGGGCGTGAAACCTCTTCGTTTGTCTACACGTGGATTGACTGGAAGGAGACCCCAGAGGCTCATGTTTTCAAAGCTGACCTTCCGGGGCTGAAGAAAGAGGAGGTTAAGGTTGAGGTGGAGGAAGGTAGAGTTCTTCAGATTAGTGGGGAGAGGCGCAAAGAGCAAGAGGAGAAGAATGAGAAGTGGCACCGTGTTGAGAGGAGCAGTGGCAAGTTCCTGAGGAGGTTTAGGTTGCCTCAAAATGCAAAGATGGATGAGGTTAAGGCTAGCATGGAGAATGGGGTGCTCACTGTGACTGTGCCTAAGGTGGAGGAAAAGAAGCCTGAGGTCAAGCCTATTGAGATTTCTGGTTAATTAAGCGACCAGTTTTTTGACATTAAAAGCTACCAAATGCTTAATGCCGCAAATAAACAAGGAATTATGATGTGTGTTTTTGTTTGTGTCTTTGGTGTGTAAGAGCAGTGTGAATTGCTTGTAAAACAATTGAAATGGGTGTTTTTTTTTTTTTTTGGTAAACAGGATAGAATTCATTGACTAAAGAAAACAAACATTTGAGCGAACACGCTCATACAAAGTTCCATCAGCATCGAGGCTGATCAACAGCTCAACATCTGCTGGAGGTGAAGTAAAAACAAGAAAATCTTGATACAAAAGAGTGCCTCTCCTAGCAAGTGCATCAGCGCACTTGTTGGCCTCCCTAAAACAATGCTGAATTTTAACTCTAGGAATTCTTTTAAGCCATTCCTTACAATCTGATAAAATAACATCATTCCCAGTAGAGTTTTCCACGTCCTTTTGCAAGAGCTCCACAACAAGCTTGGCATCTAATTCTATTTCCACAGCAGCAAGTCTCATTTCAATGCACAAGTTAATTCCATCACGCAGCGCCCACAACTCAGCTGCTACGCTAGTCGTGTCCCCAACAGATCTGGCAAACCCGCAGACCCAATCACCATGGGAGTTCCTAATGATGCCTCCTCCACCAGCACGCCCTGGGTTTCCTGGAGAAGATCCGTCCGTGTTCAATTTGAACCAATTATCAGGCGGTGGAATCCATCTGACATGGATAGGGGTCCGAGTGGTTCTTGTCTTTCCATTTGCGCCCAGGAAAGCAAATTCCACAGCTTTATTCAAAGTTTCGGATTGTATAGACTTCCGAGGAGCACCATCTCTGAATATAGCCCTGTTTCGATTCAGCCAGAGACTCCAAATGCCAAACGAGAAGATAATGCTCCAAGGGACACCAGAGGTAGAAATATGCTGCGCTTTACAATTAAGTTGCAGCCAGCTTGACAAACTTGAGGTATAGAATAAGTTTGCAGAAAGAGGAGGAGGGAATGAGTTCCAAAACCTTCGAGCTATGGGGCAGTCCCTTAAGATATGCAAGATGGTCTCAGAAGCATCATTGCAAAGAGGGCACGAAGAGGCAATGTGCAAACCTCTCGCAACAAGGGTGGCTCGAGCTGGGATACTATGGTGCCAACACTGCCAAATGAAGCATTTATTTTTGGGGGAGCAATGATTTTCCAAATCCAATAACCCATAAAAAGATTTTGATGGGAAACATCATCTGCCAAACAGGCCAGATTACAAGCCTCTTTAAGCTCAAATTCTCCATTAGGAGATGAGCACCAAGAGAGTCGGTCCACACCAGCAGTAGAAAAAGGAATTGGGGTGGCTTTGATTTTCTGAGAAATATTACCTGGGAAAGCAAAGGACAAAGCTTCCAAACTCCACCGATTAGAGCATCCACATTAGTGGATGCAAATTTTTCTTCTATTTTGCACAAAAAAATCTACTTTTTTTATTTTACACACTCATTTTTACAAAACACCCACATCAATTTATCTATTCTACACATTCTTTTATTTAAATAATATTTTTCTCACATTTTATTATTATTATTCACAACTACCCTCCTTGGCCCACCAACTTTAACACCCGTATCTCTTTCTTTTTCTTTTTCACTTTCTATATCTGATCTCTATCTCTTTCTTTTTCTTTTTCATTTTCTTCTTTTTTTTCTTTTCCTTCTCCATCTTCTTCGGCGTCTTCGTCTTTCTTCTTCTCCATTTTTTCTTCTTCTTTCTTTTTCTTTTCCTTCTCCTTCTTTCTTCTTCTACATTTTCTTCTTGTTCTTTTGCAATTTCGGTCTGATTTGTTGTTCTTTCTCTATACCCATCTCTATACCCATTTTTTCTGAACAACTCTCCCTAGCTCCGATCAGGCAAGACCCATCTCGGTCTAATCTCCCTAGCTCCGATCAGGCAAGCACCGATCGTTCCGATTGAGCACCGATCTGTCTCTTTGTTGGTTTGTTTGTGTGTGGGTGTGTTTCTGTGATGATTTGTTTGTGTGGAGATTGAGATCGTTGTGATGATTTGTTTGTCTGTGATGATTTGTTTCTGTGATGATTTGTTTGTGTGGAGAAGATGAAGAGATTGAGATCGTTGTGCACGGAGAAGAGAGAGAAAAAAAGGTGCGAACGGAAACTAATAAAATAATGTATACACATGCTACAGTAATCGTGCATATATGCACGGTTACTGTAGCAATTGTGCATAAATGCACAATTATGCACAAGCTGGTGTGGGTGTTTTTTTGCTCAAATTGTGTAAAATTAACCCCTTTTTCCATTTTGGCACAATTATGCCTAACCTGATGTGGATGCTCTTATAATTAGCCACATCCATGAGGAGAAGACCCTCCTCCCTTCTGTTTAGAGGTCCAGCAATCAAGTTTCTCAACGGCCCCTCATTCAGCCATTTATCATACCAGAATGACAGCGTGCTGTTTCTACTTGCAATCCATTTTGTACCTTTTTGAAATATGTGTTCTCCTTTCTTGAGGCCAGCCCAGGTAGAAGAGCAAGACCTGCGGTTGGAGGAGGGTTGTCTGCCATGTCTAACATACTTTTTTGACAGTACCCGAGCCCACAAAGAGTCTTTTTCCTGATGAAACTGCCAATTTAACTTTGCAAGCAAGGCTAAGTTCTTCTCTTTTGCTGCTTGAAGACCAAGAACCCCATCTTGCTTGGTGATGATGTCGAAAAAATCACCAATGAATTACACGTTGCTTACACCTCCAAAAATCACCTGCACAGCAAAAAGTGAAAACCTGTAGAAAGCACCGGTGTGGTGCCAGCTAAATACCCTTCGAAAGTCAAGTTAGAATCTTTTACAACTCCAGAGTGCTAGAGAGGGTAGATTATGCGTACCTCGATTTGTGAGGGTATTGGGGCTTTTATAGTAGTCGAAGATTGACCTTTCTTCCTTGAAGCGAAAGTATTTTCCTTATAGGAGTCTCCTTTAACAATCCCAAACGTGATGAACAAGACTTTTCCTTATGGAGGAGATCTCCATTTATGCGCATATCTTCTATAATCCTCTTTGCTGTAGAATTCCATTTATACTAGGATTCTGGGATGTCTACGTGGGCCACAAGGATTCCTAGGCTAGGGCTTCTTGAAGATAACTGATTTGGACATGGCATAGGTGTTAGACCCGTCGGTGTGGAGACCGTCCGCATGAGATCCGTCTAGTATACTTGATTTAAGCGGATCCGTCATATAAGCCACAGAGTATAATTTTTCCTCTTCAGTTGCCCCCTTCTCCCCGTGGGTACGTCATGACGAACTCATGGGGTGACGACTACTTAAGGACTCCGTGAATAACACATGACTCTGACAGCCTAGCCTGAAAGCCATCGGTCGTACGACACGCGTCATACCTCCATTGGTTTTTTCCCTGGGATTGAAGCGACACTTCGTCTTTCGTGCACTCCCTCTATATATATCACCCATCTCCTTTCATTTTTACACTTTACGCTAATAATACTTTGTTAGAGCGCCACCGTCACCTTTGTCAGAGACCATTCTGTCCACTTACAGCATTCGTCATCAATTTTATTCTGTCATCTTGCTAACTTGGTAAGTACCCCTTATGCGATTCTTCTCCGTCGAACATACTATTTTTTTTTCTAGATTTTTACCCCGTCACTTTTCTCTAGACCCGTCATAGTCATAGGTTTTGTCATCCCGTGTAGGCAATGTCTAGTGCGTCAAGTAATCAATCCGTTGTCTGTGACGGGGCGGACTACGAGGATGTTCACCCGTCAGGTCACAAAGACCAACACAGTCCGGGAGAAGATAGGAGTCCGTCCGCCTCTTCCCAGTCCTTAACAAATGAGGATATGGAGATGGCCGAGTCAGAGGAAAGTTCTGAGGATAGTGGAGAAGAACCAATACAGCCCGTCATAGAAGGTGGTGGACCTAGAGAGTTCATCATGCTTCCAGAGTGGACGGTGAATACCTTTGTATCTTCCATCAAAGAAAAACACTTTAATACACTTAGAGCAAATTACCAAATTCCTGACGGTGTCCCCATCCGTCTTCCCAACAACTTAGAGAAATGCTATTACGAAGGGGTGGCGAGTCTCGGGGTGTACGAGCAAATGCTGAAAGCAGGGCTCAGGTTTCCGTTAAGCTCCCTTCACCGTCAGCTTCTTAAGTACCTGGGCCTGTCCGTCAACCAAATATCCCCTAATGCCTGAAGGGTCTTCATAGCCATGGAGGTCCTTTATGGTGCCATGACAGACGGTGCCAGGAGGTTGACGGTGCGAGAATTCCTCCATTGCTACCGTCCTGATGAAATAGATAAGTCAAGGGGGATGTATAGCTTTGTAGCTAGGAGTCCATTGTTGAAAGTCATCTATGATACACCAGACTCCAATAGGGATTGGAAGAGTCGCTATTTTTTCTTAGAGGGTGACGAATGGATGTATCATCCAGGGGATACGGATCATATGCCCGTCGACACAACTTGGGGCGTATTGAACCCGTCTGGTATGCGTCTGTCCTAGTGTTGAACTTATAGCCGTTCAGTTGTTTACAGTGTTCTAATTTATTTAACACTTTTTAACCGTCTACCTTCTTTTTTGTAGTCAGACGACGCCCACAGGTAGATCTTGAAGAATTTAGTTTCTTGGAATTTTTTTTTAAGAAAACCACGTCGGAGGAAAGGACTTGGGCGAAGCTGGTCACACCTGATACCATTTTCTAGTATTGTGACGGGCCTGAACCTTCACCTGCTGCAAGAAAATACGACGCTAGAATCCGTCAACGTAAATCTGTCGCCCTTATTTTGTTCTGATGGTTTTTAATTAATTTTAATTAATTAATTAACTTCCTCCGTCGGCTTCTATAGAGATGGACGATGCTAAGAGAAGAGCTTTGATCAAAGCAAATGCTGCAAAGAAAAAGGAACCCGTCGACGCGGACCCAAAAGGGACGGGCTCAAGCACCCAGGCCCAAAAAAGGAAGTATCTACCTAAAGTGGATCGTCCACCTAAAAAACCCAAAGTCCCCCTAGACCCCGTCTTAGGTTTAATGGCTGGAGGAACAAAAACGGTTACCCCCGCCAAGCATGGGGTGGGTAAAGGCTTTATGAAAGGTCCGTCGTCCCAGCAGGAAACTCCCCCACCTCCCCTTTTGCTAGAAGATTCTAAGTATGCTCTGGAGAAGTTGTCGTCCATCATAACCTCTGAGGATTATGAAGATTTGAGTAATCACTTGACAGAGGCGATGGGTGAGACGGGGCTGTTCAGCATTGCACAAGTAATCATCCGTCCATTTTATATCTGTCATTCTTCTTAATTTGAAACTAATCACTACTTTCAATATGTCAGGCCATGATAATGATGAAGGGGCTGATGGGACGGTGCCTGAACTGTGAGACCTCACTAGACCGTTTACGTGACAAAATGAAGGCGACGGATGAGGAGCTGGACGAGCTTAAGGCTTGGAAAGTTATACAATTGCAAAAACTGGCGATGGCGGAGAAAGCAAGGGATGAATTTCATCAAAGGACGGAGGAGCTAAAAAAGGTCCTGGAAGAGAAGGAGAAGGCAATCCTTATGGCGAAGGAGGTTGCGGTACGAGAGTACCGTGATTCGGACGACCTTCTTGCGGAGCTAGGAGTTTCCTATGGTGACGACTTCGATGATGCCGTCCATTAAGTGAAGTCCATATATCTTGAGCTTAATTTGTCCACCGTCAAGATCAATGCTCAGGAGTAGTCACAAGTCCAGCCCGCTCACTCTGAGAACACAGACGAGTTGTTTGGTGAAGAGGCCCTCCTCAACAATGCCCAAGATGTTGAGGTGCATGATGAACAGGCTCGTCACCCAACGGATGTGGAGGACAAGAATGGAACCATAGCCCCATCTGCGCAGCAGTAGTTTTTTTTTTTTTTTTAAGAATATTGGCAAAACAATTTATAAATATCCGTCATAATTTTGGGTGTATGTAGACTCTTCCCCACTAGGGTCTTTATTATTCCTTTATCTTGTACTTATGCTTTATATGAAACCGTCAAGTTTAATGAATCTGTCCTCCTCGCTGAATATTTGTTTGTATTTGCCAAGTTTATGGACTTTAACTTATATCCGTTTAGCTTAGGTTTAGAATCTTCTCCCTTATGGGATGAGTAGTCCATCTTGTGTACTTTAACTTATATCCGTCCACTTTTGGACTTTGAATTATTACCCTCTTGGGATGATCCGTCTATCATGTGGACTGAGATTGATCCGTCCACTTTTGGACTTGTAATTTTTCATCCTCAGGTTGATCTGTCCACTTTATGGACTTAGATTGATCCGTCCCTATTGGAACTTAGAATCTTCATCCTCTTAGGATGATCTGTCCATCTCTTGGACTCAGGTTGATCCGTCCACTTTGGGACCTAGGATTTTCATCCTCTTAGGATGATCTGTCCACTTTGTGGACTTAGATTGATTTGTCCCCTTTGGGACTTAGTATTTTCATCCTCTTGGGATGATCCGTCCATCTTGTGGACTTAGGTTGATCCGTCCACTTTGGGATTTTATGCGACTATATACTTCGTTGTTTTTGGATTGTAAGAGATTAAGTAGAAAAACAACAGTCTTTTCTGAATATTCCTTTTATTGATTGAAAAAGAAAATCATGTGTTTGTAGAAAAGTGCCTGCCCCCTTGGGCTTAAAAAGGCGCTTGTAGAAAGAATTGTTCGAGATAAAAAACTAGTAATAGTAAAACTAAAACAACTGGGGAATCACAGAGCGTTGATGCCCTTCATATCATCTCTACTGGTAGTATTTTCGTAGGTGCTCTGTATTCCATGGGTGCTGCAGCTTGATTCCGTCCATAGTTTCAAGGTGGTAGGTCTCCTTTCTCTGCCATGATGCGATCCTGTAGGGTCCTTCCCAGTTAGGGCCGAGCTTTCCTTGTGAAGGATCTCTAGCAGTGCCCATTACCTTTCGTAGAACAAGATCTCCGATCTGGAGGTCCCTATGCCTGACGTTGGTGTTGTAGTGTTTTGCCATGAGATTTTGGTACCGCGCCAACCTCTACTCTGCTATTTCCCTGACCTCGTCCACTAGGTCTAGCTGAAGGTGTAAAGCTTCTTTGTTTTTGTCCTCGTCGTAGCTCTCCACTCGATAGCTTGCGAGCCCAATTTCTGCTGGGATGACGGCGTCACTTCCGTAAGCTAATCAGAATGGCGTTTCTCCGGTGGGTGTTCTTGCTATAGTATGATATGCCCATAGGACGCTTGGTAGTTTGTCAGGCCAGATGCCCTTTGCTCCCTCGAGCCGGGTCTTGATAATCTTAAGCAAGGACCGGTTTATGACCTCGACTTGCCCATTGGCTTGTGGATGTGCTGGCGACGAGTAGTGATTCTTAATGCCTAGCTCCGAACAGAAGTCCCTGAATGCGCTATTGTCGAATTGGTTTCCGTTGTTAGAGACGAGTACTCGGGGTATCCCATACTTGCAGCTGATATTCCTCCATACAAAACTGCGAATGTTCTTCTCCGTGATAGTAGCCAAGGCTTCTGCTTCCACCCACTTGGTGAAGTAGTCTATCCCAACTAATAGAAATTTTAACTGTCTTACCACTGTCGGGAAAGGGCCCATGATGTCCAGTCCCTACTGGGCGAACGGCTAAGGGGCTGTCATTGTGGTCAGCTCCTCGGATGGTTGCCTTATGAGATTACTGAACCTTTGGCACTTGTCGCAGGTCTTGACATAAGCCTGTGCATCCTTCAACATTGTGGGCCAATAGTACCCTGCCCGAATTAGCTTATGCGCCAAGGATCGGGCGCCCGAGTGGTTTCCACAGATACCTTCGTGAACTTCTCTCATCACGTAGTCTGCTTCATCGTTGGTTAAACACCTCAGGTACGGACGAGAGAATCCCCTCTTGTATAAGACATCTCTGATCAGCACAAATCGTGAGGCTCGGATCTTCAATTTCCTAGCTGCGTCTTTGCCGTCTGGAAGGGTGTCGGATCTCAGGTATGCTATTCGCAGTGTGGTCCAATTGTTTTTAGAATTTACTTCCTGCACATTTGTTTCATTATCAATAAGCGGGGAGAGTTGGACAAACGATAATACCTGTTCAGGGACATGCATTAACTCTGCAGAGGCTGCCTTTGCTAGACAATCGGCACATTCATTCTCCTCCCTTGGGATTTGAATGAATTGGACTTCAAGGCAGCCGATCTGATTCTTCACTTCTTCCAGGTACTTCTTCATTCTTTCATTTTTGCACTCGTAGATGCCGTTAATTTGACTCGTTATCATCTGGGAATCGCAATGTACGACCATGTTCTCAGCACCTGCTGCCTTTACAAGGTCTAATCCTGCCACTAAGGCTTCATATTCGGCCTTGTTGTTGGTCGTGGGGAAGTTCAGTCAGATCATGCATTCGATTTTGACTCCGTCCGGAGTTTGGATTACCACTTCAACACCTCCGGCTTGTCTATTTGAAGATCCGTTCGTGTAGATGCTTCATTGTTCGAGGACTTTTGCCCCCGTGCCTTCCAATTGAGTATATTCAGCAATGAAGTCTGCTACAACTTCCCTTTTATTGCGGTTTGTGGGCGGTATTGTATATCAAATTCGCTTAGCTCTATTGCCCATAGAGCCATTCTTCCAGTAGCTTCAGGGCTGCTCATGGCTCTTTTTAGTGGCTGATCGGTCAGAACTATGATGGTATGGGCTTGGAAGTATGGCTTGAGCTTTCGGGCTGCAGTTACCAGCGCGTAGGCTAACTTCTCTATCTGGGGGTATCTTTGTTCTTCTCCTCAGAACGCCTTACTTATAAAATAGACGGGTCGTTGAGATCCGTCTTCCTATCTTACTAAGGCCGCGCTAACTGCTGCTTTCGAAACTGCTAAGTAGAGGTAGAGTTCTTCTCCTAGTTTGGACGGGCTGAGTAGTGGTGGAGATGAGAGATATTTCTTCAAGTCTTCAAACGCCTTCTGGCACTCGTCTGTCCATTCGAACGAATTTTTCAGAGTGCGGAAGAATGGTAGACATTTTTTCGTCGCTTTAGAGACGAACCTGTTTAAGGCCGCAATCTTGCCGTTCAAGCTTTGCACCTCTTTCACTGTCTTCGGTGGCTCTAACTCCATTATGGCCAGTACCTTCTCTGGGTTGACCTTTATGCCTCTTTGGGATATCATGAAGCCCAGAAATTTTCCTGCCTTTACCCCGAATACGCACTTGCTCAAATTCAACTTCATGTTATACGACTGCAGGGTGTCGAACGTCTCTTAGAGGTCGTCTAGGTGGTCATTTTCGCGCAAGCTCTTTACTAACATATCATCAACATAGACTTGCACGTTCCTCCCAATCTGGTGTACAAACATTTTATTCATTAGCCTCTAGTAGGTTGCTCCTGCGTTCTTGAGCCCAAACGGCATTACCTTGTAACAAAAGATCCCTTGGCTGGTGACGAAGGAAGTTTTCTCTTGATCAGCATCCTTCATCTTGATTTGGTTATAGCCCGAAAAAGTATCCATAAAGCTCAGGAGCTCGTGTCTCGCCGTCGAGTCTACTAAAGTGTCTATCCGGAGGAGTGGGTAGCTGTCTTTTAGGCACGCCTTGTTGAGGTCCGTGAAATCGACACACATTCGCCACTTCCCATTAGCCTTCTTGACCATGACTACATTCGCCAACCAGTCAGGGTAATATACTTCTCAAATAAAGTCTGCTTCTAGCAGCTTCCTTACCTCTTCTGCTATCGCTCTGTCCCTCTCTTGTGCGAATACACGCTTTTTCTGTCGGATGGGTGTGGATACGGGGTTCACATTCAGACTATGAACAATGACCGAGGGATCAATTCCTGGCATGTCCTCGTGGCTCCATGCGAACATGTCTTGATTCATCCTTAGGAAAGATGTGAGGGCTTGACGTATCGGCTGGCTGGCCGATGTCCCCATCCTAGTTGTCCGTTCGGGCCTTGATTCATTGAGGGTTACCTCTTCCAATTCTTCGACCAGCTCCGCCGTTGCCCGTTGCTCTTCTATACACATGGTCTGCTGGTGATCTTCCATTTCTAGCATGGCAATATAGCATTCACGTGTGGCCACTTGATCTCCACGCAGCTCGCCGGTCCCATATTCTGTAGGAAACTTGACCATTAGGTGGTATGTGGATGTTGTAGCTTTCAACGAATTAAGGGTGGGCCATCCGAGGATTGCATTGTAAGCAGACGAACAGTCGACCACAAGAAATGTCACATCCTTCGTGATTTGCTGAGGATAGTCGCCTACCGTTACTGAAAGCGTGACCGCGCCTAATGGGAATACTTTTATTCCTCCAAAGCCTACTAACGGGGAGTTCGTTGGTATTAGTCTCTCTCTCTGTATTCTCATTTGCTGGAATGCTGGGTAGTACAGGATATTTGCCAAGCTGCCATTGTCGATCAACACCCGGCGCACATTGTAGCCCCCCACATGTATGCTGACAACGAGTGCATCGTCATGCGGATGATAAAGACGTCGCGCATCGTCATCCGAGAATCCAATGCTGGGGCTTTCCCTTCGGGCCATCTTTTGTGAGGAGCCCGTCAGCTAGACGTTGTGGACTGTCCTAAGGTAGTTTTTTCGTGCCTTTTTGGACGAGCCAGTAGTCGCGATTCCCCCTACGATCATCCGTATGTCTCCAATGGGGGGTCTTTAGCGCTCATTATCCCGTCAGGGGGCGTGCTCTTCGGGATTTGGATCCGTCCTCTCCTTGTTGACGAACTTCTGCAACTTTCCTTGTCTGATGAGAGCCTGAATCTGTTGCTTTAAGTCGTAGCAATCGGCCGTGTTGTGACCGTGGTCACGGTGGAAACGGCAGTACCTGTCTCTGGATCGCTTACTTGGATCACTCTTGAGCTGTCCTGGAAATGTTAGAGCCCCCTCGTCCTTGATCTGCATCAGGACTTGGTCTATTGGGGCATTCAACGTGGTGAAGCTTGTAAACCTTCTTCTTGGGGGCCTAGGGCGCCTTTCGTCCCTTCTGTCTCCTGTTCTGGGTCTCTTCCGTTCTTGGTCCTGCCGTGTGTCTTCCTGTCGCTCTCTCTTTTTGGGCTTTTTGTCCCGGGCCAGCAGTGCGTCTTCTGCATTCATGTACTTGGTGGCCCTGTAGAGCACTTCCGACATGGTTTTTGGGTCGTTTTTGTATAGAGAGAACAAAAATTTACCTTTTCGCAACCCATTCGTGAAGGCTGCTTCCAATATCTTATCGTCGGCTTTATCGATCGAAAGCGCTTCCTTATTGAAGCGGGTTATGTTGGATCTCAGCGTCTTGTTCTCTCGCTGTCTGATGCTCATCAGGTACGCCGTGGACTTCTTGTACCTATGTCCCTCGATAAAGTGTGAAGTGAACTGGGTGCTTAGCTCCTTGAAAGTGCTGATGGAATTCGGTGTCAACCAGCTGAACCAAATCCTCGTGGCTCCCTTCAGTGTGGTGGGTAACGCCCTGCACATTATCTCATCTGCGACCCCTTGAAGGTGCATCAAGGTTTTGAACGTCTCCAGGTGGTCTAGAGGGTCTTTCACTCCGTCATAACTGTCGATCTGTGGCATTCGAAACTTATGTGGTAGGGGGAAGGAGTTGACGGCCGCAGTGAACGGCGAGTCTATTCGATTGACCAAATCATCAAGGTCGCTGGATACTCACCCCTTCAGGGAGTTCATCATGACCTCCATTTGTTCCTTCATCGCCTGCATCTCCGTAATAATAGGAGGTGGAGCCACATCAATGGGGGATGGGAGGCTGATATTTTGCCGTTCTGGCCTGCTTGGGGCGTTACTACCTTCAGGCCCCTCTTGATCTCCTCGCACGACACTGGTACCTTCTTGTTCCCTTTGATTGTTTGGTGCCGCATTTTTTTGGTGCAGCTGTTCTTCTAGGTCGCAATTTTGCTTGGTGAGGCGCTCCACAGCTGCGGCGAGGGTTTGTACTTGTCTCTTGAAGGGAGTCATGGGTGGTTCCTCCTCTTGGATGTTATTGGTGGTTGCCATTGAGCAGGTTAGCACCATGTGACTCTTTTGTCCGGGAAGAGATAATGCAGCTTTCGAATCATGAAAGAAACGCTACTTCCCCACAGACGGCGCCAACTGATGATGCCGAAAAAATCACCAATGAATCACATGTTGCTCACACGCTCCAAAAATCACATGCACAGCAAAAAGTGAAAACCTGTAGAGAGCACCGGTGTGGTGCCGGCCAAATACCCTCCGAAGGTCAAGTTAGAATCTTTTACAACTCCAGAGTGCTAGAGAGGGTAGATTATGCGTACCTCGATTTGTGAGGGTATTGGGGCTTTTATAGTGGTCGAAGATTGACCTCTCTTCCTTGAAGCGAAAGTCTTTTCCTTATAGGAGTCTCCTTTAACAATCCCAAACGTGATGAACAAGACTTTTCCTTATGGAGGAGATCTCCATTAATGCGCATATCTTCTAGAATCCTCTTTGCTGTAGAATTCCATTTATACTAGGATTCTGGGATGTCCAAGCGTGGGCCGCAAGGATCCCTAGGCTAGGGCTTCTTGAAGATAACTAATTTGGACATGGCATAGGTGTTAGACCCGTCGGTGTGAAGACTGTCCGCATGGAATTCGTCCAGTATACTTGATTTAAGCGGATCCGTCATATAAGCCACAGAGTATAATTTTTCTTCTTCACTTGGGTTTGATGATTTTTTTCCAACTTATGAGGTAGAGCTTTTTCTTGTTATCAACAGAACCCCAAAGAAAGTTTCTGCACAACTTGTCCACACAACGAGTCACTTTGGCCGGTAAGGCAACACACTACATAGAGTAATTAGGAATGGTGAAAATGGTAGCTTGAGTAAGGACAAGTCTGCCAGCGAAGGATAGCAAATTGGTTTTCCAACCCGCTAGGCGAGTTTGCATTCGCTTAATAATGGTTCCAAATTCTTGGGGCCTCGAAGAGTGTTTGATTGGAAAGCCAAGGTATTTTCCCAATGAAGGGTTAGACCGAAACTCCAAAATATTGCAAAGATCTTCTCTAGTCCCTGGCGGGATATTCGGAGAGAAGAAAACTCGGGATTTTTCGGCACTCACCTTTTGACTGGATAAGCAGCAAAAGGTATAAAGAACATCCCGTACAGCCCTAAAATTTTCCTGATTTGCCTTGGCAAATAAAATGAGGTCATCCGCAAAGAATAAATGGGAGAAGGCAATACCACCTCTCGAAGCCCTAACTGGATCCCAAAGCTTTTCTTCACATTTTTCCACAATGAGAGCACTCAACACTTCCATACATAGAATGAATAGATAAGGGGAGAGAGGGTCCCCTTGTCTTATGCCTCTTGAAGGTTGAAAAGGATCGAGGTCACCACCATTAAAAAGAATAGAAATGTTTGTAGACGAGGCACAGCTCATAATAAGAGTTATAAGGTGCCGTGGGAACTTATAGAGCAATAGAGTATCCCTAATGAAGCTCCATTCCAGCCGGTCATACGCTTTTTCAAGATCAATTTTTATTGCCATGACCCCAGAGTTACCCTTCTTTTTGGACATGGAGTGGATTAATTCTTGCACGATGATCGCATTATCTATTCCTTTATGACCCGGAACAAAAGCAGCTTGGAAAGGGGAGACAAGGCTTGGCAGAAGAGGTCGAATGCAAGCAACAATAATTTTTGTCACTATCTTATAGACCGAATTGCAGAGGCTAATTGGCCGATAATTATTGAGAGATTCCGAGTTTTTGCACTTGGGAATGAGGGTAATCAGAGTATTATTAAGATAATCCAGAATTTTCCTTGTGCGAAAAATATTTTTAACTTCCTTCTTAACTAAGTTGCCTACAACAAGCCAAAAGCGTTGAAAGAACCCTGCATGGAGTCCATCCGGCCCAGGAGCTTTATACGGCTTAAGGGATTTAAGAGCATCAAATATTTCTCTGTCATTGACCGGCATATCAAGCTGAGTACTATCCTCTTTAGTAAGTCGGCATCGCCAAAAAGGAGGTTGCCACACATTGAGCAGAACACTGCATTGAGAAGAAGAAAACAGCTCAAGAAACCTCTGCCTAATAAAAGTAGCAATTTCCTGATCCCCGTTCAGACAATTTCCCATGCGGTCCTTCATACTAGTAATGTGATTCCTTCTTCTTCTAATAAGGGCTGAGGTGTGAAAAAACGCGGTATTTCTATCTCCCTCGACGACCTAGGAAATACGGCTTTTCATACTCCAAAACTCAGCTTCCAAATTAGACACTGTTTCCAGCTCTGCTAAAAGAGACTTCTCAAGATTAATGAGAAAAGAGTTCGGGTTATTTGCAAGAGCAGTTTGGGTTCCCTTCAGCCTAGCACAAATCCTTTTTTTCCTGTGAAAGATGTTTCCAAAATGGTTCCTGTTCCATATCCTAGCTTTATTTGTAAAAGAAGATATAGCGTTGGATAAAGCAGAAGTGCTTGACCAAGCATCTCTAACAACTTCAGGGAAGGTGGGGTGCGATAACCACATCGATTGGAACCTAAAAGGTCGCGTAGAAATAATCCCATTCTCAGGCTTCAAAGAAAATACAATGGGATTGTGATCAGAGTGGGACCTTTCCAGATGTTTCACACGAACTTCTGGGTAAAGAAAATTCCAAACGGCATTGGCGAATACCCTATCAATTCTCTCCTGGACAAGCTGATTTAGAGGGCGACGATTCGACCAAGTAAACCTGGGGCCTGAGAAGCCCAAATCAATCATGCCACAGTTGTTCAAACACTCTTGAAAATTCAGAGCCCTGTTAACATTCACTGGTTGCCCACCATATTTATCATCCCCGAGGAGAACTTCATTAAAGTCTCCTGCTATAACCCATGGAAGGGAATGTAGCCTGGCTATAGTGGATAAATTATCCCAAAGAAGTCTTCTCTCTGCATATCTGGGGCTGGCATAAATTGCAGACAAGAGCCAGGAGCCATTAGAGGACAAATCCTTCACCATTGAATGGATTTCTTGCTCTGTAGAAGATAATTCAATTACTTCAACCTGGTTAGAATCCCAAAGGACCCATAAACCACCCGTGAAACCAATATTGTTTGCATGGATAGCTCCATCAAATTGAAGTCTATCTGTAATTTCCTTAGCTCGAATACCACTAGACTTTGTTTCAGAGATAATCATAATGGCAGGGGAATGAGCACAGACCATATCATTTACAATGTTATGAAAAGAGGGGTTTAGAGCACCCCGACAATTCCAAATTAAAACATTCATTTTAAATAAATAAAAGGAAACGGAAAGGGGAACTCACGCAGAGGCAGATGGCTCGCCTACCTCCTCACATTGCATCCCCACTGCATTCCCATCATCAAACTCTGGTGGGCCATCACTCAAGACGAGCTCTTGACTCACAGTCTGACTAGTCGGGTTAGAAACAAAGCTAGACTTTTCCTCACCCCCTTTTTTGTTGGACCGAAGATTGGGATCAATACCCTTCAGAGTAGCGTTGGTAACATTGTGGCAAGCTGAAAGGATTCGGTCCTCCATGATTTTCTCCGTAACGGGATCTTGTTGGTTCTGAACCGATGAGTGGCTTGCGTCATCACCTGAGAGACTAAGAGTTTTTGAATTTTCCTCACCCTCGGAAGGTGGAGGTTGGGGTGGAGAAGCTGACATCTCCAAATTGGCCCCCACGAAGTTTCCAGAGTTGAAGATTCGAAGTCTACCCGATGTAGCCTTTAGGAGTGGCGGAGCTGGTTACTTTGGCAGCGAGGAGCTATCACTTTCATTTGGTTGCCTCTCATTGGGATTCCGTGGTTTACCTCCTTTATGACCAGAGGGATCACGAGCTTGCTGCCTACTTTTTGATCCTCGTGCTTGATGTTTGACAGCCGGGGAGCTAGTGCGATCTGTAGCAGGTGCACTACCGTGAGAGAACCCAAAGGAAAAACTTTTCCCATCCTTATCTTCAAAGCCCGAAAAAGCAGGCCTAGGATCAGAAGTATTCGTGTCTTGAGCTATGGGCCGCTCCTTTGAAATAGTGTCAGGCCCAGAAGGGGAAGGGTGGGGCATGTCTTTCTTAGTCCGCCGCAAACTTTGCCTTTTGCGTGAAACAAGTACCCATGGACCATATGAATCCTCTCTAGGGGTATGACTGTCCTTTTGCCTCATATTGTCTTCACCAGCTTGTTTCCCTCTGGTGCCCTAGTCATGTACGGACATCCATCAACCTTATGACCGGCACGGCCACAAGAAAATCACAAGGAGTTAAGCCCCTCATATTGGACTGTCTGATTAATGCCACCAATCTTTAGAAGCTTAATGAGAGGCTTGTCCAGACTGATTTGCACACAAATTCTGGCGAAACGCCCCATAGTTTCAGCAGCTGTGTGTGTGTCGACCCTTAGGACCGGCCCTAAGGCCTTGCCAATGTCCCCGAGAACAGATATGTCATAATATTCGATAGGTAATTCTGGTAAGCGAACCCAAACGGCGACAGTCGAAACATTTGCCGTGGAGGGTCGGAAGTTTGCTTCCTAGTTCCTTATGGATAGATAGTGACCCCCCACAAACCAAGGGCCATCTTTCAACACCCTTCCATAATCACTTTGAAGAGAGAAGCGAATAAGAAAGAAATCTTTACCGAGGTCGACGCAGTCTGACCGGCCACTCGGTTTCCACAGACTCGTAAGCCGAGTTGTGAGAAAATGATACCCCACTGTCTTGCCAAAAACCTTCACTGTGAGAGCATTAGCCCATGGGGCTCGAATTCTGGCTTTCGTCTCGCCTGAGAGATTCACAGCTGCCACTCCAGCTGCAATGTCCGTAGTTTCATCATCAGACTCAACTTCCGTCTCCATATCGTTGCCAAAGTGAAAAGCTTGTTCATAGGCACCTGGTACTTCACCAATAAGCCTTTCCTTGTACGAGGTTCTCTCCCCATCTGTTGTAGGAGAGCCACGGTCAGACGAGAGACCCCTACAAATGGGTGTTCAATTGTTGTAATAATTGTTTTGTGAATAAAATGGTCTCATTTTGAAAAGTAGAACATGATTGTCAAGCCCATTGAGATCTCTGGTTAATTAAGCTACCAGTTTTTAACTTTTAAGATATCAAATGCCTTAAATAAACAAGAAATCAGTGTATGACTTTTTGTCTGCGCCTGTGTAAAAGAAGTGCGGATTGCATCTAAAAATATTGAAATAGGTGTTCAATTGTAATAATGGTTTTGTGAATAAAATGGTCTTAAAACTTTTAAGCTATCAAATACGCTTTAAATAAACAAGGAATCAATGTGTGAGTAATTTTTTTTTTTTGTCTGTGTCTGTGAAAAGAAGGGTGAATTGCATCTAAAAACATTGAAATGGCTGTTCAATTGTGATAATTGTTTTGTGAATAGAAATGATCTTAAAATTCTGTCAAAATTCCTTAAATAAACAAGGAATCAATGTGTGAGTTTTTGTTTGTGTCTGTGTAAAAGAAGTGTGAATTGCATCTAAAAATATTGAAATAGGTGTTCAATTGTAATAACTGTTTTGTGAATAAAATGGTCTTATATATTCTGAAAAAGTAAAACTTGATTTCAAGTACTGTTGTTCCTAAAAGGAATTGCGTTCGCCGTGAGTCAAACCCGGGTCTATTGCTTGGAAGGCAATTATCCTAACCGTTGGACTACAAACGCTCTGTCGGAGGCAGGGGCGGAGGGAGGGGGGGGCGAGGGGGGGCACCTGCCCCCCCTGAACAAATGTTTTGACCCCCCCCCCCCCCCCCACACACACACACACACACAAAAGACCAAAAAAAAAAAAAAATCTCAATTATGTGAATTCAAGTTACCTTTCCAACTTTTCTAGTACTAGTAGACTTCTACTCCTAGTACAATTCTATATATAAAATTAATGGATCCAACTTAGTAAACTTGATGGACTAGACAAAGCCACCCGTAGAATTTTTTTATGTGTCAAGTTTCTTTCTTGGATAGCCAACTTGAGACATACATCCATGACATGCAGTCCACTGAAGAGTTTTCAGCAGTTAAAAGAATTGGATAGCTTGCTAAAAAGATGGTAGAAATGAAAAAGAATGTTTCATATCCATTGATTTACTCATTAGTGACTTTGGTATTGATCTTACCAGTTGCAATAGCTACTGTTGAAAGAGCTTTTTCAGTAATGAACATAATTAAAAATCAATTACGCAATCGAATAGGAGATCAGTGATGAATGATTGCTTAGTCACATATATTGAGAAAGATATATTCAAGACTATTGAGTGTAAAGAAATCATGCAGCGGTTTCAAAATATAAAAAATCGTCAAGGGCAATTGAGTAAAATAAGCTAGATGTGAAAAAATAAATTAAAGTTTATATTTTATGTTAGATTCTGTATAACAATTACGTTATCATATAGTTGTTTACTTATTTTGTTATTAATATCGATTAATTTTTTTAGATTAATTTTTTACTTCCAATCTTGCCCCCCCTAACCTAAATTCCTGGCTCCGCCACTAGTCGGAGGGCTTTGAAGAAATTTATTTTATCTTTGGTCTTTTGGCTAGAGCCTAAATATTTTTAAATATTGTTCACCTGGACAATTATTAGAAATAGCTCTTCTCTGTCTTTTCTGCAATTTTGCTAGCTATCAGGGAGGCTCTCAGTAAATTGAAATCTCTAAGAGTTGATGGGATCATTATCTTAACGACTAGTCTCATTGGCAGCAACCAAATCTAGGTCCAGCTGGGATAGAGAACTGAATTTGAAAAAATAAAAAAATTCCCCATTTAAATAGTAATCAAAGTCTATCGATTTGGCAAAAAAGAAGACACGTTAATGCGTTTTTTATGAGCATTATTATTAGTAATGATAAAAAATTATATTACTATTTTTAGCACTATCCATGGACGGAGCCATGGTTGGACTTGGGGGCCAATCCCCCCCACCCCCCATTAAAAAAATATATATATATTATTGTATATATGGGTACTAATTTTAACAATTTTGTTTTAAAAAATTACACTTTTGCTCCTTTAAAAATATCATTGATTCTTTTAAGAGTATTGTTATAGTCACAAATTTTTCTATAACATTTTTACAAACGGTTAAGATAGCAAATTCTTATTGGTTTGCATTTGGGCTTACCACTTACATTATCAGCAATTTGTAAAAAAGTTTGTAGTTCAAACATTTTCCACATTTTAAAGACCATTAAAAAATATTTATAAGTCTAAAATCTAAAAAAGAAACATACAAGCCCAAAAAAATTAGTACAACAACAAAAATTATCAATAGTAAAACTAAAAAAAAAAAAAAAAAAAAAAATTAAGCCTAGTCAACCAATTTTACTTAAAACAAACAATCTAACCCTTTAAAAAAAAATTTAACAACTAGCAGCTAATTGACTAAGTAGCAACAAAATCGAGAGCAGAAATCATTGCACACAACTAACAGCAAAGCTGCCCTCCTAACTCTAAGTTCTGGCTCCATCCCTGGCACTATCAACTACAAAATTGAGGTTGCATCGGTACAGTTAAAGTAAAAAAATTTCGCTTCTCAGCTACAGTAAATTGCCAAAAATGGCTGTGCAAGCTCAAAGGTAAATAAAAAAATTAATGTTATGTTCACGCTAGTAAGAGCATTTGCAGCAGTGGAGCTAAATAGCTATATTGCTATTTTAGCTCCACCAAAACACCAAAAAGAGCATGCAGCAGTGGAGCAATACTTATAATTTTTAGCTCAATTGCTACAATGCACATCTATCTATAGATGTGCACCGTAGCTGAGAGCTAAACAAAAAAAAAAACAATTTTTTACTCCTCAGCTGGATTAAAATATTATTTTTTCTTTCTTTTAATCTGCTCCGAATTGCAAATGAGTTCGGCTTCCCTTCTTTCTTCCTCCACTTTCCTTATCTTCTCTCTTCTTCCTCCACCGCCAGCCCGATCTCATAGCCCAGCCGCCAGCCCAGCTTCGACCCATCACCGGCGCCGACCCATCTCACTGATCTCCCCACCCATTCCGCCAACAAACCCATCTCGCCAATCAGATCCACTTCTCTTCCGCCGATCAGACCCATCCGACCTAAGCCCCACGCCACCGATCCACGCCTCCGACCCACGCCTCCGCCCAGTCCTCCATCTCAACGCTCACCCAACGCCGACAAGCCTGGGTTTCTTTGGATTTCGTGGGTTTTATTCGTCGATCCAAGCTCTAGGTTTCATCATTGAAGCCGTTGCTGCCTTCCTCCGCCCATTGCTTTGGTTTTCCGTAGATCCAAGCTTTGGGTTTTTTTTTTTTTTGGCATTGCCTGAATTTGATTGCCGTGGTGTGGGTGTTGCCTGGTGGGTTGGGTGGGTGTGGGCTTGGTTGATTTTTTTTTCTTTGTTGTGGGCTGTGGTGGTGGTGGTGGTGGTGGTGGTGGTGGTTGTGATTGATGTTTATTGTAGAGTATATATTATTTTTTTGTTGTGGAAATATTATTTTATTGTAGTATTTATATTATTTTATTAGGTTAAAAGTTAAAATAGATCTACTGCTGTAGCATGTGTGTAGGTAAATAGATAAAGTGACTTTCTGTGTAGCTAAATAACTAAAATTTTAGATTCACTGCTGTGAATGCTCTAAAAATGTTTTAATATTTTCTTTTCTTTTCTCTTTTCTTCGTTCTCCGCCCCTCTGTGTCTCTTAGGCTTCCTCTGCTATCTCATTTTTCCTCCTCTCTTCTTCTCAAAATTTTTTCTTTTTCTTTTTCTTCTCAAATTTTTTCTCTCTTTCTTCTCAAAATTTTCTATGATGTATGAAGGTCTCTTCTTTTTCCATGTGGTTGTGGGTGTGGTGGGTCACGCCATGGGTGTGGATGTGGTGGGTCATGCCGTGGCTGTGGGTGATCAAGTTCGTGGGTGGGTCATGCCGTGGGGTTTGTGTGTTTTTTGGTTGATTTGGGATTGTTGGATTTGTGTTATGGGTTTGGGTTTGGGTCATGGTATGCGGTTGCTGGGTTTGTGTTTGTGTTTGTGGTGGTGCCGCCATGAGTGCTTGAATATAGCGAAGAATAGATAAAAAAAATAATATATAAATAAATTGTTTATTGTAGTGGATATATTATTTTATTGTGTTATTTATATTATTTTATTATATTGAAAGTTAAAATAAAACCATTAATGTTGAATTTTTTGTAAAGTGGGAAGATAAAATAGATAAAGTAACTTTTTGTGGTGTTAAATAACTAAATTTATGTCTCTACCGTTGTAGATGCTCTAAAGTTGATAATTAAACTTTTGAATCATATTTTGCAATTTTTTTTTCTTAATGACTTTATTCATGGATGTAAGGAAGTTTGAATCCCAACTCCATGACCCAAAATTTTGAGCTTGCAGTAGTGCATACTGGAAGAAGCTTTTTTATTTATTTATTTATCTTCTATTGTTGTTTGGTGTGCTAAAATAACAGTTTCGGTGTTTTAACACACTCAATGCTAATGCTATTATAAATTCTTGTACCGCTAAAGGTTTGTTAGTCTCAATTGATAGTGTACTACACAAGGAAGTCAATTCCATACCGTACCATTCGGTACGGCCGATATATACCGTACTGACTAGTGCACCGGTACAAATACCTCCCTTGTTTCGTATCGAAAAAAATACCGGCCATACTGGCCTCGTATCGGCCGTACTGGCGAAATCCGACTATTTCGGCCGGTTAGTGGATACCGGACCGGTACCTTTTCTCACGCCACACTAAACTTCTGTCTCTCTTTGCCTCCTTTTTATCACACCGGTGATGACGAATTACCGTGGTGGTGAGGAGAGGCGTCGGTGATTCATGCATTGGAAATCGGTTTGAAGTGAAGAAAAAAATAGACTGGACTAATGCTAAAACAGTTAGACTGGTGTGAATCTCAAGTGATTCATGCACTGGAAATCGGTTTGAAGTGAAGAAAAAAATAGACTGGACTGATGCTAAAAGAGTTAGACACCATGTCCATGTGAGAGAGAGAGAGAGAGAGAGAGAGAGAAATAGATCTGTAACTAATGGGGAAGAAATGAAATAAAAAGTGAAGAGTGATGACAAAATTAATTTGAAAGAGGAAGAGGTAATGTGTGGTTGTAAAGAGATAGCGTGTGAAGTGTGTTGGAAGTTGAAAATAAGAATGAAAGGTTGGCAGGCAACTAGCTTCAGGCGTGCCTGCCAACCTATGGATGTAGTTCTTTTTGGAAGATGTGGAGCATTAGACTATGGATAATGGATGTAGTTCTTTTTGGTAATAGCAAAGTTGATATTTAATGTAAAAAAAAAAAAAAAAAGGCTTCAGGTGTGCAACAGTAGGAAAAAATAAATGAAAGAATAAAATAAACGTGGGACAAGGAAAGAGAAAACTAGAATAAGAAAAGTGCTAGACTTTTTTCTCTCTTTTATACACGTACTCAATATCTGGAATGGTAATGTGGCTCTAAATGTTAGCTTGGTAGACATGATTCTTGTTGTATGGACAATATCATTCTTTTTTCTTTCTTTTTTATTTATTTAAATTGTATGTGTATAATATATATATATATATATATATATATATAATATAATATAATATAATATAAAATAGCTGTAAACCCAAAACGGTATACCGGTATTGACCGGTATCCGAAATATATCGTACCGGTCAATAGATAAAGTTAAAATAAAACCATTAATGTTGAATTTTTTGTAAAGTGGGAAGATAAAATAGATAAAGTAACTTTTTGTGGTGTTAAATAACTAAATTTATGGCTCTACCGTTGTGGATGCTCTAAAGTTGATAATTAAACTTTTGAATCATATTTTGCAATTTTTTTTTTCTTAATGACTTTATTCATGGATGTAAGGAAGTTTGAATCCCAACTCCATGACCCAAAATTTTGAGCTTGCAGTAGTGCATATTGGATGAAGCTTTTTTATTTATTTATTTATCTTTTATTGTTGTTTGATGTGCTAAAATAACAGTTTCGGTGTTTTAACACACTCAGTGCTAATGCTATTATAAATTCTTGTATCGCTAAAGGTTTGTTAGTATGTGTTTGGATAACACTGAATGTTGCGTTTGCGTTTTTCTATTTCACGTTTCGGATTTTTTTTTTCAATGCATGAACAGTAAAATCACAGTGCAGGAGACAATTATCACTGTTCACACACTGTAGTGCACTGTTCACACAATGTAGCAGCATTGTTCATGCATTAAAAAATATTAAAAATGGGTCCCACGGTACTATTTACACATTTAAAAATTATTTTGCTACAGTGTTTTCAGTTTTCAGCAACAATAAGTTGTATCCAAACGGACCCTTAGTCTCAATTGATAGTTTACTACAGGAGGACTAAAGCCTACAGCCTGATGCCACTTAAATGTCTTTTCTTGGTAGTGGCATTTGTACTGTTATTCATTGCTCGACGACAAAGAAATGTTACATTCCATAAAAGGAGGACCTTTTTTTACAGAATCTTAGGAGAAGAATAAAGTTATGCTTAGTCCAAAACATAAAAGCAAAGAAAAGCATATGCTGGATATTTTTTAGGTACTAAGTACAAAGAAAAAGCCTTTCTTGTGCACTAAGGAAATTAAAGCGAAAGAAAAACCTCATGCTCATTTTTTGTAATAAATATGGCAAATTTCAGCACAAATATTTGTTGTGGTCTGCCGATATAGTCTAAGCTCTCTGCTAACAAACCCATATAACTAGAGACAGACCAAGATGGAGACATTAAGCTTGAAACTTCTTATAGACAACAACTCTAGTAAGGTAGTGTTTGCAGAGGCCGGAAAGGAATTTGTGGACTTCCTCTTTGGATACCTACAAATACCTCTTGGTTCCATAATGGGACTTATTTCGAAACATGACCTGGTTAGGTTAGGGTCTTTGAGTAGAGTCTATGAGAGTATTGAAAACCTTGACCCTAGCTTTCTTCAATCAAAGGCAAGCAAGGACTCTCTCTTGAGGCCTAAACCAACCTTCTCATCAAACACTCATACCCCTCTATTGTTGCTGAACTTTGTACCACCAACACCAAGCACACCAACCAAAGCACCAAGTCCTGCATTTGGGGGGTCATCTTTGTTTGAAGCCGCACCAGCAAGTCCTTCATTTGTTTTTGCTCCTAGTACTGAGGAGAAGGAGACAGGGTATGTTAGAGATGTGGTGACATATATGGTGATGGATGATCTGACGGTGAAACCAATGTCAACCATTTCTAGCGTTACCCTTCTCACTAATTTATATGTCAAAGATGTCAGATCCCTGAGGGAGAAGATGGTTAATTTTGACAAAAAGAAGGTTATATTCATAGATTTTCTGTTTTCTTACTCAAAATGGTATTTGTTAAATATTAGTTGTTTGAATTTGGGTTTCTACCGTTATTTGATTTAATTGATTTGAGTTGTGTATTGTCTTTAGGGTTTGGAGCTGATAGCGGCTTCATTCAACTCTACCACAGTCCTTACAGATATTTTCATTGGGAGCAAGGTACATTGAGGACTTTTTTTCCCCTTTCTGGATAAATGAGTAAAATTTTATTGAAAAGAAGCATACAACCCAATAATTTTTTTAGAAAAATCATAACAAGCAACTAAATAACAAGTTGCAGAGACAAACTACAACCTCATGAACAAGTAGCAACTATACAACCACTATAATCCAAAGTAATCCACACAAGGTAGAAAAGTATAGAAACACTTGCCACTTAGAGGGGGAAAAGGGAGTAGAAAGGCGGGAAGGAGAAAAAAAAAAGTTTTCAAGTTGTTTGGTTGGAGAAGAAATTTGGAGAGATTTTGATAGAGCTCAATTAAGTATTTTATCTCTGAGCCCACCAAAATTTTATCTCTCTAATTTGAAGAGATTTAAGAAAAGAAAATGAGAAGAAGAGAGGTAAATGAGAAAACACGAAATTTTGCCCCTCCCTCTCCAGTGTATCTATGCATTAAGTTACTTCTTTCTTCTTTTTGTACTTATCTTTTTCAACCTCTTTGAGTTATGTTTACGTTTTTTTTTTTTTTTTTTTCAAAGTATTTTCTTTTTAATCAGGTTGCTTTTGCTTTTTGTTTTTTCCTTTTTCAATCAACAGTGGGGTTCTTTTACATCAAATGTTAGCTTTCACCTCTCTCTATATATTTTTTTAGAAGGCACCTCTTAACAATGAAGCATCTTTACATTAAAAAAAAAAAAAAAAACCTAAGTTTTCTATTTGGTCTTGATGGCATTATGTGGGAGGATAAACAATCTAATTAATCAAGTACACTTTATTGAACTACCAAAGCCCCATACTGTACGATAGTAAAATATTTCGTTCTTTTAGCAAACTCAAACAACCTTCAATAAGGCATTTTAAACTTCTATTTAAATGGAAGTAATATCAACACCAACACACACCACTAGCTTTATTGAACTACCAAAGCCAATTATAACATGAAAGCTTTCTCCAATTATACATCTTGCTTTTCAAAAATGAAGGGGGAAGAAATGTAATTATGGGTTATTAAGTAATGTGAAATGGCAAATCTTTGGCAATGGCTTGCTAGCCTGTTGAAACCCCACCACCATTTGTGGTGTTCAAATATGGGAAGACAAATCTTCAATTCTGTATATATACATGTACACACACATGTATATTTACAGAATTGAAGATTTGTCTTCCCATATTTGAACACCACAAATGGTGGTGGGGTTAGTGCGAATAGGTAGAAGTGCTAGGCTATGTAGGTTATTAATTATATGCTTATAGTGGGTTTTGATTAAAGCTATTCCATTTGTGTTTCATGAGTCATCTTAATAGAAGAGTGGATTTGCCTTGTTTCTACTGTAAAATGTTCCGACTGCTGTTTTGGTTTCTTTTTCCTTCTTCGATTAAATTTTAGTAGTTAAAACCTATGTAGTAACAACTTCCAAAAACCCAAAAGTGGCCTAATTTTGGTACATGAAAACACAACGTCACCCAATTTTGGTACGTGAAAGCATAATAGCTGGTCTTCATATCTAATCTAGCTACAAGCTCGTGCTTCTGCCAAAGCCTTGTTGCCCTTGTACATTCCTAGACATAAACTTTAATATTTCCTTCTTTCTTAAGCTTTACCTAGCTTCAAAAATTTCAGCCCTCTCAGTCATTTCTAGACATTTGGGATCCTGTTGATGGCTTCTTCAACTCTAGCATTTCTTACGCCCCCGCCATAGCAATCGAAACCAATGCTAATTTGCCCAACTTGCGAATTGATTGGAAGGAGACCCCAGAGGCTCATGTCTTCAAGGCGGACCTTCCAGGACTCGTAAAGAAGGAGGTGAAAGTTGAGGTTAAAGAAGGCAAAATTCTTCAAATTAGCGGAGAAAGGAGCAAAGAGCAAGAGGAGAAGAAGGATAAGTGGTACCGCGTTGAAAGAAGCAGTGGAAAGTTCCTTCGTCGATTCAGGTTACCGGAAAATGCAAGAACTGATCAGGTTAAGACTAGTATGGAGAATGGAGTTCTCACTGTGTTTGTTCCTATAAAGGAGGTTGTGAAGAAACCAGAGGTCAAGACCATTGAGATCTCTGGCTGAGAAAGATGTCTGCCAAGCTTGAAGCTTTTGTTTGTGTGTGTGTGTTCATAAATGTTTGAAAAATGTTTCATCATATCTCTAATAATTTGCATTCAACCCAATAATGAAAGGTAAGGCTTCCTTATTTGTTGCAAGGTATTGGATTTGGTGTATATACCATTTGAGTAACGTTACAAATATTACAAATTAATTATAGTATATGGATCTTACAAATTTGATACATCAACTTAAAAGAAAAAAAAAATTCTCAAAAAAAAAAAAAAAACTTAAAAGAAAAAAAGTAATTGAGAAGTATTTTATGTTGTTCATACTAATCACATGTTAGAAAATATAGAGATAAAAAACAAGTTTTGGTTTAAAAAAACAAACCCTAAAAAAATTAGCAATGACAAAAATAAATAGATAGAGTTAGAAAGATCTCATAGACTATAGAATCTCGCAAAATGCGTTGTCCTTAAAGGTTGATTCGTGCCACCCGGAGTATAACTTAGTGTGAATGACTCTTTTAGCCGAACAATCCCCCAATATTAGATTATAGTAATTTCTTCAAGTTGATCACACACTCAAACAAGAAGAATTAGGAACAACCTTAATTGTCTTTCCTTAAAACTAAAAACTTAGTAGCTGAAATTTTGTGGAGATGAGCAGAAAATTTAGAGCTGAACAGAGAAGGGAGAGTGGCAGCAGCAAGGCTAGGAAAAACTGAAGAGAAAAGAAGTGAAAATAGGGTTTTATATATGCCAACTAAGGAAAACAAGTGGGCTAGCTAAATGGACTAGGCCTCTAACGGTTACTGTGCAGATTTGATGCCCAACGGGTTGATCATTAAATGCCCAATGGGCTGCTTAGATACTCACCAACGGATATATCAAATCAAATTTGGGCTAAAAGAAAGAAAGGGAAAAAGTGGGGCCCAAGAAAGATATAACAAATCCAAGCTCAAGCCCAAGCCAACACCTAGCCTATTGTATTCCAACTTACCACTTAAGATATGCAAAGCCTTATAAACTTATAACAATATTTATTCCTAACCAATGTGAGACACAAAGCAAAGGTTAAGTGTTTGAAACACACATACTCCAACAATTCCCCACATGTTACAAATACTAAACTAGGAAAGGCAATAAACCCAAGAAGGCATGCATTAATATAGTACCATAAGGTTTTAACCATACTTAGGATAAATAAGTAGGAACTACTAGACAATGGTAGAGTTAGACTCTTTTAACCAAGCTATTAGATAACCAAACTTACCACTCACATATCTTTCTTTACCAAGCTTGTTCCATAAGCGGGTTGGCGCCTTATACAGGCCATGCGCCACTGGGTTTCATGAGAGCTTTAGAGACCTACCCAAGTCTCATAGGAAGCGGCACAACTTCCACTCCTACATAGGTGGCATCCATCAAGAGTGTGTGCAGTACACCCCATCCCAACAGGTAAGGACTATGGATCCATTAAGAGCTAGAGCTCAACCTCCAACAATCTGCAACTTAGCACTGTCTCACATCATAAGGATGGACTCATCACTAATCTCCTTAATGAGATAGCGGAATATATAATAACTGACAGTGCCCATATGGACCACAAATGACCTCTACCCATTTCACCCCTGCGTGGAATCACCCATCATAGAGGTTGGCCATTGGCCATAGTGTCACAATTTGGGTATCAATCCTATCCCCCTCGATATCTCATTCACCAACCTTCTTGCTAGTGGCTTGGTCAAAGGATCGACCAAATTCCTTTTTGACCTCACAAAGTCCAAGGACATTACACCATTATCAATAAGCTGCCTCACAATATTGTGCCTCAATCGGATATGTCGACTTTTCCTATTATAGATTTTGCTCTTAGCACGTGCTATGGCAGCCTGACAATCACAATATATGCAAATAAAGGCAATAGAGTTAATATACAATGGTATATCAATTAACAAACTCTTAAGCCACTCAACTTCAGACCCAGCCTTCTTTAAGGCTATTAACTCTGATTCCATGGTGGATCTTGCTATGCAAGTCTACTTGGATGATTTCCAAGAGACATCCCCTCTAGCTAGTGTGAACACATATCCACTAGTGGGCTTTACCTCAACTGTATTAGAGATCCAATTAGCATCACAATATCCTTCTAATATAGCAGGATAACCACAATATGACAAATCATAATCAAAAGTACCCTTTAAATATCTTAACTAATAGATATTGCATCCCAATGCTCAATGCTAGGATTATGAGTATATTTACTCAATCTACCAACAACATATGCAATATCAGGGCGAGTACAGTTTGTCAAAAACATCAAGCTACAAATGATTTGTGCATATTTATCTTGTGAAACACTATCACCACGATTTTTAAACAAGTACACCTTTAAGTCCAAAGGAGTAGACATAGGTGACATATCAAAGTTTTCAAACTTTTTAAGAATTTTCTCTACATAGTGAGATTGTGATAGTGTAATGCAATCATTATCCCTAAGGATCTTGATGGCCAAGATTATATTTGCCTCACCCAAATCTTTCATATCAAAATTAGAGGCAAGGAAGCATTTAGTATCATGCACAACATTAAGGCTAGTTCCAAATATAAGCAAGTCATCAACATATAAACATATAATAACACCTTCATTATTAATAAACTTGCTATATATGCATTTATCGGCACCATTGATCACATACCCATGTGTAAGCATAATATTATCAAATTTTTCATGCTGTTGTTTAGGTACTTGTTTTCAACCATATAAAGATTTAACCAACTTACAAACTTTATGTTCTTGTCCAAGAACTACATAACCCTCGGGTTGCTCCATATAAATCTCTTCTTCTAAATCACCATTTAGAAAAGCAGTTTTAAAATCCATTTGATGTACAAAAAGTTTGTAAATAGAAGCAATGACAAATAAAATTCTAATAGATGCAATTCTAGTAACTGGAGAATAAGTATTAAAATAATCCACATTATGTTTTTGCTTATAGCCCTTGGCTACTAAGCAAGCTTTAAACTTATCAATTGTACCATCTGGTTTTAATTTCCTTTTAAACACCCATTTGCAACCAATAGGTTTAACATTGGGTGGAAGCTCAACTAATTCCTAAGTACGATTATGCATAATAGATTCTAATTCATTATTAATTGCTTCCAACCAAAAAGGAGCATCTATAGATTTAATTGCATCATTGCATCATAGTAACTTACAGGTTCATCTTCAACGACATAGGCAAAGAAATCGTTACCGTAATCTTTTTCCTTCCTAGCTCGCTTGCTCCTTCTTATTCTTGCACATCATCAACAAAGTCATTAGAAATTTCAATAGAATCATGCAATTCTTTTTTCTTATTTTTCAAAGGAAACACATACTCAAAGAATATGGCATTTTCGAATTCAATAATAGTGTATGAGTCTAATATATCACTTTTGATGACAAGAAATCTATAGCATGAACTATTACAAGCATAGCCAATAAACACTCAATCACATGTTCTACAACCAAGCTTTCTCCTTTTAGGCTCGGGTAGCATGACCTTAGCCAAACACCCCCACACTTTGAGATATTTCAAATTAGGTGTACGCCCTTCCCAATGTTCATAAGGAGTTTTACCGGTTTTCTTATGAGGTACCTTATTTTGAATATGGCTAGCCGAAAGAATGGCCTCCCCCCACATGTTGGAAGATAGCCCAGAACTAACAAGCATATCATTCATCATCTCTTTAAGAGTTCTATTTTTCCTTTCGGCTATTCTATTAGATTCCGATGAACAAGGTGGAGTTACCTCATGTATTATGTCATTTTGTTCACAAAATTCCTTAAAAGGATTAGACTCATATTCACCACCTCTATTGGTTCTAAGTCTTTTAATCATTTTATTCTTTTGGTTCTCAACTTCACTTTTATACTTTATAAACATCTTCAAAACTTCATCCTTGGTTCTTAGTAAATAAAGTTTAGTGAATCTAGAGTGGTCATCAACAAAGATCACATAAAATCTTTTATCACCTCTAGTCATGGTGTGTTTTAAATAACCCAAGTCACTATGTACCAATCCAAGAAGCTCGGTTTCTCTTGTTATAGATTTACATGGTTTCTTGGTGATTTTAGTTTCAGCACATATTTCACATTTGTCCATATTAGCTTCACATAGTGAGTTAATAATTCCACATTCTTTCATTTTCTTTATATAGCCAAGATTAACATGTCCAAGTCTATCATGCCAAACATCAATGGAATCAACTAAGTAAGCACAAGAAGATGAACAATTTTCATTAATAACTTGATCAACATTAAGTACAAAAAGACCTTCATCATCATAGCCATTACCAACAAAAACTTCATTCTTAGTTAAAGTAACTATGTCACTATCAAATAAAACTTTAATATCGGCCTTGCCAAGCAAATGTACCGAAATGAGATTGTGTCAAAAGTGAGGTACATGAAGGACATTATTGAGTGAAAGAGTTTTAACGAAAGTTAGCTTCAAGAATACTTTCCCTTTACCACTCACCAGCATGGACCTATTGTCCCCAACATATACACATTTGGTGCCTTCCATCATAGGAGTGTAGGAACTAAACTCCTCTTTGAATGCACCAATATGTCTTATGCAAGCCGAGTCAACTACCCATCCCTTCACTTTTGTCACCAAGGGTCTGTTTGGATATGTAAAGTTGTGATTTACAACTATGTGTTTTGTTGGCTTTTATTCCGTGCCAAATTTGATTGTAATTACTTTCAATTATTTATACCCTGTATTTGTTGTGGGAATTGATGTAAGGGGTGTGTGATAGAGAGTGTGTGAAGACTCAAGTAAAGTGGAAGCTGATGGAAGTTTCGCGAGAAGCTCGCGACTTAGAGCTTCCCGCGAAAAGGAGTTGAGGGATTTTTTTTTCTTATCTTGTCACACAGAAACTCTCGCGACTGTCTCGCGACTGTCTCGCGACCAAAAGCTACTCGCGAAATGCTGGTTAGCTAAAAATTGGATTTTTCCAATTTCAGACAGAAGTTACCGCGACTGTCTCGCGACTGTGTCGCCACTCCCTAACCCGCGAAAACCGCGTGTTTTCTGTCTTTATCTTGCTGATGTGACAGTGTTTCAAAAACTCAAAAACTTCCCTCGCTCAACCTTTGTCGAACCTTTTTCTACCCAAGATCATTTTTTTCAAAACCCTTCATCTTTAAGCATCTTTTCTGCATTTCCATCTTCAAGGTATGTATTCTAATGCATTTCCATTCAAGTTTTGTCTTATTTTTGCAGATTTTTCGTTAGGGTTTCAACAATTTGGGGTTTTTCGAAAATTTGAATTTTTTTTCAAAATTGGGTGAATGTTTGTCAAATCTTTTGCTTGGGCTGTGTCCCATTGGTTATTTCTGCTTCTGTGTTGGCCCCTAGTGGCATTTTATCTTGTATTGAGGGCAGATTTTCCCTTGTTCATGCATTGCTCTTGTCTTATTTGTTGTTATGCACACTAAGTGTTTGTCAAAATGTCCGAGTGACATTTTTGTGCTATTCTGAAACCAAGTGATTTCAATCAATAGACTTTCACTTGTTTGACCTTATTTCACTCAATTTGGTCATTGATAGTGTGTCACATGCATCTTGCACCTGCTCTCACATACATACTCATGCACATTTGCTGAGATCCATGCATTGTGTCTATACATTCAGCAGTGTTACTTCTGTTTTGTCCTCACTTGACTCTAATTATGTTCTGTGCTCTGTGGTCTATGGGTTGTGCTCCTGTCTCCTGTTTGTTTTGTGGTGCACAGATGTCTCCATTCAAGACTTCCGCTGTGAAAGGAGGCCGCGACAAAGGGAAAGAACCGATCATTGACGTTGATGCTGATTCACCTAGACCGAAGCGAACTCGTGGCTCAACAGGAACTTTTGATCCTCACTTGTTCAAGTCTCATGCTGCCTTTGAATCCTTCAAGAACCACTTTCAGGGTGCTCCTTTGATAGTTGAGAGGGGGGTTGACCAGCAATCACTCAAAGACACACAAATACCTATTTGGTTTGCCACGAAAGATTGGAACTATCTGTTGTCAACTTTCGAGGATACCTATGAGAACATGGTTAAGGAATTCTATGCCAATGCCAGTGTCGTCGGTGATGAGATTAAATGTTGGGTTCGGGGAAAGACCTTTTCTGTCACACCAATGTACTTGGCAGAAATTCTACACATCAACCGGCCAATTCTCCCCATTCCGCCGGTCTATGATGAGCTGAACCCCGATGAAGAATATCTACGACAGTCTTTAGGAGCTGAATTGGAATTCTCATCCACTAGAAAGTCAATCAATGTGGCCTCTCTTTCTTCCGAGCTACGACTTCTATCAATGATCATGTGTAGCAATCTCTATCCCCTGTCCAGCACTGGATATATGAACCTTGGACGAGCTTTGTTTTTGAACGATCTGATCACGGATGTCGAGATTGATGTGTGCTCTCACATCTTTCACATGTTGGCCAAAACAGTTGACCGGACAGCTTCAAGGAATTGTCTTCCTTTCTCTCGTCTTATTTCAAAGATTTTGAAGCTCAAAGGTGTCCGCCCATTGGATGATGAACGTCCATATCCAAGGCCAAGTCCAATCAACATTCGGTCTCTCCATGCTAGTATGAGCCATGCCAAGAAGAACCCCAAGCAAGAAACTCATGCACCATCGGGTTCCTCGAGTTCTGCAGCTCGTATCAATGATGAACAGATCAACAATATCTTTACTGCTCTTCAAGAGTTGAGTACAAAGATGTCCGGGTTTGGGACTATCATGTACACCCACCACCGACGTCTTGATGCACAACTCATAGCTCTCCAAACTCAGATGGATGAAATCCAACGGAAGCTAGAAGGGGATGACTAGCTATTCCTTGACAAAAAGGGGGAGATGATGTCTTTGATAGGGGGAGTATGGAGATAGGGGGAGAAGAAGTCAACTGTTCCTGTGTTTATTTTGTTCTTTAAAAGCCTTGATACTATGCTTTATTTAAGTTTTATTTCAGAAGTTTTCTTTTGTGTTAGTCTCTTTGCTTTGTAGCATACTTTGCATGTACCCATGTTGCTTTTGTAAGCTTTAAGGGTTGTTTTGTTTCATTGCATGCTTTGTAGGCTTTTATGGTTTGTGCCATGTATTTGCAATACTTTGCTTATGCAGCCTTTATGCTTGTGCTATTGAAGTCTAATGTCATACATTTACTTCAGTACATCACTCTTGTGCCCTAGTAGGATTGTTCCTAGATGCATATACGTTCTATGCATTGGTTGAGTGATGAACACTCTTGTGCCCATGTAGGATTGTTCCTAGATGCAAATACTTTGAGTATTTTGCATTGGTTGAGTGTTGGATTTGCAAATGGTACTCTTCATATGAGCTTATCATTTTGCATATCCGGATGTTCATTCCTTGTGTGAATGAGCATAGTAATTGCTTGTGTATAGTGATTACTTGTTTGATCTTGCCATGATCTAGTGCTTTCTATTTTATCTTGCTTGATCATGCTTTTGATGCTCCATATGCGTTTCAAGTTTTCTGCATACAATGATAATATTTTGTTGTTGTGTTTCAGGAGTTACTTGTTCATATGTTTCAAGAGCTTATCAGAATCTAGAATTAAGTGTGAGTGAGTTTTGCCTGTGTTCCCAAACTCACGGTTAAGTCTAGAGTCTGTTTTAGGGTTTTGTCACGGAATAGCCAAAGGGGGAGATTGTAAAGTTGTGATTTACAACTATGTGTTTTGTTGGCTTTTATTCCGTGCCAAATTTGATTGTAATTACTTTCAATTATTTATACCCTGTATTTGTTGTGGGAATTGATGTAAGGGGTGTGTGATAGAGAGTGTGTGAAGACTCAAGCAAAGTGGAAGCTGATGGAATCTCGCGGGTATGTCGCGACTAAGCTTCCCGCGAAGTGAAGCATGTGCCTTGCACATGCTGGAATGCGAAGAGTCAGGATAGATGGAGACAGCTGTCTCTCGCGAGTATCTCGCGGGTAAGGCCTTCTCGCGAGACACCCGCGAGACATGCTGTTCTGCCAGCCTGTACTGACTGACTCACACATTCTGCACCTATTCTATATAAACCCCCATTACCCACAAATGTTGAGGAATGCTTCAGAGAGAAAACCCTAGCCAAACACATTTGCAATTAGAGATTGTCATCCCCACCTTTCTCTATACACTTGCTTGTGGTATCTCCTCAACCCTTCCCTCTCCATTTCCACACCATTGAGAGGTTGATAGCCCAAACACTTACCACACCATTTGAGAGTGTTGAGTGACGTTTTGGTGCTGCTGGGAAGCATTGGAAGAAGCCAAGGATGGCAGATGCAACATGGAGCTTGTTGCGGGATCCGAAGAACTAGACAAGACACGGTTCCGAGAAGCCTTGTTGGAGTAGGAGCTTGGAGGGCTTAGGTGCATCGGGTAGATTAGGCTTGGAGGGTCTTTTGCTCACTCATGTATCCCAACTGATTGTCTAGTGGATCGATTTCCGCTTGGAGGGCGGCGGAGAGGTTTTTCGCCGAGTTCTTCGGTTTCCTCTTCGAAAACACGTCTTGGTGTTTTCTGTGTTTGCATCTTTCTTCCCTACTCTTTTATATTCCATTATACTGCTGTGTTGCTTAGTTTATGGATTAGAGTAGCTTATTGATTATACGCTTGTGTTTACACGTTTCCGCACTTAGTATTAAGTTTGTGTAAAATCAACCAAGCCGTAATTTTAATTGGGGGTCTAAACAGCTCTTGTGTTTTTCAACACATTTTAGAGCTTTCAGGATACAACTTATTTTTGCTGAAACTGAAAACTGAAAACACTGTAGCAAAATAATTTTTAAATGTGTGACTAGTGCCGTGAGACCCATTTTTAATATTTTTTTTAATAAAGTGGTTGTGGGTCCAGTGAACAGTGCATAAACAGTGTCGCTACAATGCGTGAACAGTAACTTTGTCCCCCGCACAGTGTAATCACGTTCAGGAACAATGTCGTTTACTGTTTATGAACGTTGGAAGAAAAAAAAAATTAAAAAAATAAAACAGAACAGAAAACGCAAAACATGCAATGGCAGATACGCAGACTTGGTATCCAAACCCCACTCAAGTGTGCCTCACACACCACCACCGCAATGATCTCTTCGGTTTGCACCACATTTACCTTATTTGATGTAGAGCCTTTGTTGTTGTTCTTGTTGTTGTTGAAGTTGCCCCCTGCCCTAAATGTTGCTGCATAATGACCTACCTTGTTACAAATAAAACAATTACCTTTTTTCTTTTGGATTTGAGGATTTGGGTCATTTTTATTATGAAATTTTCCTTTTCCCTTGAAATCATGTTTCTTATTATGTTGTGGAGGTCTAGAGGGTCCTCCCTCTACAACATTAGCCTTGGAAGTAAATTGCTTAGCTCTAGAAACTTTTTCCGACATCCTATTTGTTTCTTCAATTTGAATATCAACGATAATTTGTTTAAGATTCAAATAGGTTATATGGTGGCTATACCGGTGTTTATACTCTTTCCAAGAGTCCGGCAACTTAAACACAAGGCCATGAGCCACAAACCTCTTGAGCAAAACATCACCCTCTTTAGTTAGATTGAATACTAATTTTTGAAAATCTTCAATTTGGCTAGAAACACTTTTTTCCTCAACCATTTGAAAAGACATAAATTTAGCCGTAGCAAACTTTTTAGCACCCTCATCCTCAAACTCATAACGACCATTAAGTTCATCCCATAAATCTTTAGCACAAGTTAAATGACAATAATTATCAAACAACTTGTTAGATAAACTACAATTAATAGTATAAACACACAGTTTATTTGTTTTTTTTCCCACTTTGCTATATTTTTAGGATCATCATCGGTTTAGGCTCATAAAGAACCTGGTTAATTTCGGTAAATTCCAAGATGGGAAAAACCCTCTCTTTCCAACATTTAAAATTATTTCCATCAAAAGCCTCAAGCTTTGTAATTTCCGAAATGACCGTAAGAGAATTAACAACTTGTTTCTTCATTTTTGAAACACAAATTTCAACCTTTAAGATTGTTAGAAAATATAGAGATAAAAAACAAGTTTTGGTTCAACAATACAGACCCTAAAAAAATTAGCAATGACAAAAATAAATAGATAGAGTTAGAAGGATCTCACAAACTATAGAATCACGCAAAATGTGTTGTCCTTAAAAGTTGATTCGTGCCACCCAAAGTAAAATTTGGTGTGAATGGCTCTCTTGGCTGAACAATCCCCCAAGATTAGACTACAGTGATTTCTTCAAGTTGATCACACACTCAAACAAGAAGAACTATAAACAATCTTAATTGCCTTTCCTTAAAACTAAAAACTTAGAAATTGAAATTTTGTGGAGATAAGTAGAAAATTTAGAGCTAAACAGAGGAGGGAGAGTGGCGGTAGCAAGGCTAGGAAAAACTGAAGAGAAAAGAAGTGAAAACAAGGTTTTATATATGCCAACTATGGAAGACAAGTGGGCTAACTAAATGGACTAGGCCTCTAATGGTTACTGTGCAGATTTGATGCCCAACGGGTTGATCATTAAATGCCCAACGGACTGCTCAGATACTCACCAACGGATATATCAAATCAAATTGGGCTAAAAGAAAGAAAGGGAAAAAGTGAGGCCTAAGAAAGATATAACAAACCCAAGCTCAAGCCCAAGCCAACACCTAGCCCATTGTATTCCAACTTACCACTTAAGATATGCAAAGCCTTATAAATTATAACAATGTTTATTCCTAACCAATGTGGCACACAAAGCAAAGGTTAAGTGTTTGAAACACACATACTCCAATATCACGTTCATCAGTATATCAACTTGTAAGTTTTATTTATAGTAAAATTAAAAATTTTAAAAATTTTCCTACATGTTCAATATTTCTAATTTTCAATACCTTATATGATAATATTATTGCTTTGTATCCTGAGATGGGTTGTTACTCAATGTGTACTTTGTGATTGCTCATGAGTTTTTACAAATCAAAGCTGTTGAAGAAAAAAGTCTCAGCTAGCACATATTTGATGTGAGACCATATCACCTACAATAGCTAAATATGCAATCTTTGCACTGGTCCAATAATAAAATGTAAATTAATTATATAAAAAAAATAACACATTATCTCAGCTAAAAATAAATAAATAAATAACACATTAGAATCCAATATATCAAACCCAAACAAATCTCACATTCTTCCTTGTACCCAAACAACCTCAAATTTCCATCACCATTGCTGCCAGCCTCCACCTTCATTGGTGAAGTCTATAGTCATCCTTGCTTCCGCTTTCACAATCATCGTTTGCTGCTTGAGAAAGTAAGGAATGTGTAGATCAAAATCACTAACATGCATTTGCTCTAACAATTACCAGAATAGAAAGGGATTGTTGAAGCAAACTTGTGTTTGGTTGTAATCCTTAAAACGAGTTAGAAACTTTTTCTTATTATTTAGCACATAAGGAAAATCATAAATTATTCCTATAATATCCAAATAATCATATCAACAAATAATTTTATTCATAGAAACACACCCTTAAAAGGATTTTTTTTAATACCATTTAGGAGCCTTAAATTTGACATTTACATGAAAATTAAAGTTAAGTGGTAAAGCGACTAATATTAGCAAAAACTGTCATTTGAAAAGAATTCAATGATCAGTCAAACAATCAATCAATCTGTGTAGACACAAGTTACTACTATTGTGATGGTTTTGTGATAGAAAATTTATTTAAGATTGTTTTTTTTTTTAGAGAGAGTTTCAACCTATGACGCCTGTTCTTGATGATAGCTCTTTATCATCAGACCAAAACACCAACAGTTTTTGGTGTAGGTAGAGATTGAACCCCAGATCTCTTATTCAACCATCAGAGATTGTTTGTTGAGTATTAAATTGTGTTATATATATATATATATATATATATAGTGGCGACTCCAGGAATTTTTCTTAGGGTGTTCCTAGGTGGGCTTGCTTTGTTACAATTTTTTTTCTTCAGATTCTCTGTTACAATTTTTTCTGTTTTAGATTTTAGTTCAAATTTTTTTTTTAGTTTTTTCTTTTTGCTTGAAAATAATATTATGAATACCGTTTTGGATCCTATTTCGGTTTGTTTAGTGAAACGAAATATTTCAATACCGATCTATTTCGATGTACCGTTTCAGGGTGTTTAGGAGTTTCTAAAAAAAATTAAAAATAATATATATTTATATTTTCATATACAACATAAAATTATTGATCTAAATAAGTAAACCTCAAATAAAACAAATCATTTAGTTTTTCTTTTTTGAGACTTAAATCATTTTGGTTATTACATAACAATTATTGTTTAGAATATTAAAACATAAATATTTAATTAAATAATGAAACAATAAGAGTGTATATATGTATATCAACCCACTGCAAAACTGCTTAACATATATATATATTTTTTGGTCTTTTAGAATGTGTATTCACTTACTTTTAAGGGACCACAAACCACTGCCCAATTCAATACCACGGCCCCTCCACCCCCCACTAAGAAACAAGCACCTATCAATTTCAACACAATTACATATTTTTATATTTACCTAACCTTACACAAAAAGACAAAATCCAAGCAATTTATATTGTCAAAAAATAAGTATAAGTCACAAGACTCACAACACAAGTCAGAAAGTATTGAGTATGATATAGAGAAAAACTGTGAGAGAGAAAGAGGGAGAGAGAGAGTCAGAGCAGAGATGAGATAGGGAAAAGAAGAGAGAAATACCTTGATGTTGCCTAAGGTTAGGGGCGGCGTTGCTGCGGCACATTGAAGGCTGAGGTTCTTATTTCCCGATCTCGGTTTTGCCGTTGCCGATCTCGCAATCTCCGATCTTGGCCAAGTCAATCTCTGATCTCTCTGACGCAGAGCTGCTCTGGGTATTCAGTGTTGCTGTTGCTGCCTAGCTGAGTCTTTTTTTTTTTTTTTTTGAAATTGCTACCTTGGTCCTTGCTGATGCTGAGTCGCTGCTGCTGAGAACTGTTCTTATTAGGTTAGGAATTGGGTAATGGGTAATGGGTATATGTATTAAGTTTATAAAATTTTGTTGAGAATTCGTGGGTTTGCTCTTTGCTAGGCTTGCACCGATCAGTCTTGTATTGAATTTTTTTTTTTTTTTTTTTTGGGGAGAATCCGTGGGTTTCTGTTTTCAGTATATTGGGCTTTTTTTTTTTTTTTTTTTTTTTTTTTTTTTTTCCTGATGGGCTTGCCTTCCAGATTTTAGTTCAAATTTTTTTGGGCTTTTTTTTGGGGGGGGGCTTGAAAATAGAGCAAATAAATTTTATTTATTTATTTGAGGGTGTTCTTAATTTTTTTTTAGAGGGTAAACAAATAAAAAAAATTTAATTATTATAAAAAAAAAAATTTCAAGTCAAGGTGTTCCTGGGAACACCCTGACAACATGCAAATAAATAGTAGGGGGCACATCTATCTGTATCTGTCTCTTGGACATCTGTCTGTATCTGCTCTTGCTCTTGGACTGTCCTGGACTAGTCTCTGGTCTGGATCTGTTTGGATTTATCTAGCTCAAATGATCTGTCTGTACTTTCTGTAGTTGTCTATTATTTTGTCTGATAATAGCATAGCTATTCTGTCATTACTCCACTTGAATATACTGTCATGTATTCTGAAGGGATATTATCTCTATTGAGATGCCTTCATGCTTTGACTGAAATCTATTTAAAGATTTATATTTTGACAAAATATGGTCTGTGAAATTAGCCTTAGAATGGCTATCTTGCTTGCCAGGCAATTGACCGTTAATTTTAAAATTAACTAATTAAGGTTAGTGCAACAATATCTTCTAAAGAAGTATTAGTTGAGATTAAAAGTCATGATCATATAGTACAAGGCAAAAATCTTGACATGAAATATGATAAAGACAAAGGAGATGTGAATGGGGGGGGGGGGGGGGGGGGGGGGGGGGGGTACGTAGGAGACTAGATACAAAAGAAGAAGTAGGAAGCTAGATACAAAAGTGAAAAGAAGATTAGTCAACAAAGGGTGGAAAATAAAAACTTTCAAATCTTTTATATATATATGTATATAATATTTATATACTTAGGTACTACTACTACTGGGTAGTATAGTTTCGTCTATCATCGAATTTGTAGGAATCTCATCATCTATTACTGGCTCAACTTTATTAATACTTGTGCCTTTTGAGATGGAAATTTCTTTCAGTAAGTATATATCCTTGGGGATTGGTGGTAAGAGAAACTTAAAAAATACTTCTGTTTTCAGAGTATTAGTACATATTCCATTATCTGTCGTGAAAAATGGGTAAAGTAAAGCCAAAAAAGGATTTTCTAATATAACTTTAGAGGACAACTTATCTGTCAAGAAGAAAGGTGTTTTGAAATTGATACCATTATTATGTATGCATACCTTAGTTAATTTATTACTTATTTTAAGTCTATCACCATTGGCCTGAGTTAATCTGTCTGTTGTTGATTCATAATACTTAGAAGGTATTAATCCTTCTTGTATACAATTCATATCAGCACCTGAATCAACAAGGGCAATAACTGTCAATGAGAATTCTTTATCAACAACCAAGGTTATTTCAGTGTACCATTTCTGGAATATCATTCTGTCAATTATATTTAAAAATTCATCTTCATAATCATTTTTGTGAGAACTTTCACCCTTATGTCTGTCAAAAGGAGAGGAATCTATCAGGGGTTTATTACAAAATTTAATTCTACATTTTATGCTAATTACTTGTGCAGCTATCTGGTCAACCATACCTTTTAAGATGAAATTTTCTGATTTTAATTCCTTCAGTTCATTTTTTAAGTTGTTAATTTCTATTTGTAAATCTGTCACAGTTGTAGGTTTATTGGATTTAAATCTATCAGTAATTTCTGAAAAATTATAAGTTGACTTATAATCTTTCAAATCTATTTCAGATCTGTCAATTTGAGATAGGTATTCTTTTAATTTAGATAAATAATCCTTCCTAGTCTGTGAATCCGAAAGTTTATCTATTAAGTCTATTATTATATCTTCTTGTTTAGTTAAAACACTTATTTTTAATTTTCTTTTACAATAACAGTTATCAGGATTATTGCAATTACATAATTTAATTTTCTCATTATCTGAAGAAGTGTCTGTTGATGATGAGGTAATATCGCAATTATCTATCTGGTGAATTTCATTATCTGTTTGCTCACTATCAGTCTGTTCTAATATACTAATTAATTTATCTTTTATATTTCCTGATAAGTCAAGTTTATTTATCTTTCTTTGAAAGTTACAGTATCTACTAGTGTGTCCTTTTTTCCCACATTTGAAGCAAATAATATCTTTATATCTGTCACTTTTCTTTCTTTTGGACTCTTCTTTCTTTTCTTTAGTTCTACTTTTATGATATCTTCTATTATTGTTCTTGTATCTATCCGTATCTCTCTTTTCTTTTGTTCTTTTCCTAGATGGAGCAATCAATGGTTCAAAGCCATATTGCTCACAAAAGATTCCTAATTCTTTTTTAGCATACCTTTTTTCTTTTTCTATTTGATCTTTTAGCCTTAAATCATTACATAGCCATAGACCTGTTTTATTAATTGAAGATATTATGTCTCCATAAGTTAAGCTAGGATAGTCTATAGTTCCTTCATTATTGGCTATATCAAGTCCAACTTTTTGAGCAAAGAAATAAGGCAAGCCAGCAATAAATTTTTCTTTCCAATAGGATTGTTGACAATCATTCCTACTTAAAACTTTTGAAATAAAAACATCTTTATACCATCTGAAATCTGAAAGTTGTGGACATCTTAAATTAATCAAAACATCTGAAGCTCTTTCTTTGTACTGATTAGGATCTCCAACAAAATGTTTAGTTATGGTGAAAATTAAAGTATTAACTGCATCTTGTGAAGGCTGTCTATCTGTCATTATAACACTTCCATCTGTTTCTCTTTTAACTGCTGATAATATTTCATTTATGTCATCATTATTTAAATAATGATCCCACCAGCCTTTCAATTGGCCAGTAAAACCCATGACAATTAAATGAGCTATCTGGTGATCCTGTTTTCCATGATTTTTATAAACATTAGTGAGTAAAGTCATTTCATGTAAAAGGTTTATTATTTCATATTCTGACATTCCATCAATATTCCATTCATAAATTAAATCTGGTGAGTAAGATGAATTGACATAAGTATGTCTTTCTTCAAATTGTAAATCAGGAGGAGTGGGTTTAGGATACCAATTCTTTCTGGGGTATAGTTCTTCAATTCTTCCTTTTTTACGATCTTGCGATGAAGATGCTAAAGTTAATTTATTAATTTGTAATTTGTCTGTAAATTGTGATTCTAAATTATCTACATCTGATATGTTTGTCAAATTTGTCAATTGACTGTCTTCTGATTCTTCATCCTCTGAAGAGTCAGTTCGTCCTAACGTTATAATATTCTTATTTTTTAATGGCTCCATGTCCTTTAATGATTCTAGTTTCATTAAGTCTAGTTTTTTATTTATTTCATTAAGTAAATTATCAGTTCTTTCTGTCTTTGGCTTCTTTAAAGGTGCTCTAAGGTGAGGAGGTATTTCATGAGGGATAAATAAAGGGGTATTGGACGCATTTTCTTTCTTTTCTTTAGTTCTACCTTTATGATATCTTCTATTATTGTTCATTAACTACCCAGGAGAGAGCACAGCAATAATATAGAAGCATAAACAATGATAAAATAGATGATAAAGAAGAAAATAGCAAAATAGATATATTTAGAAATAAGTTAAAATAGAGTATGGAATATGAAAACTGAAACTGATAAAATCTTAATTGAAAATAAACTTCTGTCTTTGATTAAACTTGAAAACAAACTACCTTTGATACAAGCTTGAAAATAAAACACTGTCTGAAAGGTTACAAGATTACAAAGTAAAATCTGTAAAGGGTTACAAGATTGTCTATCTGGAAGGGAAAGGTTACAAGATTACAAAAGTCTTTCTGAGAGGGAAGGCTATTACAAAAGCTTTCTAAAAGGTTTTCTAAAAACTTGAACTTGGAAATTGGGACCTGAGAATTGGATCTGTAATTTTTGAACCTGAAATTTGAACCTGAAACTTTCTCTGGAATTTTTTGGACCTGTCTTCTGTCTTCGGAGTCTGCCTTTTTATAAGTGAAGTAAACCATGGTAAGTCTTCAAAAGTAACCTGAGTTAGGTAAAGTGAACCCAAGTTAATCTGTTGGTAGAATCTTGTGGAATCTTGAACAGTAAAAGTAAATCCTGAACTGTAGTCTGTCTAAGAATATCTATGGAAAATCTGTCGGAGTACGCGTGCAATTATTCTGTCAAATATCTCTCTAGATCTTTCTGTCCTGCTTGCTTAGTATTCTATCCTTTTGTCTTTTGTCCTTTTGTCTTATCTGTCACATGTCATAGGAGTCTTGGGAATCTTGAAATGCTTCTGGATGAGTCCTGTAGTTTGGAGAGGATGATTCCATTACTGTGTCATCTTCATCATCTGATATCTGTGATGCAGCTTCAAGTAATTGCTTTTTAAGCTGTCTTCTGTCTGAGACGGAGGCAAGCTGACACTGTACTTGGCTTTTTTCTAAAAAGAAATTAGGATTTACTTTCTGGGAGGGAAAGGTCCTTTTCTGCAATTCTTGGCAAATATGATCAAAATTAAACTTATTCCACCATTTTAATTTAAACTTCCTGGTGAGCATGGGAAAAGGATACTGAGGATGCTTTTCTATCTTGTATTCCCATCTGATGATCCATGGGAGATCTGGAAACCTGTAAAAGAACTGTAAAAGGTGTGGAAAATCTTTAAGATGCAGTACGTTTAGTTCTTTCTTGAAACTTTCATAGGCTTTGAGGAGATCAGGAGGAAGAATCATAGCTTCAGGGCCATAAGAAATCCACCAGTCAATAAACCATCTAGGCACCATCATGTCTTTCTTTCTGTACATATCAAATCGAAAAAACCAAGTGTGTCTGTGAATACTGTTTTGGAATAAAACGAATTTGTCCCACGCTTCCATATAGTCATAATAATTATAGAACTGGGGCTCAAAGGGTTGAGAAAATTTTCTGGGAATCTAGGGCTCTGCCCTCCACTGGGAAGGGGTGAGAATCTGTTTTATAACTACTTTAGAATAACCAATTCTGTTTGAGTCTTGGAAGCAAGGCATGTGTGTAACTAGGATTGAGTCTGTGTCAACTAAAATAAACTCATAGAATGTCTGGGTCTTTAATGTTTCTGTCTTAGGGTGCTTCCATCCTGGGGGTAGCAGCTGTCATTCACTTTCAATCCATAAAATAAAATTCCAAGAATTTTTTGGGAGTTCAACACTGTGATCTTCTCTTGGGATTTGGGCTTGAGTTTGAGAGGTAGATGGTCTGTCTGTTGAATGTTTAGAGGGAGAAGGAGAGGTTAACGGGGGAAAGGAAGAGGCAACTATGTTAAATGGTGTTTTTAAAGGAGAAGGAGTTGAGGGCATGGCATAAGACTGTCTGGATGTTGGATTGGAGCTTAGGGAAAGTGGTTGGAAAGGGTTTGGGCTACAGGGTATTGGGGTTCTTTCTTGGGGTCTGTTTGAAGAGAAACTAGGTGAGTTGAAGGAGGGACAAGGGAGAAATCTACTAGGGGGAGGAGGGATCGGTGGAGTAGCATAAGATTGTCTAGATATGGGTTTTGGGGAGTTGCTCTTTTCTGTAGGGGAGGTCATCTTCCCTTTAGAAATTCACGGGTTAAGAAATCAGGAATAGAATTGGATTCTCCTTTAATATATTCAATATCGAAATCAAAAACACTTAAGATAGCCTGCCATCTTGCAAAACTTTGTTTGGAAACAAGATTTTGAACATCTTTCTGTAAAACTTCTTTAGCACTTTTACAGTCAACTCGGATTAAAAACTTTTGGTTAAAAAGATCATTTTGGAATTTTGAAACACATAATATAATAGATAAAATTTCTTTTTTTAATAGTACTGTAGTTCTGCTGGGTAGCTGTCCAAGAGCCAGAATGGAATCTAACAATTTGTTCTTCTTTTATTACTTGTTTTAGGATTCCGCCATAGCCTATTTCAGAAGCACCTGTCTCTACAATCTTAAAAGCATGGGGTGAAGGAATAACAATGCAAGGGAGTTGTTTAACATATTTTTTGATCTGTCAAACTATCATAGTATGTTTGTCTATCCAAGCAGGGGGGTTCTTTTCTAACCTTTTATATAAGGGTCTACATATTTTTCTCAGTCCTTGAAAATAATCTGAAACATAATTTAGACTACCAAGAAATCTTTGCAACTAATTTTTATCTTTTATTTCATCTGGGAATTTATCAGCAAATTGAATGGCTCTGTCAATGGGGCTTAAGGTTCCCTTATAAATATTATGTCCTAAAAATCGGATTTTATCTTGGAATAAGTTTATCTTAGTGGCTGAAACAACTAAACCATTGTGTTTAATTACTTTGACAAATATATCTAAATGTTTCCAATGGTCATCAATTGATTTAGAGAAGATTAAAACATCATCTATGTAAACAATTGAAAATTCTGTAAAAGGTGTAAATATATCGTTCATTATATTTTGAAATTCACTTGGTGCATTTTTTAAACCAAAAGGCATAACATTCCATTCGTAATGACCAAAAGGAACTGTAAAAGCAGTTTTATATCTGTCATTCTCATCTATCTGTATCTGCCAAAATCCACTTTTCATATCAAATTTAGAGAATATGGTTGCTTCATGAAGTCTGTCAAGTAAATCTTTCTTATTAGGAATAGGATATCTTATCCATTGTAATGCTATATTTAAAGGTTTATAATTTATAACTAATCTTGGAACTCCTCGTTCCAATTATGCCTATTTGTTAACATAAAAAGCAGCACAGTTCCAAGGAGACTTGCTTTTTCTGATCAAACCCTTATTTAAAAGATCTTCAATTTCTTTCTTACAGTGTTCTAATAATTCATTATTCATTTGTATTGGTCTAGCCTTAGTAGGTATTTGTCTATCATTAAAGTCTTTTTCATAAGGCAATTGTACTATATGTCGATGCCTGTGCCAAAAGGCAGTGGGGAGATTAGAACAAATTTTTGGGTCAATCTGTTGCCTGAATGATTTTAGTTTATGATGCAGTATAGGGTCTGTTAATTGATCAACAATTCTTTTGTATATTATTTATGTCTTTAAAGATTCTAAATGTCTATTCTTTTTGCCAATTCTTTTTCTATCAATTTCCTTTATTATGGAAATGCTATCAAGGGAATAGATTTCTTTTGAGATAGGTGGCAAGATAAACTTTTGTCTTTTTTGGCTCTTTCTTTACTTTTCTGCACTCTGTAACATGGTGTCCATATTTCTTACATCTGATACAAGCAATAGGTATGTTTATGGATTCTTCTAATTTTAATAAATAATCTCTTTTATCTTTTAAGTGATTAGGTAGATTCTCTATCAGTTTCATTACTATGTCTTTTTGTTTTCTTTTTCTTTTATTAACTTTAAGTGGGTTGGTTGATTTTAGTTCTTCCTTTTTCTTTACTCGATCTATCTCTTTTTGACTAATATTAAATATTTCCATTAATCCATTTAGTGTATCTTTTTCAAATTCTAATTTACTAATTTGTTTAGCAATTTTATTCTGTCTAGCGCATTGTTTTTTAGTATGTCCATATTCTTTGCATTTATGACAAATAGTATGTTTAGCCTGTCTGTCAGTGTTATCATTATCTGATATTTCTGTAGTACTTAAAACTGCTATTTCTTTTTCTTTGTCTGTATTTAATGGTGAATTTAAAATTTCCATTTTTCTTTTTAATTCTGCCAAACTATCATTTTGGGTATATCTTTCAATTGCTTTTAGTCTTTCATCAATTTTCTCTTTTAAACTACCAGTATTATCAATTTTCCCTCTATTGTTGACTTCTTTTGCTTTTACTACACTGTCACTATTTTCCTTTTCATTATTTTTAGTTTTCCTTCCTTTGTTGACTATTTCTCTTTCTTTTAGTCTATCTCTTTCTATTTCTTCTTTTTGCTCTAGCTTTGTACGTATAACTTGTACTGAACTAGCTTTTTGCTTTTCCACCACTTCTTTTGGACTATTATTATTAGTTTTCCAACAATTGTTGACTTTTTCTATTTCATCTATTATCTCTAATTTCCTACATATGACTTCTATCTTTTGCTCATTTTGTCTTTCAATCTTTTCTAGCATTTCTTTTACTATGCCTTTCCTTATCATGCCTTGTTCTTTGTCTTCATTTATTATATCTATTGCACTTCTTTCTTTTATGGGATTCTTTCCTTTATCTTTTATACGTGTTGCACTTTCCTTACTTGGGTTAGTTTTCCTATCAACTCTTTTGTCAGCTGCTTTTGAATTATCTAAAAAGCTATCTTTCCTACTTTCTATCATATTTGCTAATATGTCAGTACTTGTTGAATTATGGTCTTGACTATTATGCCAATTATCTGTCATAGTATTAGTTAAAGGTGATCTATGATGGGGTTCAAATTCTCTTTCTTTTTCTAAAGGTGAATTTAAAACTTTCATTTTTTCATAGAGGTCCAAAAAACTATCATTCTTCCTTTCTACTTTAGTATATGTCGTAGATCTTTCATCATTTTCTAAAGATTCTAGTTTTTTGTTGATTATATCTAAGAAGTTATTACTGTGTCTATTAGTCTGTCGGTTGATTTTATCTCCTGTTAATATATTCCAATTATTTGTGTTATTATTATAATCATAATTATAATCATACATATCACTGTCAGAATCAGAATTTGTTTCATAATCCATATTACTGTTAGACCAATTATTGTCTATATCTCTCATGCTATAACCTTCATCATAATCTATATCATCATAGTCCATGTTTCAAATTAGTGTGTGCCTAGCCTAAGTGTGAACAAGCAAACAGATTATGAGCTGATAAATGTATTTGTTCTCTTTCTAAGCAATTAATAATTACTGGCGGAACTATTACTAACCACTGGTATTAAGAAAGTTTTAACGTTACTTATAAAAAACTGTAAGTAAAATTAATTATTTTTTCATTGTTTCATAAAATATTTCTAAAATTAGTTCTTAAACCAATGTTCTCAGAGCATTTGTTAACATTTTCTTTTTATTATGGATCGTTTTCCTAAATAATTTCTATTTTTTTATTAACTTTTTGATGAACTATTGTTCTTAATGTAAGATAGCTATTATATCTACCGACGTGTTTCTTGGTTATAGGTAGATGATTAGTACTAATATTTAGGCTAATCAATCTTTGGGTGACTTTTGTGAGGCTATAGTGCTATACTCGTTAGTCGTTTCTTCAAACCTTACTGATAAAAGTGGCGCAATAATAGAATTTAATGATATGTACCAGGTGTTACTTTACTCGTATCATATTATATCCACATCATATATACACTATATGGTCATTTATTAATCATTTTAATTTATCTATAATCTATAATATGTATAAAATTCACGAAGTTTGATTTTTATTTTAACCTCATATTTTACTGTACTACATAAATTTTTGAGATGTCACAACTTTACGAGTCTTTATTTTAATAATTATTTCTTAATTGAATTTGAATTTAAATTTTATTTTATATAAACCCTCTATTAAAAAAATTGACACATCACATTTTTTTTAAGTGATAAAATAAATAGTTTCATTTATAAACACAATCATAACAAATATCTATTAATAATTACATAATAACGGCCAAGAGTCTTATAACTTAACTAAAACATTTTCATGTTTTCAATTGAAACATTTCGTGTTTAAATCCCTGATCTCCAACTATTGATATATCCAAAAAAAAAAAAATCACCATTAAATACAACACATCTTAAAATAACTATCATCTCAAAAGCTATTCAAAAATATTGCAATAACTATAGTAATTTCAAGTCCAAAATAAGATTTATTGATGTGATTTTTTTTAGCTAAATAAAGAGGGGTTTTTCGGTGTAAACTCATTGACCCCACCTCACCTAACAACAACATGTAATATTGTAATATATCACGTATCATCATAGGCACAATACATTAATGAAGTATTACTGCTTGAATTGCTTAACTCTTGCTAATAGTGATCAGCTCATACAATTTTCTTCCTGAATTCAAAACACTTTATGTATGGAGGAAGATCTAGAGATGCAAATTCAGCTATAAGACCCTTAACTTATATTTATATTAGTGTTGCAAAGAACATGGTAACTTACGTGAATGCTTATATTTATATTTATATGAGTTTTTTGCTATTATGCCTTATTTATTGTAAATGCTCTTATTGGAATGTCAAAATTTTACCCTAAGTTTAATTGTATGAAATTTATTTAGGGTTTTATTATTATTATTATTATTATTATTATTATTTTGTGCATATTTACATCAGCCAATGAAAGCGTACCTTTAGCTTCATCTTTTTTTGATAAAACATTGCAGCTTTGTTCTATAGAATTGCACTGAATCTATTAACAACGACTTGACTCTTATCAAAAAAAAAAAAAAATTTGATATGTCTACAACATTTTTACAACAAATTCTAAGTGACAGGTTGTTATTGGTTGTTATTGTTGGAGCAAAATAGTAATCTTAGTGTTAGTTTCAAATTTGAACCAATAACAACTAACCAAATGTGATTTGTTGTAAAAATATTGTAAAATTGTTGTAAACATAGCATCTCTAAAAAAAACCGACGACTTGACAATGCGTAAACATCATAAAAGTAGAAAATGTGTCGGCCGTCGGTTTTTAAGATTAAAAAGCTTTATTGAGGCGATATTTATTTTTTATGGCCTCGAGAATGTTAGTGGGCGCCTCATAAAGTTTTATGGTAACTTATAGCTAATAACTTCATTGCAGAAAAAGGTTATAATGCGGAGAGATATCGACGTTATATCTTTTCGTCTTAACAGCTCCTTCCTTGATGTCGGCCCATTTCCTTGTAAAAATATTATTAAGATTCCAATCGTAACCTTGGGACAAATATGGTCCTATACAGTCAGCCAAAAAAATAAGTAAACGAATACGATGTATCTTCCATGTCACACAAATAGACCCACAAAAATCTGAAAATCTAATCGTGGACCCTTGACTGTGAGGAAATTCTTTTGAGCAAATGTTAAAAACAAAACAAAAAAATTGACATATTTTCACAATTTGTAAAGATAAAAGTTTTGATTGAATCAATATCCCTTTTAAATAAACTATTTATGATTGATGTCATTTTTATAATATACATCAGTCTTAACAAACCTCAACTATGGTTGTTAATTCAATTTATTCTATATAAGCAAAAAGCTTTAAATATGAGTGACCTTCTTGTTGTTTGATGCAGTTCTACTTCTATTAACATCTAGTGGGTTTTCAAATTCTTTTTTTAATCATTTGCCAATATGATATTCAATTGTTCTAGCTATCCAACTATTTTCTTCCATTTCCCTTTATAATCATTAAAAAACATAAGGGAAAAAAATACACAAAACTCCTATGGGGTTTTGTTTTATTTGAACATTTAAATTTTCATTTCATACAAATCAATTACACATGGAGTTGTGTGTTATACTAAAAAAACCCCATGAGAGTTAAGCGTGAGTGTGTAACACAATAACAAATTACACATAAAACACAACCTTATTCAGGGTTAAGAAGTATACTCAAAATTTCAATAAAATCTCATGATTAATGGAGAAATCACATTGGGGAATTTGTTTACATTTCCCAAAAATTAATAGTAAGGGAATAAGTAGATACCACATAAATGTGATTAATTAAATATCAAGAGTCATGTAGCTCAATTTAGAATTTATATGTGTTTTAAACAAAGATATGTGAGTGAATGAGTTTGTTGGGGTGGTGATTACGTTGATACTTTCATCTCATGTAGCTAAACTTTATGAGAAATGCTAACGAGAGCTCTTAGGGCATTGGTTAACAATCCATTTAAAGAAAGTTTTTATGGGAAATAAAAAAAAAAGTAATTAATATTTTGACAGCTTTTTTCATTTCCCATAAAAGTGGTATCAAAATTTTCTTAAAATAGATTATTAAGAAGTGCCTTAAGGGCACTCGTTAGCATGACCCAAACTTTATTAACGATTTTAATAAATAAATAAAAAAGAACTAAGACATTTGGACGCCACACGGAGCAATTTGAAAAATTGAAAACTTAGGAATATCAATACAAATGCATTAAACCATATAGGTGTATTCTACCCATTGTTTTAGTTGAATTTATGAATGGAGTGTATCCAAAGCAAACAATGCATTCAGAAGTGTTCTCAGAACATATATCTTTTCAAGTAAAAATCCGATTCCAAGAAAAGTAACGACTACAACCTCCATTAAGAAACTTTAATAATCTGAATAAGCATTTACTACCTGCTTTTTGAACTTAATAATCTGAATAAGCACTTACTGCCTGCTTTTGTCTCGAGGAATCACAAGAACTTTGATGTCCAAGCCAAAGCAAGGTATAAATTGAAAAATTGGTTTTGGTTTCGGAACAGTAATTTTCATTTCTAAACTTAAGATACAATCCTCTAAGAGTATAATTTTAGATTCTTAATTAGCTAGATTGTATTAGATTTTTAAATGAAATTCAAGGATATGGTTGTATTGTATTTAATTTTTTTTTATATAAAATATACATTATTTGTACTTTATTAGGTGATACAACAATATATCAAGAATCTTGTAACTCAAATAGTTGATATCTTTTAGTGTTTTTAAGACTTCTAGAATTCATATTATAAAAAAAAATTAAAAATTAAAAATTGGCAATCTATATATTCAAATCTAATTGAAAAACATAACAAGCCTTACCCACCTATACTATGAGTTGTTTTAAGCTTCCTATCACTCTATGTCATGAAATAGAAGCCTTGATTTGCAGATTTTTTTGGGGTCAAAGGGGTGATCGTAGAAAAATTCATTGGGTCAAGTGGCAAGACCTATGTAAACCAAAAAATCAGGGTGGTATGGGGTTTAAAGATCTCGCCTTGTACAATGACACATTGTTGGCAAAACAAACTTGGAGGTTGTTACATGACACGCAATCCCTTTTCCATAGAGTGTTCAAAGCCAAGTTCTTCCCAAACTCCACGGTTTTGGAAGCAAAATGTCCATCAAGTGCATCCCATGCTTGGAAGAGCATAATCAAGGGAAGAGATATGATAAAACGAGGTGGTTTATAGCGCATTGGGTCGGGATATTCGGTGCAAGTGTGGGGTGATAACTGGTTGCCTGAATTTGGACGTCCGGAAGTCATCTCACCAATGGCAGAGGGTTCTGAGACAACTAGGGTGGGAGACCTCATTGATCAAGAGAGTAGAACATGGAAAGAAGACTTAATTGGTAGGTTATTCTATGACTTTGAAGCTTCAACTATCAAAAATATCCCACTATGCCGATCCTTACAAGATGACACTCTGATTTGGCCTTTTAATCCGGATGGTGTATACTCGGTCAAGTCGGGTTATAGATTCTTGCAGGACTCGTGCCTAGCCCGTCAGCCAAGCTCATCAACATCACACCCCCTGAAACAGCTTTGGAAGAAGCTCTGGAGCCTTGATGTTCCGAATAAGGTGAAACACCTGATATGGCGGGCATGTAAGGACTCACTCCCCACCAAGACAAATCTGATCCGACGTAAAATCATCTCCGACAACCTTTGCGATATATGTAAGCAGCATGAAGAGGACACACTTCACGCTCTGTATCACTGTCCTGAATTACAAAGCTTATGGACGACGACTCCGTCCTGGAACCAAGATTCCCTCAAGCAAAGCACATGCTTCACTGATTTTATTGTTTCTGTTTTTGCAAGTTTGAAGGAACCCAAGCTTCTTATGGTGGTGTTATGGAACTTGTGGAAGCGTAGGAATAACCTCCATTTAGGCAAGACTACAATACCACTGAATAAGGTGCTGGAGCACTCTCGAAAGCAACGGATTGAGTCCCACTCTAGCCCCTTAACATTAACAACATCGAGGAGCAAGCAACTAGCCAGGTGGACACCTCATCCAGATCATTGGTACAAAATTAATTTTGATGGCGCCACATTTACAGACAAGGACACAGCAGGTATTGGGATCGTGGTGCACAACAGTGATGGCCTCGTCATGGCATCTCTGGCACAACAAGTCCCACTACCACCTTTAGTTATAGAGGTCGAGACCCTAGCTGCAAGACGGGCTCTAGAGTTTGCTTTGGAGTTGGGTTTTGAGCGGATCATTCTTGAAGGAGATTCTGAGTCGTTGGTGATTGGTGCAAAACTACAAGTGCATAGTATCGTAGTTTTATAGTAAAGTGATGAGAAAAGTATCGTCCTCAAGGATTGGTCACTTACTTTTGACAAATACCAAAATTATGCTAATCTCGATTTTATCTAGAGAAGTTACTAAAGTTTTTTTTGTAATTGGAATTTAAAATAAAATCAATTTAAAGAAAATGCGCAAAGGAAAAGAAAGATGTTGTTCGAAGATCAAATTAATGGGAAGAAAACTTCTAGGAAATCGATTTCACCTAATCCCTCACTATGCTTTACTCATCTAGCTAATTTAATATAATTCTCTCTGTTTGTTAGCAATCTCAACAAAAACATCCAAAAGCCTCTTTCGACAGTCAATTGGAACCCATCTTGTTCATCAATTTACACAAGAGTATGCAATTTAATAAAGCAAGAAAGCATTAAGACCAATGATTTTAATACTACACAGGTTCATACAAGTCTCTCGATCTCTATATTTACCTATGCCGAGATATTCAAGATCTATCCTATAATTTCCTCTTTCGACAGCAAATCACAATATCAAAATCATCTAATTAATGGCCGGTTAATTAGAAGCAATAAGCTCAGAATAAATCAGACAAACATGAAAAGAATTAATTCAAATTAACATAGAAAATCAAGCATAGTTCGGAACTAGATTACATCGTTTTCCTAGAATAAAGAAAATTTAGTTCATGCTAAAAATTAAATTCAACATAAACGAATTCACCATAATTTTTCTGAGAAGATTTGAAGGGAAAATAAACGCAAAAAAATCTGCTTCAGCGTTCCTTGTTTCTGCGTCAGCTTCAGCCTCTCCTTTCTTTCTGCGTCAGCTTCAGTCCACACTTTCTGCTTCAGCCCTCTCTTTTTTCTGTTTCAGCTCTTTTCTTTTCTATTTCGGCATAAAGCTTTGAAGATTGAGTGCAATAACTTCACATCGTACGGACACCTAGTGCAAGATATAATTTTCCTCAGTACACACTTGTTTGATTTTAAAATATCTCTTGTACGTAGACAGGGTAATAATTTAGCACACTCTTTAGCAAGAAAGTCACAATATTTATCCCATATTGTTAGGACATATGTGTTTCACTTGTTAAAGAACATATGTCATTCTTTTATGTAATTGACTAATCTTTTGACAAAACGCACTTTATTTGTAATTGGGTAGTTCTAAGTGGTTTTAATACTTCAAGAAACAAGGTTTCAAGATCAAGTGTTGAAGTCATCAAGTCTGTCCAAGAAACAAGCTAAAGAAGTGCACATTCATTAAAGCTCGACACCTGCTCGATAGCTGCTCGACACCTTGCTATCTGTCGAGGTTTATAAAAATTAGAATTCTGATCTGATTTCTTGGGATCCGTGAATGTGTCTTTGGGCCTTCTTTTCTCTTAACCCTAGACATATAAAAGGATTGTTTTAAGGGCCGTCAAACAGTTCACAAGTTGCACAAGCATTGAGAAAACTCTGTTGAAGCAAATTGTGACCGGAGACGAAGTTCTTGCCCTAGTTCATCTCTTTTGAAGAAGTTGCTATGTATGTACACCTTTGGGTTTTATGACCAAGTATCTTCTTGATCTTCATCGTGTAGGATGAAATGAAGAAATTTGCAGCCAACCTCTCTTTCAGTTGGGGTTGAAGTCGCGTACTGGGATTCGCGCATTGGTTAGTCACGTACTTGGGAGCCGTGCATAAAAAGGGGGAAACTATTACTACAGAACAAGTTAAATTGGGTATTGGGGTAAGAGTTTAACTGTAGGTTGGTAAGGTACTTGAGATTCCTTTACTTGTAACCGCTTGTTGTGATAATAGTGGAGTTTCGGGAGTGGTGACCTGAAAATCACCCGGTGGGGTTTTTGCCGTCAGGTTTTCCCCATTCGTAAACAAATCATTGTGTCATTTAATTTCCGCTGCATATTTAGTTTTTGGTGATTTGTTTGTGCTACCACACGTTTGCATGTTAAATTGATTAATTAATAACTTGGCTAATTAATAAATTAATTTAATCACAAGGGGTCAATACGTTTTTGGCCTATCAAGTGGTATCAGAGCAGGCACACTCTGATTAGGTTAATCTTTACTGTGTTGATCCATTGACCCCAGTTTGTCATGGATAGAGGACAATCATTAATCATACCTCCTTTATTTGATAGCACTAACTATGCGTACTAGAAAGTACGCATGAGAGCTTTCTTGCAGTCTTTAGATGAGAAGGTGTGGCAAGCTGTAGATATTGGCTGGACCAAGCCAAAAGAAGAGCCGGCCGACTGGGATGAAGCCAAGATTAAGGAGGCAAACTTCAACAGCAGAGAGTTGAATGCCCTATTTAGCACAGTCACCAATGAGGAGTTCAAGAAGATATCCTCTACTGAAACTGCAAAGGAAGCATGGACCATCCTCCAGACAACCTATGAGGGTACAAAGGCTGTCAAGGATTCAAAGCTTCAAAGGCTCACTACAAGCTTTGAAGAAATAAAGATGGAGGAGGATGAGACGTTCGATGAGTTCTATGCCAAGCTCAAGGACATAGTGAACTCAGCCTTCAATCTTGGGGAAACCATTCCTAAACCCAAGATTGTGAGGAAAGTGCTCAGATCTCTACCCGAGAGATTCCATGCCAAGATTACAGCGATAGAAGAATCAAAGGATATTGATAAGATTCCTTTGACTGAGCTGGTTGGAAACTTGCAAACCTACAAACTAGGACTATCTAGGATTGGCAAGTCGGGTAAAGGCAAGAGCATGGCCTTGAAAGCAAAGAGCAGTGACACAGATGATTCTTCCGATGATGAAGACTCCAAGATGAAGTCCTACATTACAAGGCAGTTCAAGAAATTTATGAAGAATGCCAATGGGAGAAACTTCGATAAGGACCGCAGACAATCCAGTTCGTCTTAGTCTAAGGGCCAAGACAAAGGGAAGAAGGATGCAAGGGATGGCGGTCAGTATACTGTTCCCATAGGACCTAAGTGTTTTGGATGCCATGGATTCGGTCACATGAAGCAAGATTGCCCCACATATCTCAAGAGCATTGGGAAGAGTAAGGCACTTGCTGCAACCTTGAGTGACACTGAGCTTGAAAATGATTCCGACGATGAAGATGACGGAATCTTGAATGCCTTCACTACCACAGTCAATCTTACTGAAGGGATTGTTGAAGACGTGGAAGAAGAAGAAGAATTGGTGGATTCTAAGTGTGAGAAGATGGATGATCAAGATGATATCCATATAGCCTATGAGAAGCTTTACAAGCTCTCTGAGAAGCATGAGAAATTGTATAGGCTGGCCACCAAGAAGCTCAGTGATGTGGAACTTGATCGTGAGGAGCTTTCCACAAAGTTCGATGAAGCTAATCAAACAATTGGTGCACTGAGGTTTGAAAACAATTTCTTGGCTGAGAAGACGAAGAAGCTTGAAGCGGAGCTGTTTCAAGTCAGAGCTCAATTGGAGAGGACTTCAAGTGCAAAGCTTGATGAAATGCTCAACAATCAGAAATCTGCTTAGGATCGAACAAGTTTAAGGTATTGTCTTTCTTCTTCTAATACTGCTTCTACTAGTGCTACTGTTTTTGTTTCTCCTGGTAATAATACTGAAATTGAGAACACTGATGTTAAAATTGAATTAGCTAGTGAGAACCTAGATAAGGGTAAATCTATCTTAGGAGCACCCCCTAAGCAGGATAAGAAAGATGTTAAAAATCCAAAGGCTAAGAAGGCTAACTCTCAAAAGTCTAAACAGAAGAAGCAACATCTTTATCATCATTGTGGAGCTGCCGGTCATACTCGACCAAATTGCTACAAGTGGTTAGCCACTCAACAGAGCAACAGCATGACAGCATCTGGAAGTAAGGTTTTCAGACTCAGACTGTTCATTGAACCGTAAAAAGGAGAGGTTCAAGATTTTTAAGGTCGAACCGAGGTCGAACCGGAGTCAAACCGTGACAACGTCATAATAAATTTAATAATTATTTAATAAATAAATAAATATTTTAAATTAGAAATAATAGAAAATTTGACTAAAATAAGAAAATATTTAGGTACCAAAAACGTAATTTTATAAAAATAAATTATATATATATTTTTATGAAACCTACATCTAAATTAAGCCTATGCCTTAGGCACAAATTAAACCAAGCCCATTTGAACGGTCAACTATCCAATGAAATTTAAAAGTGGAAAACAAAAAAGATAAAGGACTTAAAAAAGAAGTAGCTAGAAGTCTACTCATTAAATAATAGCCTTAATACAAAACAAAGCCCAAGAATAAAGTGGTTGGTCAGTGAGTAGATGACAGCCAAGCATTATTACTTCACCATCTCCATTGTCTGCAAAGCAACTCTAGAGTTCTTAGCCCAGACATAGAAACTGAAACGGCAAAAAGGCAAAAAAACGTAGAAAAATTAGAGGGAAAGCGCGAGTGAGATAGAAAAGAAGAAGAAAGGCGATGCGATCTAAAGGTCTAACAGCATCACATGGCAGTTTGAAGCATCAACAATGGTGGTAAGTTCCAAAAATAAAATTCAGATATGAACCGCAAGAATCGTCAACGGTTTTCAAACCCGGGAGGTTTGACCGCAGTTTGCATGGTTCACTGCTTTTCTTGTATAGGCCGGTTCTTGAGAGTTAAAAACCCGTATCGATGAACGGTTTTTGGTTAATCCGGTCGGACCGTACGGTCCGGTCCGGGTTTCACAACCTTGTCTGGAAGCCAAAATCAACTTCAATCCTCTCTTGCTCCTCTTGGAGATCTTTTGAAAGCCCTCATGTTCCTTTCGAACTTGAACGGGTTCAATTCTTCCCCTTCACCGCCGGTTCAAGGATTCAATCAAAGGAAAGGTTCTTCCAGAGTGTGGAAGAAAAAGGACTCTAAGTGATTTTATCACTTTCTTCTATCTTCTTGTTTTTTTGTTGTTGCATTACTTGTGTGTTTTGCATTTTTTTTGAGTCAGTTTAGTTTTATGCTTTGCTTTGTTTAACATGTTTTTGTTTGTTTGTTTTTAGTTTTGGTTATTTTTGTTTTTCATATAAAAAATAAAAAAAATTGAAAAAAAATCAGAAAAATACAAAAATAGTGTGTGTTATGTGTACTTTGGTACTTGTGTACCTTGGATGGCCATTGAATCAAAGTTTTCTAAACTTTGTATCTTTTGTAGCTTAGATGAGCATCTCTATGCACAATTAAGCAAGTGAGCTTTGTGGCTCTTATTTGTGATGAGTAAGATTAAGATTATCTCTTGAACTTAAAACTCGTATCACTCTTTTTGACGGGTAGGACTAAAAAAATCCTAAGAGAAAGGCATAAATAACCATCTCATCACTATTGCTCGCCAATCATAATATAACACCTGTATGCTTCGGCATAGCAAAAGTGCAGTGTTAAATGCTTAACATCTTAGGTATTTCTTTTCTCACTTTTATTTGCCCATGCATGATATGCTAAAATAAAAGAAAATATGCAAAGAAAATAAAAAGCCAAAAGATAAAAAATGCTTTAAATATGGTTGCAAGTGTGTATTCTAGGAGATGTGGGAGTTATAGGATGTACCTCGAAGGTGATAGTCCCCATCAAACAATTATGATTGTGTGTGAGTTAAAGTTATTTTCTTATATCTCAGATCGTCATAACATGTATACACATATGCAATCTTGCAATGTTTTTCACACACAACACGCAATATTATTTGCGGCTCTTGATACATGTGTAGGTACAATGTGATTAGGTCATCACAAGGTTTTACATGTGCTAATGTATGCTCACTAAATTGTCTTGACTCGTTTTTGAAATATAAAATTGGTTAGACTTGTTTAGTGTGTGTGTGTGTTTCTGAGGATCCATGTGCTTAAAATTTTTGTTGAGAGATGATTTTGAGAGCTTAATATGTTGATTGAATCATTGGTTGAGTTGCATGTCTGATTGCATACATGTCTATGTTTTTCTCTTCTCGAAAAACTGTTTTTAAAAGCAAGCTCGACACCTCCTTGATACCTCATCGATACCTAGCTATCTGTCGAGCTTCTTAAGCTTTTTCCTTATCACAATCTCGACACCTCCTGGACACCTGGTGGATCGATCGAGAAGTTTCTGTCTCCTCGATACCTTCTCGACACCTGGTGGATCGATTGAGCTTCTATTCTTGGTTCTGGTGGTTTGTTCCTCGACACCTCCTCAACACTTGCATCTGTCGACGACCATTTCCTCGACACTTTTCTCTTCAGCTATCTCAACGCCTCTCGATACCTCATCTATCGAGATTTACTGAGGTTTCTATATAAGCCCTGTTCGCGATCCGATTCTCATTTTCTCGATCTCTCACGATCTGTCCACGCCTGTTCACCTCCCAAAATCCTTTTTTCTCACTCAAAACCTTCAACCCATGTGATTTTCGGCCTTTCCTTGCTTCAAATCACTTGGTATGATCTCTTTTCCCTTCATTCTTCATGCATTTCATGTTTTTGAATCTTAGGTTTTGGGTATTTTGAAAATTTTTGGGGTTTTTCAAAATTGATGAGTTTTTCTTGAAATTTTGGGATGGGTTTTCATTTAAATGTGTTTAAAATTTCATGCATTGCATCACATTTGCATTATAATGGTATTTTCATGCATTTAGATGTGTGTAATATGTCTGTGTGCTAGTAGGTTTGGATTGGGCTGAGCCCATGCTGAAATTTCTTTTGCATGTCACATGTTCATGCATTCCCATGTATACGTATTCTCTATTCAATATATTTGATATATTTGAATTGCTTTGGGACTTTTCTGATTGTCACTTTCTTTCTCTCTCTCTCTCTCATTCTGTTTACGTTAGTAGTGTCTATGGCACCTAAGCATAAATCTACTCTAGCTCGGAATCCTCTGCGTTCTGGAGCTTCTTCATCTTCTGATTCTGCTCCTCTTAATATTCGGTTCCGTGATGATGATGCCCATAAGGCATTTTCGGAGAACTTCTCTAGACGAGGTGTTCATTCGGAACGCCAAGTCATTTTGGAGGACTTTGCCGACACTGACCTTCCCTCTGTCATTCACAGTAGGGGATGGGAGTCACTGTGTGACGTCCCGGTCACGTGTCTTCTCGTGCTCATTCAAGAGTTTTACTCCAACATGCACGGGATTGATCGTTCAGTACCTCTATTCTTTACTTGCGTTCAAGGTATGCGCATCCCTGTCACACCGCAGCTTGTTGCAGATGTGCTTCGGGTCCCTAGGATAGAGTTTCCTGACTATCCTTCTTGTGAGCGTCTGCGGACTGTGTCTAAGGATGAGCTTATATCTGCTTTCTGTAAGCGCCCTTCGGAGTGGGGTGAGCGTCAGTACACATCATGTCGGCCTTTTGCTAAAGGTCCTAGATTCTTAAACATGGTGATGACTTTTGTACTTCATCCACTTTCTCACTACAACTCCATCACAGAGCCTCGTGCTCGATTTTTGTTATCCCTTCTTGAGCATCTTACCATAGATTTTCCTTCTCATTTCATTTTGTCTATTATAGATGTTCATTTGGATGCGGTGACCCGTGATAAGCTCATTTTTCCTTCTGCTATCACGAGGATTCTACACAAATTTTCCATTCCTTTTCCCGTTTCCGACCATTTCACTTTCATATGTGCCATAGATGCCACTACCGTAAAACGTAGTGAGACTTAGTTTAGGTCGAGACAGCCAGATTCCACTCCTCCCTCCCGTTCAGCTCCATCTACATCCGCTCCTTCTTCCTCCACGAGCGATGTGTCCCTTGGAGACATCATGGCGCAGTTGCAGCGCATGGATGCTCGCCTTGATACACTCTCTACTAAGTTGTATCAAGTGAATGTTCGTGTTGGTCGTATCGCACGACGACAGGCGGCCATGGGTGGTTTTGCTCCTGAGGCTACTCCTTCACCACCTCCTCCAGTGACTTCTGACTCTGAGGATGATGATGACGAGGACGATGATGCTTCAGATGATAATGATGGAGATGCTAGCTCTACTAATGAGATGTCTACTTGACACTCTACCCTTTGTCACTCGTGACAAAAAGGGGGAGTAATTTTGGGATATGAGAATAGTCATCTTAGGGGGAGAGTTAGTATAGGACATTTTGATAGGGGGAGTGTTGATACTGTTGATACTTGAGGGATGTAGTGAGGATATGATGTATCTTTTCTTTTCTTTCTTTTATAGATACATTGTTCATGTATATAAGGTCTTGTGACCAGTTTTTACATACATTGTACTTATTTTCTCTATATATGAATGTATGTTTCTTTCACCTATCTCTACATGTGTTGTTTCTTCTCTATCTTTATACATATGTTTCTTATACTTGTATGCAATAATTTCTGTTTCACACAAGATGCCTTGATGAGTTTTGTTTAAAGTGTTTCAGAAATACAGGTTGTCAAAGTCTACTTGCCATAAACTCTCTTCTTGCAAAGTTTTTCAAGAGTTTGTGTTATGATAGATTTTATTGAATTCAACAAGTGAATATGAGTTGAGTGATTTATGACTTCTCTCATATGTTCATTTGTTTGTTGTGGTTTTGTCACGGATTGCCAAAGGGGGAGATTATTAGAACATATGTGTTTCACTTGTTAAAGAACATATGTCATTCTTTTATGTAATTAGCTAATCCTTTGACAAAACGCACTTTACTTGTAATTGGGTAGTTCTAAGTGATTTTAATACTTCAAGAAACAAGGTTTTAAGATCAAGTGTTGAAGTCATCAAGTCTGTCCATGAAACAAGCTGAAGAAGTGCACATTCATTAAAGCTCGACACCTGCTCGATAGCTGCTCGACACCTTGCTATCTGTCGAGATTTATAAAAATCAGAATTCTGATCTGATTTCTAAGGATTCGTGAATGTGTCTTTGGGTCTTCTTTTCTCTTAACCCTAGACATATAAAAAGATTGTTTTAAGGGCCATCAAACAGTTCACAAGTTGCACAAGCATTAAGAAAACTTTGTTGAAGCAAATTGTGACTGGAGACGAAGTTCTTGCCCTAGTTCATCTCTTCTGAAGAAGTTGCTGTGTATGTGCACCTTTGGGTTTTGTGACCAAACATCTTCTTGATCTTCATCGTGTAGGATGAACTGAAGAACTTTGCAGCCAACCTCTCTTTTAGTTGGTGTTGAAGTCGCGTACTAGGATCCGTGCATTGGTTAGTCACGTACTTGGGAACCGTGCATAAAAAGGGGAAAACTGTTACTACAGAACAAGTCCAATTGGGTATTGTGGTAAGGGTTCAACTATAGGTTGGTAAGGTACTTGGGATTCCTTTACTTGTAATCGCTTGTTGTGATAATAGTGGAGTTTCGGGAGTGGTGACCTGAAAATCACCCGGTGGGGTTTTTGCCGTCAGGTTTTCCCCATTCGTAAACAAATCACCATGTCATTTAATTTTCGCTGCATATTTAGTTTTTGGTGATTTGTTTGTGCTACCACGCGTTTGCATGTTAAGTTGATTAATTAATAACTTGGCTAATTAATAAATTAATTTAATCACAAGGGGTCAATACGTTTTTGGCCTATCACATATGACATTCTGGATGGAAGAACTACCACCAGACCTTTAATCTGTATTACAAGCTGATTTCACTAGCCTTCATTAATAATACAATGGCCTCTTTCTCAAAAAAAAAAGAAAAAGAAAAGAAAAACATAAGGTATATCACCTTAAATTACCTAAACTTTGCCCTTCACGAAAACCCTGTCATGAGATGCTTTGTTTACGACAAAATCATGTTTTCATTCAATTTTGCTTTTGATGTTGCTGCTTGTTACAGAATTCAGCCTATCAGTGTTCTACCAATCAATTAATGTAATTTATTGCGTCGTGGTTTGTGAAATTGAGATTGAATATTCTAAAAATAATTTGCAATATTTCAGAAAGTTGTTATTATAAAAGTTTTCCGAATTTCCTATGTTATGATTACCTTGATGTACCATTGTACTTACCCAAAAAGAGGGGTGAGGGGTGGAGCCAACTTTGATGCATATTATTAAAATTATTATTATTATTATTATTTTTTTTTTTTTATGGGAAATACTTGACTTTATTAAAGCAAAAGGACAAGTTACATTTTGTCATGCATGCAGGCATGCTCTATCAGGCTAGGACATTCCTCTAGCCATGCAATATAGTCCTCAACGTTTCTAGCGTGTTGAGCGAGTAAGTGAGCAGGGACGTTTCCCTGCCTTTTAGTATGAGTGAACTTCCACCGCCTAAAGTGCGAGACTTGTTCCATTATTCCAGCGAGCATAGTGACTATTGAAGCAGGTGGCGATCCTAGTCCTTGTAAGGCATTGCAAACAAGCAAAGAGTCACTTTCAAACTCAGCATCTCTGATACCATCGTCCTTAGCAAACGTGATCCCAGCTTCCAAGGCTTTTGCTTCAGCTTCTGCGGCACCCAACGGCCATTTCCACTTCTTGCTTAAGGCAGCAACCACTTCCCCGGCGCCGTCCCTGATTAATACTCCGGCTCCTGCTTGCTTTCTGTCCGAGAAAACCGCACCATCAATGTTTACTTTATAATATCCTTGACATGGTGGTTGCCAAGTGACCAAAGGCACGGGTTCAGCTTGGTGCTCTGTTTTTGCTTCATTTGCAGACCGAAACTCTTCCACCAGATGTAAGGCATTCCTGAGAACCGTTCTACCTGCCTTTCCTTTTCCTCCCATCCGCAGCTCATTTCTATTTTTCCATATACCCCAGCATACCGTAATAAATTGTTCCATTTGCCCGGGCCGAAGGTGGTCACACCTTTGTAAGTTCGCAACCACGTCCAAGAAGTCCCAATGCATCGAGATTTCAAACGGCAATGCAAACTTGCTATTGTTCCACACTTCTTTGGCATGGTCACAGCTCCGCAGTAAATGGCAGACCGTTTCCTCATTTTGTCCGCAAAGCTCACATGTTCCATTTGATGTAATTTTCCTCTTCGCTAAGTTGGATTTCGTGGCTAAAATACCACGACTTGCCCTCCATGCAAAGTGTTTTATTTTCTGTGGTATCTTCAAGAGCCATATGGACTTCCAAATTTTCCTCCTGGCTGTCTCGTCCGAGCAATCAGCTACAGTAGCGCGTGCCTTCTCTTCCAGCGCTAGTGCGTACGCACTTTTGACAGTGAACTTTCCATTCCTATTTTCAGCCCAAATCAGTCTATCTTGAGTGTTGCTGGAACTCAGAGGGATACCCAGAATAGCATCTCTGTCTTCGGGTAAAAACCAACTATTCAGCTTGTCAATATTCCATTCACCTGTTACTCTGTTTATGAACTTACAAACCATAGTATTAGTGGAGTTTGGCTTTTCCTTTGAAATCACCTGTACGTGCATGGTCTGGGGATCCATTTATCGTGCCAGACTCTAATCTTGTTACCATTCCCTACTTGCCATCGCATACCTCTTTGAACTATGCTCTATGCTGCCATTAAGCTCCTCCAGGCATATGATGGACTCCGGCCCAAAGTCGCCTCAGTAAAGCTACAGTGCGGGAAGTATTTCGCTTTGTAAACTCGACTAAACAAGGAGTTGGAATTGGTTAGCAGTCGCCAACCCTATTTGGCCAGGAGAGCCAAATTGAAGCTTCTTAAGTCTCGAAAGCCAAGACCTCCCTTGTCTTTAGGCATACACATCGTATCCCAGTTTAACCATGCGATTTTCTTCTCATTCCCTGTCTGTCCCCACCAGAATTGTCTGATCACACTAGTCAGCTCTTCACAGAGATTCTTGGGCAGCAAAAAACAACTCATGGTGTATGAAGGCACAGCTTGAGCTACAAACTTAATCAAAATTTCCTTCCCAGCAGGCGTTAGTAATTTTTCCTTCCATCCTGACACTTTGTTAGCCACTCTCTGTTTAAGCTGCGCAAAGATATTGTTCTTAGACCTTCCCACCAGTGACGGCAGACCTAGATAGGCTTCATGAGGTTTAATAACTTGTGCACCGAACATAGTCTTCACCTTCTCTTTTATTCCATTGTCAGTGTTTGGGCTGAAATACAAAGAAGTTTTGTGATAGTTTAACTGTTGGCCAGAGGATGTTTCATAAATCTTGAGAATTCTTTGAATTTCTGTGGCTTCACTTACTGTTGCTCTTCCAAATATCAAGCTGTCATCGGCGAAAAATAAATGGGATATTCTAGGTCTATTAGCTAAAGCAGCCACCCCTTTAATGGCAATTCTTTGAGCTGCATCATATAGCAAGGCAGACAAGCCCTCGGCACACAGGAGGAAGAGATAGGGCGACAATGGGTCACCTTGTCTCAACCCTCGGGTTGGTTGGATACAGCCATATGGTTGCCCATTGATCCTTACTGCGTATTTCACCGAAGAAACACATCTCATCACGGTGTTAACCCATTTCTCATGGAAGCCAAGCTTCTTTATAATCTGTCTCAAACATTCCCACTCAACCCGATTGTACGCCTTACTCATGTCCAATTTTATGGCCATCTCGCCACATTTACCCTTCTTCTTTTTGCTAATATGGCTCATCATCTCATGTGCCACCAAGACATTGTCGGTGATGAGACGCTCCGCCACAAAAGCGCTTTGGTTCTCACTTATGATTTCCTGCAACACCAATTTCATCCTGTTTGCCACAACTTTTGAAGCAATTTTGTAAGCCACATTACATAAAGAAATCGGTCTATAATCACTCACTTTTTCCGGGTTCTTGGTTTTTGGAATAAGCATAATGTGGGTATCATGGAATTTAGGTGGGGACTCATCATGGTTTAGAAAATTAAGAACAGTATTTATAACAATGGATTTAACAATAGGCCAACAATGATGATAGAATAAAGGTGGCATACCGTCCGATCCAGGGGTCGTTAAGGGGTGCATTTGCTTTAGTGCCTTCTCCACCTCCATAGCACGAAAGTCTTGTGTGAGAGTAGTGTTCATTCTTTCAGTGACCTTGGATTGGACTGCATCAATCATTTCTTGCTCCACCTTCGGCCTTGAAGTAGAGAATAGCTCCTCAAAATAGCTCACAAAAGTCTGCCCAATCTGATCTACATCCTCCAGCCACATGTTATTTGCATCCATAATTTTGCTAATAGTATTCCGTTGATACCTATTCGAGGCCTTAGTGTGGAAAAAAGTGGTGTTTTTATCCCCTGCCCTCAACCAATTATTTCTACTTCTTTGGTGCCACATTTTCTCCTCAATGCCAAGCCATCTATTTAGCTCCACTTTTGTTGCATGAATTGCCTCCAAATCTGTATCAGTTGCCTTCATAGTTTCAAGCATTTGCATCTTTCTTTGTAAATCAGCAACTTGCTTTCCCACGTGGCCAAAAGTGTGTATATTCCACGACCTCAAAGACATTTGACACTCCTCTAGACAAGCTTCTAATGGCCATTGTGAGTGGCTAGTCTGCCCCCTTTCCCATGCCTCCTCCACCACATTTTTACATCTCTCATCTTCCAGCCACATAGATTCAAAGCGGAACAATTTTGATAGTCTCCGTTTTTGCTTTGGAAGGCTAGTTTCCTTGAGCACTAGAATGCTATGGTCAGAGACTGAGTTGGATAAATGGTGCAACTTCACTAATGGAAAAGCATCTACCCAATCCGTAGATACCAAAGCTCTATCTAGTCTTTCCCGCACCCATCCTCGACTTCCTAATCGTCTACTCCACGTGTAATCCGACCCACATATCCCAAATCTCTCAATCTGCATCTATTGATCGCCTCATGAAAACATCTCATCTGCCATTCCGGTCTAACCCCGCCACCAACCTTTTCCTTGGCATGCATTATTTCATTGAAATCTCCCATGCATACCCAAGGTAAGTTACTCCGACGACTAAGACTCTCCAACAGTGTCCACGACTCCCCTCTTTTCCTTGTCTCCGGATGGCCATAAAACCCGGTAAATGGCCATTTTTTCATCCCCTGTTCTTCAGACACTATTGTGTCAATATGCCCTGGGGAGTATGACAAGATATCTACCTGCAATGGTTTCTTCCATAATAGGGCCAAGCCTCCTGCCCGTCTTATACTCGGAACCACCAATCCTTGCTGTCGTTCTATTTTTCGCTTAATTCCATCCATTTCTGTAACATCAAACTTAGTCTCCATTAGAAAGACTAAGGTGGGATCTTTCTCCAACACTACCTTTTGGAGTGCATTAACTGTGAGGGGGTTCCCAAGCCCCCTACAGTTCCAACTGATGGCACTCATTGTGTCCGGCGGGGCTGCGCAGCAGCCTCCGCCGATCCCAAGTGCTGTGCTAATAGTTTGCCGAGCTTCTGTATTTCACGATCCACTTTAACCCGCTTCCCATTGTCTTCCTTGTTTTCTAATTCAGCCAGTGGTGTTCTTGCTCTTCTTTTTATACCCATATCCATCATCTCATACTCCATGGTTGAAGCTACGTTGGTCGTATCTCTCTGGTGTTGTGTTTCCTCCCTTTCCGACTTTTTATCCTCTCCAAGTCCCACTCTGTTTTCTTTATTTTTCCTTTCGTTACCACCTCTGGTCTTCTTAATACCCTGAGTCTTTTGCTGCTTTGTAGAGGACAGCCCCAAGCTAAAAGCTATCCCAGATTGAACCAAGCCCAACTCATTATTTTGTTCTTGCATGGGCTTAAAGAAAGTGTCCTGAGGCCCATCTTTGAAGGATTGTACGTGTGCTATACCCTGTGGCCCACTTGCATGGTAACTTTCTTTCATCCTCAACGTGGTCATATCCAACTCTTGCGCATTAAGCTCCCTTCCACCACGTGCTTCCAGACTTGTTACTAAGATCATGGCAGATACATTGCCATTAATAGCGTCATCAATTTCCTGAATCCGTTGATCAAAATTCAAATTATGCGTAAAACCCGGATTTTTGATATGGACATGCGCTGATTTATCGGGCACCCTTTCCACGTCAGTCCTTGAGTCCGCCATCCTCTCTGTTTCATCGTGATGCTTGCTGTAGCCACTCACCAGTGCCGGCACTGAAACAGCCCCTCCATCCAAATTTCGTTCAATATCTCCTCTACCACCTTCCCCGGTACTATTCCCACCATTTTTGCCAGTCATAACTAGCTGTGGCTTCTGGTTTTTGTCCGGCGACGCACGCAACCATGGCCCAAATTGTTTCTCTTCAGGCCTTAGTGTGTCTTTGCTTCGTATCCACAACAAACAGTCCCGTTCATCATGATCGATCCTTCCGTATAAATAACAAAATATTGGGAGCCTCTCGTATTTGAAATCCACCCATTTTAATCCGTATTCACCTAGTCGCACCTTACGGCCTCGGCATAGCGGCATGGAGACATCCAGACTAACCCTTATGCGCAAATAACTCCCCAAACAAAATCCTTTCTCGTTGGTGTCCACCTTCTCCACCTCCCCCAAGGTTGCACCAATACTCCTTCCCACTTCCTTAGTCTGACACATTGTGGGCAGTCCGTGTATTTGGATCCAAAATGGTGATCTATCGAACTTGATATCCTTTACCGCCTCACCACGCACCAGCTTATGAAGGAGCAGTAAATATTTGTCGAAAGACCACGGACTGAGCAATAGTACTCTCTCCATATCGTCCTTCGATTGGAAAAGGAACATTACCTTATTCTCACCCAAGTCGCTGGCCTCAAAACCGTGTTCCGCTCTCCAAACTGATCTCAAAACTCTAACCACGGACTCCATGTTGATTCTACGTTTAGTACAGAACTTCCCAATGAGGACAGGTCCATCCTCTGTCAATGGAGCATGGATTGTGACTTCCACATCTTCTTTCACCGATAGCTTTAACCTAGAACATCTATCTGTAATCTCCTCCATGTTACCTTTTGAGAAAGATTGTTTCTACTGTTTGCACAGAGAGAAATTTTGCCTTACGGCAACCCTTATGCTAATACTAGCCCCCCTTTTCACCCCTAGGGTTTCTAGAGAAAACCTCAAAACGAAACCATTTTTAAAGTTATTATTATTATCTAAATGTAAATGTGACAATAACCATGAACCAAATAAAGTTTCATTTTCCCAATAAAGAGTTTGCCAGGCTAGAATGGCCTCACTTGGCTAGGCAAGATGTTTGAATAAATGAAACATTGGCTAAATTGAAACTAGTACATGTTCTTGACTTCTTGGAGGGGGAAAAATGAGTGAAATGAGACACCTTTTTTTTTGGATTAAGTAGAGTAGAAATGAGCTATGCATAAACCATGAGGTCATGAGATGATAATGTCTTATTAACGAGTGTATTAAGGATACAAGTTTAGAAATAATAAATATTTAATTATGAATTATAATATATATTTGTAAATTCATTGTAATTATATGTTTTTTTTTTCTCAATATCAATGCACAGTTGATGGTGCAAGCATAACATGGTAAGAAAAACAATATCCTCTTGGAAAGTCTATATCTAAAGCAAAGCCCAATAATAAATGTTTGTGTGTAAACTTTGGTTTACTATCCTTTCTCTTTTTTCTTACCCGAACATCTACTCATAAGAAATTTCACTATATAAGAAATAGTTACAATAGGCTAGAGTCTAGACTAACAAAACCTCTGTAAATAGTTTTTTTTTTTTTTTGGTAGCCTCTTTAAACAACCCGTTTGCCTCCAAACACAATGGCCCAAGAATTTTGGAATTCTTCACAAAGTCTCCTCCACGTACGAACTCATTTGCAACCACTTGAAATCCGATAAGGAAACTTTATGATTTGAATGAAAAACTCATTAATAAAATCTTTGAAAGGAATTATTAAGAACCCTCCAAGGATAAGATTATGACGGGCTCTCAAGGTGTTAAATCTTAGGAAATGATTTTCTTGGTTTAAACTCAAGAGATAAGGCTTCTCCTATGCTCATGGTATGACATCTTTTTTCTTGAAAGATGTGCATCAATATGTATTTAAAGGTAGGTAAAACTGAAATATGGGGTTTAAGTTAATACTTGAGTATAATTAGAACAGTGATTAGGATGAGGAAATTTGAATTTGGAATATCTCTCTTAGAAACTCTAGAAGGTGTCAACTAACTAATCTGTATGGCTCTTTAGCTATTGTTTTAATTTTATCTTTGAAATTTTAAAAATATGGCATTCTTACAATTTGTTATCATCAACATGCAAACGATACAATAATTGTTAATGTGGCAAACATTTTTTGTACACATATTCCTTGTAATGCTAACATGGTATATGTTTGATCACAAACCGATCCACAAAATTTGAAATATTAAAACATGTGAATTTTTAATATTTAAAGAAAACTGAGTAAAATAAAAACAAAACATCTTAATCTCTACGGGTGTTTCATGTATCTCCATATGTTTTGATTTTGCATATGTGGCTTTTTTCACGGATTAAGTAGTATTTGATACATAATTTAACTAAAATTGTATTATGACATTTCTTTTACCATTTTTTTTTCCTTTTTTTCATTTTCTTTATAGGGTGCTGATGGAATAAATTCTATAATAAAATGGTTAAGTGTTTTTTTTTTTGGGGGGTATATTTAGTTATTTACTTTGATGTGAGCAATAAAGAATGGTCCCTAACTAGTACTGCAGCCATGGTTATGAGGGACAAAATGTCGGTGCTAGTAATTTACAAAGCTTTGAGAATAAAATAGTTGGGAGTTAGATCCAAGTCCCCACTTCCCAGTAGAAACACAGACTTCGGGGCATAGGGCCATAGGCATTGCTATCAGAGTGTCACATGGTTGCTAAGAAAGGTGCATATAAATATATATAATCGATGGGCCAATCAGAAATTTATAATTCCAAAAAGAGCAACGATAAATAATTGAATGAATAGAAAGGAAAAAAAAATATTGTGAAGATGTCAGGCAATTTTCTTTTGAGAAGAAAGGTGTCAGGTGATTAAAGTTGATAGAATGTTTTATAATTGTATAAAATACTTATAATTAATCTGATAAAATATTTTAGAATTATATAATAGAATTGGTACCAAATCTTTTATGAACCCAAGACCTCCCCTTAATAGAAGATGTTCCATACCAACTCCAGTTATTGATTAAGCAAATTATTTTATGTTAGTAAGAGAAATGTGGTATATGATTTATAAGATCATTCACGTATATTAAATTATTTAAATAATTTATATAATTATTAAATATCATGTGATTAGAATTACATAAATATACTCATTTCAGCTTTGAAGAAATTTCTTTCAAGCTAGTTGCAAGAAAAATACTGTCCAGTATTTATTGAAGCTATGAATAAGATATGTCTATCACACGGGATGTGACTTGATGGTATGATTCTTTATTTCAATACTCAAAGAAGAGCAGTTCGAGCGATAACTTAACAAAGTCTGTGTAGTATATGTTGTATTACCAATTACCTTCACGTAGCGTAAGGTTAATAAACTCACACCAGAGACCTTTTTTTCATTAAAAAAAAAAGAAAAAAAGAGAGATATCATACGTCTAAAATGAAAATTGAGTACTGACATCACTTTGAAAGATTTACAGGTGGAAAAAAATAAAGGCATAGTACTAAGTTCCATGATGGAATCTTCTGATGACAAAAAGAAACTGATGTGTTTTATAGGTGATGATAAAAAAAAAAAAAAAAGCTGCATTTAGGAGCACTGAAGGTGGACTCAGATACAACGACTGGATTTGGGTAGCCTATTCCGGAAGGATCAGAAGAGTCAAATAAATACTAATAACTTGTGGTTCAAAACAAATGTGGTTGGAATGTGAATATGAATATGATAATAATAGTGGGTTACTCATTCTCCTACAGTTAATTAATATGCCCACGACAAATGGTTGAGAAAGAATTCTGATCGATAATAAATTCGCTTTCTCTTCTTTATAGGACAGATCTCCCTACTTTTTGTTTTTTTAAAATAATAATTTTTTTCCTTTTTTTCAAATCCAAAAGTTTAGATCTATTAATAATTTATTGGTTTACATTTAGGATTTATTGTGATTTTTTAAAAACATTTTAAATAAAGGAGAATGATGAATCCAAAACGTCTCAATTAGAAATATCATAAAATGTCAATTTACCTAAAGGTTATTGATTTATTGGCATATTCATTGTCGTTAAGTATGTTTATCTTAATATGATTCAACTATTAAGTTGCTTGTGCAGCCCGGCCCATTGTTTTTCTATGAGTCAATTATTTCTGTCACAAACACTAATTTTTGTGGGAAACCGATAACTGCCTCACGACTAGTTGAGAGCAATCATTTTTTTTTTTTGGTTGATGTATATATTTGCTTCGAAGCTCATGTTTAGTGTTTATTGAAGGATGATGACATCCTATCTACCATCTATGTGTATACACCTGAAATGGTATGTTATGCAATGAGTGTTTAAACAATAATTTCATGCTCTAGTAGTTCACCAGATAACAATTAACATACTTTTTTTTTTCTTTTTTTTTTGTGAATCTTTTGGAGAAGACCTTTCACTCAATATATTTTGCCAATGACCAAATAATGAAATTGACAAATTATGCCACGCAATTGAAATGAAAATTCAGTGCGTAATAATAAAAACTGAGTTTGCTTATGAATATACTCAGATCTACATCTAATTTCATAATATTTTTAGTGTTAGATTGTGATTAGATTTCAGCACTTATATATAGGATTACCTCGAGCATTTATTGAAATAAAAAATTTAATTACACCAATCACAAAATAATACTTACACATGTTATAGATTTATTGCTTTAGGAGAAAGTATACCGTGTTTCGATAATATCAATTTAGTATTTGTGATTTTTTAAAATAGGTATTACTCGTTTATTAGGTAAAAAATACCAAAACAGATGTTTTAATTGGAATAGTTCGATGTGATTTTTTAAAATAAATGTCACTCATTTTTTAAATAAAAAATACCAAAACAAATGTTAAGTTGATATTACCGAAATACGGTATACTTTCTCATTACTTTAGAAAGGAAAAAGAATAAGAAAAGGACCCTACAGTTACACCTGTTAATTTGTATGGACTTTTTACAGATTTATATTTATTACACAGGTGGGGCAGCTTCAAACACAGCCAAGTTTATATATTGATACCGATGGTTACTTTCTTTTTAATGAAGGTACCGATGGTTACTTGGGGGTTATAGTCTTATAGACAAAATATACTTTACTTACTACTATAAAGTGTAAAGTGGGGAATCGTCCTACGTTAACATTATACCAAAAGTAAAGAACCTAAGGGCATCTTTAGTACTATTGTAGTAAGTTATGTAATCGAATTGCTATTAACGTAAAATAGTTATCTGATTTTTTTTTTTTCAACTTAAAGTGTCTACTTTTGATGATTTTATTCATTATTATGAGATTAAGATATCAATTAATTTTTTGTATAAGCAGAGATTGAACTCCAAATCTTTTATTCAATCACTAAAAATTTTACCAGTTGAGCTAATTGGAATCCATGCTATCCAATTATTTGGTTGCACATTTGTTACAAGTAATAATTATTCATCTCTAAAATTGTCTAATAATTTCTAAAAATAATATATTTTTTTCAAATATACAAACTTTCAATGTGCACAGAAGAATTATAAAAATAAAAAATCATAAAAAATAACCCATTTCTCTCAAATTTGATTCTCAAAAAAAAAAAAAAAATCTCACTCAAATTTAAAAAATATATATTTTCAGAAAATATAATTATATAAGCAATATTTTTCTTAAATACAAATCTTGAGTTTTATTATAATTTTATAACTTACAACCAAATTTTCGACCAAAAAAAATTATAACCAATCTATGAATAGATTTAGTTATTCCATTACAACTCATTTTATTTCTCATAACAAAAATTACCATTCTAAACATAATTTCTATTAAATGTACCAAACCTGCTCTAAGGTATTGTAGGTTACCTTTTAATTTATAAATTTTATTTGTTTATTATATTTTATTATTTTTTTTTTTTTGAAACCTATTTGTTTATTTTCTTATTAAGCCTTTTTATTTTTTATTAGTGTCAAATCTAACTTACTTTTCATTCACCAAAATACGATAAACAAAACACAGTTGATGATGATTAAAAAAAATAAAATAAAAGCCTTTGATGATGCCTTGAATTTATGCATTACATCTCAAACACTAAAGTCTTCAGAAAATACAAATAGGCTTTGTAACATAGAAGGAGGTCGACCCAAGAGCTGAGAACATGGCAAAGTCTTCGCCTTGATTACAACCCTAAATTAGGGAAGGCATCTGCACAGTTTATTCACCACCCTTAATACACCTTATATATGTTAGTTAGAATTGTTAGATGAGACACCTATAATCAACTACTACAAGAGTCAAGAGCTTTAAGCCTACGATAAATTTTTTATCTACTAATTACCTACTAATTCCTTGTCTCACATGTCACATTCAAGTTGCAGCTTTATAGTTTTTTTTTTTTTTTTTTTTTAAATGAGAAACTTGTAACTTTATAGTTGGGTCATTATCCATGTAATTAAGACCAAAAATCAAAATATTTGTGGTGGGCAAGTTGGATATTTTTTTGTTTTTATATGACTATATTCTTCTCCCAAAGAAACAGTAAAAACTTGTCACCTCTAAAAATTATAACAAACATTATGATTTTTTTCTGGATTGACTCTTCTTCGTCTAATTAATGTTCTCAGTGTTGATACCTAATGTGGAAGATGGTCATATTAGAGTGGAGATCACAGATAATAGATCAGAGTTTGCAGAGAGAAAAATTATGTTTTGTTCAAATGAATGTCTTAATTCATACAATCTCGTTTAAGGAAATTGCATCAAGAACATGGCTCTAATATTATTGTTGGTCCCTTATGTAGATGACAATCACTTTAGGATGGTGATCACAGACTACAGGCCAGGAGAGTCTGCAGAGAGAAAAATTATATATTGTCTAAACGAATGTCATGAGTTATTTATTGGCAAGCATATACCCATTGGGAAGAGATATATCTGTTATAAACATATATTCTTATTTCAAGAGTTATACCTTATCTAAATATCATTTCAACCTTATCCTAATACCATTTCATTATTAATTCATCTTTTAAAGTTTATTACATATTTCCTATGAAATGGTTTGTCATTTTTTAGATACATCCAAAAAAGAAAAAAAAGGTGACAATTGATGTGAGCATACTTAGGGCTATGCCAAAAAACTGCATGACTGGCCAATCCGTTTGCGACCCAAATTCAATTCATGCGAATCCACTAAGTGAGGCAGGTTAGATTGGGTGGATTAGATAGATAGTTTAGAATATCGAATTGAGTAGCAGGTTGAGATATTTCTAACCTGCCAAATCCGATTTGGATCTTAGTTTGTTGTTAAATTTTACAAATAAGAATCATTTAGATATCCAACAGGTTAAATCGTTTGTCAACAATTTCATCATCTTTCTCCATTGCAATTGAAAATAGCTTCTCACCGTTCTCAGGTTTTTAGAGGTCTAGAACTAGAAAAGCGTAGACAAAAGAATACTTTAAGAAACGACACGCTTTCAAGCATTATTCGGCAAGTTATTGTGCAACCGACAATCAATTTGGCAAACTATAGAATTGGACTAGCCATAAATGGTATACTTGGCTTTTAATTATATGTCTTTGTTGGTTATCTATAAATATATAATTATATATACACACGTTTTTCTCAAATTTTTTTAATGAAAGTGGTTCTTTTTTATTATGTAGATAATATTTTTATTAAAAATGCCAATGGGGAACACAAGGAGTATACAAGAAAGGATTGTCATCCCCCTCAAAAATTAAACAAAAGAAAGGATTGTCATACAATGTATGTGGAAGGTTTTTTTTTTTTTTTTTTAATAAAAAGTAGGGGAAATCAACCCAGATTTTCTATTATGATGTGACTAATTAAAGCCACAAGATTCATGACAGGGATTATTCTTCTTAATTTGTCATATTTTAAATTCATATTAAGTTTGTGTATGTTTCTTTCTCAAAAAAAAAAAAAAAAAAAAGAAGTTTGTGTATGTTTCCATAAAAAAGAGTACAACATGAATATCATATGGTTTAGAAAAATTACAAATAAACTAAAATTATTAATTTTTGTATTGATTATGTGGCTGACATTTGACAAACACCCTTCTACACCATAAAATTTTCATAGAGACCCATTAGCAGATCCTACAATTCAATTATCAGGTCCAAGCTAATTCAACACCTGGGTTGCTTCAAAGATATCAGAATTTAATTCAAGTTTTCATTACACGACTTAAAGGCTTTCATTCTCAGGCCCAATTTTCTATCGGGTTGGGCCACAAATTTCTAGATTTTTCGTTATTTTCAGGTGCACTATGGAAAACCCTTGGAAATATTTTGGTTCGGCCCGTTCGGGTTAATCGTTTAGGATCATTTAAAATCTTAAGTGTTTAAGCATTCGCAGCAGTGGATGTATAATTTTAGCTATTTAGCGACACCAAAACTTACTTTATCTATTTTACCTATACACATATTGCAGCAATGAATCTATTTTAGCTTTCAACACAATAAAATAATATAAATATTAAAATAAAATAATATAACCACTACAATAAAATAATGTATCCCACTACCAAAAAAAAATCTACATCACCATCCACAACCACCACAACCACAGCCACAGCCACAGCCACAGCCATAACCACAACCACAACCACACATACCCAGCAAGGTAGCAACCACCACCACCACACACCCCAGCAAGGCAGCAACCACCACCACCCCACCATCACACACACACACACCCTACCAAGGCAGAAACCACCAACAAAACAGGGAAAAAAAAAAACCCACCGATCACCAACAAACACCAAACCAAGTACAACCCTGATTGGAGAAACCACCAACAAATACCGATTGCAGAAACCACCAATTGCAGAAACCACCAACAAACCAGCAATCCACAGCCCATCCCATGCCCACAAAACACCAAAACCACTCATCGGCGACTGGGACAGCGTGGGCTGAGGCGATCGGCGGCTAGGACGGCGTGGGCTGAGGCGATCGCCGGCTGGGACGGCGTGGGCTGAGGCGATCGCCGGCTGAGACGGCGTGGGCTGAGGCGGCGGTAAACTGAGAGGTGAGAGCTTGAGAGAATAGATGAGAGCTTGAGAGAGAGAGAGAGAGCACGGTGAGAGCTTGAGTAAAAGAAATGAAAAAAATAAAGCATGTAGTATTATTTTAATCCGGGAGTTGAATAAAAAAAAAAAAAAAAATTTAGATGTCTACTACAGTGCACATTAATTTATAGATAGATGTGCACTGTAGCAATTCATATAAAAATTATAACTATGCCTCCACTGCTGCATGACTGTTTTTGGTATTTTGGTGGAGCTAAAATAGCATTATAACTATTTAGCTCCATTGCTGCGAATGCTCTGTGCAAGTAGTCATATCTATTATATTAAAGTCAAAGTAGAATTAAAATCTAAATTAGTTTTTAATTATTTCTTAATTTTGCTCCATGTGTCTAATTTAATTTCTTAATTTTCTTGCCAAGTGACATATTCATAATATTTAGTTCTAAAGTCGAGATGATCAACTCACTCACGTACGTAAGATCACCTTAATCGTCACTGTTGATTAATGTTTCCACACATAAGCACAAATTATGACCTAGTAATATATTAAAGAAGAAGCTCAATCTATATAACACATGTAGTGTTATATTTTTAAAAAACAATTAAATTTAATGCACCTATGTATTTGAATTTAATTAAATAACCTAATATACTGCACTTAAATACGCTTAACATTATATTGATAGACCCAATGATATCTTAGAAGAAAAAAGAATTCCTACGCAATTCGTTAGAATAAACAAAAGAAAAACATCTCACATTCTTTAAAATATTATCAAATTTCTAATCAATTCTAACATTGACATACTTAGATTTCCATGTACTTAGGTTTCCCAACATCACATTGTCAGATTATCAAAAAAAAAAAAAAAAAATCACATTATCATGATTATACATGTTTGGAGCATATTAAATTTCACTAACTAAATATTCTGTTAGTTATGGAAACTCATGCATCTCTATAAATAAGGAGAAAGTTTATTGATATAATTTTTGTCACAATTTTAATATTGTTGGTTAAGAATGGTAGTGAAAAAAAAAAATTGTGAATCCATTTGAAAGTTATTATCTATCGATCACAATTAATCATTTCAACAATTTATGAGAGAAGTAAAAACTAGTTCACAAACTCTGTTAAAACTGTGATTTTAAATTACAATTTATGTGCAGTTTGAATATGTATAACAAAGTGTAAGTAATGAACGCCACCCATATGAGAAATGGGGTGGTCTTAAAAAAAAAAAACTAATAAATAAATGATCAAATGCTAATAAATGAAAGATGATGCAGAATTGCAGATGAAGGTGGTAGAATGTTATAGAAAAAGCAGACTATTCATTTAGAATATTCAATAATATAATAATATACTTTAGAATTCAATAATAACTTGCAATAGAATAGCCATGAAGGTGCCAGAATCCACTTTCCCTATTGGTCTTTAGTCTCCTATTGGCCTTTCTAGTCTCTTTTTATCACAACCCAGAACCCTCTACCCATATCTATATAATAGGGAGCTCATAAACTCTCAAACCCATCGTGGAAAAGACCAAACTCTAAAGCTCTCATTTGTTTCTCTTTCAAGCGCACTCTGTTTGAGTTATTGTTTTCAAAGTTTTCCAACCAACATGTCTCTCGTTCCTAGCATCTTTGAAGGCCGACGAACCAACGTGTTCGACCCATTTTCCCTCGACATATGGGACCCTTTTGATGGGCTTTTCACCTCGGGGCGTGAAACCTCTTCGTTTGTCAACACGCGGATTGACTGGAAGGAGACCCCAGAGGCTCATGTTTTCAAAGCTGACCTTCCGGGGCTGAAGAAAGAGGAGGTGAAGGTTGAGGTGGAGGAAGGTAGAGTTCTTCAGATTAGTGGGGAGAGGCGCAAAGAGCAAGAGGAGAAGAATGAGAAGTGGCACCGTGTTGAGAGGAGCAGTGGCAAGTTCCTGAGGAGGTTTAGGTTGCCTCAAAATGCAAAGATGGATGAGGTTAAGGCTAGCATGGAGAATGGGGTGCTCACCGTGACTGTGCCTAAGGTGGAGGAAAAGAAGCCTGAGGTCAAGCCTATTGAGATTTCTGGTTAATTAAGCAACCAGTTTTTTAACTTTAAAAGCTACCAAATGCTTAATGCTGCAAATAAACGAGGAATTATGATTTGTGTTTTTGTTTGTGTCTTTGGTGTGTAAGAGCAGTGTGAATTGCTTGTAAAACAATTGAAATGGGTGTTCAATTGTTGTAATAATTGTTTTGTGAATAAAATGGTCTCATTTTGAAAGTAGAACATGATTGTCAAGCCCATTGAGATCTCTGGTTAATTAAGCTACCAGTTTTAACTTTTAAGATATCAAATGCCTTAAATAAACAAGAAATCAGTGTATGACTTTTTGTCTGTGCCTGTGTGTAAAAGAAGTGCGGATTGCATCTAAAAATATTGAAATAGGTGTTCAATTGTAATAATGGTTTTGTGAATAAAATGGTCTTAAAACTTTTAAGCTATCAAATACGCTTTAAATAAACAAGGAACCAATGTGTGAGTAATTTTTTTTTAATGAATAGTTGAATGTAGAACTGTTCATTAAGTAAAACTATTCACTGTTTTCTCATGAAAATTGTTCACTATTTTCTGCATAAACTATTTTTAGTATTCTGCATAAAATTATTTTCTGTTCAGCATTATTTAAAAAATTGTTCACTGTTTTCTCATAAAACACCTAGTGAAATCATGTTTTCTAAATTTAAAAGCCAAATCTGAATACTTTTTCATGTTTAAATTTCACAATAATCGAATTTGTTTTTCATGTTTAAATGAATTCTATTGCGGTGGTATTTGTACTTAGTTTTGTCGGTTTGCCAACTATGATGTGCTCGATGCTTCCAAGACTCTCGTACGTGTATATTGGCATATTAAGGAAACTAGCTTTTAAATCCGTGCAAATGCACGAGAATTACATAAGTACATGTATTTTCGGGTTCTTGGAAAAAAAAAATACATCTATTTTCAACAAAATAGAAATAAAAAATAATGTAAATTTTGTAAGAGTCCACAAATAAATTTTTGTACATAGAAATCATTAGAATCTGAGAAAGCAAATATATTCAAATAATTTTAGATATACTCGAGTTTGGTATACTCGAGTATTTTGTTGCATGGAACTCGAGTTTATCAAGCTCGAGTACCACATAATTCTTTTTTTTAATCGCACAAATTTCAACTCAGCAGTGCCACGGTGGCAGAATTGATGAGGAACTCGAGTTTTTGAAACTCGAGTTCTAGAAAAAGTGGTAGTTTCCTATTTATTTCCGAAACAGTGTTTTTTTGCTAAAAATTTCAAAAATAAGTGGTATTTGGCCATTTTGGCCATAATTTTTGTCACAATTTTAATATTATTGGTTAAGAATGGTAGAGAAAAAAACAATTGTGAATCCATTTGAAAGTTATTGTCTACCCATCACAATTAATCATTTCAACAATTTATGAGAGATGTAAAAATTAGTTCACAAAGACACAAACTCTGTTAAAACTGTGATTTTAAATTACAATTTATGTGCAGTTTGAATATGTATAACAAAGTGTAAGTAATGAACGCCACCCATATGAGAAATGGGGTGGTCTTAAAAAAAAAAAACTAATAAATAAATTATCAAATGCTAATAAATGAAAGATGATGCAGAATTGCAGATGAAGGTGGTAGAATGTTATAGAAAAAGCAGACTATTCATTTAGAATATTCAATAATATAATAATATACTTTAGAATTCAATAATAACTTGCAATAGAATAGCCATGAAGGTGCCAGAATCCACTTTCCCTATTGGTCTTTAGTCTCCTATTGGCCTTTCTAGTCTCTTTTTATCACAACCCAGAACCCTCTACCCATATCTATATAATAGGGAGCTCATAAACTCTCAAACCCATCGTGGAAAAGACCAAACTCTAAAGCTCTCATTTGTTTCTCTTTCAAGCGCACTCTGTGTTTGAGTTATTGTTTTCAAAGTTTTCCAACCAACATGTCTCTCGTTCCTAGCATCTTTGAAGACCGACGAACCAACGTGTTCGACCCATTTTCCCTCGACATATGGGACCCTTTTGATGGGCTTTTCACCTCGGGGCGTGAAACCTCTTCGTTTGTCAACACGCGGATTGACTGGAAGGAGACCCCAGAGGCTCATGTTTTCAAAGCTGACCTTCCGGGGCTGAAGAAAGAGGAGGTGAAGGTTGAGGTGGAGGAAGGTAGAGTTCTTCAGATTAGTGGGGAGAGGCGCAAAGAGCAAGAGGAGAAGAATGAGAAGTGGCACCGTGTTGAGAGGAGCAGTGGCAAGTTCCTGAGGAGGTTTAGGTTGCCTCAAAATGCAAAGATGGATGAGGTTAAGGCTAGCATGGAGAATGGGGTGCTCACCGTGACTGTGCCTAAGGTGGAGGAAAAGAAGCCTGAGGTCAAGCCTATTGAGATTTCTGGTTAATTAAGCAACCAGTTTTTTAACTTTAAAAGCTACCAAATGCTTAATGCTGCAAATAAACGAGGAATTATGATTTGTGTTTTTGTTTGTGTCTTTGGTGTGTAAGAGCAGTGTGAATTGCTTGTAAAACAATTGAAATGGGTGTTCAATTGTTGTAATAATTGTTTTGTGAATAAAATGGTCTCATTTAGAAAAGTAGAACATGATTGTCAAGCCCATTAAGATCTCTGGTTAATTAAGCTATCAGTTTCAACTTCTAAGATATCAAATGCCTTAAATAAACAAGAAATCAGTGTATGACTTTTTGTCTGTGCCTGTGTGTAAAAGAAGTGCGGATTGCATCTAAAAATATTGAAATAGGTGTTCAATTGTTATAATGGTTTTGTGAATAAAATGGTCTTAAAACTTTTAAGCTATCAAATACGCTGTAAATAAACAAGGAACCAATGTGTGAGTATTTTGTTTTTGTCTGTGTCTGTGAAAAGAAGGGTGAATTGCATCTAAAAACATTGAAACGGCTGTTCAATTGTAATAATTGTTTTGTGAATAGAATGATCTTAAAATTCTGTCAAAATTCCTTAAATAAACAAGGAATCAATGTGTGAGTTTTTGTTTGTGTCTGTGTAAAAGAAGTGTGAATTGCATCTAAAAATATTGAAATAGTTGTTCAATTGTAATAACTGTTTTGTGAATAAAATGGTCTTATATATTCTGAAAAAGTAAAACTTGATTTCAAGTACTGTCGCTCCTAAAAGGAATTGCGTTTGCCGGGAGTCGAACCCGGGTCTATTGCTTGGAAGGCAATTATCCTAACCGTTGGACTACAAACGCTTTGTCGGAGGGCTTTGAAGAAATTTATATTATCTTTGGTCTTTTGGCTAGAGCCTAAATATTTTTAAATATTGTTCACCTGGACAATTATTAGAAATAGCTCTTTTCTGTCTTTTCTGCAATTTTGCTAGCTATCAGGGAGGCTCTTAGTAAATTGAAATCTCCAATGGCATGTTTGGATGTTTAAAAAAAGAGGGAGAGCAGAGTAGAGGGAGAGAGAGTAATCTAATTATCTTATTTATAAGTTTTTTAAGGAATGAGGGGGAGGAGTTTGGAGGGGTTTCAACTCCCTCTAACCCCTCATTTTTAATTCCTCCAAATTGGAGAGATTTGGATGGAGGGTAGAGTAAATAAATTTTTGTCCAAGTAAATTCCCTAATTTACCCTTTCTAATAAATTAATTATAGACCAATGTTGCAAGTCCATTTTCAAATAGGGGTAAATTTGTCTATTTTAATAATTTCCTCTACTTTTCATCCTAATTTTTAAAACATCTAAATAAGGGGAAGGGTTAATTACTCCATTCCCCCTTACTAATTTTAAAAACATCCAAACAAGATGGAGGGGAACCATTCCCCTCTACTCTCCTCCCCACTACTCTCCTCACCTCTACTCCCCTCTACTCTCCTCCCTCTCTAAACTTCCAAACAGGCCATAAGAGTTGATGGGATCATTATCTTAACGACTAGTCTCATTGGCAGCAACCAAATCTAGGTCTAGCTGGGATAGAGTACAGAATTTGAAAAAATAAAAAAATTCCCCATTTAAATAGTAATCAAAGTCTATCGATTTGGCAAAAAAGAAGATACGTTAATGCATTTTTTATGAGCATTATTATTAGTAATGTTAAAAAATTATATTACTATTTTTAGCACTATTCATGGACGCAGCCATGGTTGGACTTGGGGGGCAATCCCGCCCACCCCCCATTTAAAAAAAAAAAAATTATTGTATATATGGGTACTAATTTTAACAATTTTGTTTTAAAAAATTACACTTTTGCTCCTTTAAAAATATCATTGATTCTTTTAAGAGTATTGTTATAGTCACAGATTTTTCTATAACATTTTTACAAACGGTTAAGGTAGCAAATTTCTATTAGTTTGCATTTGGGCTTACCACTTACATTATTAGCAATTTGTAAAAAAGTTTGTAGTTCAAACATTTTCCACATTTTAAAGACCATTAAAAAATATTTATAAGTCTAAAATCTAAAAAAGAAATATACAAGCCCAAAAAAATTAGTACAACAACAAAAATTATCAATAGTAAAACTAAAAAAAAAAAAAAAATTAAGCCAAGTCAACCAATTTTACTTAAAACAAACAATCTAACCCTTTAAAAAAAAATTAACAACTAGCAGCTAAGTGACTAAGTAGCAACAAAATCGAGAGCAGAAATCATTGCGCACAACTAACAACAAAGCTGCCCCCTAACTCTAAGTTCTGGCTCCGTCCCTGGCACTATCAACTACAAAATTGAGGTTGCATCGGTATAGTTAAAGTAAAAAATTTTCGCTTCTCAGCTACAGTAAATTGCCAAAAATGGCTATGCAGGCTCAAAGGTAAATAAAAAAAATTAATGTTACGTTCACGCTAGTAAGAGCATTTGCAGCAGTGGAGCTAAATAGTTATATTGCTATTTTCGCTCCACCAAAACACCAAAAAGAGCATGCAGCAGTGGAGTAATACTTATAATTTTTAGCTCAATTGCTACAATGCACATCTATCTATAGATGTGCACTGTAGGTGAGAGCTAAACAAAAAAAAAACAATTTTTTACTCCTCAACCGGATTAAAATATTATTTTTTCTTTCTTTTAATCTGCTCCGAATTGCAAATGAGTCCGGCTTCCCTTCTTTCTTCCTCCACTTTCCTCATCTTCTCTCTTCTTCCTCCACCGCCAGCCCAATCTCATAGCCCAGCCGCCAGCCCAGCTTCGACCCATCATCGGCGCCGACCCATCTCACCGATCTCCCCACCCATTTCGCCAACAAACCCATCTCGCCAATCAGACCCACTTCTCTTCCGCCGATCAGACCCATCCGCCGATCAGACCAATCCGACCCAAGCCCCAAGCTGCCGATCCACACCTCCTACTCACGCCTCCGCCCAGTCCTCCATCTCAACGCTCACCCAACGCCGACAAGCCTGGGTTTCTTTGGATTTCGTGGGTTTCATTCGTCGATCCAAGCTCTAGGTTTCATCATTGAAGCCGTCGTTGCCTTCCTCCGTCCATTGCTTTGGTTTTCCGTCGATCAAAGCTTTGGGTTTTTTTTTTTTTTTTTTTTGGTGTTGCCTCGTAGGTCAGGTGGGTGTGGGCTTGGTTGCTTTTTTTTTCTTTGTTATGGGCTGTGGTGGTGGTGGTTGTGATTGATGTTTATTGTAGAGTATATATTATTTTATTGTTGTGGAAATATTATTTTATTGTAGTATTTATATTATTTTATTGGATTAAAAGCTAAAATAGATTTACTGCTGTAGCATGTGTGTAGGTAAAATAGATAAAGTGACTTTTTGTGTAGCTAAATAACTAAAATTTTAGATTCATTGCTGTGAATGCTCTAAGAATGTTTTAATCTTTTCTTTTCTTTTCTCTTTTCTTCGTTCTCCGCCCCTCTGTGTCTCTCAAGCATCCTCTGCTATCTCATTTTTCCTCCTCTTTTCTTCTCAAAATTTTTTCTTTTTCTTCTCAAATTTTTTCTCTCTTTCTTCTCAAAATTTTCTATGATGTGTGAGGGTCTCTTCTTTTGCCATGTGGTTGTGGGTGTGGTGGGTCATGCCATGGGTGTGGATGTGGTGGGTCATGTCGTGGCTGTGGGTGATCAAGTTCGTGGGTGGGTCATGCCGTGGGGTTTGTGTGTTTTTTGGTTGATTTGGGATTGCTGGATTTGTGTTGTGGGTTTGGGTTTGGGTCATGGTATGGGGTTGCTGGGTTTGTGTTTGTGTTTGTCGTGGTGCCGCCGTGAGTGCTTGAATATAGTGAAGAACAGTTAAAAAAAATAATATATAAATAAATTGTTTATTGTAGTGGATATATTATTTTATTGTGTTATTTATATTATTTTATTATATTGAAAGTTAAAATAAAACCATTAATGTTGAATTTTTTGTAAAGTGGGAAGATAAAATAGATAAAGTAACTTTTTGTGGTGTTAAATAACTAAATTTATGGCTCTACCATTGTGGATGCTCTAAAGTTGATAATTATACTTTTGAATCATATTTTGAAATTTTTTTTTTCTTAATGACTTTATTCGTGGATGTAAGGAAGTTTGAATCCCAACTCCATGACCCAAATTTTTGAGCTTGCAGTAGTGCATACTGGATGAAGCTTTTTTATTTATTTATTTATCTTCTATGGTTGTTTGGTGTGCTAAAATAATAGTTTCAGTGTTTTAACACACTCAATGCTAATGCTATTATAAATTCTTGTATCGCTAAAGTTTTGTTAGTCTCAATTGATAGTGTACTACACAAGGAAGTCAATTCCGTACCGTACCAGTCGGTACGGCCGGTATATACCGTATCGACCAGTGCATCGGTACAAATACCTCCCTTGTTTCGTACCGGAAAAAATACTGGCCATACCGGCCTCGTACCGGCCATACCGACAAAATTCGGCTGTTTCGACCGGTTAGTGGATACTGGACCGGTACCTTTTCTCACGCCACACTAAACTTCTGTCTCTCTTTGCCTCCTCTTTATCACACCGGTGACAACGAAATACCGTGGTGGTGAGGAGAGGCGTCGGTGATTCATGCACTGGAAATCGGTTTGAAGTGAAGAAAAAAATAGACTGGACTAATGCTAAAAGAGTTAGACACCATGTCCATGTGATACTGTGAGAGAGAGAGAGAGAGAGATCTGTAACTAATGGGGAAGAAATGAAATAAAGAGTGAAGAGTGATGACAAAATTAATTTGAAAGAGGAAGAGGTAATGTGTGGTTGTAAAGAGATAGCGTGTAAAGTGTGTTGGAACTTGAAAATAAGAATGAAAGGTTGGCAGGCAACTAACTTTAGGCGTGCCTACCAACCTATGGATGTAGTTCTTTTTGGAAGATGTGGAGCATTAGACGATGGATAATGGATGTAGTTCTTTTTGGTAATAGCAAAGTTGATATTTAATGTAAAAAAAAAAAAAAGGCTTCAGGCGTGCAACAGTAGGAAAAAATAAATGAAAGAATAAAATAAACGTGGGACAAGGAAAGAGAAAACTAGAATAAGAAAAGTGCTGGACTTTTTTCTCTCTTTTCTACACGTACTCAATATCTGGAATAGTAATGTGGCTCTAAATGTTAGCTTGGTAGACATGATTCTTGTTAACTGACAATATCATTAACCGTTTTCCTTTTTTTTTTCTTTTTCTTTTTTAAATATTTTGTGTGTGTATAATATATATATATATATATATATATATATAAAATATAAAATAGCAGTAAACCCGAAACGGTACACCGGTATTGACCGGTATCCGAAATATATCGTACCGGTCAATAGATAAAGTTAAAATAAAACCATTAATGTTGAAAGTTAAAATAAAACTATTAATGTTGAATTTTTTGTAAAGTGGGAAGATAAAATAGATAAAGTAACTTTTTGTGGTGTTAAATAACTAAATTTATGGCTCTACCGTTGTGGATGCTCTAAAGTTGATAATTAAACTTTTGAATCATATTTTGCAATTTTTTTTTCATTAATGACTTTATTCATGGATGTAAGGAAGTTTGAATCCCAACTCCATGACCCAAAATTTTGAGCTTGTAGTAGTGCATACTGGATGAAGCTTTTTTATTTATTTATTTATCTTTTATTGTTGTTTGAAGTGCTAAAATAACAGTTTCGGTGTTTTAACACACTCAATGCTAATGCTATTATAAATTCTTGTATTGCTAAAGGTTTGTTAGTATGTGTTTGGATAACACTGAATGTTGTGTCTGCGTTTTTCTATTTCACGTTTCAGAGTTTTTTTTTTTTTTTTTTTCAGCACATAAACAGTAAAATCACTGTGCAGGAGACAATTATCACTGTTCACGCACTGTAGCGCACTGTTCACACACTGTAGCAGCATTGTTCATGCATTAAAAAATATTAAAAATGGGTCCCACGATACTATTTACACATTTAAAAATTAATTTGCTACAGTGTTTTCAGTTTTCAGTTTCAGCAACAATAAGTTGTATCCAAACGGACCCTTAGTCTCAATTGATAGTGTACTACAGGAGGACTAAAGCCTACAGCCTGATGCCACTTAAATGTCTTTTCTTTGTAGTGGCATTTGTACTGTTATTCATTGCTCGGCGACAAAGAAATGTTACATTCCATAAAAGGAGGACCTTTTTTTATAGAATCTTAGGAGAAGAATAAAGTTATGCTTAGTCCAAAACATAAAAGCAAAGAAAAGCATATGCTGGATATTTTTTAGGTACTAAGTACAAAGAAAAAGCCTTTCTTGTGCACTAAGGAAATTAAAGCGAAAGAAAAACCTCATGCTCATTTTTTGTAATAAATATGGCAAATTTCAGCACAAATATTTGTTGTGGTCTGCCGATATAGTCTAAGCTCTCTGCTAACAAACCCATATAACTAGAGACAGACCAAGATGGAGACATTAAGCTTGAAACTTCTTATAGACAACAACTCTAGTAAGGTAGTGTTTGCAGAGGCCGGAAAGGAATTTGTGGACTTCCTCTTTGGATACCTACAGATACCTCTTGGTTCCATAATGGGACTTATTTCGAAACATGACTTGGTTGGGTTAGGGTCTTTGAGTAGAGTCTATGAGAGTATCGAAAACCTTAACCCCAGCTTTCTTCAATCAAAGGCAAGCAAGGACTCTCTCTTGAGGCCTAAACCAACCTTCTCATCAAACACTCATACCCCTCTATTGTTGCTGAACTTTGTACCACCAACACCAAGCACACCAGCCAAAGCACCAAGTCCTGCATTTGGGGGGTCATCTTTGTTTGGAACCGCACCAGCAAGTCCTTCATTTGTTTTTGCTCCTAGTACTGAGGAGAAGGAGATAGGGTATGTTAGAGATGTGGTGACATATATGGTGATGGATGATCTGACGGTGAAACCAATGTCAACCATTTCTAGCGTTACCCTTCTCACTAATTTATATGTCAAAGATGTCAGATCCCTAAGGCAGAAGATGGTTAAGCTTGACAAAAACAAGGTTATATTCATAGATTTTCTGTTTTCTTACTCAAAATGGTATTTGTTAAATATTAGTTGTTTGAATTTGGGTTTCTGCCGTTATTTGATTTAATTGATTTGAGTTGTGTATTGTCTTTAGGGTTTGGAGCTAATAGCGGCTTCATTCAACTCTACCACAGTCCTTACAGATATTTTCATTGGGAGTAAGGTACATTGAGGACTTTTTTTCCCCTTTCTGGATAAATGAGTAAAATTTTATTGAAAAGAAACATACAACCCAATAATTTTTTTAGAAAAATCATAACAAGCAACTAAATAACAAGTTGTAGAGACAAACTACAACCTCATGAACAAGTAGCGACTATACAACCACTATAATCCAAAGTAATCCACACAAGGTAGAAAAGTATAGAAACACTCGCCACTTTGAGGGGGGAAAGGGAGTAGAAAGGCGGGGAGGAGAAAAAATAAGAGGGAAAAAAAAAAGTTTTCAAGTTGTTTGGTTGGAGAAGAAATTTGGAGAGATTTTGATAGAGCTCAATTAAGTATTTTATCTCTGAGCCCACCAAAATTTTACCTCTCTAATTTGAAGAGATTTAAGAAAAGAAAATGAGAAGAAGAAGAGTAAATGAGAAAACACGAAATTTTGCCCCTCCCTCTCTAGTGTATCTATGCATTAAGTTACTTCTTTCTTCTTTTTGTACTTTTCTTTTTCAACCTCTTTGAGTTATGTTTAAGTATTTTTTTTTTTTTAAGTATTTTCTTTTTAATCAAGTTGCTTTTGCTTTTTGTTTTTTCCTTTTTTAATCAACAGTGGTTCTTTTACATCAAATGTTAGCTTTCACCTCTCTCTATATATATTTTTTAGAAGGCACCTCTAATTGTTTATATATATATATATAAAATAACGAAAAAAAATTATAATATTAATGATGTATTCATTTTTGTAAGATTTTATTTTTTTCATTTAAGTTGATAATAATTTTTTTAATGATTGTAAGGAAATTATTTCTTATATTATGTAATAGGGGTATGAGAGTAATTTTATACAGACTACATTTTTATATCTTTTAACTTTTCTTCTTAATTAACAAATTAGTTTTCCATCTCTCCAGTTTTTCTCTCCCCAAACCAAACAAGATGAAAAAAAACTAAAATATTTTTTATCTTTCTACTTTTCTACCATCAAGAGATTTTTTATCCTCTCACTTTTTATCACCCCAACCAAACAGACCATTGGTGTTTAATTACCCAAACAAAGGGAAGGATTCCTTTCTCCGAACTTAAGTTTTAGAACATCCAAAGAATGAAAAAGAGGTAACAATTACCCTCTCCTCTCCTTCCCCTCCCCCCACTTAGCCTTTACTCTTTTTCCACTCCAAATTAAATTTCCAAATACAATGTAAGAGATACAGTGCAAGAAACTTGCAAATTCAAAATTAGAAACACAACTAATTAATGGCCGTAACTTTGGAAATTAGAAAGTACACTTTGGAAAACAAATGGACAAAACTAAAAGTAAGAGAATTCAAAATTTTCTGCTTCTATGTATGCTGCCATCTTAAGCAATCTTTAGTAAAATGACCATAACTTTCTCTAGAAAACTCTAAATTGGACATTTTATGATAATTCTAGAATTAATTTTATATATGACCCCAAAGATGCTAACTCCAAATTCTTTTGAACTAGAGTAGTGTGCTTGAATATCCCGTTGTGATTGGTATAAGAGTATTCGCACCAATTCGTGCGAAAATTCTTTAATATAAAAACTTACTTTTATTTATTTTACATAACCATTTTTCAAAAATACTCACATCATATTATCTATTTTTCATTAGATTTTTTTATCAATTTTTTTATTACTCTCTCTCTGAATAAAGAAAATATTAAAATCAAATTTACATATGAACAACAACCATGTATATTTGCATGGTTACTCTAACTAGAATCCTATTTTACATAATTTTGTATGAGTTGATGAGAGTGTTTTTTTGGGGTTGGTTGGGCAAAATTGTAGAGCCTATGCTACTTTAGATGGATTGATGTAAATGCTCTTACTAGGCTTATACCATACAAGATACAATTTCACCTAATCTTCCCTTAGTCTGAGCAACTTTCTCCAACCCCGTGTGTTGTCCTTAGGAATTTTTTCCACCTAAAAACTTTTCTCTTTCAATTAGATTGTATTCATTGAAGCCACCCAAATTGATCCTGAAGACAAGAACATATAGATTTTCAGATATTTCTAATAATTTTTGTCTTTTTTCAATCCCAAATTATTTTTAGGTCAGGATCCTTTTCTTTCTTAGGAGCACAAACCACTGCTCATGTTACTTTAGCTCTTAACAATGAAGCATCTTTACATTAAAAAAAAAAATCCTAAGTTTTCTATTTAGTCTTGATGGCATTATGTGGGAGGATAAACAATCCAATTAATCAAGTACACTTTATTGAACTACCAAAGCCACATACTGTACGATAGCAAAATATTTCGTTCTTTTAGCAAACTCAAACAACCTTCAATAAGGCATTTTAAACTTCTATTTAAATGGAAGTAATATCAACACCAACACACACCGCTAGCTTTATTGAACTACCAAAGCCAATTATAACATGAAAGCTTTCTCCAATTATACATCTTGCTTTTCAAAAATGAAGGGGGAAGAAATGTAATTATGGGTTATTAAGTAATGTGAAATGGCAAATGTTTGGCAATGGCTTGCTAGCCTGTTGAAACCCCACCACAATTTGTGGTGTTCAAATATGGGAAGACAAATCTTCAATTCTGTATATATACATACATACATTCCTAGACATAAACTTTAATATTTCCTTCTTTCTTAAGCTTTACCTAGCTTCAAAAATTTCAGCGCTCTCAGTCATTTCTAGACATTTGGGATCCCGTTGATGGCTTCTTCAACTCTAGCATTGCTTACGCCCCGGCCATAGCAATCGAAACATATGCTAATTTGCCCAACTTACGAATTGATTGGAAGGAGACCCCAGAGGCTCATGTCTTCAAGGCGGACCTTCCGGGACTCGTAAAGGAGGAGGTGAAAGTTGAGGTTGAAGAAGGAAAAATTCTTCAAATTAGCGGAGAAAGGAGCAAAGAGCAAGAGGAGAAGAAAGATAAGTGGTACCGTGTTGAAAGAAGCAGTGGAAAGTTCCTTCGTCGGTTCAGGTTACCGGAAAATGCAAGAACTGATCAGGTTAAGGCTAGTATGGAGAATGGAGTTCTCACTGTGTTTGTTCCTATAGAGGAGGTTGTGAAGAAACCAGAGGTCAAGACCATTGAGATCTCTGGCTGAGAAAGATGTCTACCAAGCTTGAAGCTTTTGTTTGTGTGTGTGTGTTCATAAATGTCTGAAAAATGTTTCATCATATCTCTAATAATTTGCATTCAACCCAATAATGAAAGGTAAGGCTTCCTTATTTGTTGCAAGGTATTGGATTTGGTGTATATACCATTTGATTACAAATATTACAAATTAATTATAGTATATGGATCTTACAAATTTGATACATCAACTTAAAAGAAAAAAAAAAAATTCTCAAAAAATTCTCAAAAAAAAAAAAACTTGAAAGAAAAAAAGTAATTGAGAAGTATTTTATGTTGTTCATACTAATCACATGTTAGAAAATATAGAGATAAAAAACAAGTTTTGGTTTAATAATACAAACCCTAAAAAAATTAGCAACGACAAAAATAAATAGATAGAGTTAGAAAGATCTCATAGACTATAGAATCTCGCAAAATGCGTTGTCCTTAAAAGTTGATTCGTGCCACCCGGAGTACAACTTAGTGTGAATGACTCTCTTAGCCAAACAATCCCCCAATATTAGACTATAGTGATTTCTTCAAGTTGATCACACACTCAAACAAGAAGAATTAGGAACAACCTTAATTGTCTTTCCTTAAAACTAAAAACTTAGAAGCTGAAATTTTTTGGAAATGAGCAGAAAATTTAGAGCTGAACAGGGAGGAAGAGTGGCGGCAGCAAGGCTAGGAAAAAACTAAAGAGAAAAGAAGTGAAAACAGGGTTTTATATATGCCAACTAAGGAAAACAAGTGGGCTAACTAAATGGACTAGGCCTCTAACAGTTACTGTGCAGATTTGATGCCCAACGGGTTGATCATTAAATGCCTAACGGGGTTGCTCAGATACTCACCAACGGATATATCAAATCAAATTTGGGCTAAAAGAAAGAAAGGGAAAAAGTGGGGCCCAAGAAAGATATAATAAATCCAAGCTCAAGCCCAAGCCAACACCTAGCCTATTGTATTCCAACTTACCACTTAAGATATGCAAAGCCTTATAAACTTATAACAATATTTATTCCTAACCAATGTGAGACACAAAGCAAAGGTTAAGTGTTTGAAACACACATACTCCAACAATCCCCCACATGTTACAAACACTAAACTAGGAAAGGCAATAAACCCAAGAAGGCATGCATTAATATGGTACCATAAGGTTTTAACCATACTTAGGATAAATAAGTAGGAACTACTAGACAATGGTAGAGTTAGACTCTTTTAACCAAGCTATTAGATAACCAAACTTACCACCCACATATCTTTCTTTACCAAGGTTGTTCCATAAGCGGGTTGGCGCCTTATACAAGCCATGCGCCACTGGATTTCATGAGAGCTTTAGAGACCTACCCAAGTCTCATAGGAAGCGGCACAACTTCCACTCCTACATAGGTGGCATCCATCAAGAGTGTGTGCAGTACACCCCATGCCAACAGGTAGGGACTATGGATCCATTAAGAGCTAGAGCTCAACCTCTAACAATCTGCAACTTAGCATTGTCTCACATCATAAGGATGGACTCATCACTAATCTCCTCAATGAGATAGCGGAATATATAATAACTGACAGTGCCCATATGGACCACAAATGACCTATACCCATTTAACCCTTGCGTGGAATCACCCATCATAGAGGTTGGGCATTGGCCATAGTGTCATAATTTGGGCATCAATCCTATCCCCCTCGATATCTCATTCACCAACCTTCTTGCTAGTGGCTTGGTCAAAGGATCGACCGAATTCCTTTTTGACCTTACAAAGTCCAAGGACATTACACCATTATCAATAAACTTCCTCACAATATTGTGCCTCAATCGGATATGTCGACTTTTCCCATTATGGATTTTGCTCTTAGCACGTGCTATGGCAGCCTGACAATCACAATGTATGCAAACAAAGGCAATAAAGTTAGTATACAATGGTATATCAATTAACAAACTCTTAAGCCACTCAGCTTCAGACCCAGCCTTCTTTAAGGCTATTAACTCTGATTCCATGGTGGATCTTGCTATGCAAGTCTACTTGGATGATTTCCAAGAGACAGCCCCTCTAGCTAGTGTGAACACATATCCACTAGTGGGCTTTACTTCATCTATATTAGAGATCCAATTAGCATCACAATATCCTTCTAATATAGCAGGATAACCACAATATGACAAACCATAATCAAATGTACTCTTTAAATATCTTAACAATTTAGATATTGCATCCCTACGCTCAATGCTAGGATTATGAGTATATTTACTCAATCTACCAACAGCATATGCAATATCAAGGCGAGTACAGTTTGTCAAAAACATTAAGCTACAAATGATTTGTGCATATTTATCTTGTGAAACACTATTACCACGATTTTTAAACAAGTACACCTTTAAGTCAAAAGGAGTAGACATAGGTGACATATCAAAGTTTTCAAACTTTTTAAGAATTTTCTCTACATAGTGAGATTGTGATAGTGTAATGCAATCATTATCCCTAAGGATCTTGATGCCCAAGATTATATTTGCCTCACCCAAATCTTTCATATCAAAATTAGAGGCAAGGAAGCATTTAGTATCATGCACAACATTAAGACTAGTTCCAAATATAAGCAAGTCATCAACATATAAACATATAATAACACCTTCATTATTAATAAACTTGCTATATATGCATTTATCGGCACCATTGATCACATACCCATGTGTAAGCATAACATTATCAAATTTTTCATGCCGTTGTTTAGGTGCTTGTTTTAAACCATATAAAGATTTAACCAACTTACAAACTTTATGTTCTTGTCCAAGAACTACATAACCCTCGGGTTGCTCCATATAAATCTCTTCTTCTAAATCACCATTTAGAAAAGCAGTTTTAACATCCATTTGATGTACAACAAGTTTCTAAATAGAAGCAATGACAAATAAAATTCTAATAAATGCAATTCTAGTAACCGGAGAATAAGTATCAAAATAATCCACATTATGTTTTTGCTTATAGCCCTTGGCTACTAAGCGAGCTTTAAACTTATCAATTGTACCATCTGGTTTTAATTTCCTTTTAAACACCCATTTGCAACCAATAGGTTTAACATTGGGTGGAAGCTCAACTAATTCCCAAGTATGATTAAGCATAATAGATTCTAATTCATTATTAATTGCTTCCAACCAAAAAGGAGCATCTATAGATTTAATTGCATCATTGCTTCATAGTAACTTACAGGTTCATCTTCAACGACATAGGCAAAGAAATCGTTACCGTAATCTTTTTCCTTCTTAGCTCGCTTGCTCCTTCTTATTCTTGCACCTCATCAACAAAGTCATTAGAAATTTCAATAGAATCATGCAATTCTTTTTCCTTATTTTTCAAAGGAAACACATGCTCAAAAAATATGGCATTTTTGAATTCAATAATAGTGTTTGAGTCTAATATATCACTTTTGATGACAAGAAATCTATAGCATGAACTATTACAAGCATAGCCAATAAACACTCAATCACATGTTCTACAACCAAGCTTTCTCCTTTTAGGCTCGGGTAGCATGACCTTAGCCAAGCACCCTCACACTTTGAGATATTCCAAATTAGGTTTACACCCTTCCCAATGTTCATAAGGAGTTTTACCGGTTTTCTTATGAGGTACCTTATGTTGAATATGGCTAGCCAAAAGAATGGCCTCCCCCCACATGTTGGAAGATAGCCTAGAACTAACAAGCATATCATTCATCATTTCTTTAAGAGTTCTATTTTTCCTTTCGGCTATTCTATTAGATTTTGATGAATAAGGTGGAGTTACCTCATGTATTATGTCATTTTGTTCACAAAATTCCTTAAAAGGATTAGACTCATATTCACCACCTCTATCGGTTCTAAGTCTTTTAATCATTTTAATCTTTTGGTTCTCAACTTCACTTTTATACTTTATAAACATCTTCGAAACTTCATCCTTGGTTCTTAGTAAATAAAGTTGAGTGAATTTAGAGTGGTCATCAACAAAAATCACATAAAATCTTTTATCACCTCTAGTCATGGTGTGTTTTAAATCACCCAACTCAATATGTACCAATCCAAGAAGCTCGGTTTCTCTTGTTATAGATTTACAAGGTTTCTTGGTGATTTTAGTTTTAGCACAAATTTCACATTTGTCCATATTAGCTTCACATAGTGAGTTAATAATTCCACATTCTTTCATTTTGTAAGGTTGAAATTTATCAACCATCTTGTTGGCTTTATTCCGTGCCAATTTGCTTGTAATTTAAGCACTTAGTAACCCTGTATTTAGGTGGGATTATTGTAAGGGTAGTGTGTGAGAAGATGTGAAAAAAAGCTCAAGTATGTGCAAAGAAGCAGAGCTTCGCGGCTAGGACTCGCGGCTGCAAGTCGCCAACTTCAGGCACGTGAGATGCACACAGGGAAGCTGAAGGGTCGCGCCAGCTGTCGCACTACAGGACAAAAGTCCCAGGCTGGCCAGGCCGTTACGTCGCAACTTGATTTCGCGACTTGGACAAGCCGCGAGACCAAGCCGCCAATTTACCCTGTTTGGCAAAAACTGTCTCTTCGTATTCTTTCTCACCCCACTATATATAGACCCTTATACCCACGATATTGAGAGAGCTTCCAGAGAGAATTTTGTGAGAGAAAACCCTAGAGAAAAACAAGATTGCCTCATCCCCAATCTTCATCTAAGAGACTCTACAAATTCCTCTACTCTCTTCCTCTCCATTGTCATACCCTTGAGAGGTCTTTTACCAAATCCTTATCTTACCACACCCACGTTTGTGAGAAGGCTCATTTGGTGCTAAGGGAAGCAGTTTGGAAGGAACCAATATACATTGGTTGATGCTATGGTCTAGTAGCGGAATCCGGGAAGCTAAAGAAGAAATAGGTTCGACGTAACCTCGTTGGAGCAAGAAGCTTGGAGGGCTTAGGTACTTGGGTAGATTAGGCTTGGAGGGTCTTCTGCTGTTCATGTATCCCAACTACATTCTTTAGTGGATTATTTGACCGCTTGGAGGGCGGCGGAGAGGTTTTATGCCGAGGACTTCGGTTTCCTCTTCGATAACACATCGTGTGTTGTCCGTGTGTTTGCATCTTCCTTCCCTTTATCTTTGCCTTATATTTACTGCTGTGGATGTGTTTATATTTGGCTTAGATTGTTTATCAATTCTGTTATAAGCTTACTATCTTGTTCCGCACATTAATTGTTTGATATAAAAGCTTGAATTGGTAATTTTGTAATTTGGGGTCTAAACGTTCAAGGGTGTTTCATACCCATTTTGAACTCTCACATTTTCTTTATATAGCCAAGATTAACATGTCCAAGTCTACCATGCCAAACATCAATGGAATCAACTAAGTAAGCACAAGAAGATGAACAATTTTCATTAATAACTTGATCAACATTAAGTATAAAAAGACCTTCATCATCATAGCCCTTACCAACAAAAACTTCATTCTTAGTTAAAGTAACTATGCCACCATCAAATAAAACTTTAATACCGGCCTTACCAAGCAAATGTACCGAAATGAGATTGTGTCAAAAGTGAGGTACATGAAGGACATTATTGAGTGAAAGAGTTTTACCGAAAGTTAGCTTTAAGAATACTTTCCCTTTACCACTCACTAGCACGGACCTATTGTCCCCAACATATACACATTTGGTGCCTTCCGTCATAGGAGTGTAGGAAATAAACTCCTCTTTGAACGCACCAATATGTATTATGCAAGCCGAGTCAACTACCCATCCCTTCACTTTTGTCACCAAGGGTCCGTTTGGATAAACCTTATTTTTCCTAAAACTGAAAACTGAAAACACTGTAGCAAAATAATTTTTAAATGTGTGAATAGTGCCATGGGACCCATTTTTAATTTTTTTTTTAATAAAGTGGTTGTGGGTCCCGTGAACAGTGCATAAACAGTGTAGCTACAATGCGTGAACAGTAACTTTGTCCTCCACACAGTGTAATCACATTCATGAACAGTGCCGTTTACTGTTTATGAACGCTAAAAAAAAAAAAAAAAAAAACAGAAAACGCAAAACGTGCAATGGCAAATACGTAGACTTGGTATCCAAACCCCACTCAAGTGTGCCTCACACACCACCACCGCAATGATCTCTTCGGTTAGCACCATATTTACCTTATTTGATGTAGAGCCTTTGTTGTTGTTCTTGTTATTGTTGAAGTTGCCCCCTACCCTAAATGTTGCTGCATAATGACCTACCTTGCTATAAATAAAACAATTACCCTTTTTCTTTTGGATTTGAGGATTTAGGCCATTTTTATTATGAAATTTTCTTTTTCCCTTAAAATCATGTTTCTTATTATGTTGTGGAGGTCTAGAGGGTCCTCCCTCTACAACATTAGCCTTGGAAGTAAATTCCTTAGCTCTAGAAACTTTTTCCGACATCCTATTTGTTTCTTCAATTTGAATATCAACGATAATTTGTTGAAGATTCAAATAGGTTATATGGTGGTTATACCGGTGTTTATACTCTTTCCAAGAGTCCGGCAACTTAAACACAAGGCCGTGAACCAAGAGTCTGGCAACTTAAACACAAGGCCATGAACCACAAACCTCTCGGGCAAAACATCACCGTCTTTAGTTAGGTCGAATACTAATTTTTGAAAATCTTCAATTTGGCTAGAAACACTTTTTTTCCTCAACCATTTGAAAAGACATAAATTTAGCCATAGCAAACTTTTTAGCACCCTCATCCTCAAACCCATAACGACCATTAAGTTTATCCCATAAATCTTTAGCACAAGTTAAATGACAATAATTATCAAACAACTTGTTAGATAAACTACAATTAATAGTATAAACACAAAATTTATTTGTTTTTTTTCCCACTTTGCTATATTTTTAGGATCATCATCGGTTTAGGCTCATAAAGAACCTGGTCAATTTCAGTAAATTCCAAGATGGGCAAAACCCTCTCTTTCCAACGTTTAAAATTATTTCCATCAAAAGCCTCAAGCTTTGTAATTACCGGAAATGACCGTAAGAGAATTAACAACTTGTTTCTTCATTTTTGAAACACAAATTTCAACCTTTAAGATTGTTAGAAAATATAGAGATAAAAAACAAGTTTTGGTTCAACAATACAGACCCTAAAAAAATTAGCAATGACAAAAATAAATAGATAGAGTTAGAAAGTGTTAGGACATATGTAGTTCACTCATTAAGAACATATGTCATTCTTTTATGTAATTGGCTAATCCTTTGACAAAACGCACTTTACTTGTAATTGGGTAGTTCTAGTTGTTTTTAATACTTCAAGAAACAAGGTTTCAAGATCAAGTGTTGAAGTCATCAAGTCTGTCCAAGAAAACAAGCTAATAGTGCAATTTCATTAAAGCTCGACAGCTGCATCCTAGACATATAAAGGATTGTTTTTAGGGCCGTCAAACAGTTCATAAGTTGCACAAGCATTGAGAAAACTCTGTTGAAGCAAATTGTGACCAAAGACGAAGTTCTTGCCCTAGTTCATCTCTTCTGAAGAAGTTGCTGTGTATTTGCACTTTTGGGTTTTATGACCAAGCATCTTCTTGATCTTCATCGTGTAGGATGAACTGAAGAACTTTGTAGCCAACCTCTCTTTCAGTTGGTGATTGAAGTCCCGTACTAGGATCCGCGCATTGGTTAGTCACGTACTTGGGAGCCATGCAACAAAAAGGGGGAACTGTCACTACAGAACAAGTCCAATTGGGTATTGGGGTAAGGGTTCAACTGTAGGTTGGTAAGGTCCGGTGGGGTTTTCGCCGTAAGGGTTTTCCCCATTCGTAAACAAATCACCGTGTCATTTAATTTCCGCTGCATAATTAGTTTATTGGTGATTTGTTTGTGCTTCCACGTATTTGCATGTTAAATTGATTAAGTAATAACTTGGCTAATTAATTAATTGGTTTAATCACAAGGGGTCATTCAGTTTGTGGTCTATCAGAAAGATCTCACAAACTATAGAATCATGCAAAATGCGTTGTCCTTAAAAGTTGATTCGTGCCACCCAAAGTAAAATTCAGTGTGAATGGCTCTCTTGGCCGAACAACCCCCCAAGATTAGACTATAGTGATTTCTTCAAGTTGATCACACACTCAAACAAGAAGAACTATGAACAATCTTAATTGCCTTTCCTTAAAACTAAAAACTTAGAAGCTGAAATTTTGTGGAGATAAGTAGAAAATTTAGAGCTAAACAAAGGAGGGAGAGTGGCGGCAGCAAGGCTAGGAAAAACTGAAGAGAAAAGAAGTGAAAACAAGGTTTTATATATGCCAACTAAGGAAGACAAGTGGGCTAACTAAATGGACTAGGCCTCTAATGGTTACTGTGCAGATTTGATGCCCAACGGGTTGATCATTAAATGCCCAACGGACTGCTCAGATACTCACCAACGGATATATCAAATCAAATTTGGGCTAAAAGAAAGAAAGGGAAAAAGTGAGGCCCAAGACAGATATAACAAACCCAAGCTCAAGCCCAAGCCAACACCTAGCCCATTGTATTCCAACTTACCACTTAAGATATGCAAAGCCTTATAAATTATAACAATGTTTATTCCTAACCAATGTGGGACACAAAGCAAAGGTTAAGTGTTTGAAACACACATACTCCAACATCACATTCATCACTATATCAATTTGTAAGTTTTATTTATAGTAAAATTTAAAATTTCAAAAATTTTCCTACATGTTCAATATTTCAAATTTTCAATACCTTATACGATAATATTATTGCTTTGTATCCTGAGATGGGTTGTTACTCAATGTGTACTTTGTGATTGCTCATGAGTTTTTACAAATCAAAGCTATTGAAGAAAAAAGTCTCTGCTAGCACATATTTGATACGAGACCATATCACCTACAATAGCTAAATATGCAATCTTTGCACTGGTCCAATAATAAAATGTAAATTAATTATATAAAAAAAATAACACATTATCTCAGCTAAAAATAAATAAATAAATAACACATTAGAATCCAATATATCAAACCCAAACAAATCTCGCATTCTTCCTTGTACCCAAACAACCTCAAATTTCCATCACCATTGCTGCCAACCTCCACCTTCATTGGTGATGTCTATAGTCATCCTTGCTTCCGCTTTCACAATCATCGTTTGCTGCTTGAGAAAGTAAGGAATGTGTAGATCAAAATCACTAACATGCATTTGCTCTAACAATTACCAGAATAGAAAGGGATTGTTGAAGCAAACTTGTGTCTAGTTGTAATCCTCACTACAACAAAATGTATTTTCAATGACGAATTTTACTGAGGAAAATTTTTTCGTCACAAAAAGGTACCATATAGTGACGAAATTTAAATTTCATCACTATTTATAAAAAAATTAGTAACTTTTAGTGACGAAATTTAGATTTCGTCACTATAGGGTGTGATAAATTCAAGGCGCCAGACAAAAGTGGAGGCGAGAAACGAAATTGATCTACAGTGACAAATATTTTAGTCACTAAAAGTTTAAGTTTTTTGTGACGAATAATTTCGTCACTAAAAGGTGCTACTGGTCATGCTATTAGTGACGAAATCCGTTTCGTCACTGAATGTGACATTTAGTGACAAAAATAAATCGTCGCTGAATGAAAAACGGTGGCCATTGGTTTTATTTTTTGCAACGAACCCTACTTCGTCGCTAAAGGCATAAAACAATGACGAAATCAAATCGTCACTAAAGGTGAGGTATATATATAACAACACTTCAGCATTTTTTTATTTTTTCACATATCACACTTTCAACCCAGCCGATACTCTTTCAAGCACTCCCATCACACTCTCTCAAGCCAACCGACGCCGACCTAGGCTTCCGCCGGCGACGCTAACCTCAAACGGAGAAATCGCAATGCTTCAGCTCCGATTTCTCCATTTGTTGATGGTTCAGTTCGATTTCGTCGCCGTTGGCGACTGTTCAGTTCGAATTTGTCGTCGTTGGCGCCGATCGCGACGCTTAAGTGTCGCCGTTGGCGCCGACCTAGGCTTCCGACAGCGACGCCGACCTCAAATGGAGAAATTGCAATGCTTCAGCTCCGATTTCTCCGTTTGGTGATGGTTCAGTTCGATTTCGTCGCCGTTGGTGCCGGTTCAGTTCGATTTCGTTTCCATCAGCTCGTCGTTGGCGTCGATGGCGATGCTTCAGCTCGTACCATCTAGCGATGCTTCTGGTGACCCTTCACCTTCCACCCAGCCTGTCACCCTTCGCCTCCCACCCCCAACCGGCGACCCTTCACCTCCCACCATAACCGGCGATGCTTCAGTTCGTGTAATGGGTATTTTTTTCATTTTTTTTTCTTTTGAGTTAATTTTTTTGTTAATTTTTCTTTAATGATCCAAATTTGAGTTTGTTTTTCCATGTTGGAAATACATAATTTGTTTTTGTTTTTGTTTTTTTAATTTTTTAATTTTTTATTGTTCTAGTTGAAACAGCAATGGGTGATTACTTATGTGTTTGCTCCAAAATAAGGGAAAGATTACTAGTTTGTTGTATTGTGTTGCTTGATTGATTTAATTGAAAATGTTAAACAATTGCTTGCTTTTTAGTAGGAACTTAAGGCAACGTTTTATAGGATTTGGATTCATTCTGGACTCTATGATATAATAATAATAATAATGTGTGTTACTCTTTTGCAAGTTTTAGTGATATAAATGTGTTTTACTCTTTTGCAGTGTTTTAGGTACTACTTCATTCATTTCAATTAGTTTGTATATATATGATATGGGATGTGGATTTTTGAAATTGGTGAAAATTGTATGAACTTTTTGAGGAGGGTTAAAGTGTGATGAGTAGATTTTCACAAATGGGGTATTGGGTTTTACTTAGACTTTGATGTTTTGGCATTTGGGTGTTTGTTTCAAAGTGTGGTTCAATATTTACTTATAATTGTTTGGTTGTTGCTTTCAAGAATTAAGGTTCAAAGATTAATTAGTTGTTTATGGTATTGGGTTTTACTTAGACTTTGATGTTTTGGCATTTGGGTGTTTGTTTCAAAGTGTGGTTCAATATTTACTTATAATTGTTTGGTTGTTGCTTTCAAGAATTAAGGCTCAAAGATTAATTAGTTGTTTATGGGGGATTCTTTGGTTTCACATTATTTCAAGGTGATCTAATGTAAGGGCTATATATATAAAACTTGGATAGAAAATGGTAAAATGAGTAGGTAAGAGCGTTCGCAGCAGTGGAGCTAAAAATTTAGCTTTTCAGCTCCACTAAAAGTTACTTTATCTATTTTACCTACATGCATGCTGCAGCAGTGAATCTATTTTAGCTTTTAACACAATAAAATAATATATCTACTACAATAAAATAATATATCCTATACAATAAACAACAATCACAACCACCTTCAACCACCACCGTTATCGCCACCATCGTTATCGCCACCGCCGCCGCCGCTGCCACCAAAAAATTCACTAATTCATAAAAAAAAAGATGAAAAAATTCACTGACCCGACAACACACCATTTTTCACCACAAAATAACACCATAAATGATGACACAAACCCAAAAAAATTAAGCCAAAACAATGAACACCCAAATGAAAAAATTCACTAATTCATAAAAAAAATAATGAAAAAATTCACTGACCTGAAGTGGATCGGCGGGGAAGGCGAGGTCTAAGACGGTCTGAGAGAGATGGCGGCTGGGACAGCTCGGTCTGAGGTGATCGGCGGCTGGGACGGCGTCGGTCAGCTTGAGAGATGGTGAGATGGTGAGAGTGAGCTTGAGAGATGGTGAGATGGTGAGGTGAACTTAAGAGTTTCAGAGAGGTGAGAGCTTGAGAGAAATTTCTCAGATGGGAGCTTGAGAGTGATGAGAGAGAGGACAGTGAGATGAAGAATAAAAGAATGAAAAAAAATAAACAACCAAGTATTATTTTAATCGGGAGTGTTGAATAAAATTTTTTTTTTTTTTAGATGTCTATAGATGTGCACTGTAGCAGTTCAGCTAAAAATTATTGCTATGCCTCCACTGCTGCGTGGCCCTTTTTGGTATTTTGGTGGAGCTAAAATAGCATTATAGCTATTTAGCTCCACTGCTGTGAATGCTCTAAAGAGGCGTGTTCTTGTTAAGTAATTTTTTTTTCCAAGAAAATGGTCCTCTTCATTTGTCTTTGAAATGGAAAATGTCCATTTAATGGTGTGCATTGTGTCTTGTCCTCTAAAATAAGTATTCATTCCTTGGTGTAGTAAGAATAGAATATTAAATGATGTGCCACCATGTTAATTTTTTTGTTTAATGAGTCTAGTTCCTTTAGTTATTTTTTTGTTTGATACAGTAATGGGTATATGCATTTTTGTTTAGTTTGGGTACGAGTGAAAAGTGATAACCCATATCAAAATATACATTTTGTACTTTCAGGAATTGGGTCAACATCTAGACTATATACCAAGGTGCTTTCAGGTCAGTTTCTATACTATGTTTCTTTCTGTTTTGTGTTTAAATAAGCAAAAATTGCTATGTGGGTCTCTGAACTTAGTTTTGATGGTAATGGTGGTTTCTATTGAATGAATTTCTTGGATGGGTTCTCAATCATAGAAAGTTTAGGGATTGAAAACTTTTATGGGAATTCAGGATAATTGTTAAATACATGGGGTGATAGATTAGTATTCACTATTGAGGTTTGCTTTAGTTTTTCTTCTATTTGTTATGGTGGTTTAAACTAATATTGGGAGTGCTTTTTATTTATTGCAAATGTGAATGAGTATTGTTGATTAGAAGTGAAAAATAGTATTGGAGTTTGATTTAAATACTTGTAAAACGCTATACTTGTGATGTTGGAAATTAGATTTGCGATGGTATGTTGGGTTGGAGCAAGTGGGTGGCTTGCATGGTATTATAAGGTGGGTTAAATTCATATTGGGAGTGTTTTTAATTTCTTGCAAATGTTAATGAAACTTGTTGATTAGTAGCAATTGTGTTCCTTTATTCGATTTCAATACTTGTAAGCATTGTACTTGCGATGTTTGTGATTGGTTTTGTGGTGGATTGTTGTGTTGAAGCAAGCGGGTGGCTTGCATGGTGTTATAAGGTGGTTTAAATTCATATTGGGAGTGTATATTTATGTGTGCAATGTATATTTGTTTAATGATTAATATAGACTTGTGCATTCATGCATGAGATAGAACTTTATCTAAGTAGTTTATAGACTTAGATGTTAGAATATAGTATACATGAGTTGTCCTTATTTTACTTAAGTAGCATTCATCTTGTAATTGTAGTCAAACATGGATAATTTATTGGTGTGGTCCAAAAGATGCACGAACTAAGCAAGATGAGGTCCAAAAGAATATTCTTAACTTTTTGAGGAGCAAGGGTTATGATGATGCTCTTACTTATGGGGGTGGTTCAACTTCAAGTTAAAACACTTTTTGGTTAGTATTTTATTTGCTTTCTACAACCTATACATTAGGAGTTGTGATTTTAATTTATTGGTGTGGTTACTCTTAATGCATTGTTAGAAATGTTTCTTATAATATAGTTAATGTTTTTACTTTACAATTTTAATGAAGTATTGTTTTTATATTTGTGCAGATTTCTTATTGGTGGCTTTTAGGGGACTTACTTTTGGCATTACTTGAAGACATATGAGAACATCTTCCGTTAGTTCTAAAATAGGGTTTAGGTAGAGTTATTGTATGTATTGCAAACAATTATTGTATGGAAGGAGTTTGAATTGGATACTTGTTTTATTTTTTACTTGTGGAATGTATGGATCTTTTTTTATAAATGTGTTGTTGACATAAATGTGTTTTTCAAATCTGAGGTTTTAATAATGTAATGACAGGTTACAGGTTAATATCAAAGTCATGAAAAAAATAAAAACAAAAAATAAGTTTTAGTGACGAATTTTTTCGTCACAAATATAGCAACAAAAAATTGTTTTAGTGACGAAAATTTTCGTCACTATATGTGCCTAGATTTTCTTAAAAATAGTTTTAGTGATGAATTTTTTGTCACTATATGTACCCGAACATAGTTTTAGTGACAAAATTATTCGTCACTGAATAGTGTTTTTAGTGAGGAAAACATTTAGTGATGAAACATTTTCGTCACTAAAAGTTTTTAAAAAAAAATCAAATCAGACTTTTAGTAACGAAATTTTTCGTCACCAGGACTTTTAGTGACGGGGCTACAGTGATGAAATGAGTTTCGTCACTAAAATTCTAATTTCGTCACTAAAGGTCCTTAGTGATGAAAAACTGGACTTTTAGTAACGAATTTTTTTGTCACTAAAAATACATTTTGTTGTAGTGCCTTAAAATGAGTTAGAAACTTTTTCTTATTATTTAGCACATAAGGGAAATCATAAATTATTCCTATAATATCCAAATAATCATATCAACAAATAAAATTATTCACAGAAACACTCCCTTAAAAGGATTTTTTTTTTATACCATTTAGGAGCCTTAAATTTGACATTTACATGAAAATTAAAGTTAAGTGGTAAAGCGACTAATATTAGAAAAAACTATCATTTGAAAAGAATTCAATGATCAGTCAAACAATCAATCAATCTGTGTAGACACAAGTACTACTATTGTGATGGTTTTGTAATAGAAAATTTATTTGAGATTGTTTTTTTTTAGAGAGAGTTTTAACCTATGATGCCTGCTCTTGATGATAACTCTTTATCATCAGACCAAGACACTAACAGTTTTTGGTGTAGGTAGAGATTGAACCCTATATCTCTTACTCAACCATCAGAGATTGTTTTTTGAGTATTAAATTGTGTTATATATATATATATATATATATATATATATACAGTGGTGACTCCAGGAATTTTTCTCAGGGTGTTCTTGGGTGGGCTTGCTCTGTTACAATTTTTTTTCTTCAAATTCTCTGTTACAATTTTTTCTTTTTTAGATTTTAGTTCAAATTTTTTTTTAGTTTTTTCTTTTTGCTTGAAAATAATGTTATGAATACCGTTTTGGATCCTATTTCGGTTTGTTTAGTGAAACGAAATATTTCAATACTGATCTATTTCGATGTACCGTTTTAGGGTGTTTAGGAGTTTCTAAAAAAATTAAAAATAATATATATTTATATTTTCTTATACAACATAAAATTATTGATCTAAATAAGTAAACCTCAAATAAAAAAAATCATTTAGTTTTTCTTTTTTGACACTTAAATCATTTTGGTTATTACATAACAATTATTGTTTAGAATATTAAAACATAAATATTTAATTAAATAATGAAACAATAAGAGTGTATATATGTATATCAACCCACTGCAAAACTGCTTAACATATATATATTTTTTGGTCTTTTAGAATGTGTATTCACTTACTTTTAAGGGACCACAAACCACTGCCCAATTCAATACCACGGCCCCATCCACCCCACACTAAGAAACAAGCACCTATCAATTTCAACACAATTACATATTTTTATATTTACCTAACCTTACACAAAAAGACAAAATCCAAGCAATTAATATTGTCAAAAAATAAGTATAAGTCACAAGACTCACAACACAAGCCAAAAAGTATTGAGTATGATATAGAGAAAAACTGTGAGAGAGAGAGAGAGAGAGAGAGAGCAGAGATGAGATAGGGAAAAGGAGAGAGAAATACCTTGATGTTGCCTGAGGTCAGGGGCGGCGCCACCGTGACACGTTGAAGGCTGAGGTTCTTATTTCCCGATCTCGGTTTTGCTGTCGCCGATCTCGCTTCACTTTTGCCATCACCTACCTTGCAATCTCCGATCTGGGCCAAGTCAATCTCTGATCTCTCCGACGCAAAGCTGCTCTGGGTATTCAGTGTTGCTATTGCTGCCTTGCTCAGTCTTTTTTTTTTGGAGAATCGCTACCTTGGTCCTTGCTGCTGCTGAGAACTGTTCTTATTAGGTTAGGAATTGGGTAATGGGTAATGGGTATACGTATTAAGTTTATAAAATTTTGTTGAGAATCCATGGGTTTGCTCTTTGCTGGGCTTGCACCGATAAGTCTTGTACTGATTTTTTTTTTTTTTTTTTTTTGGGAGAATCTGTTGGTTTCTGTTTTCAGTATATTGGGCTTTTTCTTTTTTCTTGATGGGCTTGCCTGATATATATATATATTTTTTTTTTCCAGATTTTAGTTCAAATTTTTTTGGGCTTTTTTTTGGGGGGGGGGGGGTGGGGCTTGAAAATAGAGCAAATAATTTTTTTTTTTTTTAGGTTAGGGTGTTCCTGGGAACACCCTGACAACAACGTGGTGTCACCACTGTATATATAGACACACACATATAAGCGTCTTCTACTCCTTAAGAAGGTTGAAAACAATTTTTCGTCCTATTGGATTTATTTATTGGCCATTGGAATTGTGATCCATTGACCACATTAACCGAGACATAAAATGTTAAAATTAATAAAAAGCTTAACTTCGGTTAGGAGTTGGCGCAAAAGCCTTATTTTACGTTACCAATTGATAGGCCAAAAACGAATTGACCTCTTGTGATTAATTAATTAATTAATTAGACAAATTTATTAATTAATCAAATTAACATGCAAACGTGTGGTAGTACAAACAAATCACCAATAACTAAAGTATGCAACGGAAATTAAATTGACACGGTGATTTATTTACGAATGGGGAAAACCAACACGGCAAAAATCTCACCGGGTGATTTTAAGGTCACTACTCCCAAATTTTCACTATTATCACAACAAGCGGTTACAAGTAAAGGAATCCCAGTACCTTATACCAACCTACAATTGAACCCTTACCCCAATACCCAATTGGACTTGTTCTGTAGTGACAATTTCTCCTTTTGATGCACGACTCTCAGTACGTGATTAACCAATTGCGCAGATCCCAGTACGCGATTTCAATTACTAACTAGAAAAGGTTGTTGGCTGCAAAGTTCTTCAGTTCATCCATGATAAAGATCAAGAAGATGTTTGGTTACAAAACCCTACGATGCACAAACACAACAACTTCTTCACAAGAATAATGAACTAGGGCGAAACTCTGTCTCCGATCACAATTTGCTTGAACAAACTTTGCTAAACACTTGTGCAACTTGTGTCCTCTTTGAAGGCCCTTAAAATAATCATTTTATATGTCTAGGGTTGTGAGAAAAGAAAGCCCAAACACATAATTACGGATTATAGTCAAAACATATCTGAAATTCTGTTTTTCATAAACCATCTGTCAAGCTGTTGTCGAGCAGCTGTCGAGCCACGAGGCTGGAACAGCTTCTTAAGCTCGATAGATGACTAGCTGTCGAGCTTTAGTGACAAGCACTTCTTCAGCTTGAATCTTGGACAGACTTGCATGTCTTCAACATTTGATCTTGAAACACAGTTTCTTGAAGTGTTAAACACATCCTAGATCTACCTAAATACAAGTGACATATATTCCTAACAAGTGAATCACATATGTCCCAACACCAATAAATAAACGCCACATCATAATTTTAATGAAAAATCAATACACTCTAGCACACACAATCATAACTCAATTAAACCTACAATTCCCAAACACGAATACACGATAGTCTTAGACCTAGAGAACTAAATGCCTAGACCCCAAATCCATCTCCTCCTCTCCTCTTAGCACCGAAGCTCCATCCCCCCATATGCGCCGCTGCTACACACATCATTTTTGGAGCTGGCATCGTCGCACTGAACCTCAAGGTTTGCTCTTTTATGATATGTTATTTTTTGGATATCAATCTGTTCATATTGGTATGGGTTTTGTTGATTTGGTATAGATTTTGTTGTTTTTTGGTATTTTCATGGGTTTTGATTGGATTTTTAAGTGGTAGATTCAAACCCTAAAAAAATCTGATTGTGGTTTTTTTTCCCCAGCTAACCTGGGTTCTTATTATTTTTATTTCTGCTCCAAATCATGATTCTTGTGTGCTTCCTTTTTAATTTATGAAATTTTTTTGAGATTTTTTATGTATTTGGATCCCCTGTATTGCTCTACCCGTTGCTCTTTTGAAAGGATTCATTTAGTATCCATTTAGAACCAGTTTATTTAGCTGAAACTGAAAACTTTTTGTTGAAAATGTAAAAAAAAAAAAAAAGGTAAAAAGCTAGTTGTATAGTACAATAGGACCCATAAATAATACTAAAAAGTGCAATAAGACCTATGAATAGCACCAAAAAGAAGCTATAAAATCAAATAAATTGAAAATTTTCCTCACTTCCCAAACAATCTCTTAGTTTGTTGAATTGTTTTTTATGTTAATACTTACATACTTACCATTCATATTCCTATAATATATACCAAAAGCTCATGAGATTTTTTTTTTTTTTTTTTAAATTCTTATATGTTTTTAAAATGTGAGGTATGGTCTCAATTTAAGTAAAAAACGTCCCATTCCAGGTAATAAAGATATGGTCTCAATTTATCTCAAAAAAGAAAAAAAGAAAAAAAAAAGATATGGTCTCAATTTTAGTAAAAAGATATGGTCTCAACGGACGAAAGTCACTCCATATGTATAAGTGCTTGTAGGGTATAAAGAGAAAGAGATAGAGTTCAAGTTTTTAAGAGGGAGTTTCACACATATATACACTTATGGCATGTTTGGTAGACTGTAATAGACACTGTAATGTAATAATTATTCCTATAGTTTAGTTATTCTTTAGTTTGGTTATGTTTTTATTAGAAGGAATAATCATTCCTTATGAATAGCTATTCTTCAAAATGAGGAATAACTATTCCTCTTTAAAATGTTGTATTAGTTATTTCTTAGCAAGTGCAATAATTTCAAAACTTAAGATATTCCAAAATAAACAAACTTTCCATATACAACTAACAATTATAAACAATCATAAAAAATAACACATACATCTCTTAAATTTAAAAATAAAAATTTTTAAAGAGATACAATTGTATGAGTAAGAAATTTTCAAAAATAAATGTTAAGTTTCATTTTACTGTTATAACTCACAACCAAACTAATGAATCTTATTACATTACTACACATTTTATTCCTACTAATAAATATTACAATTCCTGTTGTAATCCCCATTCAGTGTACCAAATGTACTCTTAGTGTCTGTATAAGAATTGCTTATTTTACTGAAATAAAAAACTTTTTACTAAAAATATAGTAAATAAAAGTAAAAATTAATTAAAATAATAAATTGTATTCCAAATATAATTGGGCCACTCCAACCCCATTATTGCACCCAAGCCAAAAGATTTTCTCTTTACCTAAAGCCCAACTGGCCCCACAACAACCCATCGTACACAAATAATTTATAGCCTACTAGAGCTATCGACAAACCTCAACAGAGGCCTTTGCAGAAGTGTAGTATAGCTAATGCAACGTAGCTAGGCACGTAGGAACTATAAAGTATAATCCTATCCATTGCTGCAGCATCACGTGCTATCTGAAAAGCTCAATCAAGTTATCCTATGACAAAGGGGGTCAAAATGGTCAAATATCACTTTTTTTTTGAAATTTTTAGTAAAAAAATACTGTTTTAGAAATAAATAGTAAAGTATTACTTTTTTTAGAACTCGAGTTTCAGAAACTTGAGTTCCTCATCAATTACTGAGCTGGAATTAAAAAAAATTATGTGATACTCGAGCTTGGTAAACTCGAGTTCCATGCAACACAATACTCGATTATACCAGGCTTGAGTATGTTTTATAAATAAAATGCAGATAAAAAAAATTACATGGTACTCGAGTTTACCAAACTTGAGTACCGTGTAATTTTTTTTTTGGATAATCAACAAATAAATATAAAGGTAAAAATAAGTGGCTTTTTTATGTTTTTATTTATTTAAACAGAAGCATTGTAAAATATAGAGATTTTAATTTCAAAATATAAATTTAATTTCTACATTAATTAAAATTGTTCACTGTTTTCTGTATAAACTATTTCTACCATTTTGCATCAAATTATTTTATGTTCAGCATTATTTAAGCAATACCTTGCAAAGAATCTGTTTGTTTCTTTAAATATCTTATTCTGATGTCATAGCTGTAAACTCAATAGAGTTTAGCAACGTATGATCTAAATCAAGAACCAAGTATAGCTTCTTATGATGTAATAAATTCTTCTTGTCTGCTTCTTTCAAATTGACAATTTCAACATTGTGAACGAAAATAAGATCATCACTATACTTATGCTACTATAATTCTTGAATAGGAATGGATTTATGAGTTCAAAGTTGGTTTACATCGTGTGACCACTGGTCATGGAGGAATCCATTCAGCCTTGTAGTAATAAGTGCAACCGAATATCCAATAATGAAAACCCAATTTGCACTTTGAGATATTTCATCAATATAAAAGTAACATTCTAGGCAACAAAAAAAAAAAAAAAAAACAACAACAACAACAACAAATGAAACATGACAAACATCAATTTACCCTGCCATAATTCAAAATAAAGAGCCCAAAAAAAAAAAATACCCAATTAAAATCAAAAGAAGAAAAAGTTTCATGTACCTAGCATATGTCTTCTTAGTCGCAAGTTCATGTTGCCTTTCTCACATTGCTTGTTGAGTTTACACATCCTTGTCCTTCTCAAAACTCATTCTAACTTGAAAAACCTAAGTAATTCCGACCAAAACAAAAAATATATGTATGAATTTCAAAAAATATTTGCTGCAAACAAAAATTATTTGCAAATCAACAGCTATAGCCCAACTAAAAACAGAAAATTAAAACCTATAAATTACAATTTGATACAAACCAAGACAAAAATATTATATTACTCATTGAAATGTCTTAAAAAGACACAAATAAATTATCTGCTATATGAAAAAAATCATTAATGTAAGCATATATCGTATACATTTAAAAAAAAAATTGAAAATCTTCAAGACAAAGTAAGCCTTGAGAGTTGAGTCATATTTATTTCATTTTTTTTGGATGATAGATTGCTAACTTGCTATAAAAGATAGATAAAATTAAAAAAAATAAATAAATAAATAAGTCATATGGAATTACCCCTCCATGTGCAAGAGCAATGGCCATGATAGTTGTAGTTGACTACATATATGAGACAAATAACTTTTCATTAAGCAAAATCCATCAAGGTTTGCAGAAAATTCAAGAAATTTCATTCAACACGAAGCTAGAACCATCCAAAATTACAATGAAAGAAGTCCACAACTCAGAGATAAACAGCTGTGTTAGGTTCTAAATGTTTAGAACAATTGGCAAATCGTGAACACAAACTTGTCTAGATATAGATCTTAGAGTCTACAGGTTTTATTAGACAATGCTCAAGGTGATTCAAGTCAAGATTCAAGAACATACAAGCTGCAGGAAGAAGACTTCATATTCTGCCTGGTTCGATCGATCGAAGAACAGGCTCGATCGATCGAAAATCGTATCTGCAGAATTTTAAGTCGGCCCAAACAGCAGCTTAAGCCCATTAAGGATTAGGGTTTCAGATCTACTTCTCCTACTATATAAAGGAAACCCTAAGCCACGTTTTTGAGACTTTTTGAGAGAGATTAGAGTGCCTCTTGTGCCTCCTTTTATTAGGGTTTTGTATCCAAACCTCTCTAAGTCTTTGTTGCTCATATTTGCGGTTTATGTGAATCTCTTGTGAGATCTTTGAGGAGCTTTCCTTCACATAAACTTAGGGTTTTCAAGTTAGAGATAGTATCAACATCTTGATGATCATTACCGTTGCAACCATTGGATCTTAAAAGAAAAGCAAGCGGGGAGCTTGTAGCTGATTGAAGAATTCAAGAAAGAAGTAGTCCGTGGATTCGGAGCCTGCGCGTGGTCGTGTCAGGAAGTTCGTACTGGTGGGTAGCATTAGGAAGTCGAGCGGGGAGCTTGTAGTCCTTCTGTAAGAACTTCAATTCTTTCATAGTGAATTCTTGTTTGCCTTGAGGATCGGTGGGTCAAATCCTCCCCAGGTTTTTACCGTGTGGTTTCCTGGGTGATCATATCTTGTGTTCTTTATTATTTCCGCTGCTTTATTTGTTTTATATACATGATATGATTATTTGATTGTTTTAACCTAGAATTGCTTAATTTGACTAAGTAACAACTTGGCTAATTAATCTAGGCTACGCAATCTGGTTGTTTAAGGGGTCTAAATAACCTATCAAGTGGTATCAGAGCGGGTAGCTCTTCTGTTTTAGATCTTTTGATCTAAGAGCTGATCCTTGACCCCTGTTGTCATGGATAATTTGAAGTGTCTTTCTGCTCATGCTTCTGCTGATTTTATTGATGACTGTGATGTTTTGAATAAAAAGGACACTATTGTTTCTGCTGATTTTTTTGATGCTTTTGAAACTCTTCGTAAGGAATTATCTAAATCTTTGAAAATTGCTAAGAAATTCAAAGAAGAGTTAAAATTGGCTAATCTTGAAAAAGAGGATTTGATTGTGAGATTGGATGAATCTAATAAAAAGAATGAATTTTTGAGAAATCAAATTTCCTCTCAAGATGAGAAGATGAAAAGCTTGGAACAAGAGTTAGTTGAGTCTAAAGCTAAAATTGAAAATTTGACTAGTACCAAGTCTGCCGTTGATAACAGAAGTGTTTCTGTTTCTCTTAAGCCTAAAACTGAAAAAGTTTATATCCCTCCTTTTAAGAGGAATAATAAAGAAAAGGCTTATTTTGCTAGGTTAGACAAAGGTAAAAGTTCTGATGTTAACGCTGAAGTTTCTAAACCTATGTCTAATCCTACTGTTAGAGAGCATAATAAATCTGTTTTTGTGCCTACTTGTCACTTTTGTGGTGTTGTTGGTCATATTAGACCAAAGTGTTCTTTGTTGAGGCAAAAACTAAAATCTGAGACTAGACTTGCTGTTAGGAATACTGATGTTCCTAAATTTGTTCCTGTTTGCCACTTTTGTGGTGTTCGTGGTCACATTCGTCCTAATTGTCATAAATTGAAATTTAAGCATTCTGTATGTCAATCTAGGATATGTGATGATATTTCTACTGCCATAAGTCCAAATAAATTGTTTCATATGCTTTTGAAAAATTTGAGCTTGTTGGCTTGTGAAAGGAATTTGCAGGATTTTAGTCTTTCTCAGAAGATTGGTGTAGTCCCTCAAATACACTCCACTTCTCATGGATTTTCACCTACAAAGCCGAAGAATCGTGCTATATGGGTGAGAAAAGATTCTCCAAGGTGAGTGTTGCTAACCTGTCCTTGATTTTATTCTTTCAATTAATTGTGGACATGTTTTGTTTTAGTTTTTGGTTGTTTTATTTTCTTTGATTGTTTTGTTTTAAAGAAAAATCCAAAAACATTGAAAAATTTCAAAAAAACAAAAAATATTTTATTTTGTGTCTTATTTTATTTTTTTCTTGAGGATTACATGAATTATGATATCTCTCTTGATTTAGAATATGCTTGACATTGTGGAGATACTTGAATAGTTTGTACTAAGCTATTTTTGATTTTGTATGAGTATGTACTAGTTTGTACCTGTACTCAAGGGTTAATTAAGAAATTGATATTTCTTATTTGTGTACCCTCTATAGCTTAGTTTTTGCACTATCATGCATTGCTTTTGCATTGTTCATTTAGCATAATATGTGCTTTTTGTTTTTGGTCATAAAGTTTGTTAAAACCAAAAAGATTTTTGTGTTTTGTATTATAGATCTTGGATTTATAATCAAGGTTGGCCACCTTATCTTTACATAACTAGTTTATGTACCTTGTTTAGCTTTGATGAGCTTAAATATTGCACTTTACTAGTTAAAGTTTTGTAGTGCATGTTGTGTGGGAAAGATGTTTATGGTGTTTATCACTTTGTCTTAATCTTGAAGTCACATGTTATTTGACTGTCGGACTTGATCCTTTTGAGAAAGGCATAAATAACCATCTCACCACTGTTCACTAGCCAATCATGAACACCTTAGTGCATATCATAAGATTTTGTGTACTTGTTACACATGCACAAAAAGAACATAAGGTGATGCCTCGGATTAATTGCTTAATGCTTAAAACTGGTGTGTACTATTAGGCTTGATGCCAATTCACATAATTAAAACTGGTGTGTACTATTAGGCTTGATGCCAAATTTCACCTAATAATGGGGCAAAAATACAAGAAACTTACATGATTGCAAGCTTTTGTTCTAGGAGATGTGGGAGTTATAGGATGTAACTCTTTAGGTGATAGTCTCTTTCAAATTCTATGTGATGAATTTTGTAGACTTTGTGATTGATTGCTATTCACATATCACCTCACATGTATCTCAAGCTTTTGCTAGTTGCACACACTACACAAGTTACTCTTTGTTAAACTTGGTACATTATATTGTGTGTGATTTTGTTGTGGCCATCCAAGATTAAAAGTTCCTTGATTTTAATGCAAAATGTGTTTCAAGTTTGAAATTATCTTGAGATTTGTGTACAACATATTTGTTGCTTGAGAATATTCAAAGGAAGAATGATTGAAACTTGTTTTTGAGAAAATTGGATTTAAAATTTTGGGTTTTTGAAAAAGCATTCCATCTCATACTCATGCATTTTATTTCTGTAATTTAATGCTTTGAGGAGTTGTTTTTCAAAATTTGGTTTGTCTTTCAAAACTGTGATTTTTCTCAAAATTTAGTGAGCCTCTGCCCATTTCGATCGATCCAGCCTGATTTTCGATCAATCGAAAAAGTGCTTTAATTTGTTTAAAAATGACTGTTTCATTCGATCGATCGAATGTATTTTTCGATCAATCGAAAGTCGCAAATCAGGTTTTTTAAAAAGGGTTTGTTCTTGATCCGAATTGGGGCTTTTGTGAAATTGAGTTGAATTTGATGAAATTGGCTTGTTGTTTGGATGTAATTAAGCATTATACTCTGTGAGTTGTGTTATGTGATGCTCAATTCATCAATTTGTTTAAAAATTCAACAAGTGGTTTTCAAATTTTTGGGGTTTTTGTTAGAAACTCTATGCTCAAACCAATTTTGTCAATTTGATCTCAATTGAACTTAATATTTTACTGCATTGTATTTGTTCATGCATCATATAGATTTTTATTCTATATTGTTTTTGTGCTAACTTGCAGTCTGCCCTTGGTTTGTGTTTAAGATTCACATGCATTGGATTGATTTCTGTATCCATCTTGCAGTTTTGCAGTCATATCTCTCATTGTTTTCACACATAGCATGCATACACTTTGCTACATTGGGTACTCAACTTGATTTAAAAATTGATTGATTAATTTTTGAGTTTTGTACATTCTAGTATATGCTATTTCTTATGTGTGAACTGTAGAAAATATTTTTCTTAAGAGATATGATGGATCATCAATGTGCAAATATTTTCTCTACTTATGCAACTGTTTATGGGTCACATAATGCCATGTTTGCATTTTATTGAAAGAGAGAATATTTTTTCTTCATGTGTATCCTCACCTTAGTTTTTAACTTTGGATTATGTGTTTTTAACTTTGGTCCTGCTGGTGAGGATGTTCTTGATCCTGTTGGTGATGCTGCTGATCCCCCCTCTCCTTTATTTTTCCCCAAAACTGTTTTTCCCAAAACTTGTTTTGTTTTTCCTATTTTTATAGGGGGAGAAAAGTTTTTTTTTTAACCTGTGTTGTTCATAGGGGGAGCTGTCTCTATTTTCTATAGAGTTGGATTGTTTTGTGTTCCCCTTGATTCTCTATTTTCTCTTATCCTTTATTGCGTATGTTGACTGTTTACTCTTTGTATGAGTTGTCTTTGTCAATACGTGACAAAAAGGGGGAGAAATTATTGATTTATGGGAATCATGTTGATATGTGTGGAAAATACAAAGATATTCATGTTAGGGGGAGTTATTGATTGATATACATGTTATATTCATTGATTCTTGTTGCTTTGTGATTCACTGCTTATTGATTTATATTTATGAGTTAATCATTCTTATATGTCTTTATTTTGTGTTGTGTGAATCTTACAAGAATGTTATACCTGTTGTTTTACTCTTTTCTGTCACACATGCGTTTATGCATTTTGTTTAGTGTTTCAGGAAATATACAGGTTGATTCAATTGAGCTGCTGTCTACACTTGCAACTGATGGATAGTAGTTAGGTTGAATTTGTTGTAATGAGTATTTTATTGTATTGGGTTGTTCTTGTATTTGAGCATTTCATTCTGTATGAAAGTTTTGTCACGAATTGCCAAAAGGGGAGATTGTTAGGTTCTAAATGTTTAGAACAATTGGCAAATCGTGAACACAAACTTGTCTAGATATAGATCTTAGAGTCTACAGGTTTTATTAGACAATGCTCAAGGTGATTCAAGTCAAGATTCAAGAACATACAAGCTGCAGGAAGAAGACTTCATATTCTGCCTGGTTCGATCGATCGAAGAACAGGCTCAATCGATCGAAAATCGTATCTGCAGAATTTTAAGTCGGCCCAAACAGCAGCTTAAGCCCATTAAGGATTAGGGTTTCAGATCTACTTCTCCCACTATATAAAGGAAACTCTAAGCCACGTTTTAGAGACTTTTTGAGAGAGATTAGAGTGCCTCTTGTGCCTCCTTTTATTAGGGTTTTGTATCCAAACCTCTCTAAGTCTTTGTTGCTCATATTTGCTGTTTATGTGAATCTCTTGTGAGATCTTTGAGGAGCTTTCCTTCACATAAACTTAGGGTTTTCAAGTTAGAGATAGTATCAACATCTTGATGATCATTATAGTTGCAACCATTGGAACTTAAAAGAAAAGCAAGCGGGGAGCTTGTAGCTGATTGAAGAATTCAAGAAAGAAGTAGTCCGTGGATTCGGAGCCTGCGCGTGGTCGTGTCAGGAAGTTCGTACTGGTGGGTAGCATTAGGAAGTCGAGCGGGGAGCTTGTAGTCCTTCTGTAAGAACTTCAATTCTTTCATAGTGAATTCTTGTTTGCCTTGAGGATCGGTGGGTCAAATCCTCCCCAGGTTTTTACCGTGTGGTTTCCTGGGTGATCATATCTTGTGTTCATTTATTTTCCGCTGCATTATTATTCTTGATATGATTGTTGAATTGCTTTAACCTAGAATTGCATAATTTGACTAAGTAACAACTTGGCTAAATCTAGGCTACGCAATCTGGTTGTTTAAGGGGTCTAAATAACCTATCAAGCTGTACAAAAACCCCAGTTACTTTGTCTTGATAAAAATCTTTCATTAAGATCAAGCCATATAACACCAAAGGCCAACTGAACAAAAGATATACCAAAAAAATGAGGGTTCCTTTTTCATGAAATTTTTTCCTTAAGGCTTCCAATTCAAACAAATATTTGGCACTAAAGAACAATACCTTTAATACCAACCAAATTACTTTTGACTACCTAATTGAACTATGTGAATAATATACACAAAAGAGAAAATAAATGAAACACATTTACCTTGCTTTCTAATGTTTACAATCAGAGAATAAAATTGTTGGAAGCAAACCACAATACATGTAAATAGGGAAAATATAAAGAACATAAGAAAACTATATTTAACATAGAATTGCGCCTTTCCATCATAATGCAAATCACCTTATTAAATTGTTTATCAAATCGATTATTTCACTATGTTCAAAGTATAGACAAATATAGTTTCTAAAACATAAAATAGCTCAAATTGCGACAAACACATAAATTGCCCAGTGTACTTTAGTAGGAAGAGATGGACTTGCTCAACTAATTTGAAAAGAACAAAAAAATATTTTTCAATGGTTCGGTTCTTATGACATTTTGCTACAGCCTAACAATCAAATTATGGGTCTGCTCTGAATTGAAAGTACTTGCAAACTGCTTAGCAACTTGCCTGAGGAGCTCCAGATCACCAAATATGACTTGCTAAACTCTATTTCAAAAATAACATAAAAAATGCCAACATTAAGATCAAATCAGGACACAACTAATAACAGCCCTAATTTTTTTTAGAAGGACCTACAATTATTTGCACAAAGCTACCCTTTATAACAATTCCTAAACCAACAACATCAGTATTTTGCAGAAAATGAACAGCCCAGTATACTTTAAATCATATAGTAGGTAGTGGATTCCATCTACTCATACCCAGCACTTGTAATAAATTAGTTTTACAATCTAATTGGGATAGCTACTGCTACAGTAGAATGTTATAAGTTATGGGGAAACAGGGACCTTTTTTTCTAGTAATAATATCTCTCTATTCCCCCCCCCAAAAAAAAAAAAACTACAAATACTACCCTTTAAACAAAATAATGCATATCAAATCAAATCAATCTAAGCCATCATACACAGTTAATAGAAGCATTCAACTTTTATATTTGATAATTAAAATCATAATTTTGTTATCACATAACCAAAAAAAAAAATTGATTATAGATTATACCTTAGCACTTTGTCAAATTGATTATAGATTAAAAAAAATTCATTAACTGTTGAGTTTACACAATTTTGTTCATTCAACGATTTCAAATTTTTCAACAAATTTGGATGATCAATACATTAGTACACAGTTTTCCATTTAATTTTCACGATTTTGTACATTTAACGAATTCAAACTTTTCAACTAATTCAAACTATCTGTACATCTAATTAATTTACACAATTTTATTTTGTACTTTCAAGATTTTATACAATCAACAAATTCAAACGATCTGTACATCTAAATTTTGTTTTTTACAAATTTGAACGATCTGTACATCTAATGTACACAATTTTCTCTTGAATTTTCACGATTTTGTACTTTCAACGAAATCAAATTTCTCAACAAGTCCAGAATATTTGTACATCTAATGTACACAACTTTCCATTGAATTTTCATGATTTGGTACGTTCAACAATTTCAATTTTCCATTAAGATTTCACGATTTTGTATATTCAACAATTTTGAAATTTTCATCAAATCAGGATGAATAGTACATTAGTACATAGTTTTAAATTGAATTTTCACAGTTTTGTACATTCAACAAATTCAAATTTTTAAACAAATTCATACGATCTCTAGATCTAACGTACATACTTTTCCATTAAATTTTCATTATTTTGTACTTTCAACAAAATCAAATTTCTCAACAAGTCTAGACTATCTATACATCTTATGTACACCTTCACGATTTGGTACGTTCATTGATTTTCCATCGATTTTTCTCAAATTCCTACATTCAACTAATTCGAACTTTTTTACAAATTCGAATTTTTCGAGGCATTTACCATTAGGTGATTTATACGAATCATTCATTTTTCTTTCATGGAGTTTGTCTATTATTCATATGGTTACATATTTAAAAAAACACAAAAACCATTTAAGTGCAATAACTGTGCCAATGCTAAAAACAGTTTATGCAGAAAACAATGAACAATTTTTATGAGAAAACAGTAAACAATTTTAATTAATGAAAAAACGGATTTTATGAATGTGGTAAGCAGCTTCGAATATACAGTAAACATGATGTGTAGAGAGCAAATTTTATTAACGTAGAAACAGATTTTATCAATGCAGAAAAACAAATTTGATTATTGTGAAATTTAAGCATGAAAAAGTATTCAGATTTGGCTTTTAAATTTAGAAAACACGATTTCACTAGGTGTTTTATGAGAAAACAGCGAACAATTTTTTAAATAGTGAACAGAAAATAATATACGCATAAAAGAGAGTGAACAATTTTTTAAATATATGATTTAAAGTATACTGGGCTGTTCATTTTCTGTAAAATACTGATGTTGTTGGTTTAGGAATTGTTATAAAGGGTAGCTTTGTGCAAATAATTGTAGGTCCTTCTAAAAAAAATTAGGGTTGTTATTAGTTGTCCTGATTTGCGTCTGTCTGGGAATCTTTCAAATCTCGGGAATCTATCAGATCTCTTTTTACACATGCTAGTAAATAGTAGTAACTTTTGAACATCTGTCTGTATTTGTCTGGACTGTCTTGATTTGTCTGGATAGTTTTACTTAATGCAAAAAATAGATTTTATGAATGCAGTAAACAAATTCAAATATACAATAAACATGATGTTCAGAGAGCAAATTTTATTAATGTAGAAAAACCAATTCGATTATTGTGAAATTTAAACATGAAAAAGCATTCAGATTTGGCTTTTAAATTTAGAAAACACGATTTCACTAGGTGTTTTATGAGAAAACAACGAACAGTTATTTAAATAGTGAACAAAAAATAATTTATGCAGACGCCAACTATAGTCATACGAACCACATGTAGAAAATAGTTTGAATTAATGCAGAAAATAGATTTTATGAACAGCTCGGCACGATTTCACACGTGCTGCTCAACAGCTCGGCAATACTTTGATATTTGAGAGCATAAATATCAAAGTATTGCAAGCGAAGAACACATTGAAAAAATTCTATTGTCCTAGCAATGGCTGACCCTGCTCTATGTGGTGCTGTGATATTGGAATTGGACTCAATCAAAAGTCCCCCTGCAGGAGTAGGAGGGGTAACCTTAGATTCAATTGCAATGTTTTTTCATATGCTTGAACTTTTTAAGAACACTGGTTAACACAATAAGATTCTTTTTTTTTAATCAAATTAACAAATAGCAGTTTCGGAGGGAACCTCTAATCTTCTAAGAAGGAATCCCAAAAGTCATATTTTACAAAGCGTCTGTTTAAATAAATAAAAACATAAAAAAGCCACTTATTTTTATCTTTATGTTTATTTGTCGATTATCCCCAAAAAAAAAGAAAAAAACATTTGCACGGTACTTGAGTTTGGTAAACTCGAGTACCGTGTAAATTTTTTTATCTGTATTTTATTTATAAAACGTACTCGAGCCTGATATACTCGAGTATTGTGTTGCACGGAACTCGAGTTTACCAAGCTCGAGTACCACATAATTTTTTTTTTTAATCATAGAAATTCCAGCTCAACAGTGCAGAATTGATAAGGAACTCGAGTTTCTAAAACTCGAGTTCTAGAAAAAGTGGTAGTTTCCTATTTATTTCTGAAACAGTGTTTTTTTGCTAAAAATTTCAAAAATAAGTGGTATTTGGCCATTTTGGCCTGACAAAGGGAGTAATTGTAGGAAAACAAAAAGTATCACAATTTTTTTCATAATTAGGAATCTATTTGGATTAGTTTATTTTGTTAAAATTAAAAATTTGTTGTTAAAATTATTGTAAATAAAAATAAAAATTAATTAAAATAGTACAGTGAGATCTATGAATAGTATTAAAAAGTACAATGGGACCATGAATAACCATGAATAATAGAAAAAATAAGTTCACACTTTTTTAATTTAGAACCAAACGCACACTTATGGTTCTTTTGGATTGAGGGGAATGGAGGGAAAGTAGAGTAGATTTAGTACAAAATTAGCTTATTTTTAGCGAATTCTACTCTACTCCACTTCACTTTTCCTCCTCCCCCTTCCATTCAAATAGGCCATTAGTAAAAGTGGAAGTCAAATAATAAGTTTACACTTTCTTCTGCTCACAACTTACCACATGACGAGTTATAATAAAAGTTGTGAGATTTTTTGTGTTTGCATTTTAATGGTAGTAAATTTCCATTTACCACACAAAGGGAAAAAAAAAACCTTATTGCTCAAATCCATTGGAGAAAGATTAACATTAGTCCAATAAAAATGTAAAGATATATATATTCCATCTATTCAAATTTGTTTGTCCAGTTTCAAAAACCCAACTTTTTAAAGGAATATTATCTATTCTCTTGTCTACAGTATAAATAGTGTAAGTTTCTAAAACTACTCTTAAATAAATTTATTAAAAAATTGGAATACTAAATCTAAAATGGTTTTAGAAATAAAAAATGAGCATTATAGGAGTATTAATAAATTAATGGTTTTTAATTTTAAAAACATGACAATATTTTAAAACATCTCAAAATAAAATAAAAGACAAACAAATTAGGACTAAGAGAATATATCTTTCTTTTTTTTAACTATTTTGTAAGGCCCGACTGGTTGACATAAGAAACATAGTTATTGTAATAAGTGTGTGTTTGGCAAAAATTAAAAAGTCAACTTATTTTACTTTTCAGCTTATTTTTGCTATTATTTATGCGTCTCAGTGTACTTTTTGATATTATTCATGAGTCTCACTATACTATTTTAGTTAACTTTTACTTTTATCTACTGTAATTTCAGTAAAAAGTTTTCAGTTTCAACAAAATAAGCGAATCCCAAACAAACCCTAAGCCTATAAAACAAACATTGAAATTAATATAATATTATTGTTAAATTTTTATTTATTTATTAAAGTGTAGAGCTTAATGTGTTTTTATATATAAAAAATAGGACTAAAAAATAGGACAATTGAATTGATCTTCTGACCATTAGAACCAAAAGACTTTTGAAGTAGCAAATTAACATGTAAAATTGAATGAAAGTATCGCAATTTTATTAAAAATAACTTTATTTATAAATAAATAAATAAAAACCAAATAGTTTGAATAAAACGACAATTTTCAGTTTTTAAACAACATTACACATATTTTTACACACTTTTTACACACACATATTTTCATACATGTTTTTAAACAATCATTTTCAATTTTTAAACACATTCACCAAACAGCCTTTAATATTTTCTTTGAAAAGTTGTTGGATTTTCATGGTTCAAGCGATTATTTTGCAAATTCATAATATCTTTCATATCAACTCAGAATCTTATACAATTCATCGATTTGACAGTTCAATTTTGGTTTGATAGGGTTCTGAAAAATTTTTTCTTGGAATTCTTTAGAAAAATTATCAAATGTTTGGTATTTTTGTTAAAACAGTTTTAAAGCTCTTAATGCCTTTTCGCACTATCAAACATACCATAAATTTTTTTTTTTTTTTTTTTTGAGAAGACCCTGAGATCATTTATGATTGGAGCTATATTATTTTTACATAAATCCTATTAATTAATAACATCACTATTGTTATGTATTAAACCCGTCATATGGTGTTAATAGTGGTAAAAAAAAGTTCTGAAATTTTGAACCAAGACATTATTAAGCCCAGGTGAATCTCACTGTAATCAATAGTCTTACACTCTCTTAAATCTCTTTTCTCCGTATCTATATATCCTCCATCCATATGTGCTCCTAGCGAGGCCATAGAGACCAGGATGCTGAGGTAAAAAAAAGAAAGAAAAAGAAAACCCATAATCAACAAGATGTTCGCATCAGAACCCAATACCAATACCAAGAGCAGCAAAACTATAACCTTGAACCTTCTTGTAGACAACAGCTCTAACAAGGTGGTGCATGCAGAAGCCAGGAAGGAATTTGTGGACTTCCTCTTTGGACTTCTACAGATACCTCTTGGTTCCATAATGGGACTTCTTTGGAATCATGGCATGGCTTCAGGGTCAGGGTCTTTGAGTAAAGTCTGTGAGAGTATCCAAAACCTTGATCCTTGCTATGTTCAACCAAACCTAACCAAGGATTCTCTCTTGAGGCCTAACCCAGCCTTCTCATCAGCCACTTATACCCCTCAGTTTTTGCTGAACTTTGTACCACCAAACCAAATGACCAGCACTGAAGCACAAAAAACATCTAATTGTGTATTTGGTTCAACCTCTTCCTACTTTGCCTCTCCACCTCCACCCTGTTCTCCTTTCTCAAGATCACAAGATACGGTTAGGCGAAGCCCGTATTTATTTTCCTCTCACTCTCAGGAAAAAGTGGTGGCTCAACACAAGGAGACGGTATGTTATAGGTGCGGTGGTATATATGGTGATGGATGATCTAATGGTGAAATCCATGTCAACCATTTCTAGCATTTCGCTTCTAAACGATTTAAACATCAAAGATATTAGTTCCCTCCAGGAGAAGAAGGTTGAGATTGACATGAAGAAGGTTTTATCAAATAGCCTCTCTTGCTTTCTTTTACATGATACTAGTCAAAATGTTGTTTAAATTTTATTTTCAACTGTTTATATATGTGATTGATCTGGTTTGAATGTGTTGTGTCTTCTCAGGGCTTGGAGCTGGTAAGGGCTTCATTTGACTCTACCACAGTTCTTACAGATGTTTTCCTTGGGAATAAGGCACTTGAGGAGTTGCCTTAGCAGCCAAATCTATCTAACATGACTAGGAGATTATACTTGGCTTTTAATTATATGTCTTTGTTGGTTATCTATAAATATATAATTATATATACACACGTTTTTCTCAAATTTTTTAATGAAAGTTGTTCTTTTTTATTATATAGATAATATTTTTATTAAAAATGCCAATGGGGAACACAAGGAGTATACAAGAAAGGACTGTCATCCCCCTCAAAAAAAAGAAAAGAAAGGATTGTCATAAAATGTAGGTGGGAGTTTTTTTTTTTTGTATTGATTATGTGGCTGACATTTGACAAACACCCTTCTACTCTCTATAAAATTTTCATAGAGACCCATTAGCAGATCCTATAATTCAATTTTCAGGTCCAAGGTAATTCAACACCTGGGCTGCTTCTAAAATATCGGACCAATTTAATTCAAGTTTTCTTTACACGACTTAAAGGCTTTCATTCTCAGGCCCAAATTTCTACCAGTTTGGGCCACAATTTTCTAGATTTTTCGTTATTTTCAGGTGCACAATGGAAAACCCTTGGAAATATTTTGGTTCGGCCCGTTCGGGTTAATCGTTTAGGATTATTTAAAATCTAAAGTGTTTAGTGCAAATAATCATATCTTTGAAGTCAAAGTACAATTAAAATCTAAATTAGTTTTTAATTATTGCTTAATTTTGCTCCATTTGTCTAATTTAATTTCTTAATTTTCTTGCCAAGTGACATATATTCATAATATTAGATCTAAGGTCGAGATGATCACCTCACTCACGTACGTAAGACTACCTCAATCGTCACTGTTGATTAATGTTTCCACACATAAGCACAAATTATGACCTAGTAATATATTAAAGAAGAAGCTCATTCTATATAACACATGTAGTGTTATTTTTTTTAAGGACAATTAAATTCAATGCACCTATGTATTTTAATTTAATTAAATAACTTAATCTACTGCACTTAAATACGGTTAACATTATATTGATAGACCTAATGATATCTTGGAAGAAAAAAGAATTCCTACGCAATTCATTAGAACAAACAAAAGAAAAACATCTCACAGTCGTTAAAATATTATCAAATTTCTAATCAATTCTAACATTGACATACTTAGATTTCCATGTACTTAGGTTTCCAAACATCACATTGTCAGATTATCAAAAAAAAAAAAAAAATCACATTGTCATGATTATACATGTTTGGAGCTAGCATATTAAATTTCACTAACTAAACATTCTGTTAGTTACGGAAACTCATGCATCTCTATAAATAAGGAGAAAGTTTATTGATATAATTTTTGGGCCAAAATGGCCAAATACCACTTTTTTTTGAAATTTTTAGCAAAAAAACACTGTTTCGGAAATAAATAGCAAAGTACCACTTTTTCTGGAACTCGAGTTTTAGAAACTCGAGTTCCTCATCAATTCTGCCACCGTGGCACTGCTGAGCTAGAATTTGGGTGATTAAAAAAAATTATGTGGTACTCGAGCTTGGTAAACTCGAGTTCCATGTAATACAATAATCAAGTATACCAGGCTCGGGTACGTTTTATAAATAAAATGCAGGAAAAAAAATTTTACACGGTACTCGAGTTTACCAAACTCAAGTACCGTGTAATTTTTTTTTTTTTTTTTTTGGTTTTGTTTGGGGATAATCAACAAATAAACATAAAGGTAAAAATAAGTGGCTTTTTTATGTTTTTATTTATTTAAACAGAAGCATTGTAAAATATAGATATTTTAATTTCAAAATATGAATTTAATTTCTACATTAATTAAAATTGTTCATTGTTTTCTCATAAAAATTGTTCACTGTTTTCTGTATAAACTATTTCTACGATTTTGCATAAAATTATTTTCTGTTCAGCATTATTTAAGAAATTGTTCACTCTCTTTTCTGCATAAATTATTTTCTGTTTACTGTTTAAAAAATTGTTTACTATTTTCTCATAAAACACCTAGTGAAATCGTATTTTCTAAATTTAAATGCCAAATCTGAATGCTTTTTCATGTTTGAATTTCATAATAATCGAATATATTATTCTGCATTGATTAAATCTGTTTCTACATTAATAAAATTTGCTCTCTGCACATCATATTTACTGTATATTCAAATCTACTTACTGCATTTATAAAATCTGTTTTTTGCATTAATTAAAACTGGTCACTGTTTTCTCATAAAAATTGTTCACTGTTTTCTGTATAAACTATTTCTAGCATTCTGCATAAAATTATTTTCTGTTCAGCATTATTTAAAAAAGTGTTCACTCTCTTTTATGCGTATATTATTTTCTGTTCACTATTTAAAAATTTGTTCACTGTTTTCTCATAAAACACCTAGTGAAATCGAGTTTTCTAAATTTAAAAGCCAAATCTGAATGCTTTTTCATGTTTAAATTTCACAATAATCGAATTTGTTTTACTGCATTGATAAAATCTATTTCAACGTTAATAAAATTTGCTCTCTACACATCATGTTTACTATGTATTCGAAGCTGCTTACCGCATTCATAAAATCTGTTTTTTGCATTAATTAAAACTGTTTACTATTTTCTCATAAAAATTGTTTACTGTTTTCTATATAAACTGTTTTTAGCATTGGCGCAGTTATTACACTTAAATGGTTTTTGTGTTTTTTAAATATGTAACCATATGAATAATGGACAAACTCCATGAAAGAAAAATGAAGGATTCATATAAATCACCTAACGGTAAATGCCTCGAAAAATTTGAATTTCACAATAGTCGAATTTGTTTTTCTGCATTGATAAAATCTATTTCTAAATTAATAAAATTTGCTCTCTACACATCATGTTTACTATATATTTGAAACTGCTTACCGCATTCATAAAATCTGTTTTTTGCATTAATTAAAACTGTTTACTGTTTTCTACATAAACTGTTTTTAGCATTAGCGCAGTTATTGCACTTAAATGGTTTTTGTGTTTTTTTAAATATGTAACCATATGAATAATGGACGAACTCCATGAAAAAAAAATGAATGATTCGTATAAATCACTTAACAGTAAATGCCTCGAAAAAATCAAATTTGTAAAAAAGTTCGAATTAGTTGAATGTAGAACTGTTCATTAAGTAAAACTATTCACTGTTTTCTCATGAAAATTGTTCACTATTTTCTGCATAAACTATTTCTAGTATTCTGCATAAAATTATTTTCTGTTCAGCATTATTTAAAAAATTGTTCACTGTTTTCTCATAAAACACCTAGTGAAATCATGTTTTCTAAATTTAAAAGCCAAATCTGAATACTTTTTCATGTTTAAATTTCACAATAATCGAATTTGTTTTTCATGTTTAAATGAATTCTATTGCGGTGGTATTTGTACTTAGTTTTGTCGGTTTGCCAACCATGATGTGCTCGATGCTTCCAAGACTCTCGTACGTGTATATTGGCATATTAAGGAAACTAGCTTTTAAACCCGTGCAAATGCACGAGAATTACATAAGTACATGTATTTTCGGGTTCTTGGAAAAAAAAAATACATCTATTTTCAACAAAATAGAAATAAAAAATAATGTAAATTTCGTAAGAGTCCACAAATAAATTTTTGTACATAGAAATCATTAGAATCCGAGAAAGCAAATATATTCAAATAATTTTAGGTATACTCGAGTTTGGTATACTCGAGTATTTTGTTGCATGGAACTCGAGTTTATCAAGCTCGAGTACCACATAATTCTTTTTTTTAATCGCACAAATTTCAACTCAGCAGTGCCACGGTGGCAGAATTGATGAGGAACTCGAGTTTTTGAAACTCGAGTTCTAGAAAAAGTGGTAGTTTCCTATTTATTTCCGAAACAGTGTTTTTTTGCTAAAAATTTCAAAAATAAGTGGTATTTGGCCATTTTGGCCATAATTTTTGTCACAATTTTAATATTATTGGTTAAGAATGGTAGAGAAAAAAACAATTGTGAATCCATTTGAAAGTTATTGTCTACCCATCACAATTAATCATTTCAACAATTTATGAGAGATGTAAAAATTAGTTCACAAAGACACAAACTCTGTTAAAACTGTGATTTTAAATTACAATTTATGTACGGTTTGAGTGTGTATAACAAAGTGTAAGTAATGAACACCACCCATATGAGAAATAGGGTGGTCTTAAAAACAAAAAAAAAACTAATAAATAAATGATCAAATGCTAATAAATGAAAGATGATGCAGAATTGCAGATGAAGGTGGTAGAATGTTATAGAAAAAGCAGACTATTCATTTAGAATATTCAATAATATAATAATATACTTTAGAATTCAATAATAACTTGCAATAGAATAGCCATGAAGGTGCCAGAATCCACTTTCCCTATTGGTCTTTAGTCTCCTATTGGCCTTTCTAGTCTCTTTTTATCACAACCCAGAACCCTCTACCCATATCTATATAATAGGGAGCTCATAAACTCTCAAACCCATCGTGGAAAAGACCAAACTCTAAAAGCTCTCATTTGTTTCTCTTTCAAGCGCACTCTGTTTGAGTTATTGTTTTCAAAGTTTTCCAACCAACATGTCTCTCGTTCCTAGCATCTTTGAAGGCCGACGAACCAACGTGTTCGACCCATTTTCCCTCGACATATGGGACCCTTTTGATGGGCTTTTCACCTCGGGGCGTGAAACCTCTTCGTTTGTCAACACGCGGATTGACTGGAAGGAGACCCCAGAGGCTCATGTTTTCAAAGCTGACCTTCCGGGGCTGAAGAAAGAGGAGGTGAAGGTTGAGGTGGAGGAAGGTAGAGTTCTTCAGATTAGTGGGGAGAGGCGCAAAGAGCAAGAGGAGAAGAATGAGAAGTGGCACCGTGTTGAGAGGAGCAGTGGCAAGTTCCTGAGGAGGTTTAGGTTGCCTCAAAATGCAAAGATGGATGAGGTTAAGGCTAGCATGGAGAATGGGGTGCTCACCGTGACTGTGCCTAAGGTGGAGGAAAAGAAGCCTGAGGTCAAGCCTATTGAGATTTCTGGTTAATTAAGCAACCAGTTTTTTAACTTTAAAAGCTATCAAATGCTTAATGCTGCAAATAAACGAGGAATTATGATTTGTGTTTTTGTTTGTGTCTTTGGTGTGTAAGAGCAGTATGAATTGCTTGTAAAACAATTGAAATGGGTGTTCAATTGTTGTAATAATTGTTTTGTGAATAAAATGGTCTCATTTTGAAAGTAGAACATGATTGTCAAGCCCATTGAGATCTCTGGTTAATTAAGCTACCAGTTTTAACTTTTAAGATATCAAATGCCTTAAATAAACAAGAAATCAGTGTATGACTTTTTGTCTGTGCCTGTGTGTAAAAGAAGTGCGGATTGCATCTAAAAATATTGAAATAGGTGTTCAATTGTAATAATGGTTTTGTGAATAAAATGGTCTTAAAACTTTTAAGCTATCAAATACGCTTTAAATAAACAAGGAATCAATGTGAGGTTTTTTTTTTTTTTTTTTTGTCTGTGAAAAGAAGGGTGAATTGCATCTAAAAACATTGAAATGGCCGTTCAATTGTAATAATTGTTTTGTGAAAAGAATGATCTTAAAATTCTGTCAAAATTCCTTAAATAAACAAGGAATCAATGTGTGAGTTTTTTTTTTGTCTGTGTAAAAGAAGTGTGAATTGCATCTAAAAATATTGAAATAGGTGTTCAATTGTAATAACTGTTTTGTGAATAAAATGGTCTTATATATTCTGAAAAAGTAAAACTTGATTTCAAGTACTGTCGTTCCTAAAAGGAATTGCGTTTGCCGGGAGTCGAACCCGGGTCTATTGCTTGGAAGGCAATTATCCTAACCGTTGGACTACAAACGCTTTGTTGAGGGCTTTGAAGAAATTTCTATTATCGTTAGTCTTTTGGCTAGAGCCTGCATATTTTTAAATATTGTTCACCTGGACAATTATTAGAAATAGCTCTTCTCTCTCTTTTCTGCAATTTTGCTAGCTATCAGGGAGGCTCTCAGTAAATTGAAATCTCTAAGAGTTGATGGGATCATTATCTTAACGACTAGTCTCATTGGCAGCAACCAAATCTAGGTCCAGCTGGGATAGAGAACTGAATTTGAAAAAAAAAAAAAAAAATTCCCCATTTAAATAGTAATCAAAGTCTACCGATTTGGCAAAAAAGAAGACACGTTAATGCGTTTTTTATGAGCATTATTATTAGTAATGCTAAAAAATTATATTACTATTTTTAGCACTATCCATGGACGGAGCCATGGTTGGACTTGGGGAGCAATGCCCCCCTTTTAAAAAAAAAAATATATTATTGTATATATGAGTACTAATTTTAACAATTTTGTTTTAGAAAATTACACTTTTGTTCCTTTAAAAATATCATTAATTCTTTTAAGAGTATTGTTATAGTCACATATTTTTCTATAATAATTTTACAAATGGTTAAGGTAGCAAATTCCTATTGGTTTGCATTTGGGCTTACCATTTACATTATCAGCAATTTGTAAAAAAGTTTGTAGTTCAAACATTTTCCACATTTTAAAGACCATTAAAAAATATTTATAAGTCTAAAATTTAAAAAAGAAATATACAAGCCCAAAAAAATTAGTATAACAACAAAAATTATCAATAGTAAAACTTTAAAAAAAAAAAAAAAATTAAGCCTAGTCAACCAATTTTACTTAAAACAAACAATCTAACTCTTTAAAAAAAATTTTAACAACTAGTAGCTAAGTGACTAAGCAGCAACAAAATCGAGAGCCGAAATCATTGCGCACAAGTAACAGCAAAGTCGCCTCCCTAACTCTAAGTTCTAGCTCCGTCCCTGGCACTATCAACTACAAAATTGATGTTGCATCGGTACAGTTAAAGTAAAAAATTTTCGCTTCTCAACTACAGTAAATTGCCAAAAATGGTTGTGCAGGCTCAAAGGTAAATAAAAAAAATTAATGTTACGTTCACGCTAGAGCATTTGCAGCAGTGGAGCTAAATAGCTATATTGCTATTTTAGCTCCACCAAAACACCAAAAAGAGCATGCAGCAGTGGAGCAATACTTATAATTTTTAGCTCAATTGCTACAGTGCACATCTATAGATAGATGTGCACTGTAGCTGAGAGTTAAACAAAAAAAAAACAATTTTTTACTCCTCAGCCGAATTAAAATATTATTTTTTCTTTCTTTTAATTTGCTCCGAATTGCAAATGAGTCCGGCTTCCCTTCTTTCTTCCTCCACTTTCCTCATCTTCTCTCTTCTTCCTCCACCGCCAGCTCGATCTCACAGCCCAGCCGCCAGGCCAGCTTCGACCCATCATCGGCGCCGACCCATCTCGCCACCCATTCCGCCAACAAACCCATCTCGCCGATCAGACCCACTTCTCTTCCGCCGATTAGACCAAGTCGATCCAAGCCCCAAGCAGCCGATCTACGCCTCTGACCCACACCTCTGCCCAGTCTTCCATCTCAACGCTCACCCAACGCTGACAAGCCCGGGTTTCTCTGGATTTCGTGGGTTTCATTCGTCGATCCAAGCTCTGGGTTTCATCATTGAAGCCGCCGTTGCCTTCCTCCGCCCATTGCTTTGGTTTTTCGTCGATCCAAGCTTTGGGTTTTTTTTTTTTTTTTTGCATTGCGTGAATTTGATTGCCGTGGTGTGGGTGTTGCTTATGGGTCGGGTGGGTGTGGGCTTGGTTTATTTATTTATTTTCTTTGTTATGGGCTGTGGTGGTGGTGGTGGTGGTTGTGATTGGTGTTTATTGTAGAGAATATATTATTTTATTGTTGTGGAAATATTATTTTATTGTAGTATTTATATTATTTTATTGGGTTAAAAGCTAAAATAGATCCACTGATATACCATATGTGTAGGTAAAATAGATAAAGTGACTTTTTGTGTAGCTAAATAGCTAAAATTTTAGATTCACTGATGTGAATGCTCTAAGAATGTTTTAATGTTTTCTTTTCTTCTATCTTTTCTTTGTTCTCCGCCCCTCTTTGTCTCTCAATCTTCCTCTGCTATCTCATTTTTCCTCCTCTCTTCTTCTCAAAATTTTTCCTTTTTCTTTTTCTTCTCAAATTTTTTCTCTCTTTCTTCTCGAAAATTTCTATGATGTGTGAGGGTCTCTTCTTTTGCCATGTGGTTGTGGGTGTGGTGGGCCATGCCATGGGTGTGGGTGTGGTGGGTCATGCCATGGTTGTGGGTGATCAGGTTCGTGGGTGGGTCATGCCGTGGGGTTTGTGTGGTTTTTGGTTGATTTGGGATTGCTGGGTTTGTGTTGTGGGTTTGGGTTTGGGTTTGGGTCATAGTATGGGGTTGTTGGGTTTGTGTTTGTGTTTGTGGTGGTGCCGCCATGAGTGCTTGAATATAGCGAAGAACAGATAAAAAAAATAATATATAAATAAATTGTTTATTGTAGTGGATATATTATTTTATTGTGTTATTTATATTATTTTATTATATTGAAAGTTAAAATAAAACCATTAATGTTGAATTTTTTGTAAAGTGGGAAGGTAAAATAGATAAAATAACTTTTTGTGGTGTTAAATAACTAAATTTATGGCTCTACCGTTGTGGATGCTTTAAAGTTGATAATTAAACTTTTGAATCATATTTTGCAATTTTTTTTTCTTAATGACTTTATTCATGGATGTAAGGAAGTTTGAATCCCAACTCCATGACCCAAAATTTTGAGCTTGCAGTAGTGCATACTGGATGAAGCTTTTTTATTTATTTATTTATCTTTTATTGTTGTTTGGTGTGCTAAAATAATAGTTTCGGTGTTTTAACACACTCAATGCTAATGCTATTATAAATTCTTGTATCGCTAAAGGTTTGTTAATCTCAATTGATAGTGTACTACAGGAGGACTAAAGCCCACAGCCTGATGCCACTTAAATGTCTTTTCTTGGTAGTGGCATTTGTACTGTTATTCATTGCTCGGCGACAAAGAAATGTTACATTCCATAAAAGGAGGACCCTTTTTACAGAATCTTAGGAGAAGAATAAAGTTATGCTTAGTCCAAAACATAAAAGCAAAGAAAAGCATACGCTGGATATTTTTTAGGTACTAAGTACAAAGAAAAAGCCTTTCTTGTGCACTAAGGAAATTAAAGCGAAAGAAAAACCTCATGCTCATTTTTTGTAATAAATATGGCAAATTTCAGCACAAATATTTGTTGTGGTCTGCCGATATAGTCTAAGCTCTCTGCTAACAAACCCATATAACTAGAGACAGACCAAGATGGAGACATTAAGCTTGAAACTTCTTATAAACAACAACTCTAGTAAGGTAGTGTTTGCAGAGGCCGGAAAGGAATTTGTGGACTTCCTCTTTGGATACCTACAGGTACCTCTTGGTTCCATAATCTTTCGAAACATGACCTAGTTGGGTTAGGGTCTTTGAGTAGAGTCTATGAGAGTATTGAAAACCTTGACCCCAGCTTTCTTCAATCAAAGGCAAGCAAGGACTCTCTCTTGAGGCCTAAACCAACCTTCTCATCAAACACTCATACCCCTCAATTGTTGCTGAACTTTGTACCACCAACACCAAGCACACCAGCCAAAGCACCAAGTCCTGCATTTGGGGGGTCATCTTTGTTTGGAGCCGCACTAGCAAGTCCTTCATTTGTTTTTGCTCCTAGTACTGAGGAGAAGGAGACATGGTATGTTAGAGATGTGGTGACATATATGGTGATGGATGATCTGACGGTGAAACCAATGTCAACCATTTCTAGCATTACCCTTCTCACTAATTTATATGTCAAAGATGTCAGATCCCTGAGGGAGAAGATGGTTGAGCTTGACAAAAACAAGGTTATATTCATAGATTTTCTATTTTCTTACTCAAAATGGTATTTGTTAAATATTAGTTGTTTGAATTTGGTATTCTGTTGTTATTTGATTTAATTGATTTGAGTTGTGTATTGTCTTTAGGGTTTGGAGCTGATAGCGGCTTCATTCAACTCTACCACAGTCCTTACAAATATTTTCATTGGGAGTAAGGTACATTGAGGACTTTTTTTCCCCTTTTTGGATAAATGAGTAAAATTTTATTGAAAAGAAACATACAACCCAATAATTTTTTTAGAAAAATCATAACAAGCAACTAAATAACAAGTTGCAGAGACAAACTACAACCTCATGAACAAGTAGCAACTATACAACCACTATAATCCAAAGTAATCCACACAAGGTAGAAAAGTATAGAAACACTTGCCACTTTAAGGAATCCACCTAACTTATTTAAATAGATGAGGGGGAGAAGGGAGTAGAAAGGCGGGGAGGAGAAAAAATAAGAGAAAAAAAAAAGTTTTCAAGTTGTTTGGTTGGAGAAGAAATTTGGAGAGATTTTGATAGAGCTCAATTAAGTATTTTATCTCTGAGCTCACCAAAATTTTATCTCTCTAATTTGAAGAGATTTGAGAAAAGAAAATGAGAAGAAGAGGGGTAAATGAGAAAACACAAAATTTTGCCCCTCCCTCTCCATTGTATCTATGCATTAAGTTACTTATTTCCTCTTTTTATTCTTTTCTTTTTCAACGTCTTTAAGTTATGTTTATGTTTTTTTTTGTCAAAGTATTTTCTTTTTAATCAAGTTGCTTTTGCTTTTTGTTTTTTCCTTTTTTAATCAACGGTGGGGTTCTTTAGCATCAAATGTTAGCTTTCACCTCTTTATATATATATTTTTTAGAAGGCACCTCTAATTGTTTATATATATATATATATATATAATAACAAAAAAAAATATTATAATATTAATGATGTATTCATTTTTGTAAGATTTTATTGTTTTAATTTTATTTGATAATAATTTTTTTAATGATTGTAAGGAAATTATTTCTTATATTATGCAATAGGGGTATGAGAGTAATTTTATACAAACTACATTTTTATTTCTTCTAACTTTTATTCTCAACTAACAAATTAGTTTTCCATCCCTCTAGTTTTTCTCTCCCCAAACCAAACAAGATGAAAAAAAAACTAAAATAATTTTTATCCTTTTACTTTTCCATCATTTTTTTCATTTTCTATCATCTCACTTTTTTATCACCCTAACCAAACGGACCATTGATGTTTAATTACCCAAACAAAGGGAATGATTCCTTTCTCCGTACTTAAGTTTTAAAACATCCAAAGAATGGAAAAGAGGTAAAAATTCCCCTCCCATCTCGTCTCTTTGCCACCCCCCCCCCCCCCCCTAATCAGCCTTTACTCTCTTTCCACTCTAAATTTCCAAACACAATGTAAGAGATACAGTGCAAGAAACTTGTGAATTCAAAATTAGAAACACAACTAATTAATGGCCGTAACTTTGGAAATTAGAAAATACACTTTGGAAAACAAATGGACAAAACTAAAAGTAAGAGAATTCAAAATTTGCTGCGTCTATGTATTCTGCCATCTTAAGCAATCTTTAGTAAAATGACCATAACTTTCTCTAGAAAACTCTAAATTGGACATTTTATGATAATTCTAGAATTAATTTTATATATGACCCCAAAGATGCTAACTCCAAATTCTTTTGAACTAGAGTAGTGTGCTTGAATATCCCAATGTGATTGGTATAAGAATATTCACACCAATTCGTGCAAAAATTCGTTAATATAAAAACTTACTTTTTATTTATTTTACATAACCATCTTTCAAAAATACTCACATCATATTATCTATTTTACATTACATTTCATTAGATTTTTTCTCAATTTTTTATTTCTCTCTCTCTCTCTCTCTCTCTCTCTGAATAAAGAAAATCTTAAAATCAAATTTGCATATGAACAACAACCATGTATATTTGCATGGTTACTCTAACTAGAATCCTATTTTACATAATTTTGCATGAGTTGATGAGAGTGTTTTTTTGGGGTTGGTTGGGCAAAATTGTAGAGCTAGCCTATGCTACTTTAGATGGATTGATGTAAATGCTCTTACTATGCTTATACCATACAAGATACAATGTCACATAATCTTCCCTTAGTCTAAGCAACTTTCTCCAACCCCGTGTGTTGTCCTTAGGAATTTTTTCCACCTAAAAACTTTTCTTTTTCAATTAGATTGTATTCATTGAAGCCACCCAAATTGATCCTGAAGACAAGAACATATAGATTTCCAGATATTTCTAATAATTTTTGTCTTGTTTCAATCCCAAATTATTTTTAGGTCAGGATCCTTTTCTTTCGTAGGAGCACAAACCACTGCTCATGTTACTTTAGCTCTTACCAATGAAGCATCTTTACATTAAAAAAAAAAAACCTAAGTTTTCTATTTAGTCTTGATGGCATTATGTGGGAGGATAAACAATCCAATTAATCAAGTATAGTTTATTGAACTACCAAAGCCACATACTGAACGATAGTAAAATATTTCGTTCTTTTAGCAAACTCAAATAACCTTCAATAAGGCATTTTAAACTTCTATTTAAATGGAAGTAATATCAACACCCACACACACCACTAGTTTTATTGAACTACCAAAGCCAATTATAACATGAAAGCTTTCTCCAATTATACATCTTGCTTTTCAAAAATGAAGGGGGAAGAAATGTAATTATGGGTCATTAAGTAATGTGAAATGGCAAATCTTTGGCAATGGCTTGCTAGCCTGTTGAAACCCCACCACCATTTGTGGTGTTCAAATATGGGAAGACAAATCTTCAATTCTGTAGAAGTGCGAATAGGTAGAAGTGCTAGGCTATGTAGGTTATTAATTATATGCCTATAGTGGGTTTTGATTAAAGCTATTCCATTTGTGTTTCATGATTCATCTTAATAGAAGAGTGGATTTGCCTTGTTTCTACTGTAAAATGTTCCGACTGCTGTTTTGGTTTCTTTTTCCTTCTTCAATTAAATTTTAGTAGTTAAAACCTATGTAGTAACAACTTCCAAAAACCCAAAAGTGGCCTAATTTTGGTACATGAAAACACAATGTCACCCAATTTTGGTATGTGAAAGCAAAATAGCTAGTCTTCATATGTAATCTAGCTACAAGCTCGTGCTTCTGCCAAAGCTTGTTGCCCTTGTACATTCCTAGACATAAACTTTAATATTTCCTTCTTTCTTAAGCTTTACCTAGCTTCAAAAATTTCAACGCTCTTAGTCATTTCTAGACATTTGGGATCCCGTTGATGGCTTCTTCAACTCTAGCATTGCTTATGCCCCCGCCATCGCAATCGAAGCCTATGATAATTTGCCCAACTTGCAAATTGATTGGAAGGAGACCCTAGAGGCTCATGTCTTCAAGGCGGACCTTCCGGGACTCGTAAAGGAGGAGGTGAAAGTTGAGGTTGAAGAAGGCAAAATTCTTCAAATTAGCGGAGAAAGGAGCAAAGAGCAAGAGGAGAAGAAAGATAAGTGGTACCGTGTTGAAAGAAGCAGTGGAAAGTTCCTTCGTCGGTTCAGGTTACCGAAAAATGCAAGAACGGATCAGGTGAAGGCTAGTATGGAGAATGGAGTTCTCACTGTATTTGTTCCTATAGAGGGGGTTGTGAAGAAACCAGAGGTCAAGACCATTGAGATCTATGGCTGAGAAAGATGTTCGCCAAGCTTGAAGCTTTTGTTTGTGTGTGTGTGTTCATAAATGTCTGAAAAATGTTTCTTCATATCTATAATAATTTGCATTCAACCCAATAATGAAAGGTTAGGTTTCCTTATTTGTTGCAAGGTATTGGACTTGGTGTATATACCATTTGAGTAATGTTACAAATATTACAAACTAATTATAGTATATGGATCCTACAAATTTGATACATCAACTTAAAAGAAAAAAGTAATTGAGAAGTATTTTATGTTGTTCATACTAATCACATGTTAGAAAATATAGAGATAAAAAAAAACAAATTTTGATTCAACAATACAAACCTTAAAAAAATTAGCAATGACAAAAATAAATATATAGAGTTAAAAAGATCTCACAAACTATAGAATCACGCAAAATGTGTTGTCCTTAAAGGTTGATTCGTGCCACCCGGAGTAGAACTCGGTGTGAATGGCTCTCTTGGCCGAATAACCCCCCAAGATTAGACTATAGTGATTTCTTCAAGTTGATCACACACTCAAACAAGAAAAACTAGAAACAACCTTAATTGCCTTTCCTTAAAACTAAAAACTTAGAAGCTGAAATTTTGTGGAGATGAGCAAAAAATTTAGAGCTGAACAGAGGAGGGAGAGTGGTGGCAGCAAGGCTAGGAAAAACTGAAGAGAAAATAAGTGAAAACAGGGTTTTTTATATGCCAACTAAAGAAGACAAGTGGGCTAACTAAATGGACTAGGCCTCTAACGGTTACTGTGCAAATTTGATGCCCAACGGGTTGATCATTAAATGCCCAACGGGCTGCTCAAATACTCACCAACAGATATATTAAATCAAATTTGGGCTAAAAGAAAGAAAGGGAAAAAGTGAGGCCCAAGAAAGATATAACAAACCCAAGCTTAAGCCCAAGCCAACACCTAGCCCATTGTATTCCAACTTACCACTTAAGATATGCAAAGCCTTATAAACTTATAACAATGTTTATTCCTAACCAATGTGAGACACAAAGCAAAGGTTAAGTGTTTGAAACACACATACTCCAACAATCCCCCACATGTTACAAATACTAAACTAGGAAAGGTAATAAACTCAAAAAGGCATGCATCAATATAGTACCATAAGGTTTTAACCATACTTGGGATAAATAAGTGGGAACTACTAGACAATGGTAGAGTTAGACTCTTTTAACCAAGCTATTAGATAACCAAACTTACCAACTACACACCTTTGTTTACCAAGGTTGTTCCATAAGCTGGTTGGCACCTTATACTGGCCATGCGCCACTGGGTTTCATGAGAGCTCTAGAGACATACCCAAGTCTCATAGGAAGCGGCACAACTTCCACTTTCACATAGGTGACATCCATCAAGAGTATGTGCAGTACACCTCATCCCAACAGGTAGGGACTATGGATCCATTAAGAGTTAGAGCTCAATCTCCAACAATCTGCAACTTAGCACTGTCTCACACCATAGGGATGGACTCATCACTAATCTCTTTAATGAGATAGCGGAACACATAAAAACTGACAGTGTCCATATGGACCACAAATGACCTTTACCCATTTTACGTGGAATCACCCATCATAGAGGTTGTGCATTGGCCATAGTGTTACAATTTGGGTATCAGTCCTATCCCCCTCAATGTTTCACTCACCAGCCTTCTTACTAGTGGCTTGGTCAAAGGATCAGCCAAATTCCTTTCTGACCTCACAAAGTCCAAGGACATTACACCATTATGAATGAGCTGCCTCACAATATTATGCCTCAATCGGATATGTCGACTTTTCCCATTATAGATTTTGCTCTTAGCACGTGCTATGGCAGCCTGGCAATCACAATGTATGCAAACAGAGGCAATAGAGTTAGTATACAATAGTATATCAATTAATAAACTCCTAAGCCACTAGGCTTCTCTAAGGCTATTAACTCTGATTCCATGGTGGATCTCGCTATGCAAGTCTACTTGGATGATTTCCAAGAGACAGCCCCTCCAGCTAGTGTGAACACATATCTACCAATGAGTTTTACCTCATCTGTATCAGAGATCCAGTTAACATTACAATATCCTTCTAATATAGTAGGATAACCACAATATGACAAACCATAATCAAAAGTACCCTTTAAATATCTCAACAATCTTGATATTGCATCCTAATGTTCAATGCTAGGATTATGAGTATATCTACTCAATCTACCAACAACATATGCAATATTAGGGCGAGTACAGTTTGTCAAAAACATTAAGCTACCAATGATTTGTGCATATTTATTTTGTGAAACACTATCACCGCGATTTTTAAACAAGTGCACATTTGAGTCAAAAGGAGTAGACATAGGTGACATATCAAAGTGTTCAAATTTTTTAAGAATTTTCTCTACATAGTGAGATTGTGATAGTGTAATGCAATCATTATCCTAAGGATCTTGATGCCCAAGATTATATTTGCCTTACCCAAATCTTTCATATCAAAATTAGAGGCAAGGAAGCATTTAGTAATACAATCATTATTAATAAACTTGCTATATATGCATTTATTGGCACCATTGATCACATACCCATGTGTAAGCATAACATTATCAAAATTTTCATGCCATTGCTTAGATGCTTGTTTTAAGCCATATAAAGATTTAACCAACTTACAAACTTTATGTTCTTGTCCAAGAACTATATAACCCTCAGGTTGCTCCATATAAATCTCTTCTTCTAAATGACCATTTAGAAAAGCAGTTTTAACATCCATTTGATGTACAACAAGTTTGTAAATAGAAGCAATGACAAATAAAATTCTAATAGATGTAATTCTAGTAACCGAAGAATAAGTATCAAAATAATCCACATTATGTTTTTACTTATAACCCTTGGCTACTAAGCGAACTTTAAACTTATCAATTGAACCATCCGGTTTTAATTTCCTTTTAAACACCCATTTGCAACCAATAGGTTTAACCTTGGGTGGATGCTCAACTAATTCCCAAGTATGATTAGACATAATAGATTTTAATTTATTATTAATTGCTTCTAACGAAAAAGGTGCATCTACGGATTTAATTGTATCATAGTAACTTATAGGTTTATCTTTAACGACATAGGCAAGGAAATCATTACCGTAATCTTTTTCCTTCCTAGCTTGCTTGCTCCTTCTTATTTCTTGCACATCTTCAACAAAGTCATTAGAAATTTCAATAGAATTATGCAATTCTTTTTCCTTATTTTTCAAAGGAAACACATGCTCAAAGAATATGGCATTTTCAGATTCAATAATAGTGTATGATTCTAATATATCGCTTTTGATGACAAGAAATCTATAGCATGAACCATTACAAGCATAACCAATAAACACACAATCACATGTTCTAGAACCATGCTTTCTCCTTTTAGGCTCGGGTAGCATCTTAGCCAAGCACCCCCACACTTTGAGATATTCCAAGTTAGGTTTACACCCTTCCTAAAGTTCGTAAGGAGTTTTACCGGTTTTCTTATGAGGTACCTTATTTTGAATATGGCAAGCCGAAAGAATGACCTCCCCCCACATGTTGGAAAATAGCCCAGAACTAACAAGCATATCATTCATCATCTCTTTAAGAGTTCTATTTTTCCTTTCGACTATTCCATTAGATTCCGATAAATAAGGTGGAGTTACCTCATGTATTATGTCATTTTGTTCACTAAATTCCTTAAAAGGATTAGACTCATATTCACCACCTCTATCTATTCTAAATCTTTTAATCCTTATATTCTTTTGGTTCTCAACTTCACTTTTATACTTTATAAACATCTCCAAAGCTTCATCCTTGGTTCTTAGTAAATAAAGTTTAGTGAATCTAGAGTGGTCATCAACAAAGATCACATAAAATCTTTGACCACCTCTAGTCATGGCGTGTTTTAAATCACCCAAGTCACTATGTACCGATCCAAGAAGCTCGGTTTCTCTTGTTATAGATTTACAAGGTTTCTTGGTGATTTTAGTTTCGGCACAAATTTCACATTTGTCCATATTAGCTTCAACATTAATAACTTGATCAACGTTAAGTACAAAAAGACCATCATCATAGCCCTTACCAACAAAGACTTCATTCTTAGTTAAAGTAATAACTATGCCACCATCAAATAAAACTTTAATACCAGCCTTACCAAGAAAATGTTCCGAAATGAGATTGTGTCAAAAGTGAGGTATATGAAGGATATTATTGAGTGAAAGAGTTTTACCGGAAGTTAGCTTCAAGAGTACTTTCCTTTTACCACTCACCGACACAGACCTATTGTCCTCAACATATACACATTTGTTGCCTTCTGCCATAGGAGTGTAGGAACTAAACTCCTCTTTGAATACACCAACATGTCTTGTGCAAGCCGAGACAACTATCCATCCCTTCACTTTTGTCACCAAGTGTGCCTCGCACACCACCGCCGCAATGATCTCTTCGGTTTGCATCACATTTGTCTTATTTGATGTAGAGCCTTTGTTGTTGTTCTTATTGTTGTTGAAGTTGCCCCTTGCCCTACATGTTGCAACATAATGACTTACCTTGCCACAAATAAAACAATTATCCTTTTTCTTTTGGATTTGAGGATTTGGACCATTTTTATTATGAAAATTTCCTTTTCCCTTGAAATCATGTTTCTTATTATGTTGTGGAGGTCTAGAGGGTCCTCCCTCTACAACATTAACGTTGGAAGTAAATTCCTTAGCTCTAGAAACTTTTTTTGACATCCTATTTGTTTCTTCAATTTGAATATCAACGATAGTTTGTTGAAGATTCAAATAGGTTCTATGATGGCTATACTGGTGTTTATACTCTTTCCAAGTGTTCAGAAACTTAAACACAAGGCTATGAGCCACAAACCTCTCGGGCAAAACATCACCCTCTTTAGCTAGGTCGGATACAAATTTTTGAAAATCTTCAATTTGGCTAGAAACACTTTTTTCCTCAACCATTTGGCAAGATAAATTTAGCCGTAGCAAACTTTTTAGCATCCTCATCCACAAACCCATAACGACCATTAAGTTCATCTCATAAATCCTTAGCACAGGTAAAATGACAATAATTATCAAACAACTTGTTAGATAAACCACACTTAATAGTATGAACACACAATTTATTTGTTTTTTTCCCACTTTGCTATATTTTTAGGATCATCATCGGGTTTAGGCTCATAAAGAACCTAGTCAATTTCGGTAAATTCCAAGATGAGCAAAACCCTTTATTTCCAACGTTTAAAATTATTTCCATCAAATGCCTCAAGCTTTGTAATTTCCAAAATGACCTTAAGAGAATCAACAACTTGTTTCTTCATTTTTGAAACACAAATATCAACCTTTAAGATTGTTAGAAAATATAGAGATAAAAAACAAGTTTTGATTCAACAATACAAACCTTAAAAAAATTAGCAATGAAAAAAGTAAATAGATAGAGTTAGAAAGATCTCACAAACTATAGAATCACGTAAAATGCGTTGTCCTTAAAGGTTGATTTGTGCCACATGAAGTAGAACTCGGTGTGAATAGCTCTCTTGGCCGAACAACCCTCCAAGATTAGACTATAGTGATTTCTTCAAGTTGATCACACACTCAAACAAGAAGAACTAGGAACAACCTTAATTGCCTTTCCTTAAAACTAAAAACTTAGAAGCTGAAATTTTGTGAAGATAAGCAGAAAATTTAGAGCTGAACAGAGGAGGGAGAGTGGTGGCGGCAAGGCTAGGAAAAACTGAAGAGAAAATAAGTGAAAACTAAGGAAAACAAGTGGGCTAACTAAATGGACTAGGCCTCTAACAGTTACTGTGCATATTTGATGCCCAACGGGCTGCTCAGATACTCACCAACGGATATATCAAATCAAATTTGGGCTAAAAGAAAGAAAGGGAAGAAGTGAGGCCTAAGAAAGATATAACAAACCCAAGTTTAAGCCCAAGCCAACACCTAGCCCATTATATTCCAACTTACCACTTAAGATATGCAAAACCTTATAAACTTATAACAATGTTTATTCCTAGCAAATGTGGGACACAAAGCAAAGGTTAAGTATTTGAAACATACATACTCCAACATCACATTCATCAATATATCAATTTGTAAGTTTTATTTATAGTAAAATTTAAAATTTTCCTACATGTTCAATATTTCAAATTTTCAATACCTTATACGATAATATTATTGCTTTGTATCCTGAGATGAGTCGTTGCTTAATGTGTACTTTGTGATTGCTCATGAGTTTTTACAAATCAAAGTTGTTGAAGAAAAAAGTCTCCGCTGGCACATATTTGATACGAGACCATATCACCTACAATAGCTAAATATGCAATCTTTGCACTGGTCCAATAATAAAATGTAAATTAATTATATAAAAAATAGCACATTATCTCAACTAAAAATAAATAAATAAATAAATAACACATTAGAATCCAACGTATTAAACCCAAACAAATCTCACATTCTTCCTTGTACCCAAACAACCTCAAATCTCCATAACCATTACTGCCAACCTCCACCTTCATTGGTGAAGTCTATAGTCATCCTTGCTTCCACTTTCACAATCATCGTTTGTTGCTTGAGAAAGTAAGGAATGTGTAGATCAAAATCAATAACATGCATTTGCTCTAACAATTACCAGAATAGAAAGGGATTGTTGAAGCAAACTTGTGTTTGGTTGTAATCCTTAAAATGAGTTAGAAACTTTTTCTTATTATCGTTGCTTGAGAAAGTAAGGAATGTGTAGATCAAAATCACTAACATGCATTTGCTCTAACAATTACCAGAATAGAAAGGGATTGTTGAAGCAAACTTGTGTTTGGTTGTAATCCTTAAAATGAGTTAGAAACTTTTTCTTATTATTTAGCACATAAGGAAAATCATAAATTATTCCGATAATATCCGAATAATCATATCAACAAACAATTTTATTCACAAAAACACACCCTTAAAAGGATTTTTTTTTTTTTTTTTTTTTTTGGGACCATTTAGGAGCCTTAAATTTGATATTTACATGAAAATTAAAGTTGAGTGGTAAAGCAACTAATATTAGCAAAAATTGTCATTTGAAAAGAATTCAATGGTCAGTCAAACAATCAATCAATCTATGTAAACACAAGTTACTACTATTGTGATGGTTTTGTGATAGAAAATTTATTTGAGATTATTTTTTTTAAGAGAGAGTTTCAACTTATGGTATTTACTCCTGATGATAGCTCTTTATCATCTGACTAAGACACCAATCAATTTTTGGTGTGTGGGGATTGAACCTCAAATCTCTTATTCAACCATCAAAGATTATTTGTTGAGTATTAAATTGTGTTAAATATATATATATATATATATATATATATATATATATATACACACACACATATAAGCGTCTTCTACTCCTTAAGAAGGTTGAAAACAATTTTTCGTCCTATTAGATTTATTTATTTATTTATTGGCCATTGGAATTGTGATCCATTGACCACATTAACGGAGACATAAAATATTAAAATTAATAAAGAGCTTAACTTCGGTCAGGAGCTAGCGCAAAAGCCTTATTTTACGTTACCAATAAATAAACGCCACATCATAATTTTAATGAAAAATCAATACACCCTAGCAAACACAATCATAACTCAATTAAACCTACAATTCTCAAACACAAATACATGATAGTCTCAAACCTGGAGAACTAAATGCCTAGACGCCAAATCCATCTCCTCCTCTCCTCTTTGCACTGAAGCTCCATCCCGCCACATGCGCTGCTGCTACACACATCGTTTTTGGAGCTGGCATCGTCATACTGAACCTCAAGGTTTACTCTTTAATGATATGTTATTTTTTGGGTATCAACCTGTTCATATTGGTATGGGTTATTTTTTGGATATCAATCCGTTCATATTGGTATGGGTTTTGTTGATTTGGTATAGATTTTGCTATTTTTTGGTATTTTCATGAGTTTTGATTGGATTCTTAAGTGATAGGTTCAAATCCTAAAAAAATTTGATTGTGGTTTTTTTTCCCCAGCTAACATGGGTTCTTATGATTTTTATTTCTGCTCCAAATCATGATTCTTGTGCGCTTCCTTTTTAATTTATGAAATTTTTTTGAGATTTTTTATGTATTTGGATCTCCTGTATTGCTTTACCCGTTGCTCTTTTGAAAGGATTCATTTAGTATCCATTTAGAACCAGCTTATTCAAATGAAGCTGAAAATTTTTTGTTGAAAAAAAAAAAAAAAGAGGTAAAAAGTAAAAAGTAAAAAGCTAGTTGTATAGTACAATGAGACCCATAAATAGTACTAAAAAGTGCAATAAGACTCATGAATAGCACCAAAAAGAAGCTACAAAATTAAATAAGTTGAAAGTTTTCATCACTTCTCAAACAATCTCTTAGTTTGTTGAATTGTTCTTTATGTTAATACTTACATACACACCATTCATATTCCTATAATATATACCAAAACCTTATGAGATTTTTTTTTTTTTTTTTAAATTATTATATGTTTCTAAAATGTGAGATATGGTCTCAATTTAAGTAAAAACGCTCCATTCCAAGTAATAAAGATATGGTCTCTGTTAGGTTCTAAGTACTTAGGAACTATTGTATTAGAACTCTAATTTGTATTGTTGGCAAACCATGATCAAAACAGGTTGTTAGTCTTGTTTTAGACTTGCTCAAAGTATGTCGTTTATGTAAAGTTAGAATCGATTTAATTGCAGAATTGAGTGTGCAATTCTAACTGACTCGATTGATCGAAAATTAGACTCTATCGATTGAAAGTCATGCAAATTGTTTTTTCTACAGAATTTTCAACTCAGCCCTAAGCTCATATGACGTGTAAGATTTTATGTTTTGCCCTAAGTATAAAAGGCAAACCCTAGCCACGTTTTAGAGGTTGCTCTATTTGCTGTGTGTGTGAATCTCTTATGAGATCTGAGAGGTGGTTGCCTTCACACATGTTTAGAATTATCAAGAAGGAGATTTCATTGAGAGCTTGATGATTATTCAGTTGCTGCACAAAAGAGCTTAAAGATACGCAAGCGAGAGTACTTGTACTTGCTGGAGAATCCAAGAAAGAAGGAGTCCGTAGTCTCGGAGTTTGCACATGGTCGTGTCAGTAAGTTTTCTACTGGTGGGTAGCAATAGGATGTTAGTGGTTACGCTATTGTAAAACTTCGATTTTTTCATAGTAGATTCAGGTTTACCTTGAGGATAGTTAGGTTAAATCCTCCCCAGGTTTTTTACCGGTTTGGCTTTCCTGGGTCATCATATCTTTGTGTTCTTTATATTCCGCACTTTACATTGATATGATTATATGATTGTGTTAACCTAGATCTGAAATTTGGACTAAGTAATAACTTGGTTAATTAACTAAGTTAATCCAGTTGTGTTTTAAGGGGTCTAAAAACAAACAAGAAAAATCTCTTAGTTTGTTGAATTGTTCTTTATGTTAATACTTACATACACACCATTCATATTCCTATAATATATGCCAAAAGCTTATGAGATTTTTTTTTATTTTTTATTTTTATATGTTTTTAAAATGTGAGATATGGTCTCAATTTAAGTAAAAAATGCTCCATTCCAAGTAATAAAGATATGGTCTCAATTTATCTATAAAAAAAAGGGTCCGGTTAATGTGTGCCCTAAGCCATTCACTTTTGGAAATATTTTCTCAGGAATTGAAAAAGTTGTCAATACTTTTTCAATTCCCGAGAAATTTTTTTTCAAAAATGAAAATGATTGTATGCCCTAAGGGCACACATTAGCAAAATCCTATAAAATATATAAAAAAAGTGATAGAATTCAAGTTTTTAAGAAAAAGTTTCACAAATATATACACTTAAGATTTGTTTAAAAATCCCTTATTTTACTAAAATAGAAAACTTTTTACTATAGCAAAAGTTAATTAAAATAATAAATTGTATTCCAGATGTAATTGGGCCGACTCCAGACTCATTAGAGCATCAGCATCAGGCATTGTAAATGCCAAATGCAAAGGTTATTTAACATTAGGAGCCACAAATCAATCAGTAATGGGAAGGCTATATGGCATATGCCAAATTTTTTTTGAGATTTAGCTACAGTACCATCTCAAATGTAAGATGGTACTGTAGCTAAATGTTATAAAAAATAATAATATTTTAATACCCTCATCTCTCTCTCCTCTCTTATTTTAACCAAAAATTTCTCACTCCTCTCATCGTTTCTCTTTCTTCTCTCTCTTTCTTTCTGCTTTCTCTTCTTCCTGCTCTCTCTTCTTCAACGGAATGGAGGCAACGGCGTGGAGGCTTGATCAGAAAAGCTACGGTGGAGGCGTGGAGGTCGTGGGTTTCCGACGTTTGGGTGGCGTTTGGGTGCTGTTTGGCGTTTGGGTCGAAGATGGTGATGATGATGACGGGTTTGGGATGAATAGAGACGGCGACCCTCTCTCTCTCGCCATCGCTGCCGGTGAGAACAGATGAGTTTGGGTTTGGTGAGAACAGATGGGTTTGATTTCGGATTTTGGATTTTAATTTTGATTTTGATTTGGCTAGAATTGGCTGTGCCGTGTTGGCGTTGATGGTGCTGTGGATGGTGGGCCGACGGTGGGGTGGGTGTCCGTGGCTCCGTCGGAGTGGGTTTTGGGTCAGTGGGTGGCGGCGTGGGTTTGCTGCCTGGGATTTTTTTTTTTTTGGTGTTGACAGTATTATGGGTTGCTGCGTTGTGGTGGTGGATTGGTGGGTGGCGGAGATCGGAGATCGGTGGAGTTGTGGTAGCTGTGGCGTTGTGATTGGCGTGGGTGTTAATGGGTTTTTGTTTTGTTTTTTTTTTTTTTTTCTCTGGGTTTGCTGGTATATGTGATCGGCGTTGTGGTGGCTGTGGCGTTGTGATAGGCGTGATGGTTTTTTTTTTGTTTTTTTTTCTGTTTCGCCGATCTGGGTTGATATGGATGATGGAGGAGTTGAGTTGATACGGATGATGGATTGGAGGAGGAGGCTGGAAGAAGGTGAAAAGAAGTAACGGAGGATTGAAGGGGCGGGTGTGGGGTAGAAAATTGAGAAAAAATAAAAAAAGAAAAAATATATTTTATTACGTAGATATATTATTTTAATGAGTAGAATAGAAAAATAGAGTTTTGGGATGTTGGAAATATTGTAAATGGTATGGTATAATTGAAAAAGTAGATTTTTGAGATGGTAAAATAAGATGGGATATAGAATTGGGATGTGGATGCTCTTATTGCACCCACGCCAATAGATTTTCTCTTTACCTAAAGCCCAACCGGCCCCACAACAACCCATCGTACACAAATCATTTATAGCCTACTAGAGCTATCGACAGACCTCAACAGAGGCCTTTGCAGAAGTGTAGTACAGCTGATGCAACGTAGCTAGGCACGTAGGAACTATAAAAGTATAACCCTATCCATTGCTGCAGCATCACGTGCCATCTGAAAAGCTCAATCAAGTTATTCCATGACAAAGGAAGTAATTGTAGGTGAACAAAAAGTGTCACAATTTTTTTCATAATTAGGGTAGTTTATTTTGTTAAAATTAAAAATTTGTTGTTAAAAGTATAGTAAATTAAAGTAAAAATTAGTTAGAATAATGTAATGAGACTTATAAATAGTATTAAAAAGTGTAGTAAAACCATAAATAACCATAAATAATAGCAAAAATAAGTTCATACTTTTTTAATTTGGAACCAAACACACATTTATGGTCTGTTTGGATTGAGAGAAGGGAGAGGGAGTAAAGTAGAATATAATAGATTTAGTACAAAATTAGCTTATTTTTAGCGAACTATATTCTCCTCCACTTCACTCTCCCTCCTTCTCCTTCCATCCAAACAGGTCATTAGCAAAAGTGGAAGTCAAATAATAAGTTCACACTTTCTTCTTCTCACATTTATGGTCTGTTTGGATTGAGAGAAGGGAGAGGGAGTAAAGTAGAATATAATAGATTTAGTACAAAATTAGCTTTTTTTTAGCGAACTCTATTCTACTCCACTTCACTCTCCCTCCTTCCCCTTCCATCCAAACAGGTCATTAGCAAAAGTGGAAGTCAAATAATAAGTTCACACTTTCTTCTTCTCACAACTCACCGCATGACGAATTATAATAAAAGTTGTGAGATTTTTTGTGTTTGCATTTTAATGGTAGTAAATTTCCATTTATCATTTGTGAGAGTGCCTTTTTCTTCTCAGCACTGTGGCCCAAAGATCCTGGGCCAAATAAATATTCTTGGTAGACTGGGCTTGGTTCATCGCAGCTAAATTGCTGTTTAAGAACCAAGTGGTGCACAAAACAAGCTCCCTACAATACAAATGACTGACAAACAAAAATATCTGTATTGAATGACATTTCAACAGCAAAGGAATGCACAGCAAATGAAATACAATGTAAGAAAAAGTTAGGGATCCTCGAATTAGTGAGGTGCATTTTATTAATTTCACTTAGTTATGATTACAGTGCTCACTAAGACGTGATTCAAGGTTCAACTAAGTTCAAAAATTACAGACTTTGATAGCTATTCAAGCTTCCAAGACTTGCAAAGTTTGAATTTGTTGAATCCGAGTATGTGCTATAGTGGCTATCTCTGGGATATTGAGAGCGGTTCCTCTGTTTTCTTTTAATTTTACAGAGCTCTTGGCGTGATTACAGTACTCACTAAGACGTGATACAAGGTTCAACTAAGTTCAAAAATTATAGACTTTTTAGCTATTCAAGCTTCCAAGACTTGCAAAGTTTGAATTTGTTGAATCCGAGTATGTGCTATAGTGGCTGTCTCTGGGATACCGGGAGCAGTTCCTCTGTTTTCTTTTAAATTTACAGAGCTCTTCCTATAGTTCTATATTCTTTCTGATAATCCAGAAAATGGCCATGAATGCCTGAATAATCTAATCAAAAAATGAATCTCTCTCCCCAAATCCGAATCTCCCTTCAGCATGGACCTCCTCCTCCTTTTATAGCACAGCTCGGGCTCCGGGGTACTAGTGATTTCTCCCTTTTGCCCCTTAGAGTTCATGTCGTGCCAGTTTGCTCAGGGCTATGTCGTTTCCTTTTTTCTCATAGCTTCTCACTTTTGGTGCGACCAAACGAAAGTCCCTTAGCTGGTTTTCTATTTCCAGACTTCTCTGTAAGCTGATCTTCAGCTATTTGGCTTTTTCTTCCACCTTTCCAGCTTTTTTAGTTGTACTCTTCCTTGTCATTTCCTCCAAATGGTTGGAATCACAGCTCTTGCATTTTTGCTTCATACTTTTTGATCCCACTGTATGTCTGGGTGCATGAGATCCGCATACTCTTTGTCTTTTATCCCTCTTTTAAACCTGCTTCAATCCACTTTAACTGTGCTGCACGTCCCGAGGATCCCGAGCCTCTGGCAGCCTCTACGGATCCCGGCCCAGTTCTTTCACTGGAATTTGTTGGACTTTTTAATGGTTTTTTTTGCTGGAAATCTGAACATACATAGGGCCTTGATGTCGATTCTTCTTGCTGCACAAATTGGGCCTTCTTTATTTTTTATGGAATGAGCTTTGTTGTGAAATTTTGGACCTCAACATTAGCCCCCCGAGCTCGTGGGTTACCTGTAGCCCATGCGCGAGAAAATGAATTGTTTTTGGACACTTTCCTGCTTTGTAGAACCAATGTGTAGATTAAATAATTCTTGAGGGAAACTCCAAATGAATTGCTACACTTCCTTCATGGAATGAACTTTCTTTTGTTGAATTGAAGTACCTCCAAGCCTTTGGTGAGTTTACACCTTGTAAGAGGAGGGAAATGTTGCTAGCTGGTTTGCAATGTCATTGACTAATCTCTTTGTATAGAGACTTGCAAAAGTATCCATGCTTTTGTGGCTTCGAGTGATGTACTTTTAGAATTTTTTTTTTTTAGTTACGCCTTCCTTGCTTCCTTAGGCTCCCTTGAACCAATTCCTTTCAAGGAGGTCAATCTTGTGTACTTTATACACCCACTTTTGGGTTTTCGTACCCACTCGAGGCTCTTTCTCTTTGTACCCCTCGTTGGGCCTTGCTTACAATTTGCACCCCTTGCTGGGACGTGCTATGGCTTGTACCTATTGCTGGGACGTGCTATGGCTTGTACCTATTGCTGGTATGTGCTACAAGTTGTAGCCATGACTGGGATATGCTTACAATCTGCACTTGTACCTATTGTTGGTACATGCTACAGCTTGTACCCATAAACTTTTGCTTTTGACCATTTTCTTAGTTGTACTTGGAAATTTTTGATCTTGGCCAATTCTTGAGCCATGTATTTAGAAATTTTTTTCTAGGCCAAGTCCTGGGCTAGGTACATGGAAAGTTTACTCTTCCCAAGTCCTAGACCATGTCACTTGAAATTTGTTTTGGCCAAGTCCTAGGCCAGGTACAAAGAAAGTTTGTTCTTTCCAAGTCCTAGGCCATGCCACTTGGAAAATTTCTATTATGATCAAGTCCTGGGCTAGGTACATGGAAAATTTCCCTTTCCCAAGTCCTAGGCCATGCCACTTGGAAAATTCTGTTTTAGTCAAGTCCTGTGCCAGGTACATGGAAAGTTTGCCCTTTCCCAAGTCCTAGGCCATGTCACTTGGAAAATTCTGTTTTGATCAAGTCCTGGACTAAGTACATGGAAAATTTTCCTTTCCCAAGTCCTAGGCCATGCCACTTAGAAAATTCTATTTTGGTCAAGTCCTGTGCTAGGTACATGGAAAGTTTGCCCTTTCCCAAGTCCTAGGCCATGCCACTTGAAAATTTTCTATTATGATCAAGTCCTGGGCTAGGTACATGAAAAATTTCCCTTTCCCAAGTCCTAGGCCATGCCACTTGGAAAATTCTGTTTTAGTCAAGTCCTGTGCCAGGTACATGGAAAGTTTGCCCTTTCCCAAGTCCTAGGCCATGTCACTTGGAAAATTTTGTTTTGATCAAGTCTTGGGGTACATGGAAAATTTTCCCTTTCCCAAGTCCTAGGCCATGCCACTTGGAAAATTTGTTCATGACCATTGAATTTTTCAATCTTTAGAAAAAGTTCCTTTGTAGCCCCTCATTCTCAAGTGGACTCACTGAACTGGTTTCTTTTCTTTTCTTTAAAGGGTTGAGGATTTGTTTTCTTCTCCAAGGATCTTCTAAAATACCCTCTTTTGGCTGTGAACAAATCCTTTGTGGAAATAAACTTCTTTTATGAGTCATCTAAGGTTGCTCTCACTAGTGAACTGGTGGCCAGGAGCTCTACCAAGATGATTCTGTCATGGTGTTCTCTTCAAGTGGGGGATCCTGGAAGAGGAAGGCTTCCTCTAGGCATGCTCTTTGAAGGCTATCTTCACAAACCTCATAATCTGTTTCTTTACAAGGATCTCTACCGCTACTACTTTTTAGAGATTTCTCACTCACTAGGTACTCCTCTTCTTCGGGGAACTGGGTCAGTAAGTTTGCTACAACTTAGCTCTTGACAGCTCTGGGGATCCTTCGGACCTATGTTGTATTGGGAAATTAATATTAGCCACTGGGCCACTCTTAAAGATCGCAAAGGCTGATGGAGGAGGGCTTTTATTGGATGAGAGCTTATCACCAATAGGATTTGGTGGTAAAAAAAGTAATGATTCAATTGTTGAGATGCATGACCACCAAATGCGCCCTTTCTATGTTGGGATACCTTATTTCGGTTTCCTTTAATTCTCTGTATGCTTGGGATTGGGATCCTAGGTATAACAATAATGATTTTGCCATGGACTAGTACCCATAAGGTAGGCAAATGACTCATGATCTGTTGAAGTTTTATGAAAGGTGTAGGGTCAGTTTTTGTAGATGGTGAACGTCGGCTGATTAAAATGCCAAGGAAGTCTCGCTTCTTCGATCCTGCGTGTAAAAGGTGACTTAGAGATTTGATTCAAAGCCCTGCTCATAGCATCGTTCCCTACGCCTCCACGTGATGGGCTTCGAGATTGCCTCTTACGATGATGCTCTTCTTCATAGGAAAAAGATTCACTGACTGGTGTTCGAGATCTCTGCTTGTAAGTGACGTCCTGTTCGTCATCGGAATCTTCATTAGAATACGAAGAAATCTGTTTCCTCTTTGCATAGCGCAACTCCCTTTTTAGCTTTTCAATTTCTAGTTGCAAATTCTGGTTCTTCTCTGCATGAGACACGTGACTTCCACCATGTTGTTGGCTTCGATCAGTATGCGCAGTGTGCACACTACCTTCACGATCTTGTCTCTGCTCCAAATTAAGAAAAGGGTCTACGTGTTAGGATGCCCTAGATTCTGCTGGTTGTTGCCCTGGTTCAACTATTATCAACTGTTGCTTCCACTTTCGCTCAAGCTCTCCCCACAGACGGCGCCAATTGTAGGTTCAGTTATTGTAGCCCAAGCCCAAAAGATCTGGATTATGAGCCCAATAAACCCAAAACAATGAATTTGTAGAGAGTGGGTGAAAGAGCTGAGCTGATTATGAATCTAACAACAGTAAACCATGATATTAAAGGATGAACTGACGTAAAAATACGCTTGAAAGCTAAACAAATTGATGTCCGAAGAGGTGTATTATAGATTTAAAGATGAATACAAGTCTTAGAGCTACAGTAAAATTGTTCTCTTCCTCTTTTTCTCTCTGTTCCGATCCCTCCTTATCAGAGTCCTCTTCCCTTTATATAACATCCTTCCCCATCATCTTCATCATCCACTTGTTCTTCATCTAAGTATCCACTTGAGTATATGTCACGTTAAGTCTCCTCTTTAGCTATCTGTGAGTGGTAGTAGCTGAGATTACACTGTTCAGGGGTCTTCTCCACATTAATGTGGCCAGAAAAGCAGCTGCAGTGCATTTAATGTGGTGGTAGCAGCTTTTCCTTTTAGATATTTCTCCTTTCTTATCATCTCCAGGCATGCCCAAAGCTTATCTTTATCATTGAAGTTGTCAGGAAGATCACTCGGACCTTCCAGATATTTGCTGGATCAAGACTATTTGTATCCGAGGAGAATCCCCTCTTCGGACCACTGGTGATCTCTTCGGACTGTACTCCTCCTCCATTTCCAGGTATCTCTCTTCCACATGGACCCTTTTCAACCGCTTTCTTCTCTTCGAACACACAGTAATCTTCAAATAGGACCCTAGGCCCAATACGTAATATTGGGCTTTTACCCCCACAAAAGGCATTTGGGTGCTTAACTCACCATATGAAAACATTCCCCTTTTTCAATAGTTTGGATAGTCCACTAGTGACCAAAGCTGGTCTTGGTGTGAACTTCCTAATGTATGAAACTCTTTCCAAGAAGCTCTTGAGTTCCTTGACCGTGGTATGCCTCTTCATGGTTGATATTGTTGTTGCCTTAGTTAGATCTATGAGGAGATCGATGTTAGGCAAAGGAAATTTATCCTTTGGACGTGCCTTATTTAATTTGGAGGAGTCCACACCACTAAATCTTCATATTATTCAATAGCTCCACCAATTGCTCTTATTTTTTTGTATCGATAACTAACTGCTGATTAGGATAGGCCTCGGGTTCCTTGGGTCAGCCCCCAAGTTCACCTCTTCTAGTTTTTCCTTTGGTAGGATTTATGCCTTCCTTTCCATATCCATAAGTTTCTCCGAGATCTTCAAAAGCAGTATATTAGCCTTCCTCCTTCCGTCTTTTTTCTGTCCAAGGGATCCCTCAAACCATGGGTATTGTTTCCTTCTTCTGGGATGGGAGCCCCTCGGGATCCTAGAGATGGGATATTCTAACTCATCGTATCCCCAGGTTCCTCCAAGGTCTTTTTCCTAGCTATCATGTAAGATGGTGGTCCAGGATCCTTTTGCAGGCTACATTCAGGTCCCGCGTGCCTTCATAAGTAAAATTTTGCCTTCCCTCCAGGTTTCTTCTTCTTCTGGGATAGGAGCCCCTCGGGATCCTCGAGATGGGAGCCCCCCGGGATCCTAACAATAGAATATTCTCCAGCTGGAGCCGATTCATCATAAAGTATATTTTCCACTATGTTTACTTTGTGTTGGATGAAAGGACTAGGATTGGCAGTGACTTTTGTGGACTTCCCATTCAATTCCTCTTTCATGTACTAGTGGTACATTGAGGGGATTAGGCAATACTTGTGATGTCATGGTTGGCCTTTAGAACTAGTTGTAGGTGTCCTTCAGTGGTCTTTGTATCTCCTCCAAATCTTGTTATTTCCATGGGTGGGCCCAATTGTTGAGCTATAAGAAATGATAGATGTACTGTATAGTTTTCGAGTTTTCAATAATGTTGATTTTGCTGCTGACTTGCAATGTAGTGTTTCTATTGATTTTCTTCAAAATATATTCAAGGCACATCGCACAATAGGCTTTAGCCCCCAGGACATGAGGTAGTTGTTGAACCACGCTTGATCCACATTCTCTTGATGTTATTGTGGAACTTCCATCAAAGTTTTTTTTTATGCCTCCATTTTTTTTTATAACCATTTAACTTTGCTGGATCTATGGAGGTACTTCAACTTTGTTGGAACCAAAGAATTGTTCCACTTTGCAAGAATCAGAAAAACTATTCCATCAAGGAACAACTCGAAAAAATTTTTTTATGGAACGAAAGAACAACTCCATTTTGCTAGAACCATGGTTGGAACGAAGGAACTACTCAACTTCTTTGAAATCAAGGAGATACTCTATTTTTGTTGGATTCGTGTCTAGACCTAGGGAACTACTCTTTTTTTTTTCTTTTTTTTACTGGAATCTAGGATCTCATTTGGAATCAAGGATCTCCTCAGCTTTGTTGGGATCAAGGATCTCCTAGGCTTTGCTTCTTGGAGTCAAGGATCTCCTAGGCTTTGCTGGAATCAAGGGTGTACTCAGCCTTGCTGGAATAAAGGATCTCCTCAGCTTTGTTGGGATCAAGGATCTCCCAGGCTTTGCTTCCTGGAGTCAAGGATCTCCTAGGCTTTGTTGGGATCATGGAACTACTCCATTTTGTCAAATCCATGGGCGGAGCCAAGAAAACTTGTCCATTTTGTTTACCTCATTTAACAAGCATCTTCAAGTTTTGGACTTCAAAGTTTAGGACTAAACTAACTGCATAAATGCTAATCAAACTGACTAGCTTTCTTCTCATCACTCCCTCCTACCCTTTCTATTGCTCAAGGTGTGGAGTCACAGCAGCCAATCTCATGCCTCATACTCAGCTACATTATTGGAACAGGAGAACCCAAGCTTGAAAGACAGGGGTATGGTGTCCCCATCCTCACAGCTTAGTACAACTCCCACTCCATTTGAGGTTGTTGTAGCTGACCCATCGAATCTCATTGTCCATTTCTTTCTTGGGATTTCTGCTACTGCTACCTCACCTGGGATCTCTTCACTTAGTGAGCTTTCCTCCTTCCCTGGGAACTGTGCCAGGAGGTCAGCTATGGCTTGACTTTTGACAGCCTTGGGGGTCCTGAGGCCTATGTCATATTGAGAAAGCAGGACCAGCCACTGTGCTATTCTTTCTGTTAGGAGGGGCTGATGCAGGAGTGCTTTTATGGGGCGTGACTTAGTCACTAAAAGGATTTGGTGAGCTGAGAAATACCTCTTCAGCCTCTGGGATGCGTAAATAACCACTAGGCAAGCCTTTTCTATCCTGGGATACCTGGTCTCGACATCCTTAAGTGTCCTGCTTACATAGTAAACAGGTTGTTCATTCCCATCATCATCTTCTTGCGCCATCAGGGCTCCTATTGCTTGGGCATTTGATGCCAAGTACAGTAACAGGGGTCGCCCACGCACTGGTGCTTGGAGAGTGGGTAAATGATTCATAATCTGCTGAATCCTTTGGAAGGCTTCCTGTTGTTCCATTCCCCAGGTGAACTCAATTCCTTTCTTTAATAGTTTGGATAAGTCACCTGTGACTAAAGCCAGTCCTGGCACAAATCTCCTAATGTAGGAGACCCTACCTAGGAAGCTTTTGAGCTCCCTCACTGTTGTTAGTCTTTTCATGGTGGCAATGGCTGCAGCTTTGGTTGGATCTACACTTATGCCTCTGTGATGTACCAGGAACCCGAGGAACTTTCCCGCAGATACTCCAAAGGCACATTTCATGGGGTTCATGCGTAGTTTGTATTCTCTGCATCTTTTGAAAACTTGTTCAAGTACCTGGAGGTGTCCTGTCCTAGTTTTTTACTTGACCACAATATCATCCACATAGTCTTCCATTTCCTTATGCATCATGTCGTGGAAGATGGCTGTCATGGTTCGCTAGTACGTGGCCCTTGCATTTTTGAGGCCGAAGGGCATCACAGTGTAATAAAAATTCCCAATTGGGGTCCTGAATGTTGTCTTCTCAGCATCCTTGGCAGCCATGCGAATCTGGTTGTACTCACTATACCTATCCATGAATGAGAACATAGAACTTCCCGCAGCTGAGTCCACAAGGAGGTCAATATTAGGCAGAGGGAACTCATCTTTTGGACATGCCTTGTTTAGATTGCGGAAGTCCACACAGCAGCGAATTTAGCTGTTCTTTTTCTTCACAGGTACTATGTTGGAAAGCCATTTGGGGTGCTGAATGGGCTTGATAAAACCAGCTGCTAGCAGTTTCTTGACCTCTTGGGTTATCTGAGCTTTTACATCAGTGTGAGAGACCCTAGCTGGTTGGACTACTAGTTTGACTCTTGGGTCTACGTTGAGAGCATGGGCTACCAGCTCAGGATCCAAACCAGGCATCTCATTGTAGGTCCATGCGAACACAACTGCGTATTCTTTGAGTAAGGCTACTAGTGGCTCTCTTTCTTGTGCTGTCAACTGGCTACTGATGAAAACAGGCTTTTGGGATCCTAGCTCAGCTCCCAAGTTTATTTCCTTCAATTCTTCCTCAGGTTGGATTTGTGTCTCTTTAACTGGTTCCTCTAGGATTTCCTCTTGAGCTACCATACATTTTGGTGGTTCGAGACCTTCCTGCATGATGCACTCAGGTCCTGCGCACCTTCACAAGCGGTAAATTAATCTTTCCCTGGGTTCCAGTACTGCTACGCATTCCCGGGATCCTGAGGTGCTGGGCTCCTTCTTTTGCCTTTTTCTCTTCAGGAGGTCTCTTAAGTCATGGGTACCTCCTCCTTCTTCCTTTTCCAAGATAGGTGCTCCTGGGGTCCCTGGCATGGGACTCTCATCGTCAGGTTTTAACTCATCATAGAACATTGTTTCTACAAAGTTTACTTCTCCTTGGCTGAAAGGGTTATGGTTGGCAGGGATCCTTACAGGCCTGTCGTTCAATCTCCCCTTAACACACTGATGATATGTGGATGGTATAAGGCGGTGCTTATGGAGCCATGACCGTCCCAGCAATACATGGTAGGACACCTCCGAGTTGATTACATGAAATCTGGTCAAGGCTACTATTGGCCCCACTCTTAGGGCCAGCTGTATATATCCCTCGGTTGATTCTGCTAATCCTCCAAATCCGGTTATCTCCATGGGAGCCCCCTGGATCCTCCTTCCAGCTAGGCCCACGGCTTCCAAGGTACTTAGGGCTATGAGGTTGAGTGATGCCCCTGTGTCCACCAGTGCTCTTCTTATTTGGACACCGTTTATGGTGGCCATTAGATAAAGAGGTCTACGGTGGTCTGGATGCTCAACCTCCATGTCTTCATCAGTGAAAGTTATGGCATTGGTTGTCTCCAAGAAAGCTCGTCTAGCATGTGATTCTGCTGTGAAACATTCTGTAAGGTTGAAATTTATCAACCATCTTGTTGGCTTTATTCCGTGCCAATTTGCTTGTAATTTAAGCACTTAGTAAACCTGTATTTAGGTGGGATTATTGTAAGGGTAGTGTGTGAGAAGATGTGAAGAAAAGCTCAAGTATGTGCAAAGAGGCAGAGTTTCGCGGCTAGGACTCGCGGGTGGCTCGCGGCTGCAAGCCGCCAAATGCTGGCACGTGAGATGCACACAGGAGAGCTGAAGGGTCGCGCCAGCTGTCGAACTACAGGACAAAAGTCCTAGGCTGGCCAGGCCATTACGTCGCGATTTGATTTCGCGACTTGGATAAGCCGCAAGGTCAAGCCGCCAACCAGCCCTGTTTGGCAAAAACTGTCTCTTCGTATTCCAAACACACACTACTATATATAGACCCTTATACCCACTAAATTGATAGGGCTTCCAGAGAGAATTTTGTGAGAGAAACCCTAGAGAAAAACAAGATTGCCTCATTCCCAATCTTTACCTTAGAGACTCTACAAATTTCTCTACTCTCTTCCTCTCCATTGTCATACCCTTGAGAGGTTATTGACCAAATCCTTTTCTCACCACACCTACATTTGTGAGAAGGCTCATTTGGTGCTAAGGGAAGCAATTTGGAAGGAACCAATATACATTGGTTGATGCTATGGTCTAGTAGCGGAATCCGGGAAGCTAAAGAAGAAATAGGTTCGGCGTAACCTCGTTGGAGCAAGAAGCTTGGAGGGCTTAGGTACTTGGGTAGATTAGGCTTGGAGGGTCTTCTGCTGTTCATGTATCCCAATTACATTCTTTAGTGGATTATTTGATCGCTTGGAGGGCGGCAGAGAGGTTTTACGCCGAGGACTTCGGTTTCCTCTTCGATAACACATCGTGTGTTGTCCGTGTGTTTGCATCTTCCTTCCCTTCATCTTTGCCTTATATTTACTGCTGTAAATGTGTTTATATTTGGCTTAAATTGTTTATCAATTCTGTTATAAGCTTGTTATCATGTTCCGCACATTAATTGTTTGATATAAAACTTGAATTGGTAATTTTGTAATTTGGGGTCTAAACGTTCAAGGGTGTTTTAGACACATATTGAACTTTCAATTGGTATCAGAGCGGGTACACTTGTTGTGGTTTTAATACCTGAGTGTGATCCTTAACCCCTTGTTGAGATGGATAGGTCTCAATCCTTAAATGTTCCACCATTTTTTTATGGTAATAATTACGCCTTCTGGAAAGTTAGAATGAGGGCATTCCTATGCTCTATTGATGACACCGTGTGGGATGCGGTTGAAATAGGTTGGACTAAGCCAGAGGCTGCTAAATCTACTTGGGATAAGGCAGCTCTTGCAGCAGCCAATGCTAACAGTAAAGCATTAAATGCTATTTTCTGTGGTGTGTCTCCAGATGAATTCCACAGGATATCTCACATGATAGTTGCCAAAGAAGGTTGGGAGATTTTGGAGACAACTTATGAGGGGACTAAGAAGGCGAAGGACACAAAGCTCCAGATGCTTACCACCAAATTTGAAGAGCTCAAGATGGGTGAAGATGAATCGTTTGATTCATTCTATGGGAAGCTCAACGAAATTGTCATTGCTAAGCTCAATCTTGGTGAGAAGATTAAAGACACTAAGGTGGTGAGAAAAATCTTGAGGTCCTTGCCAGAAAGCTTTAGAGCAAAAGTCACAGCCATAGAAGAGAGTAAAGACCTGGATGAGATCAAAATTTAGGAGCTGATTGGGTCTCTCCAAACATATGAACTGGGACTGCCTTCCCACAAGACGAGTAAATCACTTGCTCTCAAAACCATCACCGAAAGAATGGATGATCCCTCCGAAGAAGATGGAGTGGAGAAGGAAGTAGCATATCTTGCGAAAAACTTCCGCAAATTTCTGAAGATGAAGAACAGTGGGAAACCATTTAACAAAGGGAAATTTTCATCTTCAAGAGGTGATAGGAAAGAGTTTACGAGGAAAGAAGGGAAAGAGTCTCAATCTTCTTCGGACATTGTGTGTTTCGAGTGTAATGGACATGGACACTTCAAAAAGGAATGTCCCAATTATTTGAAGACAAAAGGAAAGGTCTATGCCACTACCTTGAGTGATGCTGATTCATCAAATTCTGACTCTGAAGATAGCTGTGACGGAGAAGGAAATTACTCCGCTTTCATGACCATTGCACATGTGGAGACCTCGGATGATTTGGGTACACTTGTGAAGGAGCTTGGGGAACATTCTGATTTGGAGTCTATTGGAATAGTTGAGGAGTCTGAAGATGAGGAAGTTGGAGAAGCAGTGGGATTGTAAGAGACTTACAACTCACTCCTTGAGAAGACCGGTGAATATGCTAAGGTGGCTAATGCAGCCATTAAGAAGATGAAGAGGGCTGAGGAAGATTACAAAAGTCTGTTGGCACGATACAAGGAGGCAAAGTGTGAGATTGAAGCACTTAATGGTGAGCTATCAGAAGCTTACACAAAAGTGAGATTCCTTGAGCAAGAGGTAGTGGAAGCTCATGCCAAGATAGATAGGGTCTCCTCCAGGAAGTTAGATGATGTTATTTCATCTCAAAAACATGCCTCAGACAAGTCCGGATTGGGATATACCGGAGGAAGTAGCTCATCAGCAAATGTCACCAAAGAAGTGAAGTTTGTAAAGGCCAAAGAGACGGCTGTGGATAAGCCTATTCCTGAGAAAGTTAAGGTTGAGAAGAAGAAGAATGTGGCTGATCAACGGGTGTTAAATAAGTCCCGTAATCAATCAGAATCTAGATATGGAGCTAGAGGAGATCAGTTCCAAGATCACAACAGGGTCCTAGAACGGATTATGTTTGTCACTATTGCGGATTGCAAGGACATACCAGACCCAACTGTCAAAAGCTGAGAGCAGACAACAATGCAAGTGCACCTCGGTCACGAGGAAGAAGAAATGATATAAGGACTTGGGGTGGTGAGCAACCAAGAAGCCAAAACCGTGATCCAGGAATGATGGACGTGATGAAGATGATCAGTGCGTTCACCAATTGCTTGGAAAGCTTCACACGAAGGTTTGACAGTCCTAACTCTCATACCCGATCCATCAAGGATATCACCCCAAACGCACATGACGTGTGGGTGACAAAGGGTACTCATGCATAAGCATTACAACATGTTCATGCATCAATACTTCCCATATTTGTGAAGATGCTTGGTTGTGTGCTTCTTGCTAGTATTTAGGTCGTTATTGTCTGTGTGTGTTTGTCTTTGGTTCAAATGTTTTTACATTGATTCTTTATGTTATGTTTTTTATCATTCTTTTACTGTTTTTGTGTCAAAAATCCAAAAACACATAAAAAGGAGAAAATCCAAAAAGTTTGATCACTTTGTTGAGTTTTGTCTCAAAGCATGTTTTGCCTTGTACCTTTGTACTTATGGCTTTGTGCATGTAACGAGCTTAGCTTGTCTCTCATGCACTCATATCATTGTGGAAGAAATTCTGAAATCTATAGGACTGTTGTAAATAGATCTTCAACCTTGTCATAAGTGATTAGTGAATGGTTTTGTTGATCTTGAGACATGCATAGACTCATGCCTATATATCTTCCCACTTTTTATTTTTATGCTTAACAGAGCTCTCTAAATGTAAATCTCCAAATGAAAAGAGATATAGAGCTGCAAAAGCCTGTCGCACATACTAGTATTTGACTAGGAAAAAGGGAAAGCGACCAAAATAAAATGTATGATGCTCAAAAAGCCAAAGGCTAACTCATCAATTGAAATATCAAAAATTTCAGGCATCTATCTCTCAATGAGATTTTCTTTGCTCAAAAAGTGCAAATGATATGTTGAATATGGAGCCAAATGAAAAGCTTCAAAGAATTGTTATCAAGTGCTTGTGAGAGGTCATATATGCATGTTTCTATAATTGAGATAGGTCACATTATCTAGTGCTAGTTGTGTATGCCTCAATTGAATTGATCATTGAAGCTTCACATTGGACTAAGGACTATCTCATTTTTTATATCCACACACAACACACAAGTCTATGTTCAATGAATGCCATATTCATTTGTGTGATCGTACTTGATTAAATGTGCTTTCACATACTCAATCTTTGTTGATCAAACACAAAAAGATTTTTGAGTGTTTTAGTTTGTTTTTGGAAAGTGCTTTGTTTTTACAAAAATGTCAAAAATTTCAAAAACAATGTTGCCCTGTTTTGGCGACTAAGTCGCGGGTAGGTCTAGTCGCATGCTCCAATTGCGAAGCTTTCTCAGAGATTTTCGCGGGTCACTGGCGGGTCAGCATCCCAGTCGCGAAAAAGATTTAGAAATTTTTCCAAAATTTGTGTTTCTGCATATTTCGCGACTTAGTATGGCGACTTATTCGCGGGTGGAAGGTCCAGTCGGGAGGGGTACACAGAGATTTTCGCGGCTCAGCTCGCGACTCCCTTGTGGGTAGATCTTCCAGTCGCGAAAAACACTAAGAGAAATTTTTCAAGTTTTTTTCCTTCATAGTGTTTCGCGGCTTACCATGGCAACTTACTGGCGACTTGATCTAGTCGCAAAAAACGCGTGTTTTGCGTTTTAGAGACAATTTTTAAATTGTTTTTCAGTTTTTCTCTCGTACTTTGTAACTGTTCATTGTCTTCTCCATTTCTTTCTCTGAAACTCGCCGTGCTCATTTGTGTAAATCCTTCATTTTTGCATCATGTCTTCATCAAACACCAAGAAAAAGGTATGGTTTTTCTTTTCCTTCTTCATTCTTACTGTTTTGCTTTTTAGGTTATTGATTTGAATGTTGCATCTGAGATTCTGCGATATAAAATGTTCAAACATGGGTTTGCCTAAAATGTTAAGATTGATTGTGTGAGGGTATTTTTTGTTGCTGAGGTGTTTCAGAGTTTTGTGTGTTCATCAGGTTGCTAATATTTGGTCTGAACATTGATATTTGATAGATTTTCTTTTAGGCATATGGATTTGGGTTTTCTATATTTATCTCTGAATGTGGTGTTAGGATTTTCAGGCTATTTGAGTTTGTGGTGTTTGTGGTTGGCATTGTTCTTATTTTAAAACACCTGATCTTGTTTGTGCTGCTGTTTTTAGTTTCCTTCTTGCACACTTCATACTCATTATGTCATAGTTCATTGACATATGCTCATATCTATCTGAATGTGTTTTACAACGTCATTTTAAACCTGTTTGATTTGATATATCCATCCTTTGGTTATCAACTGTGCTTATTCTGTGTTCTGTCTGGTCACTCTGTTACTCCCTTTGTAACTAACTTGTTACTAATGTGTGTGAATTTCCACATTGTGCTTTGTCTTGTTGTGGTCTTTTCTGCTTGTTTACAGATGGCTGCATCTCCTACAAAGAAGAAGACAACTGTTAAGAAATCTGACAAAAGAATGAAAATGGACCCTAACCTATTTAGGTCTATTCAACACTTTGAGAGATATAAGGATTCTTTTTCAAAATGAACCATCATTCAGGAAAGATTTGTTGATTTCAGGGAGTTGAAGGACACCTTCGTTCCAAAGTGTTTTGAGGGTAGAGGTTGGGAAAAACTGCTGAGTGACCTTCCACCTGTGTGTGATCCTCTAATCAGAGAATTCTATGCAAATGCTATGATAAGGGAGGATGAGTTGAGTTGTTGGGTGAGAAGAAAGCAATTTACCTTAGATGCTCATGACATTGATAAGGTTCTAGGGCTTGAGGGTTTGAAGGATTATGAATTCACTAACTACAAGGATAGAATGCTTTCTCTAGAAACTGTCCAGAAAAGAATTGGTGGGGTTATAGAAAAGAGATGTCTCAACACTTCTGATTTTCCTAAAGACATGAGGTGTTTAACCACCATAATGATGTACAACCTGTATCCTATAAGGAAGATGACTACACTGACAAATGCCAAAGCTATCTTTCTCATGGAACTTAAGGAGAAAACCTTCATTGACATCAATTCTCACATTTTTGATACTATAATGGATGAGACTAGATCCACCTCAAGACCTAAGTTGATATTTCCCAGTCTTCTCATGAGGATTTTCAGAGAAAAGGGTGTTGCAATCCCTCAGGATATCAGTCTTTTGCCTCCTCTATCAGCCATAAATAAATTTACTCTCACAAGGATACAAAGTCGTCTTCCAGGTGAAGAAATGGAGGATGTTCAAGATGAAGGGGATCCAATGGAGACTGAAGCAGAAGCTGCAGAACAATCAGTTACACCCAGGAGCAGAAGAAAGAAGAGTAGAGCTTCCACTTCATCAGCTGTACCTCCTGATGCATTTCAGATCATCCTGGAGAGGCTTGATGGACTTAGAAAGGTTCAAGATCAGCACACTGAAAGAATGACGGCAATGCAAGATCAGCTTGATGTACTTTCGGCAAAGTTTGATAGCATCTACACCAACAAGGAGCAGTGACCCTTTGGCCATTCCGGTCAAAAAGGGGGAGAATTTTTGGGCAGCTCTTGAGGGGGAGTGCTTGCTTTGAGGGGGAGCTTTCATATTTTGTTTAGCCTTCATATTATGTTTACAGCTTTGATTATTATGCTTTGACTAATTGATGCTTGTATAGGCTTGATACACTGTGGTTTTTATTTGGTTTAAACTCACAACCTTTGGATGGTTTTGGTACTTTGGTATTAGTTTATATTGATGTTGTTTATTCTGTTAGTTGGTTGTGGTTTGTACCCATGTTGCTTTTGTAAGCTTTAAGGGTTTGTTCTTTTGCACACTTGTAGGCATTTGTGGTTTGTGCCATGCTTTATGTAGCCTTTGTGTGTTGTTTAATCAGTACTTCTAACCTAATACTATGCATTCCTTTTTAAGTACTGTCACTCTTATGCCCGTGTAGGATTTTTCCTAGATGCACATATTTCATGTATTGTGCATTGGTTGAGTGTTGGTCATTCAAGTGACTTGCCCTGTGTTTGTCAACTTAAATGTTCAGATGTTCATTCCAAGTGTGAATGAGCATTGTGATCACTTGGTTATAGTGATTACATGTTTCGGTCTTGCCATGGTTTATTGCTTTACTCCATTGTGTTTGATCGCATTATGCTTGCTCCATTTACATTATAAGTTTTCTGCATACAATGAACTTATTGTATTGTTGTGTTTCAGGAGTTACTTGTTCTGATGGTTCTAAAGCTTCACAGATTCTAGAGTTAGGTGTGAGTGAGTTTTCCAACTGTTCCCAACTCACGCGTTAAGTCTAGAGTTTGTTTTAGGGTTTTGTCACGGAATAGCCAAAGGGGGAGATTGTAAGGTTGAAATTTATCAACCATCTTGTTGGCTTTATTCCGTGCCAATTTGCTTGTAATTTAAGCACTTAGTAACCCTGTATTTAGGTGGGATTATTGTAAGGGTAGTGTGTGAGAAGATGTGAAGAAAAGCTCAAGTATGTGCAAAGAGGCAGAGTTTCGCGGCTAGGACTCGCGGGTGGCTCGCGGCTGCAAGCCGCCAAATGCTGGCACGTGAGATGCACACAGGGGAGCTGAAGGGTCGCGCCAGCTGTCGCACTACAGGACAAAAGTCCCAGGCTGGCCAGGCCGTTACGTCGCGACTTGAATTCGCGACTTGGACAAGCCGCTAGGTCAAGCCGCCAACCAGCCCTGTTTGGCAAAAACTGTCTCTTCGTATTCCAAACACACACCACTATATATAGACCCTTATACCCACTAAATTGAGAGAGTTTCCAGAGAGAATTTTGTGAGAGAAACCCTAGAGAAAAACAAGATTGCCTCATCCCCAATCTTTACCTTTGAGACTCTACAAATTCCTTTACTCTCTTTCTCTCCATTGTCATACCCTTGAGAGGTTATTTAACCAAATCTTTATCTCACCACACTCACGTCTGTGAGAAGGTTCATTTGGTGCTAAGGGAAGCAGTTTGGAAGGAACCAATATACATTGGTTGATGCTATGGTCTAGTAGCGGAATCCGGGAAGCTAAAGAAGAAATAGGTTCGGCGTAACCTCGTTGGAGCAATAAGCTTGGAGGGCTTAGGTACCTGGGTAGATTAGGCTTGGAGGGTCTATTGTTGTTCATGTATCCCAACTATATTCTTTAGTGGATTATATCATCGCTTGGAGGGCGGTGGAGAGGTTTTACGCAGAGGACTTCGGTTTCCTCTTCGATAACACATCGTGTGTTGTCCGTGTGTTTGCATCTTCCTTCCCTTTATCTTTGCCTTATATTTACTGATGTGGATGTGTTTATATTTGGCTTAGATTAGTTATCAATTTTGTGATTGACTTATGTTCATGTTCCGCACATTAATTGTTTGATTATAAACTTGAATTGATTTTTTTATAATTTGGGGTCTAAACGTTCAAGGGTGTTTCATACCCATATTGAACTTTCACATTCCATTCCTGAATCTGTTGCTATAGTCATGAGAGGTTCTGTGGCCACCCTTCTTGCCTCTGGTCCAAATCCCAGCTAGTTGAATAGTGATTTGAACTTGGGATTCTTCTGGAGGGTCCTGACTGTGTTTGGGTGGAAGGATCCTTCTGGCTCTTTTGCTTCTGCTGGGTTTTCATAGATTACTACAGCCGCCACCCCCTTTCCTTTGTGGTTGGGCAAGGGGTTCCTTTGTACTTCTGGCTCCTTCTGGGTGAGCTCTAGGGTTCCTTCTCTTAGCTTCTTGTGAAAGAGCCTGCGGAGGGTCCAGTAATCCTTGGTGGAAATGCTTGACATAATTATGAATTCTGCAAAACAAATGATTTTTTCTTTCTTCCTCGGTTGGTGGTCTGGACACAGTGAATGGCCTAACCACTCCATCCCCGATCCATTTGTCCAGGACATGGTTTAACTCTTCTGCGGTACATGGGATCACCGGTGGTTCCTCGAACATTTTTCCATCGGGCCTCTTCCTTTTTTCTCCCACTAATGCTATCATGGCTTGGGACGCTGGCGTCCTCTTTGCCCTCATAGTTTGCGCCGTCCTTCTAGTTCTCTGTAACAAGTCAGCGAACTATGTGATACATAAATTTTCGAGGTTGAGTCTGTAATCGAAGAGCATGTTAGATATGCAAGTCTCTACGAGTTCTTTTTTTTCATGGTCCCCATAACAGTCTAGGGACACATCTTCAAATCTTTTGATGAACTGGATGGGATCCTCTCCAGGCCTCTGCCTTACCATCTGAAGGCTTTGGAAAGTGACCTTGTCCTCACCAGGGTAATATTTTGCACAAAATTTCTCCATCATTTCGTCCCAGGTCTTAATGGACCCAGGTCTCAGTGTGGTGTACCAAGTGTATGCTCTGTCCACTAAGGACTTAGCAAACTCTCTTAGACACAGCTCTTGGTTTCCTGCGTAGGGGTCCATAGTGTGGACGAACCTACTCACGTGTTCTACTGCACTTCCATTCCTTCCATCAAAAGGATGGAACTTTGGTGGTTCATATCCCTTGGGGTATGGCTTGCCAAGGAGTTCTGGTGGGAATGGGGGATCCCGAGAAAATTGCTTAGGGATCCCTGAAAGTTTTTTCCTTTCTTGGTCCAGGAGGGCACTGACATCTGCCAGTGTTAGGTACTGGGGATTGGTTCCTCTTCCCACCGTTGACCCTCCTTTTGGTTGGGTCCTGTCTTGGTTGCCCACGAGGGGGGCGTTGTCCCTGACTTCTTGTGTCTTGCCTTCTTTGAGAAGGCGAACTTCTTGCTGCAAGTCTTTCAACATTGCAGTTATCTGAGCCATGGGGTCTAGCTCCTACCTTGCGTTTCTTTGTTCTGATACGACCTCTTGCTCTGTCAGGGGCACCTCACCTCTTTGTCTAGAGGCCACTTCATTTTCTCCCACGGGCTCAGAGGCCGCGGCTAGCATATTAGCACCTTTGCTATTCCTTGGTCTTGGAGGCATGCTCTACGAAGGGATTGTTTTCTTCCCTTTTCTTTTCCCGGTCCCCAGTGGAGTCGCCAAAATGTGAGAGTGCTTTTTTCTTCTCAGCACTGTGGCCCAAAGATCCTAGGCCAAATAAATATTCTTAGTGGACTGGGCTTGGTTCACCGCAGCTAAAATACTGTTTAAGAACCAAATGGTGCACAAAACAAGCTCCCTACAATACAAATGACTGACAAACAAAAATATCTGTATTGAATGACATTTCAACAGCAAAGGAATGCACAGCAAATGAAATACAATGTAAGAAAAAGTTAGGGATCCTCGAATTAGTGAAGTGCATTTTATTAATTTCATTTAGTTATGATTACGGTGCTCACTAAGAAGTGATACAAAGTTCAACTAAGTTCAAAAATTACAGACTTTGATAGCTATTCAAGCTTCCAAGACTTGCAAAATTTGAATTTGTTGAATCCGAGTATGTGCTATAGTGGCTGTCTCTGGGATACCGGGAGCGGTTCCTCTGTTTTCTTTTAATTTTACAGAGCTCTTGGCGTGATTACAGTACTCACTAAGACGTGATACAAGGTTCAACTAAGTTCAAAAATTACAGACTTTTTAGCTATTCAAGCTTCCAAGACTTGCAAAGTTTGAATTTGTTGAATCCGAGTATGTGCTATAGTGGCTGTCTCTGGGATACCGGGAGCGGTTCCTCTGTTTTCTTTTAATTTTACAGAGCTCTTCCTATAGTTCTATATTCTTTCTGATAATCCAGAAAATGGCCATGATTGCTTGAATAATCTAATCAAAAAATGAATCTCTCTCCCCAAATCCGAATCCCCCTTCAGCATGGACCTCCTCCTCCTTTTATAGCATAGCTCGGGCTCCGGGGTACTAGTGATTTCTCCCTTTTGCCCCTTAGAGTTCATGCCGTGCCAGTTTGCTCAGGGCTATGTCGTTTCCTTTTTTCTCATAGCTTCTCACTTTTGGTGCGACCAAACGAAAGTCGCTTAGCTGGTTTTCTATTTCCAGACTTCTCCGTTAGCTGATCTTCAACTATTTGGCTTTTTCTTCCACCTGTCCAGCTTTTTCAGTTGTACTCTTCCTTGTCATTTCCTCCAAATGGTTGGAATCACAGCTCTTGCGTTTTTGCTTCGTACTTTCTAATCCCACTGTATGTCTAGGTGCATGAGACCCGCATGCTCTTTGTCTTTTATCCCTCTTTTAAACCTGCTTCAATCCACTTTAACTATACTGCACGTCCCGAGGATCCCGAGCCTCTGGAAGCCTCTGGGGATCCCGGCCCAGTTCTTTCACTGGAATTTGTTGGACTTTTTAATGGTCTTTTTTGCTGAAAATCTGAACATACATAGGGCCTTGATGTCAATTCTTCTTGCTGCACAAATTGGGCCTTCTTTATTTTTTATGGAATGGGCTTTGTTGTGAAATTTTGGACCTCAACACCACCCAAAGAAAAAAAAAAAAAACATTATTGCTCAAATCTTGTGGAGAAAGATTGACATTAGTCCAATAAAAATGTAAAGATATATATATATATATATATATATATATATATTCCATCTATTCAAATTTATTTGTTCAGTTTCAAAAACCAACTTTTTAAAGGAATATTATCTATTCCCTTGTTTACAGTATAAAAAGTGTAAGTTTTTAAAACTACTCTTAAATAAATTTATCAAAAAATTGGAATACTAAATCTAAAATGGTTTTAGAAATAAAGTATGAGCATTATAGGAGTATTAATAAATTAATGGTTTTTAATTCTAAAAACATGACAATATTTTAAAACATCCCAAAATAAAATAAAAAACAAACAAATTATGACTAAGAGAATATATCTTCTTTTTTTAAAACTATTTTGTAAGGCCCCACTGGTTGATGTAAGAAACATAGTTATTGTAATAAGTGTGTGTTTGGCAAAAATTAAAAAGTCAACTTATTTTACTTTTCAGATTATTTTTGCTATTATTTATGTGTCTCACTGTACTTTTTGATACTTTTCATAGGTCTCACTATATTATTTCAGTTAATTTTTACTTTTATCTATCGTAATTTCAGTAAAAAGTTTTCAATTTCAGCAAAATAAGCAGATTGCAAACAAACCCTAAGCCTATAAAACAAACATTGAAATTAATATAATATTATTGTTAATTTTTTATTTATTTATTAAAGAGTAGAGCTTAATGTGTTTTTATATATAAAAAAAAAGGACTAAAAAATAGGACAATTGAATTGATCTTTTGACCATTAAAACCAAAAGACTTTTGAAGTAACAAATTAACATGCAAAATTGAATGAAAGTATCGCAATTTTATTAAAATAACTTTATTTAAAATAAAATAAAAAAAACCAAATAATTTGAATAAAAACGTGTGGTTTAATATTTTTCTTTGGAAAGTGGTTGGATTTTCATGGTTCAAGCGATTATTTTGCAAATTCATAATATCTTTCATATCAACTCAGAATCTTATACAATTCATCGATTTGGCAGTTTAATTTTTGGTTTGATATGGTTCTGAAAAAGTTTTCTTGGACATTTCCGCAACCACACATCGATTTGACAGTTTGATTTGGTAGCTAAGTTCTAACACATTTTTATATATTTTAAACAATTTTACATATATTTTAATACACTTTTTTACCCATGTGTATATCAAAAACACCTAAATAACATTACTCAAACTAACCAACCAAACATGCTGATGTTAAAACAGTTTTAAAGTTCTTAATGCCTTTTTGCACTATCAAACATACCCTAAATTTTTTTTTTTTCATTTTGGAGAAGACCCTAAGATCATTTATGATGGGAGCTATATTATTTTTACGTAAATCCTATTAATTAATAACATCACTATTGTTATGTATTAAACCCGTCATATGGTGTTAATAGTGGTCAAAAAAAGTTCTGAAATTTTGAACCAAGACATTAAGCGCAGGTGAAATCTCACTGTAATCAATAGTCTTACACTCTCTTAAATCTCTTTTGTCCGTATCTATATATCCTCCATCCATATGTGCTCCTAACTAGGCCATGGAGACCAGGATGCTGAGGTAAAAAAATAAAGAAAAAGAAAACCCATAATCAACAAGATGTACGCATCAGAACGCAATAACAATTCCAAGAGCAGCAAAACTATAACCTTGAACCTTCTTGTAGACAACAGCTCTAACAAGGTGGTGTATGCAGAAGCCGGGAAGGAATTTGTGGACTTCCTCTTTGGACTTCTACAGATACCTCTTGGTTCCATAATGGGACTTCTTTGGAATCATGGCATGGCTTCAGGGTCAGGGTCTTTGAGTAAAGTCTGTGAGAGTATCCAAAACCTTGATCCTTGCTATGTTCAACCAAACCTAACCAAGGATTCTCTCTTGAGGCCTAACCCAGCCTTCTCATCAGCCACTTATACCCCTCAGTTTTTGCTGAACTTTGTACCACCAAACCAAATGACCAGCACTGAAGCACAAAAAACATCTAATTGTGTATTTGGTTCAACCTCTTCCTACTTTACCTCTCCACCTCCACCCTGTTCTCCTTTCTCAAGATCACAAGATACGTTTAGGCGAAGCCCGTATTTATTTTCCTCTCACTCTCAGGAAAAAGTGGTGGCTCAACACAAGGAGACAGGGTATGTTATAGGTGCGGTGGTATATATGGTGATGGATGATCTAATGGTGAAACCCATGTCAACCATTTCTAGCATTTCGCTTCTAAACGATTTAAACATCAAAGATATTAGTTCCCTCCAGGAGAAGAAGGTTGAGGTTGACATGAAGAAGGTTTTATCAAATAGCCTCTCTTGCTTTCTTTTACATGATACTAGTCAAAATGTTGTTTAAATTTTATTTTCAACTGTTTATATATGTGATTGATCTGGTTTGAATGTGTTGTGTCTTCTCAGGGCTTGGAGCTGGTAAAGGCTTCATTTGACTCTACCACAGTTCTTACAGATGTTTTCCTTGGGAATAAGGTACTTGAGGAGTTGCCTTAGCAGCCAAATCTAACATGACTAGGAGATTCTCCAACGGTTCATTTTGCTTTTCAGAAATCAAGGGAGAATTGCTAAGCTATGTATACATGTAAATTATGGGTTTTGAGTAACGTGGGTTGTTTTTTTGTGTTAAAAAAGGTAGAAGTGCTGGGCTATGTATGTGCTTTATGGGGTTTTAGCTAAAAGCTATTTCATTTGTGTTTCATGACCATCTTAATTGATGCCTTGTTTCTACTCTGGAAAGTTCTATTCTAATCGTTTAGGTTTCTTTTTTCTTCTTCGGCAAATATATGAGAGTTAGACCTCATCTAGTAGCAGCTTTGAATTCTCGCTACTGATAGTGTGACGTAATTTTGGAATGTGAAAACATAGCAGCTGGATATACTGACTAGAAGTTCCTGCTTATATATGTCAAAGCCTTGTCCTGGTACATTTTCTTCTAATTTTCAGGATAAAAGAAAATCTAACGTTAAACAACAAAATCCTCAATATCACTTGAAGAAATAGTCCTTGTTAGTAACCACTGAGGGTGACTCCCATGTGGTTTGGTTAGAAACGGAGTTCAAATTCTCAGGAACACAAAGTTAGTTTTTTGTCCACCAAAACTAATACTACGAAGATTCCAACTAAGTGTCCATTTGACAAATAATATTTTTATCGACTTATTTTACTATTTAGCATATTTTTGTTATTATTCATAGGTTTTATTGTACTTTTTAGTACTATTTATGAGTTTTGTTGTACTATTTCAATTAATTTTTAAAAGTTTTCAGTTTCAACAAAATAAGCGAATTTTAAACAAACTTGAGACTTAGGTTAAACTATGACTGAAAAGTCTGAACCCACCTGATGGAGTGTCTGAGGTCCCTCCGTTTCCCATCTAAGCCGCTCGGACATTGGTTACTCAATAGGTAGGTGCTGGATCATGCTCAAGTAGGATGTTCCACGGATTGGTCTCCTTCCCTTTTTTTAGTCTAGAAAAGAAGTCATTGTTAATATCTGGGAGATTTTCTGGCACGCCTCACAGCACACTCGAATATTAGTTGCGTGACTTCTTCTATTCAAGTATTTTACAACGCATGTTTGATAAAGGAATTACCTGTCTTTGATGTTTTAGGATCAATATATTAGAATTCACCTTGAACTATTTATGCATCACTTAGTAAGGTGTCTGAACGCATGTGTTTTAAGCTTTCAGCCTTTTAAATAGTGTATATTAAATAATAGTTTGCAACAATGAAAACTGCTAGCAATTGCATCCCTTGCAGAATAAGATGGCGGTAGAAGGTTACAGAAATGGTTAGTGATCAATTATTTCACTTTGTGAATCCACTAGGGGAGACATGATGACTGATTAGAGAACCTTTATGAAAGCACCATAACATTTATTCTTTTTATTCATTCTCATCCCACTTTATTTCAATGTGTAATTGATCATTGTTCAAAGCTACCTTATGTCTTTGGTTCTTCCTCAAGAACTCCTTCGCTTTATAAAGATGTTGCTAATTCCCAGCCTCTCAAGTCTTTGGTGGTTCTCAAACTAATGAGTTTGATCCATTTTCTACAGACATATGGGATCCCTTTGATGGATTCTTCACCTCCAGCATTAATGTCCACATCCCTGCCTCAGCAGGAGACACCTCTGCTTTTGCCACCTTTCCAAAAGACTCTAAGGATAGCTAGAGGAAAAAGTAGGAGGAAATGAAGTTGAGGTGGAAGAAGGCAGAATTTTCCAAGAAGTGGAGAGATAGCAAAGAACATCATGGACAGAATAGCAAGTGGAAATACTTCGAAATGAGCAGTGGGAATTTCCTTCGTAGGTTCAGGTTGCCATGAAAATGCACGGATAAAGTTAAGGCTAGAATGGAAAATGGAGCAATCACTGTAAGTCTGTGACTGTTCCTAAGGAGGAGGATAAGAAGAAGCCTAAGGTCAAGGCCTTTGAGATCTTTGACTAAGCAGGATGTCCTCCAACCTTGGAAATAGTGTTTGAACTTTGAAGTTAATCTATGTGGAAGAAGCTTAGTTTGTATGTGCGTCTATGTGTTTGTAAAATGCTTGAAAATGAAAGACTTCATTAATTGTTTATAAAATAATTGGGTGTCATTTGAGACTTGGTCATATAAATCTCAGGTTTATATCCAACTCCTGCATCTAGTTAATATTTTGGGATTCTCAAAAAAAAAAAAAAGTTAATATTTTGGGAATTACTCATACTTTCGCAAGAACAGATAGTGTCTTTGCTTAGCAAAAAACCATAGATAGATAGCCTTTGGTTTTGCCAATTTAGAGGTGACTTGTACGTTTTGTAGGATAGGTTCTCATGCCAGCCTCTCAATCTGCAAGGGTTTTCAAAGGCACCATACCAGTTGGAACTTAATAAAACTAAGCAGTTTGCAATGATACTATGATAGAATCCTAAAGGAATGAAATAGGTGCCAAATGTAGAGAAAACTAGATGCCGTCAAACTTATTATGCAGATTATGGTAAAAACCATGAATATTCACTAGTTGGTACAGCTAACATGCATATTACCCATTACCCCAAGTGGCAAGTGAGTTCAAGTATGGCAAACTTGTTTTGGGGATAAAAAGAATGAAAGTTTAATTGTATTGTACAGAATACCGGATAGAATCTCTTATTATATAACAGAGCTACCTACTTCATCACAGGCAGGAGCAAAAGACTCGGTTCCTTGTTTATTCCACCCATCTGAAACATCCAATTATGTAATTGGCCAAAATCGAATAATCAAGCTCAAATGCTGGACGAATTTATTCAGGTTCATTTATCACATACTTTGCACATGTTAAATCAACCTATATATTGTCAATCTGGTTCCCTTTTCACTTTTTTTTATTTATTTATTTATTTATTTTTATAATTATTAAGAAGTTGCAAGCCCCATAATATAGCTGTGAGGTCAAGAAAGAACTGAAGGATTGATGATGCAAATTCCAACTGGGGATTGCTCTGGCAAGCTCTTATAAATGAGCATCAACTCAAAAGGTCAAAGGTTGGCTGAGAGGTTCACAAATCCCTTGGCAGCCCAGGACATACTATTACAATTTATTGGACTTGGCTAATATAATATAGTCCAATAGGGCTACTGCTTGTATTCCGAGATGGGTTGTCGCTCTACATGTACTTCGTGCTGGCGCATGAGCATTTAAGAACCGAAGCTGTAAAAAGAAAGGTCTCTAATTGCACTAGTTTGGCTTTAATTTTATACACATGTAAACACAAGCTCCCTATTCAAATATAAATGCGTCTATAATGTGGAATTTTAACATTTTGTTTTAGCTTTAATACAGTTCTTGAGCTCCAACAGTACTTATGTTTCAACTTTCAAGAATAACCAGACTTGCTGTTCAAGTGATAACCAAATGATAATGGTATCTTATATGGTGTTTTATGTTTGTAGTTCAAACTCACCTCTCCCTCCCTCCTATCTACTTATTTTAAAAAGTAGAACCAAACTTTATCCAGATTAGTGTAGGTAGTCTTAAAACCTAATGGTATAAAGGAACAACAGAGACTCTTGGTAGTTGAACCCTTTTAAAAAGATAGATGACGGTGAAAGTATAGGAAGATTACAGAAGAGGATAGACATATATAATTAAAGAAGGGCCATGAAAGTGCCAGAAATCTCTTTACTTTTCTACTATTATTTTATACGTAAGGAACTAGTATCCTCCTCTTGTCATTATATATATGGTGTACACTCCCCGTCATTTTTATCTTGGAATTGATCAAAGCTTTATTTTGGTTCTAGTGCATTTATTTTCATCACTGAGTTTTGTTTTTAGAGTATTCAAAAATGTCTCTCATTCCTAGCCTCTTTGGTGGCCGAAGAACCAACATTTTCGATCCAATTTCTCTAGACATATGGGATCCCTTTGATGGTGTCTTCACCTCTGCACGTGAAACCTCCACATTTGTCAACACAAGGATTGATTGGAAGGAGACCCCAGAAGCTCATATTTTCAAAGCTGACCTTCCTGGACTTAAGAAAGAAGAAGTGAAAGTAGAGGTGGAAGAAGGCAGAATTCTCCAAATTAGTGGAGAGAGAAGCAAAGAGCAGGAAGACAAGAATGACAAGTGGCACTGTATCGAGAGGAGCATCGGGAAGTTCCTCCGCAAGTTTTGGTTGCCAAAGAATGCGAAGATGGATCAGGTTAAGGCCAGTATGGAGAATGGAGTGCTTACTGTAACTGTTCCTAAGGAGGAGGAGAAGAAACCTGAGGTCAAGAACATTGACATCTCTGGCTAAGCTAAATGGCCAATGACGTTTTACCATATCTGGCTTGTGTTCATTATCCATCAAATAAATGTAATTCAAGCTGTGTGTGTGAGAGAGAAGTTGGTGTGTTTGTAATTTCTGTGAGAGAGTACACAGCTCTCTTAGTTCTTTTCCAATGACGAGTGTTTATTTATAATTCAGGTTTTTTGTGATCTCTTGAATTTGGGTTAGGCAGTCATCATGTAATACATAGCATATGCAGAACCTCGATAGACAAATCCATACCTCATAGATTGCAATGTAGTCATGCCAAAACCATGTCCATACTGGTTAACTGATTGCCTCCACAAACACTAGAATAAGCTAAATTGACTAGTCCAAGAGGACCGCTCTACTAGAAGCTTCCACATTTAGTTGAACAATATGGGGATCCCAACTGGCATGAGCATTAGGTCTAACATGTAAGGGTCCTGCATGCATGCCTCAAAATATCCATGTCAAGCTACATGAAACATATTTCTTTATCATGGAAATGGTCTTAATAAAGCTTTAGCCTCAGCCTCCATGGTGAGTACATTCATGCCATGGTCTCAGAAATATGCCCCCACTTCCTAAAGAAGAAACTTCCCTGAAGATGGGAGCCTTTAACAAGCATCTTGTCCTGCAAGATTTTGGTTCCCTTTCTAATGTTCTAGTGGATCTATGGATGTTTTGAGTCCTAATAGAACCCAACCCTTACTGGTTGTCTGAATCAGAAACAGAACTAAAACGGAGTACTTTGTTCTTGTCATCCTAACTATAACAACTTAAAATATCATGAAAATTTTTCATTCTCAGGTGCAAAAAAAGCATATTCAGGATTAGCAACATGAATTTCTCATGCTATTTCATTCAATAAAATACTAATCACAAATATACATATATACACACATTTAAGGCCATGAGGTTACATGAGCCAATAACCCTTCTTCCATTAAGGGGACACTGGGACAGTCTAATATGTAAGAAGAAGAAGAAGCTTCTCAGACTGCTGCCAGTACGTGTTCTACTTGAAATTTCATATATCCAATCCACACCTCCCAAAGGTTCATTCTCTCACCCCCCAAATCTCAAAATCTCATGCACAGAATCAAAGATGCTCTTCACAACTCAAGATATGCCATTAAGAGCAATGCAAAGAAGCAAGACAACCCAGCAGGCTTGCAGATTGTACTTTTCTTCTATAGCTAGATGCCTAGAAATTCCTTCACATTTTGTAGAATACCCTTATCATATGGATTTTTAAATCTCATCTCATTAAAGCTTTGCCCTAAAAAGATTAAAAATTGGATATTATTCCACTTATCAATGGTTATGGAAATTTAGAAGAATAGTGCGTTGAAATATATTTACCTTGTTGAGAATGAACAACATCTTGGAACTCTGGATACTTCTCCCAGTTTATCTGAGAAAACACACACACACAAATCACCTATTTTGCAGATTGGACAAAGGGAAGATTCATGCATTTTCATTTTTCCTTTTTTTATTTTTTTGGGGGGGGTGGGGGGGAGTGAGAGAAATCCCTTCACTCTAATTATTAATTAACCATAAATTAGTCAGCAAGGTTAAGTACTTAACTAAGATGTGATCATTGCCTTATAGCTTGACACAGTCCTGGAGCAAAACGCCAAATCATCTCTCTCTCTCTCTCTCTCTCACAGACACACACACACACACATCCATCATCTTCCTTTTTTTCCTGTTATTAGGAACTTACCCATTCATCTGTTCTGATGTTGAAACATATACAATATATATGCCACGTCATAAACACTGCCTACACACATGCAAGTAGATGCTATTATATGTCTAAAAAAATTCCTTCTCATTACTACATTCAGAAGAGAGCAAATTTTAAAAATATAGGCAATAATAAAACAAACCTGCCATAGCAATTGGAAAATGGAGAACAGCATTGTGCTAATGGCCAGATTTCCAGACAGACTAGTCTACACAAATTAGCATAAAATAAAATAAAGAATGAAAGAACATTGAGTTGATTGGGTAATAACAAAGTAACACTTCAATGACCCACCTCCAATCTGGTTCTATCTACAATCTGGGATTTTGCGGCAACTGAAAAACAGTACACAAGGGCAAAAATGTAACACCAAAAAGCATTCCCAAAGGAAAGAGATGAAACAAGAAAAATAATTTAAAAAATGACTCTAATTATGATCCATATTGTGGAGTTAGTCTTGCACAGGCTGCTGATTATAATAACCATTCATTAGAAGGTCAAGAGTCACATAGGCTCGAGTTAATTGGATTGAGGTGTGCTCTTTTAGGGGAATCCTGATGCCACAAGTACTATCTAAAATGTGAGATTATTATAGCTATATAGTATAGCACATGTTGAGACATTCATGTGTCCTATGACGCAAACATTATCTGGCATTGGCAAGCGTGGGCTTACATTGGGACGAACATACTACGTAAGAAGCTTCAGTAGAAAGAAATCCAACTAAAAGAACCATGAAGAGGACATGATTGTTTTGGCCTGCATGGAAACCATATGAACATCACTATCTACCCTGGTATTCAGTCACATTGTGTGCAAAAATCACGAAGTAGAGGGATAACTCACACAGAATAACACCTTAAGAGGATTCAAAGAATTTTATAGTTATTTTAACAAGGAAAAACTGTTAGACATATATCAGTTACCTATGCAGTTCCCAAAAGCAGGACAGTGGTGATCGAATCCCTTTATGTAGCCCTTGCAGATTCTGCAATATCTTACCCTCCTGCCCAAAACAGAGACCTGCAAATGAAACCATTATTGGAGACAAATGCAGAGAAATAACAAAGAAAGAATCAATTGGAAAGTTTTTTATTAAAAAGAAAATTGAGAAAAATAGTATTACTTCAGTTGAGTATTCATGACATAAGACACTTGCTGATGGCTCCAGTATCTGCACAGGTGAATATATAGAAGGTCATTATATGTACCATTTTAAATTATCAAGTGTGTGTGTGTGTGCATGTGCCACTTTATAACATTAATTAGCTTAATACAATTTCCCAACCCAATTATGAGCTTCAACTTCAGCTACTGAACTTTCAACAAATTCATCTGAAGACCCATATGTTACCAAACCAGGATTGCTTGACATGATACTGCCATTAGAAACAATGCCTGTTAGAGCAACAAGTATATAACCAACCAAACATGGTATAACAAACTTCAAATCTTTTTTGTTTTTTATGAGAAGATTAATTAGGTGAAGCTTGAAAGTGACAGTATAAATTAAAAACCGACCTACATAGACCAATGATGAGCATGGTTATTGCTCCGTTAAATGCAATATCCATTAGACATGATACAGCTGCAAGGCAGGCAAAATTTGGTCACTGTGAGCTCACAACCAAATTCAGCTATCAATTCTTAAAACATTAACAAAAAAAAAAGAGAAAAACAAACAAACAAACAAACCAACTTCATTGCAGATTACAAGCTTTTTGTTTCATAATAAGATATATCTAGTTAATAGACCCATGAGCATAATTACTACAGCAAGTGTGGAGTGTGGCAAGCAAGGCTTCTAGTCCAAAACAGTGAGACGTCACAAAGCAGGAAGCACATATGCTGTGTGGTATAATGAAAGCAGCATCTGAAGGGGGGGGGCGGAGTGCTAAGCATCTTCAACAGTCAAACAAGTTATAGCAAAAACCAATTTGCAACACACAGAACCAAACAATCTCAAAACACTTAAAAAGATGTACATGCCAATTCATTACTTCCAACATATTGAAAAAAAGAACACACAAAAATTGTACTATAATCATATTTGCTATACACAAACATGCACATAGCTCATAATATAATTAAATTTGCTACACACTGGATGCACGTACATACACCCAACTCATACCATGATCAAATTTTCTACACAAACACACAAATCATACTATAATCACATTTGCTACACACAAACATGCACACAGGTCATAATATAATTAAATTTGCTACACACTGGATGCACGCACACACACCCAATTCGTACCATGATCAAATTTGCTACATAGAGGCACAAACCTCAGTGTCAAACAACATATTTGGTTCAGTCTCTTCACATCTATTTTATTGGACTCATTGTCAACTTGGCAGCAACCAACATTACCCTTCCATCATAGGGAGCAAATTGCCTCGGCCGCATTTGACCTCATCCATTTGAATGTATTGGGATCATTGCGTGTTCTATTTCCACCAAATCTTTTGTCATTTTTCTTAATGAATTTTATCATCACACATGGAAAAATTTTATGAAAAGTTGTTCGGAGTTACTTGACACTTATCCTGACTTTGCCACAATGATTAAAACTCAATTCTCAAAACACACCAAAAAAGTTTTTATCATACAAAGCCCTTAAACAACATGCCTTTCTTAGTACCATAAAACAATATGGCACCTTTTCTTAATCCTCATATCTTGGAACCTTACAACAGGTCAAGCCAAATGTAAACTCTAACACATCCTGAATACTGTTTGACCTCTCATCCTTTCTACATCAATCCCTACACCCATTGCAGAGAAGCAACACTCAGTGTTGTTTACACCATTAACAGGTTTCCTTCCCCAATTATTCATAATCATATTCCCTGTGAAAAGGTTATTTGGAGTCTCTCCTAACTTCAATCAACTTAGGGTCATTGCTTGTGTCTGCTTCATCCTTTTATAGTCCTATGAACATAAACGTTACAAGTGTTATGATCCAATTTCCGAGCGTCTTATGATGTCTCGTCATGTTGTCTTTTGGGAATACAAAATGTTTCATGTCCTTCCAAATTTTTCCATATCTTCTTCTCCCTCTCATACTTTTTCCTTTTAGCCTCATCTTAACCTATTTCCTGATCGTAAGTTTGCGGTCACACCTTCAACCATACCCTCTCCTGCCTTAGCAGAGTCTCACACTCCAACCAATACTTTTGATCCCACTCCAGTCAAGTCCCCATTTTCTGGCCCCACTAAGGATACTGATCGTACTCCACTAGGAAAACAGTACTACCACCTCATCTTCATGAGTATCATTACTATCAGCCTATCACCCATCCTGATATTTTGTATGATGTTCATCGAGTACGTCAATTCATGACATCTCCACAATCCACTCACTTTGCAGCAGTTCTTTGCATTCTTTGCTATCTCAAAGGCACCCTGTACTGTGGTCGCCAGTCCTCTTCACAATCATCCCTTCAGCTTTGAGCCTTCGCCAATATTGACCGGTTAGGAAACCCTATTGATCACCACTCCACCACAGGTTTTTCCTCCATGCTTGATGATTCCCCCACTTCACGGCATAGCAAGAAACAAACTATAGTTGCTCATTTTAGCACCAAGGTGGCAAGGTTGAGCATCAAGCCTTGGCTGACACCACTCCTAAGCCTCTTGCAATGATAGTACTTGTGTTATCCTTATGCCCCAAAGCACAATTGGACCCATTGTACATACTGTACTCTACAATTGTACTGTGTACTACTATACTTCGGTATATTGGTCAGAACATAATATATACTTTCAGTTTCAACATTGCTAAACACAAAAACAACAATGTGTCACCTCGTACAATAATTAAATTTGCTTTTTAAAAAAAAAAAAAAATTATAGTAACATTCAATCATGTTAATCAATTTTAAACGGAAGTGAGAACTCATCAGAGCATGAATAACAGAATTCTTGCTAGTATTAAAAAAAAAAAAAAAAAAAAAAAACGCACCTGGCCTAAGAACAGCTAAATAAACAGCCCAAATGAAGAGTATATTGAAGAAAACAAAAGCCGAAGCAGACCCAGAAACTCCAAGAAGCCTTTTACTACATCTCCCCAACCCCACAACCACTAACAACACCAGAGCTACAAAACCACAGAAACCACCCAAAGTTTCAAAACCAATCAACTTCATATACACATATATGTAAAAGACACAGAGAGAGAGAGAGAGAGGACCTGAGAGAATGAGTTGGATGAAAAGTGGTGAAGCAGAGAAGAAGCGAGGGACCAAAGAGAGAGCAAATTGAGAGAGCAAGACACTGATAAATGACACTGTACACCGACCAATCAGCTTCCACAACTCTAACGGCTTTCGCTGATCATGTAATTTAATTTGTGCCATTTTCTTACTCCAAACTATAACTCATTCCGACGACGAAATGTGAGACTCGGAACTAAGAAGTCATTTTAGTCGGTGTTTTGTAACTTGTCATCACCTTACAAAGTTGGACCCGAACCCACTAACTCAGCCCGATCAAGAGAAAAAGATTGGATCAAAACCCATAAATGATCAATAGATTATAGATGACTTGAAATCCATCAAAGGCTACTTGGAGCCCATAGAGATGGATGGCCCATTAGAGCCACCATAGCCATTATTGGGCTCCACATGCTCTTGAACTTTCGCCTTTTTTCGGTGTAAAAGTGGTCTGGTTGAGTTTATAGTTTTTAAAAATAAAAATAAAAATTTAATAGAAAATGTCCTTATGCACTTCTTTCCCTAGATTTTGGGCCTCTTTGGTGGATCAAATCATGACCTTTATATTAAATGAGAGATGAAATATCACTCGCTGCAAGGTTATTAATAATTGAGCTTATTTTACTACCTCTCTTACTTTATTTAGGTTTTATCTAGTGAAATTATATCTTCTAACAGTTTGTATGGTTGAGAGATCCACATTTTATATGATTGAGAGATTACATTACGTTAGAAGGATATTTTGTGTCTATTTCGGAATAGCTTATCTAACTTTTTATTAAAATATTTTTGTTACAAACATGCTAAAGTATAATTATACCAATACTTATACTTTGAAAAAAATGATAAAATACAACAAAAAAAAAAAAATGACATTTTAAAAAGCTGTACAAACTAAAAGCTAAACTTTAAGCTAATGCCAAGCAGACACGATCATGTATTTCACGCTTCACTTCTCTTCACAAGGAAGAACTTAAGTTTAAATTCACCATCTCCATTATTAGAAAATTAAAATTAAAAAAATTGTTCAAACGGCTCCACTTAGCTTAAGACTGTATCCTTACCTACCAGCCATTTTTGTCATTTAACAAATTAACAAACTAAAGGTAACATCAACGATGGTACCTTTAGCTTAATCAAATGCCATCAAACTGACTCCCCCATTCTTTTTCATGTATTTTTAAAAAAATTTATGAATCAGTTAGAGATATCCGGTGTTGATTAAACTTTAAATAGAAGTATTTAGGAACTATTAATATATTTGCCTCACATTTTTTTTCCCAATTATTTTATCATCACCACGACACCACCATTACTATTATTTTCGTTTAAAGAGAGAATAAATGAAGTTAACATCTTAACCTCTTTTCACGATGTGATTTGATAATAATTAATATTAAAAAGAGTTGAAGGTTGTGGTGGGCTTTTCTGAGATTGTGGGTTGGGCTACCTCTTGCCACACTATGGCCCAAAGGTTCTAGGTAGGAGAGTCAAGACCAATCTAATTGCAACTCACTTCAGACCGGCTTATGCGCAAACTAAAACCCCTTTGTTGAAACTTTGGTCACATGCCCATAGCAGATGAGACTGTTACGAAAGAGTTATAGCAGACAAATACAATATGACGACAAATAAAAGAAATATACTTGCTGTTAGACAAAATAAGTACAGGATTCTCAATCAAAATAAAGAAAGAGAACGGCGCAACACCAAGAAATACATTATAAATGAAATGGCAAAGGCAAAAGAGAAATAATACTGGTACTTAATCAATAAAAGCAAGGAATCAATGGCTAGTATGCCGTGTTCAGTTGCATTACGGGACTAAGACCAAGAAAGGAACCACTCCCTCAATGTGAATAACCTCTCAGGAAGATCCTATTGTAGAAATTACCCACTTTGAGAGAACGGGCCTAAATGGCTTATGCCTAGAAAATCCTTAATCCTTAACAGAGGATAGGCTTTTAGAGGGAGAGAAGGGGTTAGCCTATTGGTGCATGCCTGCCACTCTATTCTCTCTCTGTTTTCCTCCCTAACTTTCTCTTTCTTTTTTCTCCGTTTTGCTTTTCCCCCACTTTTTTCTTTCTAGCTCTTACTCGTGTGTTATAGTGGTGATTGTTGTTGTTGTGAATCTCTTGTTATGATTGTTGCTGTGTTGATTATCCCACTGTGCACGGCGAAGGCTCCTTATTTACCGCCTGCCGTGATTGGTTTTTTACCATTTCACCCTTTAACCACTTGTCTGGGTGTGGATGTCCTTCCAAATCATCCACTGGTTTGTCAGCTGCCCAGCCACCACCACTTACTTGTGCTGGCCGTGTCATTCCCCATTACTAGACAAAGAAAACTATTTTGTTTGTTTGTTCACCGCGGCATTTCTATCCGCAACAGTGTGGGTGTTCTCTTTTACTATCCCTCATAACATGCACTTAGTGGTTCCAACTCATCCTTCACTCTTTTGGGTGATATGTCATCCCAGCAGGACATCTCCCCTAAAAGAATTTGAGCAAGAACCCCAGAATAGGCTCCCCCCTTCTCCCCACTGCCAGACCATACCCTCACTTACCTTTGACCCATGAGCCACCACTCCTGTACTGGCTGGGTACAAGTTGGTGGTGCCTGGGCTTTGCACATGCTCCACTTCCGTGTATGTCCAAAGCTTGTCTACTACTCCTGCGTTTGCCATGGTCTGAAAGCTCATCTGTGCATTCTACCACTCATCCTTGACCTCTTGTGACGTGAACTATTTTATGATCTTCCATTCTTTATGGCTTGCTCCCTTCAAGGGCTAGGCCTTACTTAATTGTGGGCTTTTCTCTTTTTAGCCCACTCTTTGCTCCTTCCATGAACTTGCTACCATTCTTGCCATGTCATTATGTTATTCCTGTTGTGGTATTATTTGACCCGTGCTTGCTGGGCCTCTTTTGGGCTTGCTACATGCTTTTCTTTCACTTGATTACAGTGACCTAGCATTGTCATTGGGTTTGCATTCATGCTACTTGGGTTTCCTCGACCCATTCCATTACTTACGGGCCTTCTTGGCCCATTTCTTCTTCCTTGGGCATCCTTGGCTCATTCCAACTCTGCATTCCCATGGGCTTTTGCTAACTCTTTTGAGCTTCCTTGGCCCAATTACCATATCCTTTACCTTTAGGGTTCATGGGTTTTCCATCAACCCCTTACTCACTTACTTCATCACTTTGGGCTTGCCTCGGCCCATTCTTGCTTTCATACTGTCCATGGGTTTACTACTTCTTTCTCTGGGCTCCTTTAGGCCCACTTGCTTCCTTCGAGACTCATTCATCATTTTATGGGCCTTTGATCCATCATTCTTGCCATTCGGGTTTAATAGTTTTTCTCTCAATTTGCTAGCTTTTTTCTGCCCATATTGTTAGGCTTTTTCTTGCTATTGGGTTCTTCCAAAATGAGGATCAACATTTAGCCCCCTAAGCATATGAAGTGCTCCTGCGGTTCATATACGAACAAAAGACTTTCTTGTCCTTTCTGTCTTTCCTTCTTCTTTTCCTTTGCGGGTTTTTTCGAACATTGGGCCCCACCTTTTTTTTTTTTTCTTTTTTTCTCTTTTTCTTTTTGCCATGAACAGTGTTGTCTTTTCGAATTTCCCAGTTTAGCAGTTATTCTGAAACACAGCTTCCGCTTCATTAATTTCATACCTTATCTGATGGGTGACCCATCTCATCCTTTCGTATCGGCGTTAATGACATTGGTACTTAAGAGGGATCCCCTTCATGTTCCTGACACAAACACTTTCTCCCTTTCCCTTTCTTCTCCGTACCTTCTCCCTCAAACACTCTCACCCATTTACTCTGATCAATCCTTTCATTATGATGCTGGCGAAAAGTCAAGGTTCTTCCCACCGTAAGGGGAAAGAAGTCACCTCCAATGATGCTGCCACGCGAGATGTAGACAAAGAGGCCATTCATTCCAAATCAGAGCGTTTCGAAGAGGAAGAAGCATGGTGCGATCCCAATAGTGAGTGCACTCCTCTTATCGACCCATGGTACGATACTCATGCCCATTTTCTGAAAGTCCCTGGATAGTACACGCCACCACCGTAGGGCCGTGTGTGGCTTGCCCTTTGCTATTGCAAAATAAATATATCTTGGGCTCCGTTGGCTTTTTTGATTCCAAATCTTGTGTTCCGCCAAGGTACTTCACTCCCCGTGCCCATTCTCTTCAAATTTGGGTTGGGTACCACTTTGGATTGGAATGAATAGGTGGACAACAAGTTGTCCGACAAGGGTTTCATGGTAGCGTTGCAGCAGGCCGGTGTGTTGAGGGCTATCATTTCATCGCTTTGCTTGTCCAACTATAGGGACTTGTTTAATCTCTACCATTTGGTTCGCCGGTGGTGCACCGCTACTCACACCTTCTTTCTTTCCTACGATGAGATCACCATGACCTTGGAAGACGTGGCAAACCAATTGCTTTTGCCTGTTCTTGGTGATGTTAAACCTGGTGCCTTGGAGCTTTCTCCGGAAGCCTTCATCACTGCTCGCCGTGCGGCCTTCGTCACGTTTTGGCTCTGTAAATTCATCTTTGGCTCTTACCCTCACTATGCCGTAAAACCTCTGTATTTTCGATTAACCATTAAGATATCTGCTGGGGTGAGTCTGCCATTGGCACCCATGTTTCTGGGACACCTATATGTTCAGCTAGATATCCTGCGGAGTGATGAGGATCAGGCGGGTTCCTGCCATATAGTCACTTCCTCTGTTCATAGTACCATTCTATAGTATCTATTGTATGAGCGTTATGCCAGGCATTTGGCAAAGTGTAGACCTGCCCGCTTTGTCAAGGAGAGATACTAGTTGTGTCCGAGAGTTATCACAGATTTCTGTGGTTGGTTTGAGTTTGATTTTCCATTGGCTTTTTGTTGGGTTGGTTTGAAGCCAATTGGGCATCCTACCGTTAAGTTCTTTGATAAAAGGGTTAGGTTTTCCTGGAAAGCATATAGGAACTTGGGTACAAGTTGATTCTATCATGGGTCCTTTTGTTGATACTGCTGGGACCACTACCCCTTTGACTGCTTTGATGAGAGGGGTATCACTTACTTGGCAGCCACTAATGCTGGGTAGTTGCCCTATTTGGCTGATGAGGGTGTTAGATTTGTGCATTATTCTGCTGATAGGGTAAGGAGATAGTTTGGGCTGGATTAGGATATTCCTGATGACTTTTTATACCATTATGGAGTCCCCTACTTCTGTTCAGCCATTCCTACTTCTGTTCAGCCATTCCTGCGACACACTGCCTTTAAGTTTTGGAGTAGACATTTCATTGCAGTCACTATTCCAGGCTTACAGAGGGAAAGTATTTGTACTGTTGCTATGCATAGATACTGGCAGGCCGTGATGACCTCATTTGAGCAGGAGTTATTGGGCAATTATGGGTTTTCTCTCATTCCTCCGATGGACTTAGTGCAGTTATTTTTGCCAATCCTCAGTTGCTCCTTCCCACTAAGTCTGTGGTGGCATATGCTAGGAAGCAAAGTCGGTCTGCTATATTTGAGTGGGTTGAGAAGGAGAGGGGGTGGTTCTGGTATGCTGGTGATTGTCCCACGGGCTGGGAGAAGAGAGTGAAGGTGACAAATATCTCTGTGCCTGTGAAGAAAAGTTTTGCACCTCGGTCTGCTAAGCCTAAGTCTGCCAAAAAGGGTGATGAATCCTTTGAGACTTATTCAGACATTGTGCCTTTTGAAGATGACCTTCCTCCCATAGGTAACATAGTTTTAGAGAGCTCTCCTCCTCCTTCTGCTCGTACTCGTTCCAACAGGCGCCCTATTACAGGCAAGTTTAGGCATACTGCTCCGCGGCTATCTGCTGATGCTCTTCCTTCTAGCAAGACCTGAGGCAGCAAGAGGAAAACATCTCCTCCTCTTGCATCCACCACTACTGAGAGGAGAGTATGTTATCTCTAATTTTACTTCATTTTCATTATTTTTGTATAGGGCTTTTCTGCAACTAACCCTATATACTTGTTGACACATTCCCTTCTTTTTGTCTTCTCTTTTCTTTTGCAGTCTAAGCACAAGGAGGACACATTTTTCACCCGCCCTGTATTGCTTGATAAGCCCTAGTTTGAGGTATGTCTCCCTCTTTTTCTCTCTTCCTTTCTTGCATGTGTTCCCATTGCCATGCATCATTGATTGCCCCATTTCTCTCTCTCCTCTTCTTTTCGCATCATCAATTATCATGCATTTTTCTCCCTTTCATTTTTTTTTTTTTGTTTTTTGCTTCACATTCTTCAGGTTGAGCCCGATCCTATCTCCATATATCATCCCACAGCTGGGGAGATTTCTGCCACCATAGGCACACCCATGGAAGGTTTCTTTGATAGGACTGATGTGGTGGCTAAGGCTATGGCTCTTGCTACCGCACAGGGAGTTCCCATCGAGACTCCTATCCCTTCCACTGAGCCTGGACCTATAAAGGAGGGTGCCTAGACTAAGGGGGTCAGTGAGCCTACTTCTATTCTCGTCGAGACTCCTTCTCCCCAGAAGGGAGCTACTCCTTTGGCTGCTTCCTAGATTGAGATTGTCTCTCCTGCCACACCTCTTGTTATCTCTACTAGCGATACTTTCGCGGCTTTATCTCAGGCCGCGAAGGACGGCTCTTCTTTGGTGGTTACCCCTTCTTCCATCTCTAGCTCTACCACACGTGGGTCTGACGTAGACTTGTTCTCTAAGGGATATGAGAAGGTTCTTGAGGATTCCGATGACAAACCCACTGTGAAGAAGAGGATTTCTAATTCTGATGAGGAAGAAGGTGATGAGCATAAGGCCGAGGCCCTGGGTACGTATATCTCATATTTGTTAAATTTTATCTTCACCCTTTATCGTTGCCTTCTTCTTCCTTCTCCCTTTTATATGTATCTGCATAACCTCCTGATGCAATCTCCATTCATTTTGTATGTTTATTCTTTTGATCACAGAGACTTTTGAGGAGCAAGAGGTTGCAGCAGACACAGCAATGCCTACAGCCACTTCTCCTGCTGCACTCGCAGCACCCGTTTCTGCCATACCTTCAACACCAATTTCTGCCATTCCTACAGCATCAGTTCCTGCCGTTTCTACAGTACCAGTTTCTGCCATCCCCACAGCACCAGTTCCTACCGTACCCATAGCCCTCATCCCCGCGGGCCCTGGTATGCCTTCTTCCTCTCATCCTCTTCCTTGTTTCTTCATTATGAATTCATCCTTCTCACTTTATGATTTCTCACACTGCATTTCATGTTGCCTATTAGGTTCGGTTCTCATTACCCCTTCTCAGTTTGAGGTGGGTAGCAGTTCTGCCACAGTTCCAGACCTTGTGAGCGAGGCCACGGGCTTCTTCACTTATTTCGATTAGCCCGAGGTTAATGACCTCGATCCTGCAAACTTTTGGGGTTTTGGGCCTCCCTATATTGACTTCCATGGCTTCAGAGTCCTTGGGGATTGTGTTTCTCACTTGGAGGCAGTTTATAGCAGTTGCGGGGATTTCATGCAGGTATTCCGTCTTGGCCATTCCACTAGAGAGCACTTTTTGAAGTTGTTGGGGAGTGTGATGAATGACATCGAGCACAACTTCGTTGATACCATTTTCGCCGAGAGGATCCTACAGTGGAAGGTTGTAGTGCAGGAGTTTGTTAGTGTGGGCTTTGCTGTAGGGTTCATTTTGGACCATCTTCGTGAGATTGCCCAAGCCTTCTTCATGAAGAACGTTCAGCCTACTGTTAATGCCATTGATGCACGCACTGAGGCTCTAAGGAAAGAGGTGATAGACTTGGAGGGACATCGTGAGCACCTTCTTTCTAGTGTTGGTGGATTCAGTCGCTTTGGAGATTAGACTCTTATTTCTGGACTTCGTTGATTATGTAGTTTCCCTTTTGTTCCCTTTCCCTTATATAGTACACTTTATGTTTTCTACAGTACTTATTTGGCAAGTCTTACATGACTGTTGTAGTTTGGGTTTGTAAACTGTGATACTACACTTGCAACTGCTTTTGCTATTACTATGACTACGATGCCATATGCTTTCTAATACTGCATAGCTTTGCATTACATTTTGATAAAAGCGTGTTACAATATTGTCTTGTAACATAGTGTGGGGGCCTTTTCTGCTATGTTGGGCTGGGCTACCCTCTTGTGATCGTAGGCCCAAATGTTCTGGGTTGCGGGAGTCGAGACCGGGCCAAATGGAATTCAACTTGGCCGGGCTTGTGCACGAACTGTGCCTCGTCTGCCAGGGGGCGCTTTTACCGCGGGCTGAGTTGACTCGGAGATGAGCTCACGGCAAGCAGAGCCCTTTAGAGAAAAAAGTGCTTACGGCAGGCATAGCTGTTTCAGAAAAGTGCTTACGGCAGGCAGATATTATTGATGAACATAAACATACACTCTGGAATGACCAGATAACTCTCTTAATGGAAAATGATAAAATAATTCACAACCATAATGACACTTAACAAAAATAGTGATGAGAATGGCTATTAAAATTAATCAAAGGACATGGAAATAATTTGGTTTCGTCCGCGGGGCAAAAAACCGAATGGGAAGAACACCTCTTCTCAACGCAACTAACTTCCGAGGAAAGAGAAATCCTGCCGTGAAGTTAATGGGTTTGAGGGAAGTGGACCCAAATGATCAATACCCGAAATGAATATGGAAGAGGACAAGGATCCAAGAGGGAGAGAAGGGAAGAAACCTATCGGTGCATGCCGCTAGCTCTCACTCTTTTTGTTTCTATCTTTCCTTCCTTGGTTTTCTTTCTTTTTCCTTTTTCTTAGTGATTTCCCACCCTTAGTGTTTTTTGGTTTATGCCTCCCCTGTTTTGCTAAGTGTATTACAGAGTATCTTTTTTTGTTTTTCTGTGTTGCCTTTCACACTTCTCGTCGTCCCCCTCCTCCTCTTTCGTTCACGGCAGAGGCTCCCATTTTATAGTGCCTGCCGTGGACGGATTTTACTATTCTGCCCTCCAACCGTTTTTGTCTGGTCTGAGAGTACTTGCCGACATTACTGTTCCGTCTGTGGTTCCCCTGTCTACGGGTACAGACATTTTTTGTCCGTTAGTCTGCCGCGGCATTCCTGCCGCGGTGACGCTTCCTCTCTCTCTATCCCTCGTGGCATGCACCTATTGGTTCCAACTCAGCATTGCCTCTTTCGGGTGGTATGTCATCCCAGCAGGACGTATCCCCGAAAGAGTCTGGGCAGGAACCTTAAAATAAGCCTTCCCCTCTCCCCACCTCCAAACCGTGCCCTCTTACCTCTGACCCATGACCTCACCATGTCCTGTATTGGCTGGGTACAGGCTGGTGGTGCCTGGGCCTTGCGCGTGTTTGCGTCTGAATCCTGCCTGCTGTTCATGCATTTGCCGTGGAGTGAAGACTTTTCTTGCCTGCCGCCCGTTTCTGGCTTTTCACAGGTTGCTATTCTGATTTCCCGCTCCCTCAGGATCTGGGCTTTTACCCAGTGTTTGGGCTTTGTTTTCTTTTCAGCCCAATCCGTTTAAATGCCTTTGCTTTCTTTCCGCGTGGCTTTTCCTGCCGCGGTGATTTCTTCCTACTGGGCCTTTTCTTAGGCCTGCCATTCCAATTCTTTTCCCCCAGTGGCCCAATCAATGGTGGCCACTGGTGTCCTTGCATATGGGCTTTCATGCCCTTTTTTCCCTTGGGCCTCTCCGGCCCGTTTCTTTGGACATCCTTGGTCCGTTCATTACTCCGCATCCCATGGGCTTTTGCTAACTCAATTGGGCTTCCCCGGCCCAATTTCCTCATTCTCATCTTTGGGGTATATGGGCTTGCCATTATCCCCTACTTACTTTGCTTACTTTACTTTGGGCCTGCCGCAGCCCATTCTCTCATTTTTACAACACATACTTGCCCATGGGTGCCATTTTCTCTCTTTCCGGGCCTTTTAGGCCCACTTGCTTCCTCAAGACCCATCCATTTGTATTGATGGGCCTGTGATCCATTGTTCCTGCCGCTTGGGCCCAATGGTTTTTATTTTTACTTGGTCTGCTGCCCGCGTTGCTGGGTTGGGCTACCTTTGTCTACTTCGAAGAAATGACCCTCAACAGATAGTTACTTGAAGGAAAGGAAACATAGAATTCATTAAACAAAAGGGATAATTACATGACTTACTTTTAAGCATAATAACGTTTTAGTCATTTGTCATTGATGGGATCCATCAGATATTTGTCATCCATCCGGGCTAAGCGATAATACCCACTTGCATGTGCTTCTCTTATCACAAGGGGTCCCTCTCATTTTGGTGAAAACTTAAATGGTCCTGCCATACCTCGCCTGATGTGGTCCGCTACCTTTAGCACAAGTTATCCATCTGCAAACACTCTTTCTTTAGTCATCCTGCTATAGGCTTCAGTCATCTTTTGTCTGTACCTGCGACTCCGTTCTTAAGCCTCTTCCCTTTTCTCGTCAAGCCCCTCTAGGTCTTCACATCTTTCTGCCGTAAAGACTTCCTTCTCCTTTTCCTTCTTTTGCATCTGCATGACTTTTAAGGAGGGAGTCATTACTTTTGCTGGGCTCAACACTTCTGTTCCGTAGACTAAGGAGAAGGGTAAAAACCCTGTGGCTGACTTTGATGAATTTCTGTAAGCCCAAAGGGCTTCTGGCAGGTGCGTTGCCTATCTTCCCATATATTCCTGGCTCATTTTGCTGATAATCTTTATGAGGATCTTGTTTGTCGCCTCTGCTTGCCCATTCCCTTGAGGGTAATAGGGTGATGACCGATGATGCTTAACCTGGTAGAACTCTAGCATCTTTCTTACATTGTTGTTGACAAAGGGCGTGCCATTGTCACTGATGATCATATGGGGCACCCTAAACCTAACAATTATGTTCTCCTTGATAAAGTTTGTCATTGCTCCTCCCGTGGCATTGTCAGTGGGGATTCTTAGTTGTGGTTGGGGTTCAACCCCCACTCTGTTGATACCTTCTGCCTGATTAGGCTGCTATTGGTGGGGCGTTATTGGCCTCGACTCTGCCTGCGAGGCCACGACACTCAAGTTTTGTGTTGTTCTAGATTTTGGGGGCATGGCTTGCGAGGGCTTTTGTCTTTTATCCTTGTCTGTTTTCCAACTCCCCAGTGGAGTTGCCAATTTAAATGTGGTAGGCCTTAGAGCAGACATTAATTATTCATTTTGAAAAAAATTTTATGAAAAATTGAAAAAACTGTCAAAACAATGAATTACCTTTTTATTTTTTTATAAAAAAATTTCTAAAATAGATTACTAATATATGTCCCCTAAGACACACGTCATTAGATCATATTGTAAAAGATCTGCCACTGTTTTAATTTACTTTATATTTTAACTCAATTGAAACTCGCAAAGAAATTTGATGAAAGTCAATAAAGCCGTCTGAATTCACCAACTTGCGTTTCACAGCTATTTTATAAATTAAAAAAAGAACTGAAACTCATCATCATAATAAAGCAGACAATTTTTTGGATGAATGCTCGATTTCACGTGTAATAAATCCAATAAAACTATAAGTGGTGAGCAAAAAAGGAAAGTATGTAGCTGACCCACCTGTGACGGAGTCGTTTCTTATAGTTTAGGGAAAAAGCCGTTGCGCTAAACACCAAACTTCGTTGGAGGCATCTGAGCTGTCAATTTCGGCGGGTCACATGCATCTTCATCTTCATCAGCATAAACCCTAACACAGTATCGGGACCCACAGATGCGACGGTGGATAAATTTAAAAAAAAAAAGAATTTTCCACTACCGTGATTGGATCCCAAATAGACGGCCCTGATTCGTCCTCAACTCCAAGACCGGATCCTAGCCACGCTGGGTTGGACAGTTAGACTGGGGGACCATCATTGCCTACACATCGGCCATGTGACTCAAACCGCAGTTCTCGTCTCGTGGGACCCATCTCCATTACCCTATTAAAAATGAATAACGTTACGTGTTTAACATTTTTGCAACAAAACCTTTTTCTTTTTTCTTTTTTTCTTTTTTTAAGAAAGTCCGAACAAAACTTAAGCACTAAGAGTACAATTGGTATACCGAATGAGGATTATAATAAAATTGTAATCTTTATTATTAGAAATAAAATGTATTGTAATGTAATAACTAAACATATTCATTAATTTGGTTGTGAGTTATAACATTATAATGAAACTTAACATTTATTTTAGGAAATTTCTTACTCATACAATTATATTTCCTTAAAAATTGTTATTTTTAAATTTAAGAGAAATATGTGTTATTTTTTATGATTTTTTATTTTTATAATTGTTAGATGTATATGGAAAGTTTGTTTATTTGGAAATATATTAAGTTTTGAAATTATTACACTTACTAAGGAATAATTAATACAACCTTTTAAAGAGGAATAGTTATTCCTCATTTTGAAGAATAGCTATCCATAAGGAATAATTATTCATTGTAATAAAAACATAACCAAACTAAAAAATAACTAAACTATAAGAATAACTATTATATTACAGCGTCTATTACAGTCTACCAAACATGTCCTAAATTATGGGCTAATAGAACTTTGGTCTTGAATCATCACTTATATCAAAATTTTACTTTCCACTAATAGCTTGTGTTTTATTGTGAAATTGTTGTAAAATTTTGGGACTTATCACTGACATTAGTTTTAGAAAAAAGTACGTTCCCTCTCTATATTTGGGGTAATTTATGATTTCTCATTATCTTTAAAATCAACAAATTTTATTGTTTATATTTGAAAATTGAATAAATACCCCCAATCCAATAAATTTTTTCAATTAAATTTAGCGGAGTCACAATGATTACAAATACAATTCAAGAAAAATAATAATGCAATTTTCAACTTTTTCTCTTCTTCGTAGTGTAAGACTAATAATTTTTGCAAAAGATCTCATAAGATTTAACTAGATGTGGTAAAATGGAAGGGCGGGTCAGGTTCGGGTCAAGAACAAGTTGAGTCAATTGGGTTGTAGATCAGGTCAAGTTAGGCAATTCGACCTATATTTTCCACATGACTTTTTAAAAGACAAAAAGAAAAAAAAAAGTATTTGCCCTCCTTTTTATAAAAATATATTTGTGACTAGGTGATTCATAGAACAAATTACTTAGTGTGACATGCATTATTTTGAATTCGCCACCCATATAGAGAAAGATCTAAGCCCAACAAACTGATACTTGTTCAATAATCATGAAATTATACAAATCCCAACATTGCTAATAAAAAAAATTAATACAAACACAAAAGAGTCTAGTCAAACAAATACATAAGTTTCACTAGTACACAATATCAACATCCTAAAATATAAAACAAAATTACAAAATGCCCCAATTGGATTAGCTAATTTGACAATGAATAAAAACATATAAAAGATTTAAAATCTTGAAAACTAATTTCATAATATAATATTTTGAAAAATAATCTAATAGTTGTGTTTAATTTTAGATGCACTGTGGTTGACACTCTATTTCAATTTGGGAATATACATAAAAAATTGATTGTTTACTTATTTATACATAGTTTCTTTTATTAAGATCATGTTATTCTTAAGTAATATACATTTTACAAAATATCATTTTTTATTTTTAAAAGCATTTTATTTTGACTATGGACTGTTAAAAAATAGGCATCTATAGTTTATGTCAATTTTATTGATATGCTTCACCTTTACTTATTTCTTACTGATAAATACTTTTCACACATATCTATAATTTAAAATATACGTTTTTAAGTTTACTGCAACCATATAATCTTGGTATCTGATTGGTCTTTTGATATCTACAAATCTGTACTTATCATGTCATTCAAGCAAGAAGAATATCTCAATCTTTACTTATTGCATGCAACTAAATAAAGGTCTAAATTGTTTTCTTGAGGCTGTTGTATATGCATGACGTTAGATATAAATACATGTTTTTTTTTGGTGTCATCTAAAAAATATTTTAAGAAATCAATGTTTTTAAGGAAAAAAAAAATCACATTTTGTCAATTGAGTTTAAGTTGTGCAGTGTAAAGCTCATAACAAACAAGTAAACTAACTATATCTTATTTTTTCTATCGTCTTTGCTAAAATAAAATACTTTTTTTTTACAACAATTAAAAAAAAAAAAACGAGTTGGATCACGAGCCAACCCATTTTTTTTATTTAGATAAAAAATATTTGGGTTCGAGTCGGGTCAACAAATTTTAGCCTATTTTGCTATGTCTAGATTTAATTAAGAAAGTAGATTAGTTGGTTTTAAAAATAAAAGAGAAGTGCTACATTCACAACAAATCCTAGGTGATAAGTTATTACAGAGTTTTTTATTCGAATACATTACTAATACTACTTTCTTGCTTACTAGTAACAGCAAGTAATAAACTACCACTTAAGATTTGTTGTGTAAGTATTATAAAGATGTTACGGACATAGCATTTTTCAAAATTAAAAAAAAATAAAATTGTAAACTACCTTAAATATAAATGAAAAGTTTATTTTCTTAGTTAATTTTTTTTATTTACCATTAATAGTTTCAAGTATACATTAACCATTTATATTAAAAAATTGAAAAATATGACAACAAAAGTTAGGGAGTGTTTAGTACATGCACTTAAAAACTGAAAATTATTATTTAAAAACATGTGTGAAAGTACGTATAACTAAAAAAGTGTGTGAAAATATATATAATATTATTTAAAAACTAAAAATTATTTTTTAAAAACATGTACCAAACACCCCCTTAATCACTCCCTACCTTTCATAAAAAAAATTCCTAAAATAATAACTTTTAGTAAATCCATGTTTTATTCATTAAAAATAAACTGGGACCCACCCTCGGGCTCATAGGTAAACGAAAGGCTCTGAGCTAGTTAGTTGAAATCGGCTTGGAAATTTGGAACCCAGCCGAGCTAAAGCTGATTGATGCCCTCAAAATTAAGGCAAAAATCACTATCAGGCAGACCAAAATGAGTGTCTTTATCTTTTCCTAAACCCACCACCACACATTAGCGCATGTGGGCCACGTGTATCTCTGATTCTGCATGGACAGGAGGTTCGGACAGGCTGGGCAGAGATCAGACGTCTTAGAGATCCTGTGACTTTGTTATGTTAACGGTCCAGATTCATCCCAATTATGAGAAGGTCAAGCTATCTACTCAAGTTTCTTTTGACTTTTCTTCAGATTGTGAGCGAGTCTTATTTGTACACCGTAGGTCGGAGGAATATTAAAGGCCACATAGTTAGGTTCTGTTCCATAATTTCATTACTCAATTTACTCTAGCTTGCATAGCCTTAATCTAACAGATATTGACATGTGGAGTACCTTTAAAAGAAGTTTCCGGATTTTGTTTACGTAAAAAATATGTTTTTCTTTTTTAAAGAAACAAACACATACAAACGAGAAAGAAGAAAAATGTGCTGTTTATTTTGTTTTAATTGTGTGTGTGTGTGTTTATTGTTTAATGCTAATTTATGTACAATGGTTAAAAGCCATATACTTTTTAAAGTACACTTGTTACGTTGTTTCATTCAATATATTTTTATTATTTTTAGAAAAATAATAAGAAGAAATGAATCAAATACTGTATTGGCGTAAATACACTTTTGGTCCCTACATTTTGGGTTGATTCTCGATTTGGTCCCTAAATTGATTTTGCTCCTAGGTCAGTCCCTGATTTTAGAAAATCGATTTTATTTTGGTCCCTGCCGTCAACCTAGTAACAGAAAAATCTGATGTAGCAAACGGAGTGCACAGTTGGCGTGTTATATGCTGACGTGGCTAATAAAATAATAATAAAAAAGCCACATCAGCATCTGATTTTTTTTTTAAAAATTATCAATTTTAACAAAATTAAAAAAAAAAAACATAAAAACATAAAAATACATAGATTCATATTTGAAAATGAATACACAAAAATATAAACCCAAGTCACAAGAACTCAAGAACATAAAAAATATCTGGGCATTTAACATCTTTCCCAGAAATTTTTTTTTTCAAACGAAATACTGTTAAATTCACATCTAAAAAGACGATGCCTAAGATTTTCATCACAACATTCTCTTTCCACCCAAAACAAAAAAAAATTTATAAAACAAACATACACACACAAGCCCAGTCCATTCGGCTCACAATAACAACAAACCCAACCAACCTCATAAATTTTCCTTGAACAATCATCAACATTTTCCCCAGAAAATCAAGATTTTCTTTCAAACCAAACACTATAATAACTCACATTTAACAAACAAACATAAACACAAACCCAGCCACCACTTCCACCGATCAAACCCATAAATTTTCACCCAAACCCAGAAATTCAAACCCAAACCCAGAAATTTTCTTATGAAACAAACGTAAACTCAAAACCAATGAACGACCAACCCCCACGGAAACACAGAAAAATCCAACCACCACCTCCATTGATCAAACAATCAAACCCACCACCACACCACTTATCAAACAATCAAGAGAAAGAGTTGGGTTTAGAGAGAGAGAAAGTTAGAGATTAAGAGAAAAACTACCCATCACCAGCGATTGAAGTCGAACCCATTAAACTCGCTGGAAGACTTGTCCGATCCCAAACGAGTTGCCTCACTTCGACTCGGTCTCCAAGCCCGTTGGCTTTAACGTTGTTTATGAGCCCAGGAAGGAGAGCGTCAATGTTGGTCCGCCGCTACTCCTTCATCTCCTCATCGTGGGATGACGCCACCACCACCAGTAAGAGAGGAAAAGAGAGTGGGTGAGTTAGAGAGAGAGAGAGAGCTTGAGAGAGTTATGAATCATTTGAGTCTAGATTTTGTTTTGGGTTTGTGAGGGATTTTCAATTTTTTTTTTTAACTTTAATTTTGTCTAAAAATTGATATATTTAAAATTTTGTGATGTGTTTGTTTGCCAAGAGAGTTCAAGAATATTTGAGAAAGTTGCTATAAATTTTTTTCTCAATCTTTAAAACTGAAAAATAATTTTTTTTTTTGTTTTTTTTAATTAAATTAACATTGAAAAATAAAAATTATTTTTATTTTTTTAATTTTGTTAAAATTGATAATTTTTTTTTTAAAAATCAAATGCTGACATAGCATGCTGATGTGACTTTATTATTATTATTTTATTAGCCACGTCAGCATATAACACGCCAACCGTGCACTCTGTCTGCCATGTCAGATTTTTCTGTTACTGGGTTAACGGCAGGGACCAAAATAGAATCGATTTTCTAAAATCAGGGACTGACCTAGGAGCAAAATCAATTTAGGGACCAAATCGAAAATCAGCCCAAAATGTAAGGACCAAAAGTGTACTTACGCCTACTATATTTGAAAGTTTAGACAAACAATGACAAGAGGGAAGAGTAGTGGTAGACAGAAGAGAGGAGAGGACTAGAAAAGGAAAGTAGATACTCCTCTCTTTGTTTGAATGTTTTCATAATTAAAAGTATAATGAAACATTGAAAGTAGATGCCTGTAAGATTGGAAGAACATTAGATGATTATGTATAAAGAAATTGACTATTATATCATTTATGGATTTAACTTATGCTTAAGAAAATATTGAGGGCAAATTAGGAAGTATATAAAATTTATTAAACTTAAATCTCTTCCCCTCCAAATCCCTAGATTGGAGGAACTAAAAAAATAGCTTTGGGTAGTTTTAATTAGCTCAACGGATAAAGTGTCTTATTATTGAATAAAAGACATGGATTCAAACCCAATTACACTAAAAAGAAAATTGATGTCTTGGTCCAAAGATAAAGAATAATTTTTATAGAGTGAATATCATAGGTTCAATTTTATTCTATTTGTTAAAAAAAAATGGGAGAGGTGTTAAACTCAAACACTTTCCATTCCCCTTGTAGGAAACACCCAGTCAAGGGAGAAGTAAATTCCTACCCCTACCCCATATGGTCTCTACTATTCTACTTTATCCCTCAATCCAATCATAGTATAAATGATCCTAGACTATTTATTTAATGGAATATGATAGGGCCATTTTAGATGATAACTCTTTTATCATTAGAATAATATACCAATTGGTTTCTGGTGTAGGCGAGAATTAATCCTAGATCTTTTATTCAATCATCAGAGACTTTACCAGTTGAGATAACTGAAACTCATTACATGATTTTTTTTAGAAACATCAATATAATTGTATTTTTTTTCTTTTTTAGGCAAAATACATTGTTTTGATGTTTTCAACTAATAAGTTCTCAAAGGGCATTTATATATGTTTTTTCCCATTTGACTGTGTGCTGTTTGATAAAACAAAAAATTTACCATTAAAAGTACTTTTTTTTTTTTTTAACAAACAAAGGTATTTAGTTCTCTTTGAGTATTTGATTATTCCTTTGGGCCTGTGCAGTTCCCCCATCCCATATATATCAGGTTATTACAGGGAGAAATCCCTTAGAGGTGGCTTCAAGATGCTGAGAGGTGGCTTCAAGGTGCTGACAAGAGGTTTTGAACTTAGAATTAATCTCATGGATATTATGAGGCATTTGGAACCATTAAATCAACCCCTTTAAATTTACTATTAAAAGTATTGGCACTGAATTATTAGTGCTAAAGTATAGGCATTTAAAAACTAAAACTGAAAAGCTATTATTGCATGCCGGTGCTACCTAACTTAGTTAATATGTTATATATGAGATTCTAAATGTTAGCTGAACTTTTTTGGAATAGTAATATTGTTAGTCTCCTTTTGAGGAGAATGTATATCTTAAGGTTTAACTTCGAAAGGTTTCAAATTATTCACATGCATTTATAGTTACATGACCTATTTAATAAGTTACGTGATTTGTTTAAATAATAGACATTGATAGTTTTATTAATCGATACATAATGTTCATGTCTTAGACCCGTTTCATGGAGCATGCTTGCTCGGGGCTATTCCATAATTTGCTAGAAACTGCTGGTGTAGGTATACAAAACCGTTGGGACCTATTCCGACGGTTTACAAAAGTGCTGGTGTAGTCCGACCAAGTCTATTATGTCACTTCTTGGCTAGCATTATAAACTGCTGGAATAAAAACCGCCGACATAGCCCAATCAGGTCTATATATACTATCGCTTTAGTGACCTATAGTGGAGGTTTATAAATGCCGTTACAGCTTGAATTTTTTGTTTTGTTTTGTAGTGGATAATATATTTTTAAGCAGATCGATAATGTGATGGTTTAAATTCGTTTTGCTAAATGATAGTCCTATTAGATATTAGCTGGATTCAGAGTTAATTAGCCAGCGACAGTGTCAACAGAAATTGCAGTCCTTATATATGGTTAACTTGATACAGAATATTTTTGTTTGGTGGCTGTATGATTAATGAGTTTAATATTCACAAAAATTTGTCATGTTTATTATATGGTTCCTTGTAGAGGAGATGACGGGGATTGAGGTTTTCAAATGGTAGAGCATCAAATATCTTTGTTAAGACTAGTTGCGGTCATCAAAATTGTGCTGTACAAAAAAGTTATTCAATTCTTCGAACATTGTTGAAGTTGTATTCCACCTGTAATAAAGAACAATAAACAAAAAACTTGTAGGGATCGGGTTTGAGCACTTCTACTGTTGAGAGAGTGGACTCAAGCCCAGTTAGCCCAGTACAATGAATTTGTAGAGAGTGGGTTCAAGAACTAGGCCCTAGCAAGCGGGCAACGTCCAGTGTAGCGTTCACCACCATCGGAGGTGGGCGGACCAAGATTATCCTCCATAGTCTGTCCTCGGCACCAGTCCGAGGAGCTTGATGGTAGTCTCTCTCCCGGGGAGTCCCCCCCCCCCCCCCCCGATCTGTTTCTTTCTCTTATATATAGTCATTTTTGAACCACCTCTTTCTTCCACTTGTTGATCACCTATGCCTCCCCCTTCTGACCTCCCGTCCCATCAACCACTTTACCAGCACTCTTGTGAGTTGCAGCAACCAAGGCAGCCCTGTCAAGGAGTCACATCTCCATTAATGCGGCCAGGGGGTTAGGTGAGCGCATTTAGTGTGGAGGTGACAGCTTATCTTGGATTTATTCCCCCACCATGCTGCTATGGCTGATGTGCTAGTCTCGGCCAGCCGAGGACATGGTTGTCCTCGGCAACTCGGGCTATCTGCGTTCATCCTCGAACGTTTCTTGATCCTTGGCATGGGCCTTGGGCCGGATACAAGGTGGACCGGGGTTGCCAATTTCTCAGGTCCCACAATAGCCCCTCAAAATCCTGCTGTCCGTGTCCTCGGACGGGGAGGAGGATTTTGATATCCTCGGACCTTCGTCATGGCTTGCCCAACCTTGGCCTACGTCAGTGCTGGAGTCTTTTCGCCTGCCCAATGCACGTTTCTGGCGCCTCGATATATGGTGCGCACCCGCATTAAACGCCCGCATTAAATTCTGGCGGCTCCATACTCCCCACGTTCAACGGTGTGATGGTAATCACTCGGTGGGGACTTCCTGCCTTTATGGGCGGGAAACTCCGCCTGGTTATCCTTAATTGAGGATATAAATACTTTGTTCGAACCGATATGCCTCCTTATTTGTGCACTCTAGAACTCTGGCGCACATACTCTGAATCCGGTCAAATCTCCACACCAACCAGCGCTCCTTTCCAGCATAAAAAGCCTGTCCGAGGAGAATTTCCTCATTTCTGTAAGTCTTCTTCTCTCTATAGCACAAATTTTTCTCTGATTCCTTTCTTTCCTTCGCTCTTTCTCGAGTCTTTTAGTTGTTGCTAGGGATTGGTAGATTTAAGAAGTTAATTGAGTCTGAAGAGATGATAGAGAAGTTCATCGTTGATTATGGGATACCCAGCAATGTGGGCTTGAGGTATTGCGAGGAAGGGGATTGGTATATTAGGAGGAACGAGGGCGAAGTTGTGATTCCCATAATCGCCTTCTTAGAGGGAGGCATGAGAATCCCTATGGGGCCGGTGACGAGCGGTTACCTCAGGCATTTTCGGTTAACTCCCACCCAGTGCGCCGTCAATATGTTTAGGATACTAGGGTGCGTAGATGCCTTGAATGAGAAGATGGGGTTGAGGTTAACCCACCATGATGTAAACTGGTGCTATAATCTCCAACACCTGAATGGTAAGACGTACTATATGAAGACGAGGGACGATAGGGTTCGGCTTATCCAGTGCCTCCCCGATTCTAGTAAGGGGTTGAATCATGATTTTCTCATTGTGTCAGGGGAATGGCACGACGGTCTTCATTGCCCGACAGTAGAGGGAGAGCCAGGTAGGGTACTTGGAGTAGGAGAGGGTCTAGCCTCTTTTATTTTTTTCTTTGTTGTAAATTTGCTTTGTTCGGTTAATGATAGGAGTTTGTTTTTCTTTCTGCAGATCCGCACGCCTTCGCGCATCATTTTAACCTGGTCAACAAGGAGGACTTGGAAGCCGTTCTCAGGGCGGAGATCTTTCTGAACGAGGCCGATAACCAAGTTAGAGCCGCCCACAAGATCCTAGGGTATGATCCGACCCAGAAGTCGTTCCCAGCCCCGAAGCACGTGATCAGGGCTCGTGATCCTCGACTTAGGCAAATCACTGTGGTGGAGCACGGGTTTTCATTTTCTAAGGAATCCTCCATTCCAGAGGGCGTCCCGTTGGCAGGTTCTTCCTCGTCCCATCAAGCAATGGAGGCTGAGGGAGAGAGTTTGGAAAAGGAGGGAGAAGTGGTCGATCTGGGCTCGTCCGAGGACGAATTTGGTGCATTCGACCAAGCCTATCAGACCGAGGATCCCTCTGGTGACTTGGGGGACCCCCACTTGTCCGAAGCCGATCTCCAGTCCCCAAGGGTTGGTACTCAGGCCAAAATGGGTTCCAAGAGATAGCCCCAAACCAGCCTGCTTGACTTGCTTGAGGGCAAGCCCGGGAAGGGCGCACAGAGGGAGTCATAACCCAAGCCTCCTTCATCCAGACCCAAGCTTCCTCCTCCCCAACCTAAGCCTTTGCCTGCGCAGACCAGGTTGTCCTCCATTCTGCCAATCTCGGACCCTCAGCTCGAGTCCTCTGATCCGAAGAGGAAAAGGTCTTCCAAGGGCAAAGACCCAGTGTATGGGGGCATATCTCATTCTTCTCAAGAGGAAGATGAAGCCCGACGACCTTCCAAGCAGCTGAGGATTGGTGGTCAGGGTAAAGGGAAAGAAGTCATCCAGCCGTCCGAGCCCCAGGCCTGGCTGCCCGCTGCCATGCTTCACGGGAAACCTTTGATGGACGACGCCACTCTCAGGGATTTTTGAGGGGGCGAGGGGGCTTGCGTAGCCGATGCCCTGGAGAGGTCCCTTCTTCTCCCCGTCGACATGGCTGAGCTGGGGGGCATGAGGAGGCAAGAAGTTGCCCACAACCTCAAGAGATACTTGGGCATGGTAAGACTTCTGATACTTGCTCTCTCGTTTAGATTTTATTGCTTAGTCTCCCACTTACGGTGTATTTGTTTTGGGTTGGCAGGCTATCCAGGCGACTTTTAGGCTGGACGAGAAGGCCGACAGCCAGAGTAAAGCTCTGGGTCAGGAGCGCGACAAGTACTTGAATGCCGCGAGTACCCTTAAGAGATTTGAGGCGGATCTTAAGAAGGCAATCGAGAATTTGGAGGAGATGACGAGGGCTAGAGATAGCGCGGCATCTGACCTTGCCGGTGCCATGAAACAGGCCGAGGACCAGACAAAGCGCTTGCGGGATGTCAAGGGTTAGCTGCAGGCTGCCAAAGAGAATATTGCCGACCTGAAGCAGCAGCTGGCTGAGGCAGTGGAGGCGAGAGGCGTTGCCGAGTACGCCAGGGATGAGGCCGTGAGGGCTAAAGAAGAAGCCGTGTTTGCGAGAATAGATGCTGAGCGCTCCTTAGAGCAAGCGGAGAAGGAGGCATTTGCTGAGGGAGTGGCTAAGACTGAGGCTGCCCTTAAGGCTCAAGTCCCTGAAGTATGTAGGCGCTTCTGCTCCGAGACTTGGAGTGAGGCCCTCAACCAAGCGGGGGTCGAGACCTCCTCTGACCTTAGGAGGGCCGAGAGAGTGTACTATCCCTCTGCAATTCGCGAGGTTGTCTCCGTCGCTCCCGAGGCGGGCTCCGCCTCACAAGCGCCAGATGAAGGCCAGACCAACGCTGCTGAGGACCCAACTTCAGCCGACAAGCCTGTTGAGGAGATTGAGCTTCATGGAGCATTGGAGGGGGCAGGGACTGGCAGCCAAGAAGCGCCCCAGGATGTGGTGAAGCCTCCAGCTAGCTCCCAGGCCACATCTGTTGTCCCTCAGATCCCTCTTGCCGAGGAAGGGTCCTCCGAAGTAGCCCTTCCGAGCCAGGGTCTTAAGACACCAGACGAAACCCTCCGACAGAATCCTCAGGACAGGCAGTCTACTGAGTTGGGGAAGTAGGCCATCTCGTCGGGCTATCTTGTTCTGATGGCTCGGGCCACTCTGACTTGTTTTATTTTTCATTTTATTTTTCCTCTTGTCTTGGTGACATTGTAACGAAACTGTGTATTTTCTTTTGTATAATATATTCAGTCGTTCGTTTTTAGTTCTTTGAATGATGCTTCCCTTTACTTGTCGTACTTTAATGCTTTGCTTAATACCTTGGTTCTATTTAACGCTTTTGCTCCCCTGTAAGTAGCTAGATTTCCCATAGGTTTGAGTCCGAGGGCCATACAATGCCTTGGTTCAACCTAGCCCTCAGGTTTTCCTTGCAGTGGTTAGTTTCCCCGTAGGCTTGAGTCCGAGGACCATGCGAGGCCTTGGTTTTGTCTAACGCTTATATTCTTCTGTAAGTAGCTAGTTTCCCCATAAGCTTGAGTCCGTGGACCATGCAAGGTCTTGGTTCAGCCTAGTACCCAGGTACTCCTTGCAGTGGTTAGTTTTCCCATAGGATTGAGTCCGAGGACCATGCAAGGCCTTGGTTCAGTCTAACGCTTATATTCTTCTGTAAGTAGCTAGTTTCCCCATAGGCTTGAGTCCGTGGACCATGCAAGGCCTTGGTTCAGTCTAGTACCCAGGTTTTCTTCTGTAAGTAACTAGTTTCGCTAAAGGTTTGAGTCCAAGGACCACGGAAGACCTTGGCTCAGTCTAGTACCCAGGTGTTCTTCTGTAAGTAACTAATTTCATCAAAGGTTTGAGTCCGAGGATCACGGAAGACCTTGGCTCAATCTAGTACCCAGGTGTTCTTCTGTAAGTAACTATATTCGCCAAAGGTTTGAGTCCGAGGACCATAGGAGACCTTGACTCAGTCTAGTACCCAAGTGTTCTTCTGCTTGGAATGAAGGGATTTGTCCTTGGCGTTGGGAGGTTTGTTTTTAGCGTGATGGCAGCCTCGGCCTTGCTTCACCGAAAATGGGCTATTCATCAGACTGGACCCTTGACCCCGTGCTGCCCTGGACAGGGGTGGCTCAGGTTTCTACCCTCACGCGTGGCAGCAGCCCTTATTTCGCTCCAATTTTTTGTCCTCTTGGATTACGAGGCGTCTCCTGACTATTCGCGTTCCGCGCTTGACGCTTCGGTGTGTGAGGCGCGCCCTCATTAATATCCTCGTGGATTAATGCAGATCCATCGGTTGTAGGCTTCTTCGAAATTCGGCCAGGATTAATGTCGCTGATAATTCTTCTTTCGAATTCTGGGTGGACCAATTCCCACCAACCTTCGCCCTCTATATAAGGCTTTCTGGGAGAATCGTCCTTCCACACTTTACGAATCTCCCAGTCACATAGGAAACATGACTCTCCAATCCTCTAAGCCCCTTCAATAACCTTGCCAGGGTTGTGATCAGAGCTTGGCGGAATGGGACGGCTCTGGATGAGGGCGGAGGCAAGCAAGCTAAAGGTCTTCCTCCCTCGGTTGAGAACCGCTACGGTTGTGATCCGCGTCAGACCTCCGGCATGGCAAGGCTTGGGCGTCATCTCGGTGGTATCGTGCCTGGCGATTAGGAGGGAGGTCCATGAAGTACATAACGCTTTTCTCCGGTACGCGTCCATGCCTGCCCTTCAAACTGGTGGTGACTCGCTCCCAGCCTACCTACCGAGGGAGGCTCGCAAGATTACGTCATGTTTGGTGCCCGGGTGTTGCCGCCTCCAATGTTCAATCATCGTGAGGCTGGGGGAGCATCAAGAGAACATCATGGGGCGGGACCATTGGGCGCCTTTGCATCTGCTCCTCTCTTCTCGCCGGTACCATCCATACCGGCCCGAGGGTTGTTGGTAGCCTTGAAGCAAGCCTGCCTCAGCCCCTTTTCTTTTAGGGTTCGCTTTTGAATAAGTTCGTCTGGGCCTTTGCTTGTATAGTTAGCTTTAAAACAAGTCTGTCTGAGCCTCTGTTTGTATTATGTACCTATTTTTGTTTAATAAAATGCTGCCCTCTTTATTCTCTTTTCCTTTTCTTTGAATCTTCTACTTTTTTGCAATGTCTTTTTCTTGTGCAAACGCGTCGTTGTTAACCTTCCGTAAATTAGCCATCTAGGAACGACTGTCCGTTGCGCCTGCTAGTGCACAAGTTCTCCCCACAGACGACGCCAATTGTAGGGACCGGGTTTGAGCACTTCTACTGTTGAGAGAGTGGACTCAAGCCCAGTTAGCCCAGTACAATGAATTTGTAGAGAGTGGGTTCAAGAACTAGGCCCTAGCAAGCGGGCAACGTCCAGTGTAGCGTTCGCCACCGTCGGAGGTGGGCGGACCAAGATTATCCTCCATAGTCTGTCCTCAGCACCGGTCCGAGGAGCTTGATGGTAGTCTCTCTCCCGGGGAGTCCCCCCCCCCCCCCCCTGATCTGTTTCTTTCTCTTATATATAGTCCTTTTTGCACCATCTCTTTCTTCCACTTGTTGATCATCTATGCCTCCCCCTTCTGACCGCCCGTCTCATCAGCCACTTTACCAGCACTCTTGTGAGTTGCAGCAACCAAGGCAGCCCTGTCAAGGAGTCACATCTCCATTAATGCGGCCAGGGGGTTAGGTGAGCGCATTTAGTGTGGAGGTGACAGCTTATCCTGGACTTATTCCCCCACCATGCTGCTATGGCTGATGTGTTAGTCTCGGCCAGCTGAGGACATGGTTGCCCTCGGCAACTCGGGCTATCTGCGTTCATCCTCGGACGTTTCTTGATCCTCGGCATGGGCCTTGGGCCGGATACAAGGTGGACCGGGGTTGCCAATTTCTCAGGCCCCACAGAACTCTAAGATTTTTTATTTTTATTTTAATCTTTCAGAATTTTAGTTAGCTTCACTGTCATCGTATTTTTTTTTATTTGCCATTCAAAAGTGGATGCTATTAATATTTTTAATTATATGTGAATATTGGAGCCAAGAATGATCGACAAGCCTTAGCCGAGGTGCATGGTTAAAGACTCAAAGGGCCATAACGAATGTACCTATCACAAGTAACCCATATTCTGATATTCAGAACTCAATGATTCAATTTGCCGACCGGAAAAAACGTCTTGCATGTTTTCGTGTTTTCTAAGACAGTATATATCCAATAACTATGAATGAAGAGGAAGCTAGGACTGGCTAGCTAGGTCTGTGTCCCACCTTGTAGCTGCACTTTCTTTCACCATAATTGGATTTTAGTCCTCTTTGTGTGCATGGTTAGCATTACTCTCTTTTTGCCGCATGCATGAATTTTCCTTGTTTTGGGGTGAAAGGAAATGTACAGAATTGTTGCCTCTTTAGCTTGATTGGCATGCATGATGTTCCATCAATTGTTGTGCATGTTTTTCCCTGAAAGCTGAAACAAGCATTAGGTAATTGGATTGTCACTTCTCAATTGCCTTGGCCCTAGACATATGGAACCATTCACATGCACAGTGAAGACAGACAGCTGATCATGGAAGATACATATATTTTTAGCTCATATATTGCCTCCCTTTTTTTACTCAGATGAAAATTGTTGCACATAGAACATAATTCACATAGATGATAGAACATTAGGTTTTATATGGTGAAGAGATTAAAATTGGATTCATCAACTTAAATGCTTTTACCAACTCCTACTTTGTTATGTTGACTAATGACTAAACCTCCGCAAATTGATCAACTAAATTTGTGGAGCTAAATAAGGGAAAGTATATATTTTAACCTAATTGCTGAGTTGTTAAGCCATGCCTATCACACTCATTTACTTCGAATAAATCTGTTTTTTATTTTATTTTATTTTTTTAAGAAGACAATTATTCCAAATTTCAGTGAATCTGATATACATCGTTTTCGTTGTCTTATTGTCCTATCTTTACTCCTTTACCAATTTTGTTATTAATTATAAACTTAGTAATTAAGTGGCGATGCTCCAATTAAGTCCTTGCTCACCTTACCCATAAGGAACTCTATGACAGTCAAATCTCTTTCAAATAGCAATTCACTCGAAGGTTGAAGCATGTCTTGGTATTGGTTTGCTAACTATTGTCTTTTAGCGCATATTAATTAATTAGAATATAAAAGTTAAAAAGAAAAGTACAAATTTTCTCTCCAATGATTTCTCTCCAATGAGACTATGGTTAAGCTTTGATAGGTTAACCAACTCCCTATATATATATATATATATATATATATATTGTAGGGTCACAGATTTTTGGCCCAAGCCCAAAAAATGATTTGGACGAGGATTTAGTGGGCCCAATACAATAAATTTGTAGAGAATTGGCTAAAGAGCTACGTTCTAGTGATTTAGTGATTTACAATAACGGCTAGTAAGTATTTCAACAATGAACAAGAGTGGACTACACGTAAAGCTTGATGAAATGGTTGTCTGAGGAGATTTGATTACGAATTAATACAATAGTTCTGAAAGTTAGTATAGCTCTTAATGCTACGATAACTTCTTCTTCTTTTTCTCTTCTCTTTCCCCCCCCCCCTCCCTCTCTCATGAGAGATCTTTTACATTATATAGCTCCTTTCAGGCCATCCTGATCATACACTTGTTAACCATCTAAACCTTCACTCAAGTACATGTCCCATCAGACATCTTCTTTGGCTATCTGAGCATGGTGGTAGCTGAGACTGCATTGTTCAGGGGTCTTCTCCACATAAATGCGGCCAGAAAAGTTGCTGCAGTACATTTAATGCGGTGGTAGCAGCTTTTCCTTTAGATATTTCTGTATTCTTATCATATTTGTATGTGCCTGAAGTTCGTCCTTATCGTTGGCACTCCTTGGAAGGTCACCTTAACCGCCCAAGTACTCGCCTGACCGATATTCTTCATATCCGAGAAGGAGGTACTCCTCGGACTACATTCTTACATCCTTTCCTTGTGTGATTTTGAACTTTGGTGTCTCTCTCGATTGTTTTCTCCTCCTCGGACATATCCACGTCCTCGAATAGGGCCCAAGGCCCAGTATACAAGTTTGGGCTCTTACCCCCACAATAGCCCCTCAAATTTTAATTTTTCCCTCGCATCCGAGGAGAAAAAATGGGATTTTGATTTGCCTTAGAAATGGGGGTTAGAAGTGTAAAAATACCTGAGTTTACACGCGTGGGAACACAATTTTAGACGCTTCATCATTGCTACTGGCGTTTCGGAATTCGTGAAGCGCCATTAATTGCTCCAGGCAGTGTTTTGTCCTTTGCATCCAACGGGGGTGCATTAATCAGACGGCTGGTATTTTTCCACAAGGTTTGGGTGGGATAACTCCTACCCACTTTTTGCCTTCTATATAAAGTCTTGGAGGAAATCATCTCTCATTTACTTTGCGAATTCTCAAGCATTCCAGCGATCTTCAGCATTTCAACGCACAAAGCATCCTAAGTCACTAGGACTCCCCCAGTCGTCTTTCCAGTAATCCTTGCGAGTTTTCTCTAAAAATTTCAGGGGTCGTAACACACCTTAGTTCGTGTAAGTTTTAATTTATTTAAACCTTCATTTTCTCCTCGGCCAGTTTTCTCGGCCTTTGAATTTTCATTTCTCCGCTCGTTGATTTTAGTAGCTCCCTTTTAGTTTGTAAAAATGGGTAGGTTTATGCACTTGGTGGACTCTCCTGCCAAGATAGAGGCTTTTAAGGAAACATATCATATACCCAAGGGAGTCGATCTACGATACTGTCCCACAGAACGAATAGAGACCAACCGAGAAGAGGGGGAAGTTGTTATCCCCATGATAGCCTTTATAGAAGGAGGGATGACCCTTCCAATGGGCCGGGTAACAAAGGATTACCTTTTCAATCATAGGTTATGCCCCTACCAATGCGCACCCAACCTATTCAGAATTATGGGTAGCGTTGATGCTCTCAACGAGCATCTAGGTCTGCAGCTCACATGGCACGATGTGGTGCACATGTATGAGTGTCATTCCCAAAAAACCGCTGGATACTATCTTAAATCCCGCTCGGACGTGGTAAGGATGATTTCATGCCTACCCAAATCAAATAAGGGTATGAAAGATGATTATCTTATAGCTTCAGGAGCGTGGCACGATGGCGTTTACTGTCCTGTCCGAGCGGGAAAACCAGGTGGGATACCTTAGAATTAGGCTCCTTAGTGATAAATTTGAGCTCAATCCCCCGACCTTGTTTTGTTTCCTTTCATTTAAGTCTTTTTCGATTATGGCTTTTAAATGTTTAACCGTTTTTTCCCTCGGTTGCGTTCGCAGATAAAAGACACGTGGCCCCCAGGCTGAGCTTGACTAACGTACAGGCCCTCAATTATCTGCTGAGATCCGAGATCTTCGTAAGTACAGACAAGCAGTTACGGGCTGTACATTTAATATTGGATTTTAAGCCCATCTCGGACACATTCCTGGACATCGGCAACGCCATAAGAGCAGGTGATCGGTGGATACGTCGGATTGACGTGTCTCGGCCCAATTTCTTGGCACCGGACGATCTCCCACCTGTGCCATATCCAGTCCCAGAGGGTGTTCCTCTGGTTGCCCCCCCTCGATTCAATAAGTTCCCTTCGGAGTAGCAGCAGCCAAAGAAGGTGTTGCCTCTTCTAGTCCCTCGCTCGAAGAGGAAATTGACAAATTTCAGTTCGAAGAAGAGGGAGCACAGGGACTAAGAGCAATTGTAATACCGGAAGCAGAAGAAGGACCGGATAGATATTCAAGTGTTCAGGCCCCTGCACCTGTAATCACTTGCTTGGAGGACTCCTCAGATGAAGAGGCAGAAGAAATGGCTCCAAAAATAGACGGCAAGAGTTTAAAGGAGCTCATGAAGGGGAGGAATAAAGTGCCCACCCCCCAAGAAACCAACAAGTCTAAACCTCCGATGAACCTTCCTCCTCCTCCTCCTCAGCTTCCTGTCGATCTTGGGCTGAAATCAGTCCCTGAACTTAGGAAGAAGAGACAACACGAAGCTTTTGAGGAAGGCAAAGTGGGCCCTTCAAAGGGAAATAACCAACAGAGAACAGTTAAAGACCAACGAAGCAGAAGGTCTTCTTCTGTTGAAAGCCGAGAGGATCCTCTCGAGGCAGATGTACGCCGAGGACAGCGCTGGTGGTCTCCTAAGCTGGAGCTGGATGGTGCCCCCCTCCCCTGGGACACTTCAGTTAGGAATTATCAGGGGGTAAAGCAGGTCTTATTGCTGAGGCCTTGGAGCAACCACTTCTCCTACCAAAAGATATGGATGCTTACAGACACTTCAATCAGCAAGAACTCTTCCTATCCCTTAAAAGGGACCTGGCCATGGTAAGTAATTTGTTCCGCTTCTCTAAGTAAACCGTTGATCATTTTTGTTCATCCCCCTTCTTTATTTTTCACAAAAAATTTTCGTTCTGCTATGTAGATTACCCAACAAGTTTACGTGGCCGAAGAGTGGAATAAAGATGCTCGCAATGAAGCCAAAGCGGAGGCTCATTTTCGGTCCAAGACTGAGAAGACTTTAGGTAATCTTAAAGAGGACTACACTAAGCAGTCCGATCAGTTAAAAGAGGCAATTAGGGCCAGGGACAGTGCTGATGCTGGCCTCAAGAATGCTGAAAAGCAGGCCGAAGACCAATGCTGACAACTGCATATGACTAAAATCAATCTGGAAACGGAGAGACAGATGGTGAAGGGTCTTCGCGTTGAGCTTTAGAAGGCCAAAGAAACAGCCCAATTGGTTAAGGAGGCAGCCGAAGCTGAAAAACAAGCAGCATATAAGCTTGGGGTGGAGGAGACTCAAACTAGGTTCACAGAGGAGTTCTCTGTGGTATGCAGGGATTATTGCGACATCTCTTGGGGTAAAGCCCTTGATGATGCGGGAGTCCCTGCAGATTCTGTTTTGAGACGACCTGAGAGCATCTACTACGATCCTGAGATCCGTGAGCTCCCAGGTCCTGACTCTTCCCACTCCGAGCAAGCTCCAGGTGTATCCGAGCAGCCACTGGTGAACCAAGCCCCCCTGCTCCCCTTGAGACGTCGAAGGAATCAGTTCAGGATGGTGGCCAGGAGCATGGAGCCCAGGATATCCAGGACAAAGGCAAGGGTCAAGACAAGAAGAAAAAAGATCCTAAACCCCAGGACCAAGCCCAAGATGCTACTGCCTCATTGCCTAGTCAGACTGCCGACCCTCTTGGCCCCAAGACAAAGTCTTAGATAGTAGGATTTTTATTATTAGTGTTTTTGTTTTGTTGTTTGCTTTGTTGTTGTTGTTTTTTTTTTTTTTTAGCACAAGGAGATGTAGAACATTCCTCTGATTAATGAAAGCATTTTATTTTCACTTTCGATGTCTTTACTGTGCATACTGCTTGATTTTTTATCATTGCGAATAGTATTGACTTTTTGTTACTTTAATTTGAGCAGAGTTAATAACAACACCTTGCTAATGATGCCAATAATTTTAACAAGAACTAACAACAAACTCAGTAAACCATGGAAGAGAAAGATATTTTTATGCTCTTCTATGCCTAAGTAAATCCTTAAGGACTTTGCCTGGGTTGGGCTATGTTTAATACTTACAAGGAATATTGCTGAGTGCTAATTTCACTTAAATACGTGGTCCGAGAGAGTTACATAATTTAGAATCCATTTAAACACTCATGGAAATTGTAAGTGTTAACTAACTCACATCATCTAGTCCGAGGACTTCAGGCATGATCAAGTTTAAGTTTAAACACTTAAAGAATGGTAGTGGAGTGTTAACTAACTCACATCATCTGGTCCGAGGACTTCAGGCATGACTGAGTTTAAGTTTAAACACTTAAAGAATGGTAGTGGAGTGTTAACTAATTCACATCATCTGGTCCGAGGACTTCAGGCATGATTGAGTTTAAGTTTAAACACTTAAAGAATGGTAATGGGAACAGAAAATACAAAAACCTTTATATAACATAAGCATATTGATGAAGGAAAACTTGTTTAATAATAGTACCTGTTAAGGTTATTTACATTCCACGAGCGTGGTACTACATGACCATCTAAATCTTCTAAGAAATACGCCCCAATGCCAGCTCCTGAGGTAATACGGTATGACCCCTCCCAATTGGGTCCTAATTTTCCCCAAGTTGGGTTCTTTGCAGTGCCCACAACTTTCCTTAATACTAGATCACCAGGTGTCAAAGGCCTTAGCTTTACATTGGCATCATAACCTTGTTTGAGCTTTTGTTGGTAATATGCTAATTGGACCATTTCATTCTCCATTCTTTCTTCAATCAAGTTCAAATTCTTCTTTAACTGCTCATTATTGCTACTCGGACTGAATGAACTTGTTCTTAACATTGGGAAACCAATCTCCAGTGGGATAACAGCCTCAGCCCCATAAGTCATTAAGAAGGGAGTCTCCCCAGTAGACCTACGAGGCGTAGTCCTGTACGTCCAGAGGACATGTGGCAGTTCTTCCACCCATCTGCCCTTCGCATCATCTAGCCTCTTCTTTAATCCATTGACTATGACCTTGTTAATAGCTTCCGCTTGCCCATTCCCCTAGGGATAAGCAGGAGTAGAGTATCTATTCGTGATCCCCAATTCACCACAATAACTCCTGAACACTTTGCTGTCAAACTGAAGGTCATTGTTCGAGATGAGAGTATGAGGAATCCCGAACGGAGTGACAATATTTTTCCATACAAATCTCTTCGCATCCACATCTCTAATATTATCTAGAGGTTCGGCTTCAACCCATTTTGTAAAATAATCTGTGTCGACTAGCAGATACCTCCCGTTTCCTACTGCCTTAGGGAATGGACCCACAATATCCAAACCCCACTGAGCGAATGACCATGGGCTAGATAATGGATTAAAGATTCCGCCAGGTTGATGTATGTTTGGTGCAAACCGTTGGCACTGATCGCATCTTTTTACGTTTTCCTGGGCCTCCCTTTGCATGTTTGGCCACCAATAGCCTTGGGTAATGGCTCTATGTGCCAAGGATCTACCCCCAGTATGACTTCCACAAATTCCTTCGTGTAATTCTTCGAGGATTGATTCAGTCGTCTCAGGATGTATACACAACAAGTATGGTCCTGAAAATGAACGTTTGTATAGCTTCTAGTTCTCGGACAGCCAGAACCTAATGGCCTTCCTCCGTACTTTATCAGCTTCTGACTTCTCGTCAAGCAAAGTATCCTCCTTCAAGAATTGAATTATAGGGTCCATCCAACTAGGCCCTACTCTGATCTGATGAACTAAGATTGTCTCAACTCTTATATCCGTGGGTTTGTACAAGTCCTCCACAAGGATAACCCGTGGCAAATTCTGAGCCGACGACGTTGCAAGCATGGTTAGGGAATCAGCATGTGTATTTTCGCTTCTTGGGACATGTTGCAAGTTGAAAGAGTCAAACTTTGATTGCAGGTGTCGGACTTGACTCAAGTACTCCTGCATTCTTTCATCCTTCGCTTCAAATGCTCCGGTCACCTGGCCGATGACTAACTTTGAGTCCGAGAATACATCTACTGACTTTCCACCCATTTTTTGAACCATAGCCATCCCCCTCAGCAAAGCTTCATATTCATCCTCATTATTTGTAGTCGAGAAGCCTAGCCTCAACGATTTCTCAATGATGATTTTTTCAGGGGAGATCAGCACTAGCCCCACTCCGGAACCTTTTTGATTCGCTGCGCCATCCATGTATACTTCCCAAGATAAGGGACCTTATTAAGAAATCATGCCAACCGACTTTTCATCCATGTTCTGTATTGGTCTCAATTCTTCTAATAGGGGTTCAGTGAACTCGGCTACCAGATTTGCGAGCACTTGTCCCTTCATGGAGGTACGAGGCATGTACTTGATGTCAAAAGCCCCTAGGAGTGTGCCCCATTTAGCTATCCTCCCTGTGTAGTCATCATTTCGGAGTATTGCTTTAAGTGGGAGTTGGGTGAAGATAACGACTGTGTGTGCTTGGAAATAATGAGGCAGCTTCCGTGTACCAAGTACTACTGCCAGGATGGCTTTCTCTAGTGGCAGATAACGAACCTCAGCTTCATGCAGCGACTTGCTCACGTAATAAACTGGCTTTTGTACACCGCTATCAACTCTTATCAACACCAAACTTACTGCAAAAGGAGCCACAGCAATATAGGCAAAAAGGACATCATCTGGCTCAGGACTGGACATGATTGGTGGCCGAGCGAGATAGTCTTTAAGTTGTTGAAAGGCTAAGGTACACTTTTCATTCCACTCAAATCATTTCCACTTATTAATTAATAAGAAAAAAGGTCTACATCTATCCGCTGACCGAGAGATAAATCGGTTTAGAGCAGCGGCCATTCCAGTCAGCTTTTGGACCTCCTTAGGATTCCTAGGTGGTTGCAAATTGTTTATAGCCTTTATCTGGTCGAAGTTGACCTCGATCCCCCAGTGAGTCACCATGTAACCTAAGAATTTGCCTGATCCCACACCAAATGAACATTTGGAGGCGTTTAAACGCAACTTGTACTTTCTAAGAACTTCAAAAATGTTCAAAAGGCCGCCCACATGTTTCGAGACTACCTTGCTTTTCACCACCATGTCATCTATGTAGACCTCAATGTTTTTGCCCAGTTGAGGCTCGAACATCCTCGTCATCATTCTTTGGTATGTAGATCCTGCATTTTTCAAACCAAATGGCATCATCTTATAGTGGTAGTTCCCAATGGGGGTAACAAAAGCAGTCTTTTCTTGATCATTCAGGGCTAGGGGTATTTGGTGATAGCCTTGAAAGGCATCTAGGAAGCTCATCCGATGATGGCTTACCATTGCATCCACTAGTTGATCTATTTTGGGCATAGGAAATGGATCTTTCAGACACGCCTTATTTAGGTCTGTGAAATCTACGCACACTCGCCACTTCCCATTCTTCTTCTTCACCACCACAGTATTAGCTAGCCATTTAGGATAAAACACCTCCTTAATAGTTACAGCTTGCTTGAGCTTTGTTACTTCCTCTCGTACTGCATCAGCGTGCTCCTTGGATGGGCGCCGAGGAGGCTGTTTTTTGGGGATGACTAGTGGGTTGACATTCAGGTGATGACAAATGAATTCTAGATCCACTCCCGGGGCTTCATAGGTGTTCCAAGCAAATACATCCATGTTCCTTCTGAGAAATTCTACTAGTTCTTCCTTCTCTTGAGATGGCAACTGAGAGCCAACTTGAAAAAACTTCTCTGGATCATCCCCAATAGCGACATTTACCAAATCTTCACATTTTGTCTCCTCGGCTGATTTATCGATGGGCGTCGCTGGGTGGTTTAATTGCTATAAATCTTCTCCTGAATGGGCCGAGGATTCAGCTTCGGGTTTATGCTGTATGGCAGCCACCAAGCACTTTCTGGTCACAGACTGATCTCCTAAAATTTCCTGAACCCGGCCTTCAGATGGATACTTAATCTTCTGGTGCAGAGTAGAAGACACAGCCTCTAGTGCATGAAGCCAGGGTCTGGCCACGATCGCTGTATAGGGTGAATATGCATCTACAACAATGAAATCCACTTCCACTATCTCCGGACCAGTTTGCACAGGCAATCGTATTTGACCCCTCAGGACAACGACCTTCCCGTCAAAACTCACCAGAGGGGAACTATAGGGAGTTAAGTCCTCAGGTTTTAAGTTCAGCCCCTTGTAAAGGTCAAGATACATTATCTCAGCTCCACTGCCTTGGTCCACCATCACCCTCTTCACATCATACCCTCCAATCCTGAGAGTAACTATCAAAGCGTCGTCATGGGGTTGGATGGTTCCAATTTTATCCTCATCTGAGAAGCCCAAGACTGGTGAAATTTCCCTCTTAGCCTTCTTCGGATCCTGATTAACGTCTCCTGTGGATAGACGGGCCACAAACATTATCCTAGATGGCCAGGATCCTGTTCTCCCAGGTGCAGCGAAGATGACATTGATAGTTCCCAAGGGGGGTCTTGAACAATCATCTCTTCGAGGTTTCGAGCTTGCCTGGCTCCCTTAGCCACTAGAATGATGTAGGAGTTGTTTCAATTTGCCCTCGCGGACAAGTTGGTCCAAATGATTCCACAGACTTCTACAATCCTCTGTGGTATGCCCATGATCCTGGTGGTATTGGCAATAGAGGTTATGATTACGTCTTTCAGGGTTTCCCACCATCTTATTCGGTTGTTTGAAGAATGGCTCGTTCTTAATCTTCTCCAACACTTGATGCACTGGCTCTTTGAAAACAGCGTTGACAGCTTGAATATTTGCTGATCCTGACTGTCCAGCAAAATCCCTACGCGGTTTGTTATTACTGTAATGATCCGACTTGAAATCCCTCCTCTCCTGAGGGACAACCTTGTTCTTTCCCTTCCCTTGCTGCTGGTCCTCTTCAACTCTTTTATACTTGTCAATCCGGTCCATGAGCTGATGCACGTTGGTGACGGGCTTACCAATCAAGGATTTTCTTAAACCATGCTCGGATGGAAGGCCGAGCTTAAATGTACTGATGGCCACGTCATCGAAGTCACCTTCAATCTCATTAAACAACTCTCAATATCTGTCAGAGTACGTTTTAAGATTCTCACCTTCTTTCATGCTCAAGGATAGGAGGGAAGCTAACAACCTAGGGACTCTCCTGCAGGTCACAAACCGGGAACCAAATGCTTGAGTGAGTTCATGGAAGGAATTTATGGATTCTGCCTTTAGGCCATCAAACCACCTCATCGCAATGGGTCCGAGACTGGATGGAAAGACTTTGCACATTAAGGCCTCGTTCTTGGAATAAACAGCTATTGTCTGGTTGAAATGGCTCACGTGCTCAATAGGATTAGTTCGCCCATTGTAAATGGTGAATGTTGGCTGATGGAAACGCCGGGGAAGTCTCGCCCCCTCAATCCTACGCGTGAAAGGCGACTTAGAGATTTGGTCCAGAGCTCTACTCATAGCGTCGTTTCCTACACCCCTGTGTGGCGAGCTTTTAAACCGCCGCTCGTTATGGAGCTCCTCTTCATAAGAAAAAGACTCGCTGGGCGGAGTTTGAGATCTCCGCTTGTAACTAGTGTCTCTTTCATCATTAGAAGAAACATCACTATCAGGGGAAGTTCGCTTCCTTTTTGCATGGCGTAGCTCTCTCTTTAGCCGGTCAATCTCCAGCTGCATGCCTCTATTACTCTTTGCATGGGAGACATGACTACCACCACGTGATTGGCTCTTCTCAGCGTGGATTGTGTGTGCACTTCCTTCACGGTCACCTCCCTGCTCGAGGTTGAGGAAAGGATCGCCATGTTGGGATGCCCTCGACTCTACTTGTTGTGGACTTGGTTCTGCCATAGTTGGCCGTTGCATTCACTATCGCTCAAGCTCTCCCCACAGACGGCGCCAATTGTAAGGTCACAGATTTTTGGCCCAAGCCCAAAAAATGATTTAGACGAGGGTTTCGTGGGCCCGATACAATAAATTTTTAGAGAATGGGCTAAAGAGCTAGGTTCTAGTGATTTACAATAACGGCTAGTAAGTATTTCAACAATGAACAAGAGTGGACTACACGTAAAGCTTGATGAAATGGTTGTCCGAGAAGATTTGATTACGAATTAATACAATAGTTCTGAAAGTTAGTATAGCTCTTAATGCTACAGTAACTTCTTCTTTTCTTTCTCTTCTCTCCCCCCCCCCCCCTCTCTCATGGGAGATCTTTTACATTATATAGCTCCTTTCAGGCCATCCTGATCATACACTTGTTAACCATCTAAATCTTCACTCAAGTACATGTCCCATCAGACATCTTCTTTGGCTATCTTAGCATGGTGGTAACTGAGACTGCATTGTTCAGGGGTCTTCTCCACATAAATGCGGCCAGAAAATTTGCTGCAGTACATTTAATGCGGTGGTAGCAGCTTTTCCTTTAGATATTTCTGTATTCTTATCATATTTGTACGTGCCTGAAGTTCGTCCTTATCTTTGGCACTCCTTGGAAGGTCACCTTAATCGCCCAAGTACTCGCCTGACCGATATTCTTCGTATCCGAGAAGGAGGTACTCCTCGGACTACATTCTTACATCCTTTCCTTGCGTGATTTTGAACTTTGGTGCCTCTCTCGATTGTTTTCTCCTCCTCGGACATATCCACGTCCTCGAATAGGGCCTAAGGCCCAGTATACAAGTTTGGGCTCTTACCCCCACATATATATTTTGAGAAAAACCATCTCCCTATATAAAAAAAGAGTTAAATAATACAAAAAAAATTTTACCACTACTTTCGGAACTTGCAAATATTCAGTATATCTTTGTATTTTGAGTGCAATGTCGTAGATCTTAAAAAAAAGAAAAAAAAGACAAATTACAACTTATCCACTTGTGGCTTGACCGTGATTTAAGTTGCCTACATGTGGTTTGAAATTTGTCACTTTATCAACTTGAGGTTAGTTCAGTTAGAATTATGTAACCCACCTTTGTTTAAAACATGGCTAAATATGTAATTTTTGCTTCATTTTTATGTCGTTCTTCTCCAAAAACACAAAAATTATAAAAATGCAAGATTAAATAAGATAAAAAAGAATCCAATAGAACACTTGTATCATGAGATTTCAAATTACAGGTAAACAATTTAAATTTTGATCAAATCTCAGGTGAGTAAAGTGTCAAATTTCAAACCACAGATAGACAACTTAAATTTCAGTCAAACCATAAATGACTAAGTTGTAATTTGCCTAAAAAAAAAAATGCCTTAGACAATGTCACAATGTGTTCACTTATCTCAATTAATAGAGTTTTTTTTTTGTCGAATGAGTTGAAATCCACCTATACTAAAAATTAACTGATATCTTAATTTGATGATAAAAATAATCATTACAGGGTGGACACAACAAGTGTAAATTCTACTGTATCTATTAATAAATAATAAAAAAGACTAAGCCTTATAACTCAATTTGAAAGATAAGATAAGATAAAGTTTAGAACATGTGAGGTGCATTATGGGCTAAAGAGATTAAAAATTTATCTTGGATATAAATAGAGTTTAACCAGCCTAACCCATAACAACCACAAAGCAGCCGACATATAGCAGATGATCTGCACCTGTCGCTATACTCTCTGAGTAGTCAGTAATCGGTAATCAGTATACACAAAACATAAAAGAGTTAGAGCATAATTAACCGGCGTGCGTTCGTTAGTTTAACAGATTCATCAACCAACCTTTTATTTTAAATTTTTTATGTCGTTCTGTGTTCTCACTTCTCAGTAAATAGAAGCCGAGCCGAATTGAACAACTCAGACTCTCTCTCACACCTTCACATACACCACAGCGCAAACGATGAAAAAGATATTTGGCGTTTGTCTGTTAATAAAAATTGATTAGTGTTTTGATTTGAAAATAAAAGTTTTTAAATAAAAGATTTAAACGTTCAATTTTCGTTTATATCATTTAGGTTTTTTGGTACAATAATAAAGAACAATTATTAAGAGCGGTATTATATTAAAACTCTTAAAAAATGAAAAAAGTCCAACCAAATCAGAGTTAAATCCCAACCCAACCCCCTAGTTAAGCTAACACGCTCTCAGCCGCGCCACCAAAAGAAAAAAACAAAAAAGTCTCTGCGCGTGCCGCACACCCTTATCTCTCTCTCTCTCTCTCTCTCTCTCTAAAAACTCATGGAGACGACTATTATCTGCTATTTCGGCCTCGGCCGAACTGTAAACAAAGCACACTGATAAAGCAAAGAAGAAAGAAGAAGAAGAAGAAACGAACTTGACGGTGCGGTACTTTTGCGAAACGGTGCGTTTTACAGTATGGAGGAAGAGAAGGAGAAAGAGAGTGGAGCTGATGTGGTGAGGAGCTTGATCGAGATGGTGAACGACATATCGTCGATCTCGGAGTACAGGTGTACGGTCAAGAAGCACTACTGCAATTTGGCGAGGAGGTTGAAGCTGTTGATCCCTCTGTTCGAGGAGATTAGGGATACTAAAGAGTTGGTTGTACCTGAAGAGACTGTAGAGGCTCTGAAATCGTTGAGGGAAGCGCTTGAATCGGCCAAGGAATTGCTCAGATTCGGTTGCGAAGGGAGCAAGATCTACCTGGTGCGTGCATTTCCGTGAGTCTCTCTTTTTTTTTTTTTTTTGGATTGGATTGTGTCTGTTTGGTTGCTGAGAAAATTTTGGAGGAAAGTGCGAGAAAATCTTACTGTTGTTGTTATGACTGGAGCTGCCGCTGGGACTTTGAGTTACTAACTTACTATCAGTGAAAAACAAATAGAGACGCAGCTTAGGATTGCAAATGAGTCTGAAATCGATTCAATTGCTAAATTTTCTGAGTTTGACTATTAGCGATTGCTTTGAAAATTGAAGCTGTTGCTGTGGTTTGGTTATACATGTTTGTTTCAGTGACATTGTTATTGCTTAGATCGGTGAATTTTTATGTTCTTGGTCACAGTCATGTCATTTGTGAATAGCATCAAGCACTGAAGTAGAATCTATTAAAATAGTTATAATATGATTTTGGGTTGGTTTTATCGAGTGTCCCTTTCATGTATTGGATTGTGAAATTTAAAACATTCATAATTGGGTTATTGTTGATGCTTTGTTTTTGTCTCCATTAGCTTTGTACATCTTGATTGTACAATCAAGATATCTTACTTGAGACTGTGAATGACCATGTCTCTTGTTATGTTTTATTCTGTGATATCTGGGTTCGTGTTCCTTTGGTCATGCCATCATGGACGGAAGCTAGTAATTTGTAACTGAAATGAAAATAAGGATACATTTAATCTTGGAGTATCCTTAAGTTTCTTTACATCTTGTTAAAATTAACTTTCCCCTCATCAATTTTCTGATTGTAGTAAGCACTTCCTGTATTACATGTGTGTTGCCATAGTAACTCATTTAAAGGATGTATTAGGCCTAGTTCATTAATAAAACCGGGGAGGTACCGTTGATGTTACATCACGTGGTGACATTTGGAAAGTTGTACCTTTGGGTCTTATGTTGGACATTTGGAGAGAGCATAATAACAGAGCTTTTGAAGGGTCTGAATGGTCCATGACGGATCTTAAGATGCTCCTACTGCTATCCTTGTTTGAATGGATGACTGTTTTACCATGCCATTTCTGTTCTAATTTGTTTGAGTTTATTGGTTGTTGGAACTTTTCATGATCTTACCAGCTGCGTGGATCTTGTGTGCTGGGAGTGAGTAGTGTCCATCTTTTCTAATAAATTTTTTCTTTACTTATCAAAAAATGTTACACCACCAGTGGAGTAAAATACTCAAATTCATGAGGGAGAAAGAGAGAGATGCACAAACAAGGTGAATTTGTTACTGTTCTATCATTTTATGAAACAAAAAATAGGCTTCTTTGGTATAGAGCAGTTGTCAATTTAGGGTTTTTGATGTCAAGGTTGCTGTACATGGTGATTCTGCTAGAGTAAAAGCCGCACCTAGTGCACAGAGTTCAAGCTTCTGTGTGGTCTTGGGCTGGTGGTTGGTAGGTAGTGACGTAGTGTTACTCCAATTATGGAGAGGTTGATTCCTGGACTCAAATCATTGAGGTAACAGGTATGCTACCCTAAAACAGGAGGGCCAAGGGATTCCATCTTTCTTGGTGCGCATAAATTTGACAACCTTTTCTTTTTAGAACTCTAATGTATAATCTTGAGCTGCTTTCAATTGAGAAGTGATGAAACAAGTGTACGGAGAGTTGTGAGAATGAAAACTTGGTCAGTCTTAGACTTTTATGGGCATGGTAGAGTAGAAAAAGTGATCCATTGTAGACATAGTTTATAAGGATGATTAAAATGGCATCTTTCCACTCACACATCCTTGTTTCCCCCTCTTCCCAACTCAAAAATAGGGAAGTAAGAATGAAAATATTCTTGATTTAAAATTTTTAAGCTGTGATTTTAGGAGAGAAAGCGTTTGGGGGTTTACGGATAAAAACAACTCATTGTACCTGATAGTAGGAGAAAGGGTTTGGGGTTTATCATTTTCTTTGTCTTTGAATGAAGGAATATTTGGTTACTTGCAATTATATTTAGATAGTACACATGCATGTGTAATAAATGCACCTTCATTTAGTTATGATCTTATATGAGAGGTGCTCTAGATTTTAGGTTTTTATTTTTTGATGACTTATGCTTGCTAGTCAGATGAGACCTTCTTTTGTAGTTGCTAATCCTTTGTGACTATCATATTTCTTTTCCTCATTTCTCTTTGAATTAACTTTCACTACACTGCTTGCAGGTCCTAGAGAGGGAGAAAATTATGAATAAATTTCACGAGGTGACAGCTCAACTGGAACAAGCTTTGAATGGAATTTCCTATGAAAATCTGGACATATCAGATGAAGTTAAGGAACAGGTAGAAGCTCGTATATAAATTGTTATTTTGTTAGAATGTAATTATCTAGGACCTCCACATGATAGTTCTCTTTCTTTCTTTATATTTCATATTAGTTTGCTTGTGGTGTCTACCTTTAGCTACATGCCTGTTACTGACAGTAGTAGTCTTGATTTGAAGATCTGATGATAACACTCATGTATGACATACGTGATTAATTTTAGAGTTTGCATCATAATTCCATTTAGCCCCTTTCTCACTATGTTGTTCAAAAAGTATTGGAGTGGCCCCAAAGAGAGTTCTCAATTCTATTCTTTTATGTTTCAATATTTTTCTAAGTTCTGCTTGAACTCTTTCTGTGTCCAGGTTGAGCTTGTTCTTTCTCCCATGTATGATATACATAATTAATTATATAGTTTGCATCAAAACTCCATTTAGCCACCTTCTCACTATGCTGTTCAAAAAGTATTGGAATGGCCCCAAAGAAAGCTTCTCATTTCTATTCTTTTTAATGATGTTTCAATATGTCTAAGTTCCGTTTTAACTCTTTCTGTATCCAGGTTGAACTTGTCCTTGCTCAGTTCAGAAGAGCCAAAGGAAGGGTTGATGCTCCCGATGTTGAGCTCCATGAGGATCTCTTGTCCCTTTACAACAAGAGCAATGATGCAGCAACAGATCCAGCTGTCCTAAGGAGATTGGCTGATAAGTTACAATTGATGGGGATAGTTGATCTTACACAGGAGTCACTAGCTTTGCACGAGATGGTTGATGCCAGTGGAGGAGATCCTGGGGAGAGCATTGAGAAGATGTCAATGCTGCTAAAGAAAATCAAGGATTTTGTGCAAACAGAAAACCCTAACATGGAAGCTTCTGCAGGAGAAAAAGGTAATCCTCCAAGCTGCAGTGGACAAGCATCCAGCGACAAAAATTCTAAGGCCCCAGTTATACCAGTTGATTTCCGCTGTCCAATATCGCTGGAGTTGATGAAGGATCCTGTCATTGTTTCAACAGGGCAGGTATATGCACCCTGGGCTTGCTCCTTGACAGCCAAACTTGGTTGCAAAGTAGGATACAAATAGAATGCTTTTAATTTTAATAATGAGGTTGAATTGACTTTTGACTGAAAGATGAGAAAACAATATTTGTGCTTTACTTTCTCACCCGTTAACACATGCCACATAAAAGTGGTGACTGGAGATTTGCTTATATAGTTATATCCATCCTACTACAACAATTTTCTAACAGGTCTTGTTTTCTCTGCTGTAGACCTACGAACGTGCATGCATTGAGAAGTGGCTGGACGCAGGGCATGGGACATGTCCAAAGACACAACAGATCCTCGCTAACACTGTCCTGACACCCAACTATGTTTTACGTAGTCTCATAGCCCAGTGGTGTGAGGCAAATGGCATTGAACCACCAAAAAGACCCAGTAGTACTAGACCCAGTAAAACAACATCTGCCTGTTCACCTGCTGAACGTACTAAGATTGAAAGTCTCTTACGCAAGCTCACATCCAGCAACCCGGAAGACAAGCGATCTGCTGCGGGTGAGATCCGCCTTCTTGCCAAGCGTAATGCAGATAACCGTGTAGCCATTGCTGAAGCTGGTGCAATCCCCCTCCTTGTTGGTCTCCTTTCAACACCTGACTCCCGTACCCAAGAGCATGCTGTTACAGCACTGCTTAATCTCTCCATCTGTGAGGATAACAAAGGAAGCATAATATCCTCTGGGGCAGTTCCTGGTATAGTTCATGTGCTGAAAAAGGGGAGCATGGAAGCTCGGGAAAATGCAGCAGCTACCCTTTTCAGCCTTTCTGTTGTGGATGAAAATAAGATTACAATTGGTGCTTCTGGAGCCATCCCACCACTTGTGACATTACTGAGTGAAGGAACCCAAAGGGGTAAGAAGGATGCTGCAACAGCACTCTTCAACTTGTGCATTTTCCAAGGGAACAAGGGAAAGGCAGTGAGGGCTGGTGTTGTTCCCACACTGATGCGGCTGCTAACTGAACCAGGAGGAGGAATGGTGGATGAGGCACTAGCCATTTTAGCAATATTGGCTAGCCATGCTGAAGGTAAAGCTTCCATCGGATCTGCGGAGGCAGTGCCAGTTTTGGTAGAGGTTATTGGGAGTGGATCCCCCAGGAATAGAGAGAATGCAGCTGCAGTTTTGGTGCACCTTTGTGCTGGTGACCACCAACATCATCTTGCAGAGGCTAAAGAGCTTGGAGTGATGGGTCCACTGGTGGATTTGGCACAAACTGGCACAGAAAGGGGCAAGCGAAAGGCTGCACAGTTGCTAGAGCGTATGACTAGGTTTGTTGAGCAACAGAAGCAGGCTCAGGTACTAGCTGAGGCTCAAGCTCAGACCCAACAGTTGCAGCCACAGCCATCCTCCACAGCGAATTCGGATGATAGCTGAGGATTTTGTTTTCACTTGTTGACATTTGTTTTTGTTCATCTTATTCTACCTTTATTTCTTTGGTTCTTTTAAAGTTATTGAAAGAGGTGGCTTTGCTTCGGAGGGAAAGGTGGAAGATCACCTACCCCTGTCTGTAAGTTATTCATTTGTTTGTGTGGGACGAGGACCTTATTTTGAAGAGATTATTCAAAGAGCCTTCAATAGGGGAAAGGGGGAAAAAAAAGAAAAGGAAGAAAAAGGGCAGAGATGTATCTGACACTTGTGAAATGTACCATTGTAACATGTACGACTGTATCTGTAATCATCCTCGGTTTTTAATGAAGAGATGTTTCCTGTAGTATTCAAACCAAACAGTTCACATTTTAAGTGCAAATTTACAACCCAATCTTCTCAGCTATTGAAATTCAATTCAGGAAGCATGTAGTGAATCTAGTGATACCATGCTGTCATTCAATCTTGTAGCACTTTTTATTTATTTATTTATTTTTTAATTTTGGATAATTTGATAGTTACAAATTAGGACAGCGGAGAAAAGGATTTAAATCATATATGCCTATATTAGAAACACCAGTATCAATTTAACTACAAGTTCTTGCAATACGCTTTGCTTGGTCGTGATCCAGGTATATATTATTCATTTATTTGAGTTAAAGGGATATAGACTCCTGTGCTACGAGAGTCCCAACTTTTTCGTAAAGAAAGGAACAAGGAAAAGGAAAAAAAGGCATATTGCCAGCGTGACGTTGGGTAGCTTTACTACAACCCTAGCTTGTGCTCATGATTTGACTTTTGACTATAGCCCTTTTGGGCCGATTTCCCTATCAAACTAGGGCCCATCTCTATCTTTTCTCTCCCTTCTTTTGGATTTTGGGCCCAACTAAATGTTGAGGCTTTGGATCCTGGTTCCCTTTTGCGTTGAATCTTTATTAAAATAAATAAATAGTATGATTTCATTGGTTTGAACTTTGTACTTTGTAGTCTTTTTCCTTGTATGGATATATCAATTTATATGAATTAATAATTTAAAATTTCTATACCATTTTTTTTAGAAACTAAAAAATCTATTCTTGGATCATGGGTTATTTTTGTTGTTAATATACACACCAAATTTCATATGTTTTGATAGATATAATAGAATTTTAATTTATTGTGTTCACTTCATAATGATTGCTAATTAGCATCGAATTAAGATACTAATTGGTTTTTTGTCAAAATTTATCATGCATTGCATGTACTTATTCTAATACTACCATACACAATTTTTTAAAGCGCGCATTTTTTCACACCACAATTTTAATATTTATAAGTTTATTTTTATATTAATAAATAATAATAAATTATATTAGTTTAAACTAATTAGAACTCAGTGCCATTTTGGATGAAACAACTTAACACTAATCAAATTCCGATTATATTAGATTGATCTTCTCTAAACAACGTATAATTAAATCAATTGTATATCATGTTCTACAAATTCTCTAATTTAATTATTCATTTATTAATACTTATTAATTAAATATGTATCATATATAAACATATTTTTTTTTATCAAACTTCGCCGGTTAACAACTAATATATATACATATATAATTGCTTATAAAAAAAAATATACATATATAATTCAAAACCTATATGGCCATATGTCTCGATTATACTACCATGATTATCTAACTGGTCAACTAATATGGGCTTTTAAGAAATAAGTGATAATTTCTGGTCTAATTAATCTAATCAATTTAATAATAAAAAATATCCTGTACTTATGAGAAATTATCATTATTGGCATAACACATTCGTTGAAGTGCTACTATTTGAGCTGTTCAATTCCTGCCAAATATCATGTGATATTTACCCATTGCCCTCGCGTGGTGCAAAGTCGATGAGTCCATACTAAAAACCAATTTTTTATTTTTTTTATTCTATTCATCTAGTGGAGCATGTTTTCCGCTCATGCACATAAAGGTGGAACCTTGGGTTACACGTGTGAGTGAAGTTCTATAATGAATAATGATGAGAAGAGTGAGTAATTAATATACCATAATTGAGTACATACCCAGCCCATTAGGTTTAGGCATTTTGGGTTAAAGTGTATTTTTATATGTTATATTAATTACTCAAGGAAGTTCTCCAAGGTGTTTATCTCCCTAACAAGTGGTATTAGAGCCCATTGTGGTGTGAGGCAAATGTGGCAAGGTTATTGAGATTCCTTTCGCAGTTGGAGCTAGAATGGAGTGTGTGTATTTGAAGCCCTTTTGCAAATGGAGTAAGGCGGGTCCCTTTCGCAGTTGGAGCGTGGACAATATATTGCACTAAGCAAGCCCATAAAATTCACACAAACGATTTTGGAAAAGGCCCAATAAAGGAGTGTTATTACCAATGGTGTTAGACAATGGTGAAGTGCAAGGTTCCCATGGAGGATAAAAATGTGCAGGGTTAATACATGGAGGCCTATGGATGATGCACTAGTGAAGGAAAAAACTCATTAGGTAAGGGGAGCAAGTAGGACTTGTTTATGGCTCATGGAGATGTCTTAAAGCTCATAGAGAGGGGCATAGACTCACACGTAAGGAGAAGATTGTTGGGTTACATGTGCGAGTGAAGTCTCGCATTGAATAATGATAAGAAGAGTAAGTAGTTAATATAACACAATTGAGCACATACCTATTGAATTTAGGTCTTTTGGATTAAAGTACATTTCTATATGTTATATTAATTATTTAAGGAAGCTCTTCAATGTGTTTATCTCCCCAATTGACCCAATAATATGAGCACAAGGGTGGACCCACTTCTATTGATCATTTTCATAAATGACCCAAGAATAATTTCTCCATACTTACCCAATTAGCCTGGTCCAAGTGCCAGGAAACAGACTTTTCAGTGGGAGGCTTTGGAGTTTGGAGTTAGGAGCGAAAGGTATAGTTGACAGCTCACACTCACACATAATGCTGCATATCCAATCTCTCAACATTAGGCTTTGGCTTTTAAATTTCTGGAAGAAAAGGAAGTGCCATTCCTGTAGCTTCGAGTTCGAGGTAACGCTTTCTTGAGTCTTTGACACAACACGATATAGGCCCCATGTTGTGGGCCTTGTGTTGTTGTGTCACCTCACCTTCACTGCATGCTAGCTACTCCATATGTGTAGTTGAGTTTGAGTTTTAGTGGACCACTCTTTAACCTAGCTTACTGCATTATACATTCTGCACCATATCATTTGAATTGTTTTCGACGCGCCTGCACTAGGTTTTTTCATTAAGATTTCCCCTTTGAATATAACACTATAACTCTATTAAGTTCAAGGAGATTCTATCTTTTTATCATTTTTATTTGAGGCTCCGTATGTGAAAGACTAACTATATATATACACTTCATAAAAGAAAAAAGAAGAAAAAAAAGAACCCTATATATATATATATATATAACACAAGTATGGCAAAGGGGTGATCGATGTGGGGAGAGAACATCCATCCTCCAATTTTTACAACATTTAAATGAAAAGGACCTATATCCTTTCCAACTTGGATATTGGCTGGCTTATTTTGTGGGCTCCTGAATAGCTTAATTAGTTTATGAAATTAATAATAAATTGTATATGAGTATATGACATTTCACTTATATAGTTAAATGTCGTTCATTTAATTGATGGAATACTTATATACTACTTTTTTGGTTTTTTATTTTATTTTGTTTTGATGAATGATTACTTCCATAACAAACAGCTTTTTCTTTTTTGAGAAGAAGCAGCAACAAGTTCATATCACAATCCGAAATACCAGGCAGTTATTCTAGTACAGAAAAGATATATAATCCACCAATTATACAGTAACCTATTTTGCACTGAATTTTTAAACCCTTGCATCTCTCCATTCTAGCCCTAGCAACATTTCTTAATTCGTCCCAAATTCTTCTCCTCATTGTTAATAAGAATATCATGAACTCTTGCATTTCTTGGATGCCAAACATGATAAATACTGTACTGGCAGCCAAAACTAGCAAGCATATGGTATACTTTAACACATTTTCCCTTCAACGAGTGAATACTCCAAATTTAGCACATGGGACCATCTATTCAATCTACCTTTTGACTTAGCACAGAGTTATAATACTTGCTGCCACGATCTTTTAGTAAAATATAGTAGCATTCATAAAATAAATGGTCCATACACTACTCCAATTGCCTTTTGTAGATAAGACACAGGAGATCAGCACAATATCCTCGTTTAGCAAGCCAATCACGGGCGGATAACTTGGCCTTTGAAAGTTACCCAACATAAGATTCAATTTTCACCATTTTTTCAACTGGCTGTTTTCCCTAATCTTTTTCCAAGCTGACTTGCAAGTAAATTCACCAGTGGAAGAAAGTAACCACTTTAATCTATTTTTTCTTCTTGGACTTAATTCACCTAGAATAGAAATTTTGAATATCATCAACTAGGCCATCAAACCTAGTTGGAGGCCAATTCTAGCTCTTATTATGAAGGAGGTTGGAAAACTTTTCGTTAATAGAACTGGCAGTCATATATGTACTATTAAGATGCCAATTATCATGTCAAAGAAACAGCTTGCCTCCATTACCAAACTTCATGCTGAATAAAGGCTAAAGGGTCTTGTGCCATGTGTCTTAGTTTTAAGATTTTCCATTAACCTCGAGTGCTTTCTTGGGGACTGCGAGCAAATCATAAACTCCTCCATTTCATCAACTCCTGGAATTTTTACACACTATATATTCATTTTACTAATGGAATTCTTTTACTTACTTTTTCAAAATCTTACTTTATTGCTATCAATTTTTAAAAGAGAGGATAAAAAAGACTTAAACTTTATGAAACATGAATGATTTAATATTTGTAAACAAATGTTGAATCAATAGTTGTTCAATGCACTAGGTTTTGGCTTGACTTTGAGCTTAAATTCAATGAGCCAAGTCCATTTAAGCCCAAGCTTTACTAATACGCTCATAGCAATAAAGTAAGATTTTGAAAAATCAAGCTGAGCTTAACTTGTTATCAATAAAAAAAATTACACGGCTAGACTCCTATAGGCCCAACCTTTAATATTAGGCTGATAGGTGGAAAGTTGAGCTTCAATATCAAGCTGAAAGTAACTCCTTTTTTTTTTTTTGGGGGGGGGAAGGGGGGGGGGGGGGGGGGGGGGGTGGGGTTATAAAAATCAAGCTGAGGTTAACTGGTTATCAATAAAGAATTACTCAGCTAGACTCCTATAAGAAGTGTTCACCTTCTATCTTGACCCCTAGCACTCCATGATCATCAGAAGATTAATAATAAAAAAGGTTTGCAGCATAAATAAAACAATAAATTTCCGTTGGTCCAGCTTATTGTCAGTTTGTTTAGCTTTATATATGTATTGAAAGAACCAATTTAGACATCAAATTGAATTAAGTAGTGGATTTATCAATTAATTACCAATTAACCAAATTATGTAATTAGCATTTTGATGATTTAAACCACAAAATCAGCAATTACCATTTTTTTTTTTTTTTGAGAAAGAGCAAGTACCAAATTAGTAAAGCACAGGGACAGAACTAGGATTTAAACCTAGGAGGGGCAAAAGCATGAATCAAAAAATTTTCAAGTGACATGGTTTATTAAAAAAAAATCATGGTAGACAAAACAATTACACTTTATTACCATAAATATTTAAGTCAAGAAGGAAATAATATGAACAAAAAAAGTTTAAAGTTACAATGTGATATTCAAACCTTTTCGAAGAAGAATAAAAAAAGAAGAGGACTTTGGATCTCCAAATTTTGGATAATTGGAATTAATATGTTGATTTTATCACATTGACCAACTCACCAATATGATAAACTCATACTTTTGGATGCAACTAAAAATCACACTAATGAAGTTTTCAAAACTTTGTTTGAGGATTTTAAAAAATTGGGATATTAATATTAAGAGTTGGCAATGTTACATCATCAATATTGGCTTCTAAAAGAATTTTGCATTTTATCTTTTGAAAAAAATTTAAATATTGTAATTGACTTTCCCATAATTTATAAATCAATTAAAAAGTTATATAAATTATTGTCACCCGGCCCATAAGGGAATTTTTTTTTCTATGAGATTTTTTTGGTTATGAGTTATTGAATTATGATATTGGTGATTTGTGAATTTTTTGTTGTGTTGTATTTGGACTATGGAGGGGCCATGGGTCCAAAGAAATGGTTAAATGATTAGTTTCTTTTGGACTATTTGGACCAATCTAAAATTTTGAGGGGGGCCAACTATAAACTCTAAAATATGGGCATGCAAAAAAAAGAAAAAGAAAAAAAAGAAGCTAATTTGAAAAGAGGGGGGGGGGGGGGGGCAATGGCCCCCCCTGCCCCTTAGTGGATTCGTCCCTGGTAAAGCAAGATAATCAAAATAATAAAAAACATAACACAACAATATGGTGACAAAGTAAAAAAATCAATGGAGAACACCTCCAAATGAATAACCATTGCGAGGGTGACACATCTCAAATAAGGCAATCCACTATACAATGAGGAGTTTACAATCTATAACAAAGCCTTTATTACCTTGAATCTAGAATCCGAGTAGATGAACTCACTATTGCGACTCATAACAGTTTTAGAACATCTCCAAATTACTTCTTTTACATAAATGCCTTTTACAAACAACTCGTCCGTGTTAGTGACTAGAGCCTCTGATTGACTAGGTCGTGGTTTCAAGCTTTGACCACAAATATGGATACAAGCCTATAAGAATATCTATTTCTATACTCACAAGTTTATTGGGATGGAGGCTTTATTTTATCTCTATGTAGCATAAGGTCACTGCTTGTGTTATTACAAGGCCTTATGTAGTTGAAGCAAGTAGCTAGGGTTAAATACAAAAGCACCAACTTCAATTAAAACACGTAGCTGAACTAAGTCTATAGTTTTTTATCACTTGAACCGTGATCAAATAATTGTCAAACATTTTCTGGATTGATCGAGTAGCAATCAAAAGTTGGTTGAAATTAAGCTAACGTTCGATTCATCGAGAGTTGATTGAAGAACAGTTGAAATCTTAATAAAAGGTCTTCTTTGAATTGCATCTTCGCACTTTGATCTTGAATTGAATAATAATTACGGATTTATCAAATATTACATTATTGCGGAATTTGCTAATTTAAAACCTAACATTTATATATAGTTTTTTATATAAATGTTTTAAAAACTTACTTATTCTATATACAACTTATTTTTATCCCTTTTATCTTTTGAGAAAAATAAATCAATAAAATAAACTTCTCTCTATTTCCAACACACACTTAAAATGTAGATTGTGGCTTGCCGTCATATTAATTTACTTGATTGTTCTAGATGTCCCACCCAACGTTAAGAAACAGAAAAAAGATGAAGAAGAAAAAGGAGAAGAAGATGACGACCATGAACAAGACCAGGAAAGAAAGAGAGAAATGCAAACTTGGGCCCCTCTCCGTGATGACAATGGCATAGGTTTGGCCAATATATTAACCCTAAAAGCATGGTAAAACAGATAAACTAAAGAAAAGTAGAAGCACTTCTTAACAAACAGATCTGAACATTTTACGACTATCTTTATATGTGGTCTCCAACATGTAGAGCATGGATTTCCGAGCCCTCCTTTGATTGCTCTTCTTAGTACCACAGAAGCAAATTGACACTCCTTTTTATTGTTCCCTTTCTTTTCTCTTTATTACCCATTTACCTCGACATTTCTCTGAATTACAGTAATTATTTTCACTGCCTACATGCCATGAGAGAGAGAGGACTGAACCTTTTTATATGTGGGAGTACACTATTTTGGAATTGCTTTATTCGTTCTTGCAAGGCAGCCTTGGTCCTTGCAAAAGCAAATCCATATGTATTGATTCCTGTTCTTTTTATAGACTACCAAGCCATTTGGATTTGAATAATAATGTTTGAAATTATTAGTCATTAGTGTGTAAGAATTGCACTGATTTCTTAATCAAATTTGAAGGGCATGGGAGGGAGAGAGAGAGAGAGAGAGGCATACATACCATATTAAAACAAAGCTTTCAAAAGGTCTCACAATAATTATTTTGACCATAAAGCTCTGGTCTTACAATATTATTCTTCCAACAACGAAATTCTAGAATACTTAGGTTTGGTTGAAAATGGAAGTTTATGGTTTTGAGTGAGATTTTTGGCGTTTTCTTAAATTGTTGCCTTTCACTTCCTCATCATTCATTCTCACAACCAACAAATAAGTACGTCCCATCTTATGATTCTTATCTTATTATTACACAATCTTCTTTTTTTTGGTCGGATATTATTACAATATCATTAAGAGTACTGTTGTTGTGTTGTGTGCCACTGTAGTGTACATTCTCTCTTTATCTCTGGTCTACATGCCTAAATGTCTGATTAAACCGTTTTCTTGGGAATATGAAAACTGAAAACGAGGACGTATATCATTACCAAAAACAACAAAAGGAGAAAAGGAAAGAAATAACCTCTCAAATGATGAATCTTCAAGAAGGTTTATTGGATTTCAAATTTTGACATGACTAGAGGGATGGGGAAAATGTGGGGAGGAGAACCAATGTTCCTCTCTCGGAGAGTAGCTGAAAAGTATCACATTTTGGATTTGAAATGGATCCATTTCATAGAGAGGCAACAAAATGAGAGAGAGAAAGGGAGAGAGACGTACAGAGCATTATCAGCTACATAAATAACAAAGTACCTAGAATAGCTGACCGACAAAAAGGATCCAGATTGATGAAGCTCTACTGCAACTTTCAGTGTCTTCTTCATTTAGTGTCAAGTAGTGAGAATGATATATACAATCAAATCACACAGACCTATCTAGCACAATGCAGACAAAAACTACTTGGACTTTCCCAGTTTAGTGTTTCATGAAAAGATTCTAAAGAAAAAAATATTCCTAAATGTCCGCACAAATTGAATCGTATATATATTAAGCAAACAAAAACTAATGGGGGCTCTCATCCGCTTCATTTAGTAGTATTATCTATCTATTTTGGTATATAGTACAGGTTATTTCTTGTGCAAAATGCTGGTTATATATGTACAGCTGAAGTTTCCCACTCAGATACACATGGTGCCAAAACTTGTGCATGAAGAGACATAGAATTGGGAAATAAGTTGCCACGAAGGTTTTCTATAGAAATAAAGCTCATATATAGTCTTATATATAACAAACCCCATCAACTTACACACACACAATACTTCTGCAAACAAGTCCATACAATACAGAAAGCAAAAAAAGGTACACACAAACAAATTAACAAAAGTAAATGAATACCGATTCTACCATTTTTTTTTGGTTCTTCCTCAGATCGGGCGTCATAATGAGAGAGTTTCCTCGATCCAGCTTCTACAATTTCATCACATCTTATACAGCTTCTTCCATTTCATCATGGATTAAAACTTTAGCTTCATGGTGAGTTAGGATTACAAAAGTTGGCTAGTGGAAGAAGAGTTGAGACCTGATATATCTGTCCAAGCATTTCCTCCCCAGTTGAGACCAGATAAATTTTGGGTTTGGCTTGCTTCCATTTTTGTGAGCTGTGAAACCCTAGAACTTGAAGACATAGGCATAGTCCTAAGCTCATTATCTCCAACCAAAGGAGATGGTGCTTCAACACCATGATCACTTTGAATTGAGTATAAACCTGAGGATGAATCAAAGCCACCCAAGAAAGGAAATTGATGCAAACGCCATTGATCCACTGCTCCTCCACTTGGTAAAATTGTGCTGCTAATCCCACCTGAAGTACTATTTCCAATCTGATACCCCATATCAGTCTGTGCTTGGATATCATTGAAGTTTAAGCCAGCAAGATTTCCCACACCATACCGGTTATGATTCTGTAAAGAGGCAAAGAAGGGTAATTGAAAAGGTTGTTTAAGTGGCAAATTTTCACTTAGGTCTGAGGTACAAGCAGGAATTGCATTGTTAGAGTTGGAACAACCCGTTTGTCTCTCAGTAGAATTAGCTGGAGATTTAGTGCGACTGCTTTTGCTTTTCTTGTTTCTACGGCAACCTCCACCAACTGGAACACTTCTAAGGGCACCCCCTTTGGTCCAGTAACGCCTACATGTCTTGCAGAAGTGACGGGGTTGAGTAAGACTGTAATTGTTGAAGTAGCAAAACTTGGTGTTGGTGGATTCACACCGTGGACACTTGAGAGCTACCTCTGGCTGTGGTAACTTGGCTAACCTTGCTCGATCAGCCATCGAACCAGGCCTAATCGAGCAAGCTCCAGCGCCGACATGATGGGTTTGTGGTGGAACCAGTGGTGGAAGAAGCTGTGGGCTTTGAGCACTGTCATGACTTCCTTGTTGATGATGATGATTTGGTTGCTGCAACAAAATAATAAACACATATGTAATTGTGATCCATAAAGAAAGAAATATATATCTGGTATATTCAAGAAGAGATCAATAAAGAATAGGAATAATTTATATCTTTTTAATTTGGTCTTTTTTTTTCTTTTCTTTTTGGGTTGAGAAGGGTGTGGATGAAATTTGAAGAAAACCTTACCTGCTGCCAATTGTGAGGATCTAAATAGACCGGAACAGATGAGAACACCATGGTTTTTGATCTTTTTTTTCTTTTATAAAGTTTGATGGGTCTTTTAGAAATATGGTGGAGAATCACACTAAGGGAATACCAGAGCCAAGAAAGAAAGGGCAAAAGAGAATTAAAGAGGAGGAGGAGGAAAGCTAAGAGAGGCTTTTGTTTACTTTGCTCTTATTCTCTCATTCTCTGCTCTCTTTTTGTTTTATTATAATTTTTAGGGCTTGAGTGGACGAAGTTTCTTAGCATATAAGCTTCTTTTGATGCTGTGGACTGTGATTTAGTGCTAAAAAAGTGACCAGTGGCTCCCCATGCATGTAAGAGAGAGATCATGATGATGATAATAATGATGATGACACTATAAAGCATTTTCTGAATGTCGATATGGGTAATGTGGTGGGATCCCGCAATAAAAAGTACCTAAATGGAGACCATCATAAATGAAAATATGGAGTACATGCATGCCATTGGAACGACACCAATAACTTTCTAATGAGCTTACTTTGAAACATTAGCATTAGATAATTATCAGCTATATTGATATATATATATTTACTTGTTATATATCTATATAGGACTCCTAAGAGGTTAAATATTCGTACGTGCATGATGACTTCATCATGAATATTTTAGGGAATAGTGTGATGGAAAAATAGTTTAGGCATAGAAAGAGACAAGCATCCAAAAGTAAGCAACTATAAAGTGGCATCCAAGGAGATGCATATGTATTCGTAAATTGGTAATACCTTATGGACAATGTTCTACATTAATAAAATTTTCCACCTTTTCATTTAAAGCTGAATTTTAGAAATCATGAAGTAGGGTAGATGTTGTACATATATTGAGGGCGAAAAGATGAAAAAAACGAGTTGAATGAATCACTTTGTAAGGCATAAGATTTTTTCTTAAGGAAATGACTAGAGTGCACACAGCTTATTAGTCTACACTTAATACAAAAAAGTTACAATTTACAAAGGAATTCGTGAGTCGTGATTATACTATTTTCTTAATATATATGTTTTATTTCTTTATGTGAAAAAAAAAATTAATATATATTTTACAAGATTTTTTTACATAAAAATTCAGTTGTAACTAAGTATATATCACATATATGTAAAGTCTTATTTGTCCTGACCAAGAACATTTAGTAAAACAAGAATTGAAAATATATACCAAAAAACTTTTTATTTTTATTTTAAATGTATGGCCTAGAAAGGACATTTGAAACTATTATTTATGTCAAAATTTTAAACTATTAAAATAATAAATCTAATCGTTTAACTTTTATTATAACAAACGTATACAAAAAGAACAGAAGGACTGGTTTACATAACGTGCAAAATTCAAATAAAATTACCATCATGTCACTAGGATTTGTTATTTGCAAGCTGAATATTGCTTGAATTGTAATCAGGCACCTAGGCATATCTAGCTATTTACTTATGATATCGCTGATATCTATACCATATATAAATAAAGGTATAGTAAAGAATTAAACATTTACGGGACAAAAACATCTATATTGTAGTTACCTAGGTTTCCAAGTGTTAGCTCAAAAAAGCTAAGAGTCTTGTAACTCATCAACTTATATCCAACATAGACGTTTAAGATTTAAATTTCCTATTCTCTATGTAACTATTGAATTATAAAAGAAAAAAATTAGCAATAAATACACAAAAACAAAATAAAAAACTAACGGTAATATGATAGGCTCCTAGGTAAACTAAGTTGTTTTATACCTATTTTTGTGGTATTTCGCCTAAGTTCTGTTAAAACTATATGGTTAAATGATTAAATTTATTATCTCCTAAAAGTTTAAGGTATTGAGAGAATTGGTAATTTAAAATGGTATCAAAACATAAGGTCTTGAATTCAATTCATGTCTTCTTCATACTACCTCCCATTTAAAATTTCACATGATACCCCATTGAAATCAACGTTTTCTACCATCCTTTCTATTTTCACTTGAGTTGCTTCCTAATATTCTGTTTAATAAAATCATAAATTTATTTTCAAAAGCAAAATTATTTTGGGGCCTTGTTCTAATATTCTTCTTAAATGATCAGCTTGAATGAAATTTTTTACTTTTTCTTTAGGAAACTTTTTCTTATTTGATTTTACCAATCTATATCTATAAGCTATAATTGAACATCAAAGCAGAATGTTTGTTGATGTTCTATAGGTTCTTTTAACGTTTGAAAGAATCAAGCCTATACTTGGAAAGAAAAAGACCTATTATAGATAACTTTTACATGTAAAATTCAACCCATAACAATATCTTCTTTAGTTTAGGACTTAAATTATTCTAACATGCAACGAATGGGGAAAAGTGCTAGTAAATTGCAAAAGCCCTATGTTTATCGATCTCTGTCAACTTTTTAACCCGCAAAGTTGCCTTTCAACTTTAGCATTAAACGATTGAAGATGAGGATATCAACTTGTAATTTGTCTTTATTATTTGTTTCTTTGCTTCTTTTATGTCACTCTTTTTCTCTTGAATCCCCCCTTTTTATAGATTGAGACCTCCAAAGCGAGTGGGTAGAAAATCATGAGCTGCACAGGTGGGTAAGTGGAAAGGAACAAAAACACAATATCTTCATCAATAAGGAATCTAGTTTCTGGCAAGTTTTTCCAAGCCAAATAGTCGTTTCATGACTATGAATGTGAGCAGCCATAAAGACGCCACTTATGAAGTTTTGAACCTATTTATTGAGCCATTGGCACTTTTAAATTACTGTAATATTTTTCTGTTTCAAATTCTATATTACATCAATTTTATAAATGTTATTGTTTGTTATATACACCTTATTACATATTACATCAATTATATATATATTATACACAAAATATTTTATTAATATTATCAAAATTGAACAAAAAATAAGATTATAAAAATTACCTTGTATTAGATGACGGAATCTAGAAGCAAATTGTGAAAGAGATTTTTTTTATCAATACTTATGGTAAATGATAAAAATAATTTTATGTTAATAGTGAAATTTCTTGAAATTTTTTTATAATAAAATTTTTAGTCAAAGTAATATTTTAAACTTTTTGAAATTTTGGTAATAGAGTTTATAATAATTTTAATGTAGTTATTATAGTGGGCCACATAACAAATGGTATAAACGTGAATTGACTTGTAAAATTCAATTTTTTCCCAATTATTTGTACCTTTTCTCCTAATGTCTATATGATAAGAAGGAATTATCTTTTCTTATTCTTTAAATTCCGAAGACAGTAAAGCAAAGATTTAGTCCCAGGCTCCTAGCTTTTGGTTCAGTCAAAATATTACTAACAAGGTGGATACCGTGCATGCACTTCCTTTTCAGAATAATTACGCAAGTAAACATAAAATTGACAAGGCTTAACAAGAACAAACGTATACACAATATCAAATGTCTTAATTTGAGGAACAATACTTGTAGAGCTGTAATTTTCAATTATGTTTTCTTGGCTTTAATTTCATGTCAAATTTGATTGTATTTAATCAATCATTTCCCTATATGTTTGTGGGATGTAATGTAAAGGTTGAGTGTGTGAAATTTGGTGAAGAACTGTGAAGAAAAGACAATTCGTGACTTGCTTGCGAAATGCCACATGAGAAACACATGCTGGAAACTGAAGGATCAAGTGCCAGGAGGCATCTCATGACTAAGCCAACTCCAACTCGTGAGATGACTTGCGAAATGCACTGCCAGCCTGTTTTAGTGTGCTTTACTCATTTCTTTACCCACACTATAAAAGCCCACATCACTCACAAAATTGTAAGGAGACTTTCAGAGAGAAAACCCTAGAAATACACTTGAGAGTTAGAGATTTTAAACCCACAATCATCTACACATTACTCTTAGTTTTCCTCTACTCTTATCTCTCTAATTACAAATCCTTAAGAGGTTCTTAGCCCAAACACATACCTCACCCAATCTGAGTGTTGAGAGTATGTTTTGGTGTGTGTGGAAAGTATTGGAAGAAGCCATTCTATGGTGGATGCAATTTGGAACTAATTGCGGGATCCGGATAACTAGTGAAAAAAAGACTCGGTGGAGTCCTTTGGGAGCTGGAACTTGGAGGGTTCAAGTACAGTGACTAGATTAGGCTTAGAGGGTCTTGTTGATATCCTTGTACTCCAATTTTATTCGCTAGTGGATTATTTTGGCTTGGAGGGCTGCGGAGATGTATTTTGCTGAGTATTTCAATTTCCTCTTTGATAACATGTCTCGATGTTATCTTGTATTTGCATCTTTCTTCCTTTATTTTTTGTGCTTTACATTTATTGTTTATTGTATATGCTTATGCACCAGAGAGTAGTTCCAGTTTATTGCATTTCTTTTACTCTTATTCCGCACTTAGCTAAGTAGAGTAAAAGAAATTTAGCCGCAAGTTTAAAATTGGGGGTCTAAACAAGCTATAGTGTTTTGCACTAGTGAGCTTTCAATACCATATTTAGAAGTTAATCTCGTGTGTGTTTAACATCCCTTATTCGCTGATGAATTATTTGCTTAAATGTAAGATAAAAAGTGGTTTTAAGTAAATAAGCTTGTTTGAAGCTAAATTATTTCCTTAAAGTCGTGTGTGTTTAACATCCCTTATTCGATGTTGAATTATTTGCTTAAATGTAAGATAAAAAGTGGTTTTAAGCAAATAAATTTGTTTGAAGCTAACTTATTTCCTTAAAGTCATTTTTTGTCTCATTTATAAACAAATAAGCTAGCCAAACAAATACTAAAATTTTTTTACTGAAAACTTTATGTTGAAAGTAGTGTGGATAAAAGGTAAAAACTAAATAAAAATAAGTAGGAAACTCATGTGGGGCTCTCAAATAGTAGGAAAAAAAAAGCAATAAGTTGACATATAATCAAGAATAAACACAAACTAAGCGACTCTATTATGCTAAACTTATATGATAGGAACTAATTTTAAGATTCCATAGAATAAAAAAAAAAAGGGTCTAATTAGCTCAATTGTTAAAATTTGTTGTGATTGAATAAGAGATGTATGATAAAATCCCGATTACCAAAAAAAAAAAAAAAAAAAAATCATTGGTATCTTGCCTGATAGTAAGCTAACCAAACGGACACTAATCAACTTTATTTTGCTAAATTTATATGATAGGACCTAATTTAAGATTCCATACATGTAAAAACTTTTTAAAAATGGGTCTAATTAGTTTTTATTGTTAAAATTTTTTGTAATTAAATAAGAAATTTTGATAGAATCCTAACTACACCAATCATGTGTGTGTATAAAGCCTTTTTAAATGATACAAAGTTTCAAAGGTAGTATTTACGATTATAAGAAATTGCGTAGACAAAATTTTTGCCACAACTATTATGTGTTCGACTGTGAGTTATGGAGAAAAAAATTATGGATCTATATGAAAGTGATAAACAACCACTCATGATCAACCACATCAAAATTATGGTTAAAGTTGTGAAACAAAAGTTGTGTTTGTAGAAAAACTATATGAATATCCTTCGTGTTTGTTTGTTTGTTTTTTTTTTTTTATACAAGATAGAATTCAACTCTAGCCTAATCTAAGTGTATATGTGTGTGAAGCTCCCTCTTAGAGACTTGAACCTTGACCCTTGTCCCCCCCACACTCCATAAGCACTTATACCTGTGGAGTGACCATCGCGCCAAGGGTATGTGGTAGTTATTCTTCGTGTTTGTTAAGGCAATAAAGACAAAGCTAAGTTGTAATGGCAATCATGGCAAGTAACATCTTTACACAGTAGCATTCACTATGAATCCATGAAGTACGTTTCTTGGGGGAAATGATATATCCTTCACTAATGATCAGTTTGAATTGAGGGAGACGAAGGGAGAGTGGAGGGAAGAAGAGTAAGGTAAAAGTTCTTATTGTCGGCTTAAAAGTTTTTAGTCTTTGCATTTTTTTTTTCTTTTCAATCTCATAATTTTGGATACAATGCCTAGTTACTCTTTCGGTTTTGAGTTCTTTTACCAACATAATAAAACATTTAACACAACATTTTTATAATAAGTAAGGTGTCAATTCACCATTGATCAACATAAAATAAAATAAAATAATACTCAGATCCATTGCAACTAAAAAAATAAGGGTGTCATGAAAATATTGTAAGAGTTTATTGTGCTTTCGGACTTTCTCTTTGAATTTGTTATCTATGTAACAAGTAGTTTGACAATTATCAACTTAATGTAATATTTTTCCTCATGAACAAAAAATGTTCGAGAAGTACAATCCGAATAGCTTTCCAACTTGGGTGTTACCATAGTAGGTTCTTACATTAGGGATGGGCTTGTATAGAGGAGATGAGCTATCAACGCAATAAAATAACATCCTCACATGTTAAAATATTGTATAAATATGTTAGCTTTTTATTGTAATGCATACTAATAATATGTATATATTAGCTTTTGTGACCACCTAGCTAGACTCCCCTAGACCTCTTAGACGTAGGTAGACTAGACTTTTATAGAGGACCCTTCCTCGACGGCCATGTACATCTCTCATCTCATGCAAATTAAGAAAGAAAGCAGTGATTGGTGGAGCCCTAAAGCCGTCTGTTCGGTGTACGTAGCAATGGTGTGGACATTTCAATATCAATCTCTATCATGTAGATGCTCATGGTCGGGAATTCTTTCTGCCACGTGTCTACTGTGGGTCCTACTTCAGAAGCACTTTCCCGAAAATAGCCTACGGAATATATACCGTTCGATCTGGACGGTGGAAAAGTATGGCATTGCTCACATACCCACACCATCACCATCCTCGGCCTCTTTGTATATTCATACAATTTCTTGTTTATTCACTTACTTGCTTTCTATTTGGTAAAGCAATTTGTTCTTGATCAGTTTTGTTGTATATATTTACTTGATTTATATACGAGGCATATGAATATTAGTTTAAAGTTTCGTACACAAGCTTTTTCTTTCTTTATAATTTTCAATGGAAGCAAACGTGTGGGTTGCTTTATTCGAGTACATCAAGTTGGCATAATATCTTTATATCCGTCCATATTAACCAAGAAATTTGATAATTATAATCATGTTCACATGGATAAGGAGGTTGGTAGAAAATTCACCCTCATTTTAATACAAATAATCTCAAAAGAAAAGTGTAGCTTGATTCTTTTAAGAGATTCGTAGTAATTTTTATCAATTTTCTTTTATACCCATTTCATGATTATTTTTTATCATTAAATAAAACATTGTGAGATAGATGTTCAGATCTTTTATTAGATGATAATAGACAAGTTGAATTAAATGAAGCCACAATTTCATAAAAGTACTTTGAAGGATATAAAATGTGTCAATGATTGCATTATTGCTTTTGTATACGAGTACGCTTGCTCTACTAAGGAATCCCACTTCACTGATATGTGTCGGCGTGCTACTTTATAATTGGTGAAGTCCTTTAGAAAAATCTAACTTATCAAATTGAGCGAGTTGAGAGAGTAACATTAATTCCAACTTTAAAATAAAAATTCCCATAATATATAATCATGGATTTGAGGGCAGAACATGTATTACAGAAGAGACTGATACAAAAATATCTTGAATGTGTGTAGTTTAATCCATCACGTGCATGGAGCACCTAATTATTTTGTTCTTGCATTATTTACTATATATATATATATATATTTTGCTTTCGATTTTCTTTTATCGGATTTTGCCTTTAGATTTTCATGCATCGTGCAACCTGTGGCTATAAATATTATTAGTTTAAACGTGGATGATGCAAGTTGTTTAATGTTGAAACTTTGAAAGCCAATAAGAATAGAAATTAGTGGTGTTGGAATCTAATTCCCTATCTATATTGACAGTGGTACGGCTTTTGCTTATTTTCACGCGAAAAGCTTATCCTTCATGTATGGAAAAGGAAGCAAAAATTGCAGCCTTTAACACATTCATTTGCAGACTCTCAGCTCAGCTCAGCTCAGCTCTAGCTTTCATACACAGCCACAGGAGCGCACGCAACAAGGCACGTGCATATGCACACGGAGCTTGTCAAATTCTTTTTATAGAGGAAAGACTTGTCAAATTCTAGTGATTGAACGACGCGTATGAGAGATTATTGGCGTGCTTTTAACATTCAACAGGGTTAGCTGAGACTGATTGTAGGACCCAAAATAAAAATTGTGCTCTTTTTGTTACAACCTTGCTTTTGCATGAATGAATGAATGAATATATATCCATTGTGATTTGTGAGTGAGAGTGATGAGGGTGAGGGGGTCAACTGCATCAAAAGCATGGTTACCACACTGCAAAGTTATATGGTACCATGTCTGTCATAGGCTGTGACACAAGTCGCTAGATGCGCGCATTAATGTAAGGTCCGTGAAATAGTTTCTATAACAAAACTTTTGTTCATAATTGCACATGCCTCTGACATTAAATAGATTCCATAGCATCAGCTAGTGAGACCACTTTATAATCTACAGCTATATACGAAGGACCAAAACCAGTGAAGTCAGCTTTTCCTCAATTTCGCATCAACCAAACAAATTATCAATAGGTGTATAACCAAAAATATTCACTGCTGCAATTCCAAAACATAGCTCCAAGAGATAAAGATGGAAAGTTTTTTGCATTTTATTTTTTATTTTTGCATTTGGAAATAACTAGAACAGGAAAATGAGCATAGTACGTAGTATTAAAATAAAATAAAAAACCTAATTATCCAAACCATTTTAGACTATTCTTTGATAAAATAAGGTTTGAATCAAATGGGGTAGAGATGGTTGAATGAGTTGAAAATGTTGCCAATAAGAAAAGAAAGGGGCTAAACCCAACCTTTAAGCTCAAAAACAGACAAAAAAACATATGGCAGTGAAACATTGGTAGCCTGGTAGGCCATTTTAATAGACCTTGCCATGCTGAGTGCTGACATGATGGGGATGCTTCTATTTTTCCTGGTCTTATTTAAATATGGCATTCGATTATGCATGCATATTGCCTATTCCTATGGGACCCAAAAAGAAAAGAAAGGGGGCTATTGTAAAGAACATCATATTTGTATCAAATGAATTTGATTATTTTTCATCTAATCTAGCCAAGTCGATATGCTAATAAAATTGTTCATTGGCTTGGCAACAAGGCCTTACAAATGAGTGTTTTTGGTTGTTTTGATCCAATTGCTCTGTTTATTTATTTATTTATTTTTGAAACACTTCTGAACCTGGATGAATTTTTGTAACTCTTTTATCTTATACTATGTTTAGAAGTTTTTAAAATATTATTATTGGATAGAATGGATAGGTCATAAATAGAATGAAATATGTTATATTTTCTTTAGTGTGAGAGGAAATTCATAAAAGAAAGAATAGAAATGAAAGAAATATATGGTTTTATTAATTACTACCCTTCACATTTTATTTTATTTTTTTCTCGAGACAAAATTGGCATTTTGAAGCGTAGTAGTTTGAGAGTAATTTTGTGTAAAGTTGCTTGGGGATGACCCCCAAATCAATCTCTCAGTTGCTTCAATGCCGCTTGAAAATTTGATACAGTCTCTAAGGTTTCAGCACAACACTCCAATAACATGGGTGGTGATAGTGTTTTGGGTGGTTGAAATCTGCTCTTAATGACAATTTGGAGAGAGTTGGAGGACAGTAGGGTTTACATGGCTTTTCTTTCGGTTTCGGCGGCTGTCATCCTTTCTCTAAAGATTTGGGTTAAGATAGGCTTTGAATATAAGTAGTCCATTGCATAGGTCAGTCCAAAGCTAGACCTCAGTCGTTCAAGCCTGAATTGGAGGGGCCCATAAAACTATTACTGCTAACTCATACCATTAGACCCAAATAAAAGGTCCAAATAAAGAATCCCTATATCCTTCCATTTGAATAATTTTTGTTGCTTTTATTTATTTATTTTTTATTATGTGTGTGTATATGTATATAATGGAAGGTACTATTGGGAAAGAAAGTTAAAAAAAAAAAAAAGGCAAGGAAAAGGGTTTTAGACTCTGGCTCTAGCACCATTTAGAACTATTTGTATTCTATTATATTGAAAAATTAGTCTGTGCAGATCTCTCTCTCTCTCTCTCTCTCTATATATATATATATATATATATGAACACTATGACTTGTATTGCTAACCTTGAGAACTAATACAAGTAATAGTACAACAAGCCTAAGCCAACGCATGGATTTGGATCAATATAAATCTGACAATATCTTTCAAGGTATTGCCTTATTTAATCAAGATTAATCCTTGTAAAGTTGTCAAAGTACCTTTACAACACCACATATAGTGCTCGTTTGGCATAGCTGTAGAAAGTAGATTTTTATTGTTGGAGATTTTGCGATAAAGAGCTTTAATTGAAAGATGTTTAGAATAATATCATATTATTATTATTAAAATTAAATACCTTGCTGCCCCCCCCCCCCCTCAAACATCTTCTCTCTCTCATGGGTAATGGGGGCGTTTTGGTCAATGCATTATTGTCCTCATAAGTTGATGTAATGTTAAAAAGGCTAAGGAGTTTCAAAACCGAAACGACTTTCAAAACGAATCAAATATAGAAACAAAATCAAAGCGGGATTAGAAGTTCAGAAAGAATCAAATATAAAAACGAATATTGTTCCGTAGAAATAGTAGAATCCATGCGTGAGAGACATTTTTTTTTTCAATAAAAAAAAGGGATCACGTGAATTTGGATAATATTTTCTCTTAATAAAAAAAGAAAAAAGAAAAAAAATGCTATGTATGGTATGTTTGGAATACAGCAAGAAGAGAGAAGAGGCTAAAATATTCCAAAATTTAGTACATTCTAGTTATATATCTTCCATTCTCCTCTCATCTCCTTCTAGTTAATGGAAAAAAGCTCCAAATTGAGTTTTTGCTAAAGCCCTTTTTAGGTCTTTAAAGCTCTGTTGATAAAATTGTCAAACAGCAATTTTTTTTTTCTCTTAACAAAAGCTTTAAGGTCACTTAAGCTTAACGCAGAGCGAGATGGGCACTTAGTAATATTGCCAAAGTACCCCACAATATATGCTCATGTTTGTAGCTTTGAACACCTTAGTATCAAAGAAGGTTTTACTAGTTACACTCACATACTTTATAGTTGTGACTTGTGACGGTGTAGAACTGGGCCGTTTGGGTCGTGCTGTGCTAAGCGAAAGGTTTTTCTAACTCTTTTTAGTCTGGGCCTACCTAAAAATGGGAGTACAAGCCCGAGTTGAATTGAGCTAGACTTGGTTTTACGGATTTGATACCTAATTGAACCTTTGAGAGTTTAAGCCTAAAGGCCCGCTGATTGCTTTGGTTTAGACTTTAGGCAGCCCATTTTGGGTCAGATCCTTTCTTTGTCCATTCTAATAAAGGATAACAATATCACGTGTCCTCACTCGTGGTGCTAAAATTACTAAAATACATCTAGTACTAAAAAGCATGCTACAATAATGGTGGTATATATAAAAAAAAATTGCATTATGTGAACGATAAAATGCTATCTTTAAGAGTTTACTAGAGCTCGGTCTCAAAGTGGTTGTCTTAAGTTGGGCAATTGATCTCAAAGTGGCTGTCTTGGATTTGACTAGGAGCTCCCTAGTTTAAGTCAAGGCACCAGCACTTTGAAAAAACTCTCTGGGCCAGCGATTTACCTTGCTATGGGCTCACCCATCGCGAACAGTGATTAGTCTCTTGTTGAAAGTTTTGAGAAAATACTGTGGGGAAAAAAAAAAAGAGTTTACTAGAGCTCCAAAGGGGGGAAAAACTATTGTTTATTTGGTTTTCTCATTAAAAATTTGTTTCTCTCTCTCTCTCTCTCTCTCTCTCTCTCGCCTTCTCTATATTCTACTTTCTCTCAATATTCTCTCTCTCTCTTTTTTCTTTCGCCCAACCCTCTTCTCCTTCGCTCTTGACTGAATTGGTGAAACTGACGAACCCAAAACTATGAAATCACAACCCTCTTCGATCTTCTATTTTTTTTTATCCCTCTATCTTTTTGCTCTCTCTTCTCTTTGTTATCACTTGAAAATCGAAGCTCAAGGGAGGGGATTTTGGCTTCCCTTTAGGTCAGACAAAAAATCCATCGATTTCTTTGGGTTTGGGTTTTACTAGGATGGCGGTGGTGATGATCAGTTGTGATAGTTTGTGGTGGGTTTTTATTTTATTTTTATATATATATATTTTTTATAAATTAGATTTGTAGTGGGCTATGGGTGTTTGTGGTGGTTAGTTGTGGGTGTTTGTAGTATTGGGCGGTGGTTGGTTGCAATTTTGTGGCTGTTTGTGGTGGTTGTTGAGGTGAATTTGTGGTGGTGGGTGTGGTGGTTGGGTTTTATTTTTTAATTTTTTTTATAAATTAGAGTTGTTGTGGTTTTTTGGTGTGTTTGATATGGATTTGTTTTTTTTTGGTAATGAGTTGTGGTGGCTAGTTGTGCTGAAGGTGGACTGTAAGTGATGGTTGTGGGTGGTTCTTTTTGCATGCCTCATAGAAAAGAGAGAGACAGAGAGGAAGAGAGATAAAGAAACAAAGAATAAAGTAAAAATTAAAACTAATAATAAAGAAAAAAATATTTAAATGAAGTGCTAAAAAAAATAGAAGTATTGATGTTGGGTGTGTTGTAAAGTAGTGTGTTAAAATAAATAAAGTGAGTTTTTGAGATGCTAAAAGTGAAAAATTTTAGCTCTACCATTGTGAATGCTCTTATAAATTTCCTCTAAAATTTTCATTTATAGTGGATAAATCTTTAATCTCTTAATAAATAGAGAAATATTTCCAAACTACTACCATATATATTTTTATGCTTACGAATTGGCAATTAACAATTTGAAACTTAGCTTTATAGTTAAAAAAAAAAAAAAAAATCTAATATGATTTATAATATATGGTGTACGTTAATGATAAAGAGTAAAGACTTCAACGATTGAGCTAGTTATAAATGCTTTATACCTTTTAGCCTATTATTTATCTCCTGCAAATGTGAAAAAAAATTAGCATTTTTAATTATGAAGTTAGTTTACAATTTTACAAGATAAGGGTCATCATAGGCTTTATTTTTCTAAAGACTTTTGTCGTTGCTTACTTTTAAAATAAGCTTATGGGAGTCTTCTCATCAAAAAAAAAAAAAAAAAAAAGCTTATGGGATGCTATATCTTCTTAAGGATGAAACTCAGAGGTAGTATATTGGGTTACTCAATTAAATTGAAACACAAGATTGCACTAACCAATAAAAGATAAACAATATTATATTTTCCATGGACATATTTATTGTACCTAAGTCATTGCAAATTTATGATGCGGAATTCTCGTTTTCAAGTTAAGTTTCTAAAATAAGATAACTCATTAATTTAAAAAAAGTTGACCATGCCAATACGTCCTCAATCTTATCAAAGGGTTTTCCTTTTTAAAATTGTATTTTTATAGAGATTAAATTCTATAAGGATGTGGTGTAAAACTCATGTTTTACCCATCCAATCCCAACATGCCATATCATCTTATCACATATTTAAGAATAAACACAATCACACTCAATCAATTCTAATACCAATATATAAATCCTACCAAATTAGGAATCTATTGAGATGTTATTAAGTGTAGTAGGATGTATTGAATTTTAATAAATTTTAAGTAAAATGCTGATATGACAATCACTTATTAGATGGTGTAAAACATAGGTTTTACACCCCATCTTTATAGAATTTAATCTCATTTTTATATATTGTTTTTAAAATCCTCTTGTGAGTTTCTCTAAGTTTCAACTGATTGGGCAAAGATGTTACTCACGTGAACCAATAGTGATTTCAGTACAAATTAATTGTCAAACTAGATTTCTTGTACTCCTGAAACAGCTTCAAAAATTTTAGTAGAAAATTAAGGCATGCTAATATTGGGTGAGAACAATCTCGAACCATGAGTTTGAGCAAACCTCTTCAGCAAGAAATTCAGATTGTAGCCATGCACTTCAGATATTTTTTTTCTTCTAAGAGTAGATGTTCTTACCGACTTCCAACAGGCCGACTAATCTGCCCATTTTGGAAGTAAAATCTTTTGGTCTGCGTTATCATCAGGTTGGACATTGACATGCACGTTTAACAAATCAATATTACTGATTATTCCAAAGATTTGATTCACTTTCAAGCTGAGACTTTATCGAAGCTGACAAAACCAGTCTTTGAATTCAGATTGCTTTATTCGGTCTGCATGTATGCTTGGTTGTAATTTGAAAATGAATCAAGTGTGACACCTATAGCTACATCCACTTCGGATTTACTGATATAATTGCTGTCATTTTCCGATGACACCCAGTCCGAATTTGTCAATGCTTTGGTTATTATGCTCTCTAAATTCAAAAGACATAAGAAATTTCCACAATTTATTTGTTTTTTCTTATAATATATTTTAATTGTCATGAGAGAAATTTCTACAACTAGAATAGTGGGTATAGAATGCCTATGTAATTTATTGGCAGGAGATGACTCTTCCATTAATCCATGCCAAAGTTCCAACTTGGGCTCCATATAATGTGTATATATAAAATTATAAATAGTTAGTTTTATTTTTTACCTATTGTGATAATGTGACGTACGTGACTTAATATAATATACTATATGTTGTATGATATGTTTATGTTATGCAACTCATGACTATAATTATATTAACATTAATAATATAAATTTGTTAAAAGAGAAAAAAAGTTACCAAAATGTCAAAAGTTTAAAATACTTAATTTTAGTGTTAAGTGACTCATTCATAATATTTAGTGTGAAAATCGATATGACACAACTTTACTCACCTTTCTAGGTAAGACCACCTAATTATCACTATTTTTGAGTGTTTTTAGGTGTAAGTACTAGTCCAGCCTAGTATCTAAATGTTAAGCTATATATTACATTATTTCAACATATCTATTGGGTTCTAAGACTTTAGGTTTAAATGTATTAAAATTTCAATTTATAATGTTGGCAAACTATGATCAAAACTGTGCAGACCAGAAACTGAAACTCGTTGGGCTGGGCCTCACTTGGACTCACAACTTACTTGTATAGTGGGTTTGGATTTCCTACACTAGGTCGTTCTAAACACCAAGGCTCGACTGAATCACTTTCCTCTCCTCGGGGGTATGAACTACTTCCTTACTCTGTTTTCTCTCTGTTTACACTCTTCCTTCCCTCAATTCTCCAACCCTTGTCTTCTCAAAACTTCTGGTATTTATAGCTCACGAAGTAGTGGAGAGGTCATAATTACTCGCCAGTAAGTGCAACCGGCGGTCCAGTGTTATCGATCGTAAGTGGGTGGTTAGGTGGGCATGGAAAGCGGTGAGGGCGGCGTTGGAACTTGGTTCCCACTTCCATGACAGTTCTCGGCAGCGGGGCCTCTCCGAGGGACTGCCGGGTAGGTACAGGCGGGGTGCTCCGCGAGCCGTGTGTTCATCACTGCTCGGTAAGGGGCTTGCCGAGAAACGATGTAAAGGCAAAGCTTGGGCCTGCAGCTTGCGTGACTCGGGGTGGGCCGCTAGGTAGAGGCGGACTGGCCTCATGGGCCATATACCCAGGCCAAGGCCCAAGGCCCGCTATGGGTCATGGTGCGGGGGCCGTACAAAAACGTTTAGTCTTGTTTTAGACTTGCTCAAAGTATGTTTAAGTGTAAAGTTGGAATCAAGTGTACTGCAGGATTTACTGTGTAAATCTGCTTGGCTCGATCGATCAAAAATTAGACTTGATCGATCGAAACTCGTGCAGATTATTTTTCTGCAGAATTTTCCAACTCAGCCCAAGCTCGTTTGACATGTAGGGTTTTATGTCTTGCCTTAAGTATAAAAGGGAAAACCCTAGCCACATTTTGAGGTTGTTCTTTATGCTGTGTGCGTGAATCTCTTGTGAGATCTAGTACCTTCATACACACTTAGGGTTTCCAATCTTAAGATTGATGTCGAGAGCTTGGTGATCAATTCAGTTGCAGTTTCAAGAGCTTAAAGATACACAAGCGAGAATACTTGTACTTGCTGTGAATCTAAGAAAGAAATAGTCCGTGAACTCGGAGCTGTCACGTGGTCGTGGTAGTAAGTTTCCTACTCGAGGTAGCAATAGGATGTTAGTGGTCTAAGTCGCTATTGTGTAAACTTCAATTCTTTCATAGTGGATTTGTTTTACCTTGAGGATAGCTAGGTTAAATCCTTCCTAGGTTTTTTACCGGTTTGGTTTTCCTGAGTTATCATATTGTTGTGTTATTTATTTTCCGCACTTTATAATGATATGATATATTTGTGTTAACCTAGATCTGATAATTTAACTAAGTAATCACTTGGCTAATTAACTAGGTTAATCTAGTTGTGTTTTAAGGGGTCTAAAAACAAACAAGTGATATCAGAGCAGGTAGCTCTTGTGTTAGATCTTTTGATCTAAGAGTTGATCCTTGATCCCTGTTATCATGGATAATTTTAAGTGTCTTACTGTTTTTGATTGTGATGATTTGAATAAAAAGGACACTGTTGTTTTTGTTGATCTTATTGATGCCTGTGAAACTCTCTGTAAGGAATTATTGAAATCTATGAAAATTGTTAAGAAATTCAAGGAAAAGTTAAAATTGGCTAATCTTGAAAAAGATGAATTGGTTGTTAGATTAGATGAATCTAATAAAAAGAATGAATTTTTGAGAAATCAAATTTCGTCTCAAGATGAGAAGATGAAAAGCTTGGAACAAGAGTTAGTTGAATCTAAAACTAAAATTGAAAATTTGACTAGTACCAAGCCTGCTGTTGATAACAGAAGTGTTTTTGTTTCTCTTAAGTCTAAAACTAAGAAAGTTTATATCCTTCCTTTCAAGAGGAATAATAAAGAAAAGACTTATTTTGCTAAGTTAGACAAAGGTAAAAGTTTTGATGTAGACGCTGAAGTTTCTAAACCTATGTCTAAACCTACTATTAGAAAGCATAATAAATCTGTTTTTGTGCCTACCTGTCACCTTTCTGGTGTTGTTGGTCATATTAGACCAAATTGTTCTTTGTTAAGGCAAAAGCCAAAATCTGAGACTAAATTTGTTATTAGGAATACTGATGTTCCTAAATTTGTTCCTGTTTGTCATTTTTGTAGTGTCTCCGGTCACATTCGTCTTAATTGTCATAAATTGAAATTTAAACATTCTATATTTCAGTCTAGAATATGTGATGATATTTCTCCTGCCATAAGTCCATATAAATTGTTTCATATTCTTTTGAAAAATTTGAGCTTGTTGGCTTGTGAAAGGAATTTGCAGGATTTCAATCTCTCACAGAAGATTAGTGTAATCCCTTAAATACACTTTGCTTCTCATGGATTTTCACCTACAAAGCCGAAAACTCATGCTATATGGGTGAGAAAATATTCTCTAAGGTGAGTGTTGTTTACTTGTCCTTGATTTAATTCTTTCAATTAATTGTGGACATGTTTTCTTTTAGTTTTTGGTTGTTTTATTATTCTTAGGTTGTTTTTTTTTTTTTTTTTTTAAATCCAAAAACATTGAAAATTTCAAAAAGACAAAAATATTTTATTTTGTGTCTTGTTTTATTTGTTTTGAAGATTACATGAGTTATGATATCTCTCTCTTGATTTAGAACATGCTTGACATTATGGAGAAACTTGAATAGTATGTGTTATATAAGTGCTAAGCTATTTCTGATTTTGTGTAAGTATGTACTAGTTTGTACATGTATTCATGGGTTAATTAAGAAATTGATATTTCTTGTTTGTGTACCCTCTATAGCTTAGTTAAGTACTATCATGCATTGCTTTGCATTGTTTATTTAGCATAATGTGTGCTTTTTGTTTTTAGTCATAAATTTTTTTAAAACCAAAAAGATTTTTGTGTTTTGTATTATATATCTTGTATTTGTAATCAAGGTTGACCATATTATCTTTACATAACATGTGTATGTACCTTGTTTAACTTGGATGAGCTTATTTATTACACTTTACTAGTTTGAGCTTTGCAGTGCATGTTGTGTAGGAAGATGTTTATAGTTTTTGATCACATGATCTTGATCTTGAAGTCACATGCTTTTGATTGTTGGACTTGATCTTATTGAGAAAGGCATAAATAACCATCTCACCACTGTTTACTAGCCAATCATGAACACCTTAATGCATATCGTAAGATTTTGTGCTCGAGAAAGTGTAGCACATGCACAAAAAGAACATAAGGTGTAGCCTCGGTTTAAATGCTAAAATTGGTGTGTACATTATTGGACTATAATTAAATCAATCAAATAAAATTGGTGTGTACATTATCCTGACTATTATTAATAAGTTTCTGATCAAATAAAATTAGTGTATACATTATGAGGCAAATCAAAAAACTTACATGATTGCAAGCTTTTTTTTAGGAAATGTGAGAGTTATATGATGTAACTCTTTAAGTGATAGTCTCTTTCAAATTTATGTGATGAATTTTGTAGAAATTATGATTGATTACTATCTACATATTACCTCACATGTATCTCAAGCTTTTATTAGTTGCACATACTACACAAGTTACTTTTTGCTAAACTTAGTACATGTTATTGTGTGTAATCTTGTTGTGGTCATCTAAGATTATATGTTCCTTGATTTTGATGCAAAATATGTTTAATGTTTGAGTTTTGAGGACAAATTGGTTGAAAAACTTGTTTTTGGAAGATCTGGGTTAAATTCAAGGGTTTTTGAAAAACTTTTCATCTTATACTCATGCATTTTATTCATAAAACATTATGCTTTGAGGATTTTCTACATTACAATGCTTTGTTTTTCAAAATTTTAATTTTTCCAGATTTTTGATTGATCAAATCTGTCTCTCGACTAATCAAAATTGCGATAAAAATTTTGATTTGAATCTGCCTGGATCAATTGGTATTCGATCGATGCTCGACTGATCGAAACTGAAAAATTTTCAGTTTTTAGATTTTTGACCAAATTTTTTTTATGCATCATTTGTGTTTAGGATTCACATGCATTGCATTGTTTTTTGTATCCATCTTGCAGTTTTGCAGTCATATCTCTTATCGTTTTCACACATAACATGCATACACTTTGCTAAATTGGGTACTCAACTTGATTTAAAAATTGATTGATTAATTTTTGAGTCATTTGTACATTTTAGTATATGCTATTTTTTTTTATGTGTGAACTATATAAAATATTTTTTTAAGAGATATGATGGATAATTAATGTGCAAATATTTTCTCTACTCATGCAACTGTTTATGGGTCACATAGTGTCAAGTTTGCATTTATTGAAAGAGAATATTTTTCTTCATGTGTATCCTCAACTTAGTTTTTTAGTTTAGTTTGTGTGTCTTTATTTTACCCGCCTCCTACATTTTCCCCAAAATTATTTTTCCCAAAACTTGTTTTGTTTTTCCTATTTTTATAGGGGGAGAAGCTTGTTTTTAACCTTTGTTGTTCATAGGGGGAGTTGTCTCTATTTTCTATAGAGTTGAATTATTTTGTGTTCCCTTAATTCTCTATTGTCTCTTGACTTTTGTTGCGTATGTTTTCCATTTGCTCTTTGTTTGAGTTGTCTTTGTCAATACGTGACAAAAAGGGAGAGATTTAGATGAAATGTGGGAATATGTGGGAATCCTATTTGTTTTGTTTAGGGGGAGTTTTTTGTTGTTTTGGAGCTGTGGATTTTTAGATTATATCTAGGTGCTTCATCATGTATTTATATTTTTTGGCTTATGATGTATTTTGTTTCATTTGAGTTGTCTATGATAAGGGGAGATACTGTGATGTGTTTATTTCTGTTTCTTGTTTCACATTGTGCTACATTGATTATTACTTTATATTTATGAGGTTATTCATGGTATATGTCTTGTAGTTTATGTTATGTGAAATCAAGAATTTATTTTGTTTTACTTGTATTTTTCGCACATGCATTTATGTGTTTGTTAAGTGTTATAGGAATATACAGGTTGATTCAGTCGTGCTGCTGTCTATACTTGCAACTGATAGATAGTAGTTAGGTTGAATTTGTTGTATTGGGCAGTGTTTTTATAATGGGCTGTTTTTGTAACTTTGAGCACTCTGTCTAGTTCGTGTTTTGTCACGGATTGCCAAAGGGGGAGTTTGTTGGGTTCTAAGACTTTAGGTTTAAATGTATTAGAATATCAATTTGTAATGTTGGCAAACCATGATCAAAACATTTAGTCTTATTAGACTTGCTCAAAGTATGTTTAAGTGTACAGTTGGAATCAAGTATATTGCAGGATTTATTGTGTAAATCTGTCTGACTCGATTGATCGAAAATTAGACTCGATCGATCGAATCTCGTGCAGATTGTTTTTCTGCAGAATTTTCCAACTCAGCCCAAGCCCGTTTAACATGTAGGGTTTTATGTTTTGCCTTAAGTATAAAAGGGAAAACCCTAGCCACGTTTTGAGGTTACTCTTTATGCTGTGTGTGTGAATCTCTTGTGAGATCTAGAGGTGTTTGCCTTCATACACACTTAGGGTTTCCAATCTCAAGATTGATGTCGAGAGCTTGGTGATCAATTCAGTTGCAGTTTCAAGAGCTTAAAGATACACAAGCGGGAGTGCTTGTACTTGCTGTGAATCCAAGAAAGAAGTAGTTCGTGTACTTGGAGCTGTCACGTGGTCGTGGTAGTAAGTTTCCTACTCGAGGTAGTAATAGGATGTTAGTGGTCTAAGTCGTTATTGTGTAAACTTCAATTTTTTCATAGTAGATTTGTTTTACCTTGAGGATAGCTAGGTTAAATCATCCCCAGGTTTTTTACCGGTTTGGTTTTCCTGAGTTATCATATCGTTGTGTTATTTATTTTCCGCACTTTATAATGATATAATATATTTGTGTTAACCTAGATCTGATAATTTGACTAAGTAATCACTTGGCTAATTAACTAGGTTAATCTGGTTGTGTTTTAAGGGGTCTAAAAACAAAAAATATCTTTTTAAAAATTATGTCATTCTCTATTTAATTACTAATTCTAGATATGTTTTGGTATTTAATAAGAGATCTGGGTTCAATTCTTGCCTACACTAAAAATCGATTGGTATATTAGTTTGATAATAAAGAGCTATTATCAGGAGCGGATGTCATAGGTTGAAACTCTCTATTAAAAAAAAATCACAGATATGACGAAAGTTCATATTCCTTAGTTATATATTATGACTTTCTTTTTGTTCTTGAAAAATAAATTAATAAATAAAATCTAGAATTATTTTAATCTTTTGATATTACTTCTTTTAAGGATTAGTCTTTTTTATGGTAATAAATAAAATCTAAATTATAAAAATCATTTGACATTACTTCTTTTAAGGATTAGCCTTTGTAATAATTCATTGTTCATTAGAGCAAACACACATGCACCACATAAGCATGTGTAAGCATGTATTCACACGTATAAGTTGGTTCAAAGTTCAAACTATACATCGTGTAACTTATAACATTGCAAAAAAAGTTACCAAAATGTCAAAAGTTTAAAATACTTTATTTTAGTGTTAAGTGGCTCATTCATAATATTTAGCGTGAAAATTGATATGACACAACTTCATTCACCTTTCTAGGTAAGACCACCTAATTATCACTATTGTTGAATGTTTTTATGTGTAAGCACTAGTCCAGCCTAGTATCTAAATGCTAAGTTGTATATTATATTATTTCAACAAATCTTTTTAAAAAATATGTAAATCTCTATTTAATTACTAATTCTAGACATGTTTTGGTATTTAATAAGAGATTTGGGTTCAATTCCTGCCTATACCAAAAACCGATTGGTATCTTAGTCTGATAATAAAGAGCTATCATTAGGAGCGGACACCATAGGTTAAAATTCTAAAAAAAAAAAAAAAATCATAGATATAACAAAAGTTCATACTCCAGAGTTATATATTATGACTTTCTTTTTGTTGTTCTTGAAAAATAAATTAATAAATAAAATCTAGAGTTATTTTAATCTTTTGATATTACTTCTTTTAGGATTAGCCTTTTTTATGGTAATAAATAAAATTTAAATTATTTTAATCATTTGATATTACTTCTTTTAAAGATTAGCCTTTTTTTTATGGTAGTATTTATTGTATGTAATAAGTAATTTTTCATTAGGGCAAATACACATGCACCACATAAGCATGTGTATGCATGTATTCACACGTATAAGTTGGTTCAAAGTTCAAACTATACAAAAGGAAGACGACTCGAAATCTCCCCCACTTTTCCTAGGATTGTCTCGATATGTTACCTACTAACCACATGGGTAGGAAGAGGCCTTTTAAGTTTCAGACCTGTTGGTTGACGGACCCCACTTTTCCTAGGATTGTCTCCCATGCGTGGAGACAACATAACATTCTTGAGGGGGCTATAGAAAGTTTCTCAAAGGAAGCGTTGATTTGGAATAAGGTGCAGTTTGGGAATATTTTTGCGAAGAAAAAGAAGATAAAGGCTAGACTTAACGGCATTCAAAAGGTTGTTGGAGTTAGACCATCTGCTTTTCTTCTTGAGCTTGAGAAGGAGCTCCTTGGAGAGTTAGATACTGTTTTGAAGCAGGAAGAGGAGCTGTGGGCGTTAAAATCCCGAGTTAATTGGCTGATACAAGGTGACCGTAACACTGCTTTTTATCATGTCTCTACCTTGGTCAGAAGGAAGCGAAATAAAATATTAGCTATTAAAGATAATATGGGGGAATGGCTGCATGAAGAAAATGAGGTCAAGGAGTTTATTAGGGAGGGTTTTAGCATCATATATACAACTTCCTTGTTGAGAGCGTCCCGGTTAAACCCCTCTAGATTGCCTTGGCAAGCCATGCTTTCGGAAGAGGAGAAGGAAAGCATTAGTGGGGAAGTGTCGGAGGAGGAGATTAAGGCAGCCCTGTGGTCTCTTAAAGCTTTCAAAGCTCCAGGGCCGGATGGGTTGCATGCGGGTTTCTTCCAAAGATTTTGGTTGGTGGTGGGAAGATCGGTCATTGATGAAGTGCAGAAGGTTTTTGTGGAGAGGAAAGTGCCTAGTTATTTGAATAAAACTCACATTGTGCTTATCCCTAAAATCCAAGGCCCGGAGACTTTGGGCAACTATAGACCCATTAGTTTATGCAACACCGTCTACAAGATTGTCACTAAGGTTATAGTTGCTAGACTAAGACCGTATTTGGATAAGCTAGTATCTCCGGTTCAGGCAGCCTTTGTTCCTGGTAGGAAGGGATTAGATAATGCAATTATTGTCCAAGAGGTTATCCATTCCATCACCATGAAGAGGGGGGAAGTTGGGTATATGGCTTTAAAGATTGACTTGGAGAAAGCTTATGACAAGCTTGAATGGAGTTTCATCAAGGACATGCTTGTTAGAGCAAATATTCCGGCTGACCTCATTGATATCATTATGAGCTGCGTTTCGTCGGTCTCCACGTCCATTTTGGTGAATGGGGAAGCCTTAGAGCCGATTTATCCTTCAAGAGGGATTAGGCAAGGAGATCCGTTATCCCCTTACTTGTTCATCCTTTGCATGGACTATCTTGGGCAGCTCATTGAAGAGAAGTGCCATCTGCAGCTTTGGCAACCGGTTAAAGCTTCTCAAAGTGGACCAGCCTTCTCCCATCTTTTCTTTGCGGATGACCTTGTGCTCTTTGCAAGAGCAGATGGCATTAATTGCTCAGCTATTAGGGACGTTCTTGATGATTTCTGCAGTGTATCTGGTCAAACTATTAGTGAAGCAAAATCTAGAGTCTTCTTTTCTCCTAATGTGAATAGAGATACTAGAGAGTCTTTATGTGATATCCTTGGGTTTGCGTCAACCCCGAACCTTGGCAAGTATTTAGGAATCCCCATTAAGCATGGGAGATCCACTTCCCAAGACTACAATTTCATCTTGGATAGGGTTAAGCAAAAACTTGCCGGTTGGAAGGCCAATTTGCTTTCAAAGGCCGGCCGAGCTGTTCTTATTCAAGCTTCCACCGCGGCTATCCCCTCGTATGTGATGCAATGTACTCATCTCCCGGTTAAAATCCTTGAGGGATTAGATCGGGTCAATCGCAATTTCCTTTGGGGTTCTTCGGAGACTTCTAGGAAGATTCATTGGGTTGGTTGGCAAAAGGTGACCAAACCTAAAGATGAAGGTGGTCTCGGTTTGCAAGCTGCTAGGGGAAGGAATGTAGCCCTTCTTGGGAAGCTTAATTGGAGGTTTAACAATGAAAAAGAAGCTCCTTGGGCCAAGGTCCTAAGAACTAAATACTGTAACAGCAGAAGAATAGTCTCACCAAATGCTGATAGGCTGCCTTGTTCCCGTGTTTGGGCAGCGATGAAGAAGGGGAGGGAAGTTTTCAATGCAGGTAGCATGTGGACAGTTGGGAGGGACAGTAAGTTGAGCTTTTGGTATGGGAATTGGACTAAGAAAGGGCCCCTTAGGCATCTTATCCAAGGTCCTTTAAACCGTGAGGAATCCATGTGGGAAGTGAAGGATCTTATGACAGATATGGGGTGGGACTTAAATCAGATTTCTTTTGTGCTCCCTTTAGAGGTGAAACTCATGATCCAAGCAATTCCAATTCCGTTAACAGGTAGAGGAAGGGATAGATTAGCTTGGAGGTACAATCCTAGAGGTGTTTTTGATCTTAGAAGTGCTTATAGTCTTGCTAATGTTTCTGCCCAAGACCTTGGGTTCTCGGCAAGTTGGATTTGGAAAGCAAATATTTTGCCCCGAGTCAAAATTTTTTTGTGGCAGTGTGCTCACAACAGTTTAGGGGTAAAAGGATGTCTTACTAGAAGAGGGTTGGGAATTGATGATACATGCTCTATTTGTCAAGAGGGAGTAGAAACAGTGATGCATGCTCTTAGGGACTGTTCTTGGGTCAGATCAACCTGGAGGCAGCTAGGTGTGCTGCCTTTGAACCATGATTTTTGGAGGCTAGATTTGCAGGATTGGTTGGGTTATAATGGGAAGTGGGAGCCTTTTGGTACTGCTGGGTCTTTGCCTTGGAAGATGATCTTTCCTTTTGCATTATGGAGTATATGGAAGAGTAGAAATGGGTGTGTCTTTAGAGGGAAAAACCCGAACCCAAATTTAGCCGAGGAGATTGTAAACCAAGGGTTGGAGTTTTTGTACTGTGCAGCTTCGCCTAGGGACCTGACTTGTAGAATCATTAAAAGAGTTAGGTGGGAGAAGCCGCAGGTAGGTTGGAAGAAGTTAAATACAGATGGAGCTTCTAAGGGTAATCCGGGTTTGGCGGGCTGCGGTGGAGTGGTTAGGGATGAGAATGGTAGCTGGGTTGCTGGGTTTTCCAGGCGTATAGGGGTGACTACAAGCTTTGAGGCTGAGCTTTGGGGGCTTCGGGAGGGTCTTATCCTTTGCAACAACCTAAACATTCATTCTTTACTTATTGAACTTGATGCTAAAGCTGTGGTGGATATTTTTCTTAATCCAAACTATCAAAACAGAGCTGTTTCGCCAATTTTGGATGACTGCAGAGAATTATTGCTTCGGTTTCATCAGGTTCAGCTTAGGCATTGCTTTCGCCAAGCCAATCGCTGTGCGGATATGTTAGCTAGGAAGAGTTTTGAGCAAGATGTTGTTGTCATTTCCTTTAATGGTCCGCCTGTGGACATTCGAAGTATCCTGGATGAGGATGCTATTGGTTTGTATGTGAACAGGGATTGTTTTGTTCCTGCTGTTCCTGGTTAGTTTGTGGAATGAAATCCTTTTATAACCAAAAAAAAAAAAAAAAAAAGTTCAAACTATACATTGTGTAACTTATAACATTGCTACCCACTTAATTTTTTTTATTAGATGCATATTTTGACAGATCTACCTTTAAAATAAATTTTCTCATTATACCCTCCATTCACGTAAAATTTCAAGATAAAAATAGATTAATAACTATCTCTTCAATAAACTGATTTTAAGTTTAATTTTTGTATTTTTAAAACTATAGACATAAATGAGTTGATGGATTGAATGGTAAATGACATTTTATTAAAAAAGAAACACACACATGTTTATGTTTATGTTACATTTAATTGTATAAATAAAATGTTTCACCAGTTAATAACTTTTAATTTCATTAATATTTATGAATTTCGTGATTGGATTACAGACTCTTTGATGCTTAATATGTATACCAAAGTTCATGTTAATCATACGCTACGTACTATTAAATACTTAAACTTTGTTGTGTGCACATATAACTTCAAAAATATACAAACCTAAAATTATGATTATATTTTATACATAAAATATTTGTGGATATTTTTCATGCATGGAAGGTATGGGAGGAAAATTAAATCCAACAATGAGTTTGTCAAAATAATCACACAATAATAAAAAAATTATTATTATTTGGTGTACCATTATTAGAGTACACCATGTATAACTTTATCCTAACCTTATATAGATAGTGTGTAAAAGTGGTGATAATGCTTTAAGAAATGACTCAATTCATCCAATAAATTAAATAAAAGAATTTATTTAATTACTTGTTTTAAAAGTAATTGTTTGCTTATGAGTTATAAAAACTGTAACGATATTAACCACAATACATCTACACCCTATTATATTAATTAATAAAAATATATGTGTAGTACTTTGTTTGATGATCTATACATGTTGAGAAAGACAATTCGTAATTTGTTTATTCTGAATGAATGTAGTCAATGTAATACACATCTACCATACTTGTCTTGTTGTAATTCTAACTTGTGAGAAGGGTTCAAAACTTTATAAAAGTAATAGTCCTACTACACTCTTGCAGAATTATACTAAGCCCACCTGGTTTACTATTAATTAACCATAATGCTTCCTCACTCTATTTCAGCAGTGGTGCGGAATTTATAATTAAAACCCATTGCTTAATCTTTGGGCAATATGGCAACTTTATTTGCAATTAATCACTAACTTCCCATAGTTGATAAAGTTGCATCATCATCAATCATTATCATAATTTCTTATAATTAAGGTGTGTTTTCTTGTCCAAAACCAAAACAGGTCCAGACAAAAACATTGGCTTCAATTTTTCGTATACTCCAAGGACTTGCCTTAATTAAAAAAGCCAAAAAGCCTGGAAAAAATTCAGGGATATGATATTCCTTTTCCTCCCAATTTCATAATTGACTTGGCCCCGCGTTTTGCTTTCTCCAACAAATGTGATAAGTGCAAAAAAAGAAGAAGAAGATAGATGTTATACTGGAAGCTGTAGATTCATATATTTGTAATCCAATTTGAAAGACTGCTATAAAGTGCTAATCTAATCTTCAACCTGTGATTGTGAAGGAGAAGAAAACAACAAGATCTTATTTAAGGAGCTCCATGAGGACCATCAGTCACCCATAAATAAATTTGAAGATGTTTTTTAATGGAGTGGGCCAAACAAATTGACTCCTAATTGGGACCACCATTATGTCTGGTGACCCTGCTCTGTGGTGTCACATGGAACCAGGTTCATATCCCAATGCTTCTAAACTCAGCATTTTGCCTAAAAACGATGCCATTGCCTTTCTTAATTCAAAATTTCAAATTCTATGTATACGTTGGAGGTGCATATTATATGGTCTATTTTAAGTGATGGATCTTTGGGGATTTTAACGGTGTAATTTTCTTCATGTAAATCACTAATTCACCAAAAGAAAACAAAAGGAGAAAAGGTCTTTGGGTCGGGTATTCAAAATTTGATTTCAAAAATTTTATGAGCATAAAAGATATTTGAAGGTTGGGGCAACTTTCGGCTATGTCGCGTGATAACATTGACATTTCTTGTTGTTTAGGTAAAAGCCCATAGACTCTTATTAACAAATCACAACCAGCACCATGGTCAATTTTGTCACTTTTTTGTTGAATTAGAGTTCGTTAAAAGGCGACAATTAAATGAACTCAAATCCTACTTTAACACTTTTAATGCAGCAATTCTTTTTACCAAGATAATTAATAAGTTCTTTAATTGACTATTTCAAACTTAGAACAGTCTTTAAAATTTACTGCATTTTCTAGTTTGCATATTCAAAACTGAGTAATGCTACCTCTACAAATAATTTATAACATTTTTACAAACTGTTAATGTGATAAACTTCTTATTATTTTTCATCTAGACTTATCATTAATATCAAATTTTCATTTATCAATAATTATTCATCATATTAGCAGTTTGTAAAATATTTTGTAAAAAAATTTATATTTCTAGCATTACTCGTTCAAAACCCACCCGAGGGGCAAGAGAGAGAAAGGTCCAAAAAGTTGACGTGTACATTATCCAACTGTAAAGTTTGCATTACCTGTAAAGCATTTTATGTTTACGCGTTTAAGAATGCAAAAATAAATACTTTCGCAAGTTTGATAATGACCTATACACATTATTTTGCTCATGTGGTATGACATTTCAGTCATTCACACAATAAATTCCATAGAACCATGTGAAAGCTTATTAAGAACATGATCATATTCACATTAATGTACAACGAATTGGAGGGGAACACTAAATTGAGAACCCTTTTAAGGAAAGGAAAACACATCACAACTTGATTAGAGTGTCAGATACTCATAATTGTAAGCTTGGATCACAAAGTGGCCCACAGAAGAATAAAAAGTGGTTTAAGTAGTTTTTTATTGTTAGAATTTATTAAGATATTATTATAAATGTGTAACTCATAAAATATACTATTAGGATATTACTATAAATGTGTAAACCATAAATTTGAAGAACACCATAGACCGCTATGATTTTAAGGATACCAACCAACCCTAATATATTCCTATATGGCTATATCTATGTACACCCATATTAATGGGTTCTTTTTGTAGCAAGTCCAAGATGCAGTCGTTAATTTTTCATTATTATTTCACTTCCCCTCTTTACATCTTTTATTTATTATTATTATTATTATTATCTTACATCAGTAGTTAAAACAAATAAATAAATATTCTATTAATTGAATGTTGTACGATACCTTAAAAAAATGATTAATTGCAATAAAAAATTCAACTTTAACCAATGCAATTCAACGCTCGTTAACTAAACTCTTCTTTTTCATTTTTTAAGAGTCTAATTAACAAGTATTTAAGTTCATTTGTTAAAGTTAAGTTTTTATTGTAATTGATTAGCTTTTTGGAATTCACACAACATTTACTTAAAAATGTATTTATTTATTTACTTTTGTTACTTCTCAATACATTAAGACCCTTTAAATTCCTCCTTAATGGGCGCACAAATGTGCCCATAAGCAAAAGACAGTCTATTAAGAATTTTAGCAGTAGTCTTCCCAAAATTCTAATCCTGAGAGAGCAATGCCCTTTTGGCAACAAGAATTTGCAATAACATCCTCCACATACCAGTTACCACATGAATGAAATCATGTATAATAGTTTTTCTTTAGGATGTATGATAATTTAAAAATGGTTTTAAGACATCTCGGGACAAATGAAGAATGAACAACAACAGGTTACCCTACTAGCCAACTAACCAACATATCAAGTATCAACATCATGTTGCAAGCACTGTCAGTTTGCCTTTGAAGTTTGAATTCTCAAAGTACATGGCACAAAACTGTACCAGCAAATTAATCACCATGGCTATCTTTCCCAAACACGCAGTGACATATCAGAAATAAGAACCAACAAGCTTATAAAAATAACCACCTTTTAGATTAATACAACTACACAAGTGATCATCTTAGGAAAAATTAATTAACATATGAAAAGAATTAACAAAGACAAATTTCATGGAAATCTAATGCACCATGGGTGCCTTGTCAAATGGTCTGAATGTTGTAGGTGAAGAAGCCAGTGGAAGTACCTGAGAGGAGCTTGCAGGATATTGATATTGTGGTAGATTGTGATGAAGCTCTCTCTCTTTGTTGTTACCAGAAATTATTTTGGGAAAAGACCCATCTTTTTCTTCTGTTACCACTGTTGAACTAGGAGGAGCTTTAACCCCAGAATCTTGAACAGTATCACAATTCTGAGCTGCCTTTTTCTCTGCTTCTTCCTTCAATCTTCTATACAGTTTCTCCTCTGCATCCCTCAAAAACTTGAACCTTGGAGGTGGAGAAGATCTCAACCTGTTCAATTCTACCTCTGCTGATGATTCAAAGAGAGGGTTGAATCCAAGGTGGTTATAGGAATCAAAAGGGTTCAAAGTTGGAGACTTTAGTCGTGGAGAAGCCAGAGGGGTAAGGAATGGGGTTTCAATAGCCACCACAAGATCACTCAAGCTCCTAGTTCTTGACCCTTTTCTGCTTCTGTCACCTCTAGATTTCCCATCATCAGACTCCAAATCCTCTCTGGTTTCCTCTTTGATTGTGAAGAGAAATCTTGGTGGGCCTGCAAGATTGTGCAGCCTCATGAGCTCTGATTCCACACCTTCTTCTTCATAGGTCATCAGAAGCACATCCTTGCTAGCGCCAAGCTCTAGGTCTGGTTCAAGACTATTATTGGCATCTGGGTCTCTCATACTTTCTTGTTGAGTATTGTTGGTGAGCATAGAAGAGGGTCTCTTCCAGCAAATAAATTGAAATAGTTCCTTTGCATAATTGCTGTAATCATCTTCAATAATCTCTGTGCTGTTGATTCTCCTCTTCCTCCACCATAGCAAATAGTAAAGCTCCGCAACAAAAGCTAGTAGGAGGCACCCAAAGACCAGACCCAATCCAATTGCTAAACTACTGAAAGATCCCATCTTTACCTAGTATTTCACATTCCCCAGAACAACTAATTTTGGACTCAAAATTGCTCAATCTCACAGTTTTTGCTAAAAATAGAGACCACCAACTAAAGAAACAGAACAGATAATGAAAAAAACATAAGTTCGTAAATTTAGAACCTAAAGCATCACATTGTTTTAAGGAAACTATTAAATAATATGCTAAACCCTGCTACAAGAATCACACAATTATTCATAAGTACCCTCCTTGTCAGAAAGCCAAGTAGTACCCTACCCTTTTACTGAAATTCACAGGCTAAGTTCATATATTGTTGCCTGAAGTACACGCTAGAAAATAAAACAAGGTACTGTGGAAATTGTAGGCAGAAGAAACCTTACCTTTTAAGCCCAATAAACCACTCAGAACCACAAAATTTGTGACCACCAACGAAAAATAAAACCTTTAGCTTATAAATTGATTTAAATATTGTCAAAATCCGAAAGCTTACAGGAATACTAGTACTAATATGATTCGGATTACGGGGATGAGTAGGAAAACCTTTTGTACTATATGGTAAAGTGTGTGGACTGGTTGGAGAGCAGCTCACATGGTTTTGCAAAAGCGTGTGTTCTATTTAATCATAACGCAAATTAAGTGGAAAAACAATAAGACAAAGGAAAAAAGTGAAAAAAATTAAAAATAATAATGGGTATTGATTGCATCACCCATGCGAGCATCCACGCAATCTAATCTGATTTGAGGACAGTGCCAAAGAACGCACACATCACCCATAAACATCTAGCTGTGTTGGGAGTTTAAAATATTTTTGTTGTTGTTATTTCTTTTTTCAAAAGTGAGAGGAGGAAAAAAAGAAAGCAATAAAAAAAAAAAAAAAAAAACAATAAAAACAAAGTGGGGTTGGGAGAGTCAAATGAGCTAAACTTTATTTATGATATATAAAAGCAAAATTGGGGATTGGACATGATCATCAAACGCATGGAAGGTGTTTTTCTTTTTTGACCCACAATGACTTATGATGTTACACAACCGTATTTTCATAATATTCACTCTGTTAAACACGTTATTACATAAAATAAAAAGTCATACCCAATATGGAAGGTTTGTTTGTTTGTTTGTTTTTTTTTTTTTTTTTTTTTTTTTTTTTTTTTAAATTATCACATTTTGTTAAAAATTAATAATAACTAGTCGCTAACCCGTGCGATGCACGGGATAGTTAAATAAAAGGACAATTAACACTATCAAAATATAGAGATTAACCCAAACACTTAGAAGAAAATAAATTCTAAACATAACAAAACAATAAGATAGAATGAAAATTTCAGGCACATATGAAAGCAAATAAGAAAGACAAAACCTACGTTTTTTTTTTTTTTTTAGTTGAGTCTCTCTCCTTCTTATTTTTTTAATTTTAAAGTGAAGTTAAGTTTAGGGTTTTGAGATGGTAATTGCTAGGGTTTTAAGGAGAGAAGAGAGAGTCCTACCAAGAGTCTAAATAATATAAATAATTCAAAACATGGAACATTATCAAATTTATAACACCTAATTCCATTATCTTTTACGTTGAATCCAAACAAATAATTAATTAAAATTAATCCAAACAAATAATTAATCAACCCGAAAATCAAAGCTTTAATAAAAAAACAAAAAATCACATGAACCCAAATAAAAATTCTCAATAAAGCAAGAACATATAAAAATTTACCACACCTTGGGCTGGAAGACATAGGTTGCAGTTTTTATTTTTCTCCAAAAAATAGAGATGCTTCATCTGCCATATACAATATAAAATAATTATTAGAATTTCAACCCAAAAACCAAACCCATAAAAACACTATCAAAATATAGAGATTAACCCAAATACTTAGAAGAAAATCAATTCTAAACATAATAAAACAATAAGATAAAATGAAAATTTCAGGCACATATGAAAGCAAATAAAAAAGACAAAACCTACGTTTTTTTTTTTTTTTTTTTTTTTTTTTTTTTTTACGTGAGTCTCTCTCCTTCTTATTTTTTTAATCGTAATTGCTAGGGTTTTAAGGAGAGAAGAGAGAGTTCTACCAGGAGTCTCTCTCTTTTTTTCTTAATCCTAAAGTTTTTTTTTGGATATTATTATTTTGGTATTTTTATGCAAAAAACGTTATTTTAGGTCTAGGTGATTTATTTCCTTATTTTTAGGTTCTTTTAATGTTTTTTTAGGTCAAATTTGGTTCCTATTATGGTTAGGTATTAATTAGGACTTATTTTATAATATATTTTCTTGTCCATCAAGTTTTATGGAGCCCTTAAATAGGCCTCCAAGTTTGTATACGTTTTTCAATATTATTGATATTAATAAAAATTCAAACTTTTGTCTATTGTTTTTTTTGGTGGATTCTATATAAGATATAAAACCTAAAATAAAAAGAATCTAAAATAAAAAGAAAAAGAAAATAGTGATGATGTGGAAAATTGTGATAGCTTCAAAAGCTTCGGTTATATATATATATATATATATAGATAATAATTTTATAAATTTTCTGTTTACATATCAACACTCAACATCCTTCTCAAAAAAGAAAAAAGAAAAAAAAAGAACACTCAACATATAAAAGAATAAACAAATAAATAGATACATTCTCAAACAACTTAAGTGCCAATAAACTTGTTTTCGGCATGTCATAAAATTATTTATATTTCTCACATAAACTCTAGTGCTAATGAAGGGATTTTACTGCAAATTGGAGTAAAGTTACAAACTTGGTTGTAGTCAATAGTTATTATTTTCATTAAAAAATTTGAAAATTTTTTTTATTCATAATTTTAGATTGCAAAAACTTGATATTTAAACATTTGGTTGATGACATAGATCTTTAATTTTTTTGAAAATTTACAAGTACGAAAGATATAAGAAGAAAATGTAATTCAATAATAGATTTTTGAAAATTTATATCTAATAAAAAGATATTGAGTGGAGTTATATTCATTGGCTACAACAAAATCTTGTTAAACTTTGTACTTAAAAACTTTGCCAAGATTCATTTAAAAAAAAGAGTAAATTTTCTCTAAAATTTATTTGTTTTTTTTTTTTCAATTTCAAATATAGTCGATTTTCAAATCATGCCATGAGCAATATCCGTCAACTTTTCATTTCATATTCTTTTTAAATCACTATTTATCTCGTATTCAAAAGGGTGTTTGAAAACCACTAGGACTTAGTCCAAGTCGTAATTAAAATAGAGCTTCGTTACTCAAGGCCTGCGTTTTGATGGGTTTATTATACCGGGCCGCAAATAACATACGTGTGAAATCATACACGCATGGCCCATTTGGCTCCCAAAGTAGGTGCAGTGGACCCATGTAATTGATGTTCATTGAACAAGTCTAATCGGAGCTGGTTATGATTTGGCCAATCATATCATTTCAATCCTACCAAATTTGCATTGATTATGCAATACGGCTTAGGTCTAAAGTCAAAATTGTATCCCCATTAGTACCTTCTTATTATAAACGCAATTGTACGGTAGCAATGGTGTATAATTTGAATGCACCTAGGTCGGTCTCTATGGAGGAATGGCTCCTACCTAGCTTGAGCAGTTTTCTTGGGTGGGCCACTTCAAAATGTTCCAATATGACCGTTGGGTAACTTTGAAAATAGCATAAACATTCCTGTTGAAATCCAAGTTTAATAGCCACTTCTGATGAAAGCTGCTCTGCATTTTCAAAAGAGATTGCCTTTTGTGATTAGCCAATTAGTAATAAAAGGTTGTTGAAAAAATAATCACCACACGAGAGAGAGAGAAGGAGAGAGATTGTTGACAAGATAAGATCCATAGCGGCTTTAAGGGATGTTTGAAAGAAAAAGAAGTTAGGTCAAGTTGTCCAGAATGGCAAAAAACTTGGTTTTGGACATTGATCCTGGTTAAGATAATCAAATTATATGAAAACATATATAAAATTTACCTTTGAGAACAGCATGGGCGGGCAAAAGATTGACACTTTATGAGCAATAATCAAGTATAAAAGCCAATTATGTGTTCACCTGGAAGGATGATAGGTAAAATTAAGTTGTTTTATGAAACCTATCTTAGTTATCTAGCCATGTACAACTCTTGTAAAGTACTAATTTTTCTAAGTACAACAGTATACTTCTATTGAGCTTATTTTTTAAACCAAAAAAAAAAAAAAAAAAACATAAATATATAATTGCCAACAAAAATTTAGTTCTTTTTACAAACTTTATGTTTAGAAATTCAAGGATCTAGAAATTCATTTCAGTGGATTTATTTGATTGAAATCATTATTAATAGAAATTACTTATTTATTAAGTAAGCTTGCAGTAAAATCAACATCCAATTTCTAAAAAGCACTAAGTAGATGTTCTAGGGATCATATAGCTAAAAAAAAAAGTTTATTTTTTTTTTAATTGAAATTTTGGGCTTTTGGGCTAAGGGCTTCGGACAAAGTCATGCCAAGCATGTGTTAACCCAAAGCGAGATAGAGGCTGCTGAGGTCTCAACTTTATAGCATATCTTGCTTGCAAGTTTGTAAAGGAAAACTTTAGCGACACCTAAATTTACACCCAAATCCACAACAAGTTTATGTGACAGCTTGTGATTAGTGCTCCAAAGTTACTCTTCCACCAAGTAGCAATGGTAGTCTCATTTATAAGTGTTATAATCCAATTATATATGTAACACTCAAACATGTTGTAAAATTAAATGTGGATTTAGGTGTTTATAATTGGGTTCAAAACGAAACCTTATATTCTTTTCTTTCTTTGTTAACAATAAAAATTGAAGACCTGTACCTGTTTTCAAAGGTTAATGCTCTGAGTTAAACCATTATGGATGTGGGAGAATATTATATAGGAAATTTCTTCTATCACTTGGCATAAAAATATAATTTTTTATAGTAAAAAATTATTAAAAAAAAAAGAAAAAAGCATAGGCCCATATTTGTGTACTTAGGTGTCAGCATATCGTTTTCCTAGTATATATAAAGCATAGGCCCATATAGTGTTAAGTTTGGATTGCGATGAAAAGGAAAAAAAAGCGCGTTTATGTTTTTTCTGTGGGTCACGTGCGCTGTTTACGGGACCCGCAAGTACGGATATCAACAAATTTTTCTTTAAAATTAGGTTTCACGGCACTATTCATATATTTAAAAATTATTTTGTTATAGTATTTTTAATTTTCAATAATAAGCAGTATCTAAATAGATCCATAACGTAGATATCTTTAGTTGACAGCTTGAGAAAAGTTTGGCACATGTCCAATGTTAACAAAATCTCCCATTAGAGAAGTTTGGCGCAAGTCCAATGTATACAAAATCTCCAATTAGTCTAATGGCTAAGAAAGTTCATTCCCATCACTCAAGCTTTATGTTGAAACTCACAATCGTGGCCGATATAGTCGCAAAGTTATGTGGCAGGCAGTTCAGATATCAAATTTGTCATCTATATACATTGAATGAAATTTTATTAGGGAAAATTATCGATTTTTCATATTAAATTATACCTTATTTTACACTTGGCTCCTTAAAGTATCAAAATATACTATCAATCTCCTAAATTAAAATCTATATATATAATAATAGGTGAAGTTGAGAGAAAATCCAATTAGATTTTAATTAGATTCTCAATTTTGCGCCCCTTGTCCTAACCAAAAAAAAAAAAAATCTAATTAGATTATAAATTTAACTCTAATTTTGTGTCATGTATCTTATCTAAATTTTCTAATTTTTGTGCTCAAATAAATGATGCATTAACATTTAACACGGAAGTTAAGAAAACTACAATGATAATGCTCATTGGCCTAAGCAAGAACATCTTACCTGCACACTTTTATAGAGATTATAAATTGGACTCCAATTTTGTGTCATGTATCTTATCTAAATTTTCTAATTTTTGTGCCCAAATAAATGATGCATTAACATTTAACACGGAAGCTAAGAAAACCACAATAATAATACTTATTGGCCTAAGCAAGAACATCTCACCTGCACACTTTTATAGGTGATCTCAATAGAGTCTAGAGCTCTTCTAATCCCATGACCAGAACCAAGGAGTCCAACGAGAAAGATTATAAAAGTAAAACATCTTCTCCTCCTAATTCCATATTGTCATCCCATGACTACTCCTCTCTCAACCTCTACCAACTAGATCCACACACTGTCCTCTCCTCCTCCTTACGGATTTCTCAGAGCAAGAACGAGTTCAAACACAATGTTCAATCCCACTCTTCCTTGCTTCACACTCTCATACATTAGCGCTTCTTTGGCGCCTCCAAGAAGATTCTAAGCTCAATGATCAGTTCTTATTTTTTAATAGTTTTTAGTGTGTCTGGATTAAGATTTTTTTAATTCGTTAAAAGTGGAAAAAAATATAATCATATATATTATATTAAGTTGAAGTTCAATTTTAGAATTCAAATCTAATCAAATTAATTTCTAATTGTAGTTTAATTTTGTGCTATGTGTCCAATTTGATTTTTAAATGTTGGTGTTAAGTTATCTCCATTCATAATGCTCATTGTGGAAACTGAATCTACCGAAATAAACATCTTATCAGGGGCGGAGCCACATAGTGGCTTAGGGGGGCCCTGGCCCCTACAAAAAAAAAAAAAAAAAAAAAAAAAAATTCCATTAGAGTAGGTAGAAAAAAAAATTAGGCCCCCCCAATATTGGATAGCCGGTCCCCCCCAATGCCCAATTCTCAACTATTCTCCCAAACCCAGCTTTAGTTTTAGACCTTATCACCTTATGTACTTTAAATAAAACAAGCTGGCCCGCTTAAGTCCAAACACTAAAAACAAAACTTCACTTTCTGTTCATTTCAAAAAATCCACCTACTGACCCACGGAATCCCTTTCTTTACTTCTTATTCTTTTTTTTTTTTGGCCTTCTTTGATACACTTTCATTTGCACTGTACCGTTGCCTACCTACCAGCCCCCAAAACTCCAGTCTTTTGTACTCACAGTCCCAAAAAAAAAACAAAATCCTGACCAATTTTTTCTTTCTTCATCAGCTTTAGTTTTGAAACTTGATGACTGGTGAGTTTTCTTCGCTTTCTTAAGCATTAGACATTCATCTCTTTTTAGTGTCTTTTTTTTTATTTTCTCAACTATCTACACCTAAATATTCACATGCTCTTTATATTTTCATAGATTTTTAGAGAAATACATGATTGAAGGCATGGGGAGATTGTTTGTGATGAGTTTTGAAGGGAAGATCTAAAATTGGAGGCAGTCAGGCAGAGGCAGTAGGCATTGCCACACGGGTGACCCATCTTTGCACTTTGTGAAGACAAAGTTTCTAAGGTAAAATTGTTTTGATTTATTACCTATTTTTGATTAGTTAGATATCATGTGGCTGTGGATGTGGCTGTGGGTGTTGTTAAATTGTTTGGTTTATGTTGTGTACCAATACTTGTGTGTTTAATTTTTGTTTTTGTTTGAGGGGTTATTATTAATTAAAGTCGTATTAAAAATGGGTTGTGTGGGGCCAGAAAGAGTCAAGCAACCCCGGCCCACTTCAAACCAGGCCCAAAGGCCCACGCCGAGGATGTGTCCAAGGTCCGAGGACGAAAGTGTAGAGCCCAGTGCCCAAGAAGCATTGCCGAGGATGATTACATCCTCGGAAGACCGAGATCAGAAAGTGAGCAAGCAGCACACCCTCAAGGGGAATCTCCCTGAGCATCCAAGGAGCAAATAGCAAGTACCAAGCACCGGACATGGAAGCATGGTGGAGGAGCAAGTCCTAGATGAACTGTCACCTCCACATTAAATGCCCTCAACTAACGCCCTGACCACATTAATGAGGATAGGACCTCTGAACAGTGCCGTCTTGGGCGCTGCAACCCACAGGGGGGATGGGAATGCGGCAGATGGGACAGGCTCTCAAGTGGAAACCTGGTTGATCAACAAATGTAGGGCTAGGATCAACTGAGAGAGAGATATATAATGTAAGAAGTCCCTCTTGAAGAGGGACGGAGGGAAAAACCAGAGAAAAGAAATACTGTAGCAGTTTATATTCTCTCAATCGTTGTAACCTTTCTTCAAAGAAATAAGAAGAACTTCTAGCTCTGTAAAACCCGTCCGATGAGTCTTATTGTGCATCCTAACCCACGTTTAAGTTATCAGCCTTCACGTACAACCATGCATGGCCGTTGCATTCCTCACTAGGGCCTAGCTCTTGAACCCATACTCTATAAATTCATTGCGGGGTTAGCTGGGCTTGGGTCCACTCTCTCAATCTGCGGAGAGCGCTCGAAACCGGTCTCTACAATTGGCGCCGTCTGTGGGAAGAACTTGTGCATTAGTAAGGACAACAGTCAAGCATGGTAGGATCAGGCCCTCACCAAAGAACTCCCAATCGACCTGAACCGGCGAAGTCACGGCATCAGGGTAACTATGGCGACCCCGGGGGCGGTTAGAACGACAACAGACGATTTCGAGAAGGGAGCGTGCATACTTCAACAGCGAGCGAAAGCCAAGCCCGCCGGGATGGGCACGTTCCCCAAAAGCGCGACGATGGCCAGGCCACGCGATCGGAAGAGGCCCATAGCCACGCTTCCCAGAGAAAGGATGATAAGGTGGCCATGCAGCGTGAGATAGATGATCTGAAGAGGAAGCTGCGCCGTGCGCAGTGAATACGGTCCGAACCCAGCCCTGACCTGCCCTCTGACGACGAGAGTGATGATGAATACAGGCAAAGGTCAAGAACGCCCCTCAGCGAGACTTTCTCCCACGAGGAGGAGCGCTACCAGAGGCGTAGGCGTGCCAACCCAACCCCCAGGGGCTTAGGAGGTGACGCCATGAGCAAGGCGCTGGATCAGCTCTCCAGGTCGCCCTTCACGCGTCGTATAGAGGAGGCAGAGCTTCCTCGGCGGTTCCAGCAGCCAACCTTCATTGCTTACAACGGCAAAACGGATCCCGTGGAGCATGTGAGCCAGTTCAACCATAGGATGGCTGTCCACTCCAAGAACGAGGCGCTGATGTGCAAAGTCTTCCCATCCAGCTTGGGACCTATGGCGATGAGGTGGTTCAACGATTTAAGGACGAATTCCATAGACTCGTACAGACAGCTGACCCAGGCTTTTGGTTCCCGCTTTGTCACGAACAGCAGGCCTCCTCGGCCCATGAGCGCATTGCTGTCCCTATCCATGCGTGACGGGGAGACCCTCAAGGCTTACTCGGACAAGTACCGGGAGATTTACAACGAGCTGGACGACAAGTATGACGTCGTCGCCATCAGTACATTCCAGAATGGGCTACCAATGGGGCATGGCCTGAGGAAGTCCTTGACCGGTAAGCCCGCCACCAGCGTGCGGCAACTGATGGATCGGATCGACAAGTACAAGCGGGTGGAGGAAGATATGCTACAGGGCAAAGGAAAGGAGAAGGTTATCCCTCAGGAGAGGAGGGATTTCAGGTCGGACCGGTACAGCAACGCTCGCCCGAGGAGGGATTTCGGTGGGCAATCCGGGGCAACCAATGCCCAGACTGTCGGCGCAGTATTCCGAGAACCTGTACACAAGGTCCTGGAAAGTATAAAGAACGAGCCATACTTCAGGTGGCCGACAAAGATGATTGGAGAGCCTGATAGGCGCAACCAGAACCGTTACTGCCAGTACCACCAGGACCACGGACATGCCACGGAGGATTGCAGGAACCTCTGGAACCACCTGGACCAACTAGTCCGGGATGGAAGGCTGAAGCACCTTCTGCACCATTCCAGCGGCCAGCAGGGCCAAACCTACCAAGAGCCTCGGAGGGACGCCGCCATGGGGCAGCCCGCTGGGACGATCAACATAATCTTGGCCGCGCTAAGAAGAACAGGCACACCCCCTTTGCGAGTGTTGTCCATAGCCCAACTGCCCGCCGAGGACCTTCGGACGGGGCCGAAGAGGTCCAGGAGGAATCTTCCCCCAGCATTGAGTTTCTTGGAGGAGGACAAGATTGGGACCACCCAACCACACGATGACGCCCTAATCGTCACCCTCAGAATCGGGGGCTATGACGTGAAAAGGGTGATGGTGGATGGTGGCAGCGCAGCCGAGGTCATGTGTCCAGACCTCTACAAGGGGCTGGGGCTAAAACCGGAGGACCTCACACGTTATAGTTCCCCCCTAATGAGCTTCGACGGAAAGTTCGTCATCCCAAAAGGCATGATCAGACTGCCCATACAGACAGGCCCAGTGGTGGTGGAGGTGAACTTTGTAGTGGTGGACACATACTCCCCCTACACGGCCATCGTAGGAAGGCCCTAGCTACACGCTTTGGGGGGCGTAGCCTCCACTTTGCACCAGAAGGTGAAATTCCCATCAGGGGACCAGGTTCTGGAGATCCGAGGTTGCCAGCCCACGGCGAGGCAGTGCACGGTGGCTGTCATATCCCATCGGCTGGATGCACAGCCCTCGACCCCCGCCGAGGAAGATTCATAGCAATCAAAGACCCCGGTGGCGCCTCCCGATACAGCTGTCGAGGATGCCAAATGTGAGAACCTGGAGAAGGTGGTAATTGACGATGATCCGGAGAGGTTCTTTCAGGTCGGGACCCAGCTGCCTCCCCAGGAGAATGAGGAGTTACTTGAGTTCCTCAAAAGGAACCTTGACGTGTTCGCATGGGACCCCTGCGATGCCCTTGGGATTGATCCATCCTTCATCTGTCACTACCTTAATGTCAACCCATCTATGATCCCCAAGAAGCAACCACCCTGGCGCCCGTCGAAGGAGCACGCTGATGCAATCAGGGAAGAGGTCAATAAGCTTAAACGCGCGGGGGCTATCAAAGAAGTCTTTTACCCCGAATGGTTGGCCAACACTGTGGTGGTCAAGAAGAATAGTGGGAAGTGGAGGGTTTGTGTAGACTTCACAGACCTGAACAAAGCATGCCCAAAGGACCCTTTCCCAATGCCACGAATAGACCAGCTAGTAGATGCGACGGCAGGCCATCCTCGGATGAGCTTCCTAGATGCCTTTCAGGGCTATCATCAAATCCCACTAGCCTTGGAGGACCAAGAGAAGACGGCCTTTGTGACGCCCATTGGGAACTACCACTACAAGGTTATGCCGTTTGGCCTGAAAAACGTCGGATCCACCTACCAGAGGATGATGACGAGAATGTTTGAGCCGATGTTGGGCAAGAGCATCGAGGTCTATGTTGACGATATGGTGGTGAAGAGCAAGCTGGTGTCCGAGCACTTGGAGGACCTCGGCCGCACATTTGACGTCCTGAGAGAGCACAAGCTCCGCCTTAATGCCTCAAAATGCTCGTTTGGCGTAGGCTTTGGCAAGTTTTTGGGGTACATGATCACCCACCGTGGGATCGAAGTTGACCCTGACCAAATTAAGGCCATTCACAATTTGAAGCCTCCGCAGAACCCCAAGGAGATCCAAAAGCTCACCGGGATGATCGCAGCGCTGAACCGATTCATTTCCAGGTCGGCTGACAGGTGCAGGCCCTTCTACCTCCAGATCAACAAGTGGAAAGGATTTGAGTGGTCCGAGGATTGTGCCATAGCTTTCCAGCAACTCAAGGAGTATCTATCCCGGCCGCCTATCATGTCCAATCCTGAGGCCGACGAGGTCCTATACGCATACCTTGCTGTGGCGCCCCGCGCAATGAGCCTAGTACTGGTACGAGAAGACAATGGCATTCAAAAGCCAGTTTACTACGTCAGCAAGTCGCTGCACGAAGCGGAGGTCAAATACCTACCCCTAGAGAAGGCCATACTGGCGGTGGTCCACGCCACGAGAAAGCTCCCCCATTACTTCCAAGCTCACACGGTGGTTGTCCTAACCCAATTGCCCTTGAAGTCTATACTTCGGACCGCTGACTACACGGGAAGAATCGCGAAGTGAAACACAATTCTGGGGGCTTTCAACGTCAAGTACATGCCCCGGAGCTCCATAAAAGGCCAGGTTCTGGCAGATTTGACGGCCGAGTTCGCTGAACCAGTCGTGGAAGTGACAGCCGAGGAGAAGAGCTGTGATGAGAAATCAGTTGGTGCAATCTCCATCCCGGAGTCACCATGTTGGAAAGTATATGTGGATGGCGCGGCAAACCAAAGGGGGTCCGGAGTGGGGCTGGTCCTTGTATCCCCTGAGGATCATGTCATTGAGAAGTCCCTGAGGCTCGGATTCATGGCCACAAACAACGAGGCCGAGTATGAGGCATTACTACAAGGGATGATCATGGTGCAAAAGATGGGAGGAAAGTCGATAGAGATGTTCTCAGATTCAAGATTGGTGGTAGGACAGGTAAAGGGGGAAATGGAGGCCAGAGATTCGAGAATGCAAGAATACCTGAGCCAAGTCAAGCGCTTGCAGTTGGAGTTTGGCCCCTTCAGCTTGTCTCATATTCCTAGGAGTGGGAACCGTCATGCCGATTCATTAGCCACACTCGCAACCTCCTCGGTAGAGGCTCTACCTCGGATCATACTTGTGGAGCACCTAGAGAGGGCAAGTGAAGTGCCAAAGGGAGTGATCCCCGTCCATCAAGTTGTGATGGGTCCCAGCTGGATGGACCCCATAGTGAGATTCCTCAAAGATGATGCCCTGCCTGAGGAGAGGTCAGAGGCAGAAAAGATACGAAGGAAAGCTCCTCGGTTCTGGTTGTCCGAGGATCACAAGCTATACAGGCGGTCCTACTCTGGGCCATATCTTCTATGTGTCCACCCCGAAGCGGCAGAATTCTTGCTCGAAGAGCTGCACGAAGGAATCTGTGGGAGCCACACAGGGGGGAGATCCCTGGCTCACCGAGCCGTCACACAAGGATACTGGTGGCCGGGAATGCAGCAAGAGGCCCAGGAGTATGTCAAGAAGTGTGATCAATGCCAAAGGTTCACCCCGAACATCCATCAGTCGGGAGGGGTCCTCAACCCTTTGTCCAGTCCATGGCCATTCGCCCAATGGGGCTTAGACATTGTGGGACCTTTCCCCAAAGCACCAGGGAATAAGAAGTATCTGTTGGTGGCCACGGACTACTTCACCAAGTGGGTCGAGGCCGAGCCACTAGCCAACATCAAGGACGTAGACGTGAAGAAATTCCTTTGGAGGAACATAGTTACACGGTTCGGGGTCCCTCATACCCTCATCTCGGATAATGGGCTCCAGTTCGATAGCAAGGCCTTCAGGAGGTACTGTTGTGAACTTGGGATCACAAACAGGTACTCAACGCCAGCCTACCCTCAGGGAAATGGACAGGCCAAGGCGGTCAACAAGGTCATCGTCAACGGGCTTAAGAAGAGACTGGATGATGCCAAAGGGAGATGGGTAGAAGAGCTGCCCCACGTCCTCTGGACGTACCGGACTACGCCCCGGCGCTCAACGGGGGAAACACCTTTTGCCATGACTTATGGTGTGGAGGCAGTAATCCCCCTGGAAACCAACTTCCCGACCCTAAGGACGAGCTCCTTCACCCCAGGCAGCAATGATGAACTGCTGGGGCGGAGCCTGGACATGGTAGACGAACGAAGAGAGCGAGCAATGATCCAGCTGGCCTACTACCAGCAAAAGTTCAAGCAAGGATATGACGCCAACGTAAAGCTCAGACCACTAGCACCGGGAGACCTGGTGCTGAGAAAAGTCGTAGGAGCTGCCAAGAACCCTTCTTGGGAAAAGCTAGGACCCAACTGGGAGGGGCCCTATCGAATTACCTCAGTGGCAGGGATAGGAGCATACTATTTAGAAGACTTAGATGACAAACCTGTACCTCGTCCCTAGAATGTAAATAACCTGAAAATGTATTACTATTAATGAAGAAGTCTCTTTTGATTCAGATGTTCTGCCTATCATAATCACACGTCTCGCGTCCCAACGGCACATATATCTGGGTACTAGACAGAACCTAGGTCTTGCATGGTCCAAGGACTCAAACCTATGGGGAAACTAGTTACTTACAGCCAAATTGAAGCGTTAGCATGAACCTAGGTCTTGCATGGTCCTCGGACTCAAACCTATGGGGAGCTAACCACTCATATCTGGGTACTAGACAGAACCTAGGTCTTGCATGGTCCAAGGACTCAAACCTATGGGGAAACTAGTTACTTACAGCCAAATTGAAGCGTTAGCATGAACCTAGGTCTTGCATGGTCCTCGAACTCAAACCTGTGGGGAGCTAACCACTCATATCTGGGTACTAGACAGAACCTAGGTCTTGCATGGTCCAAGGACTCAAACCTATGGGGAAACTAGTTACTTACAGCCAAACTCAAGTGTTAGACAGAACCAAGGCACTGCATGGTCCTCGGACTCAGGCCTATGGGAAAACTAACTACTTCAGAAGACTAAGTGTTAGGCAGAACCAAGGCACTGCATGGTCCTCGGACTCAGGCCTATGGGAAAACTAACTACTTCAGAAGACTAAGTGTTAGGCAGGACCAAGGCTCTGCATGGTCCTCGGACTCAGGCCTATAGAGAAGCTAACTACATCGAAGAGACCCTAAGTGTCTACTCGAAGAAATTCTACCTGGTCCTTAGGAAACGAAAGGTCCATTCGAGCATACATGCCCTTGTTATAATAGTTGATGCCGCGATTGGTCGGGATACAATTGAAGTTAAAACCATACAAGTAAAGAAAAAGCGGATAGCGTGCAAGTAAGCAAACAGCCACAACAAACAGAAAAGGAAACAAAGCTCGCATTTTATTAAGTCCAAAAGAATTACACAATGGGAGTTACATTACAAATAAAGAAAAAGGGAAGAAAAAGATGCAAAAAGTAAAGTGAGGCAGGCAGAGGCACCAAGGAGCCTAGTCCTTCTATTTAGTTGCCCACTCCGGTAGGTGGCTGGCCCATAGCTGCCTCAGGATCCTCTGAGCCCTGATTGAGTGGGATGGCCTGCAGAGGCACGGCAGGAATAGTTGCCCCCTCAGTAGAAGAAACCTGGGCATCGGGGGAGGGCTTTGCAACCTGCTGAGGCGCGTCCTCGTTAGAGCCGTCACTCAATTCAACCACCGCGGGAGGATTACTCCCTTGGACTGGCTCACCAGTGGCTTCAGCGTCTGAGGCCCCCTCACCCGGAGTAGCAGTAGTTTCCACAGTAGCCTCCTCGGCCTCAGAGCCATCTGGGGCAGCCTCGCGGATGACAGGGGGTAGTACACGTTCTCCTTTTTCCACAGGTCAGAAGAGGCCTCCACCCCAGCTTGTTTGAGGGCTTCACTCCAAGTTTCGGAGCAGTAGCGCCTACATACCCTAGGGACTTGGGATTTGTAGGCAGCTGCTGTCTCAGTTGCCCTGGCAGTATAGGCTGCCTCCTCAGCTTTCTGCTTGGTGGCCCAGGCCTCCTCCCTGCCTTGCTCTGCCTCAAACTTGGCCCTCTCAGCTTCCTCTTTGGCCCATTCAGCCACCCTCTTGGCCTCCTCAGCATCGGCCACCTTCTTTGTCAGGCCAGCTATCAGCTCTTCGGCGAGCTTCAACTGCCCCTCTACCTCACCCAGACGCTTCGTCTGAGTTTCGACCTGCCTCTGGGCACCCTCAAGGCCTGACAAAGCGCTGTCCCGAGCCTGGGTCATGGCCTTCAGCTCCGCCCTGGCCTTGGCAAGGTCCTCCTCGGAGGTCTTGAGGGTCCGAGTGGCCACCAAGCGCCTCTCGCGCTCTTCATCCATGGCCTTACCATGGTCATTGGCCGCCTCCTCCAGCCTGAAAGTGGCCTGGACAGCCTGCCAAACAAAACAGATACGTGATAATTAGCCGAGCTCAAAAAAGAAAGGAAGGCAGAAAAAAAAAACTGAAGCGAGAAAAAACGCAAGTGTTAAGGGTCTTACCATCCCCAAATATCGCTTGAGGCAGAGGAAGACCTCCCTACTCCTCATGGTCCCCAGCTGCTCCATGTCCGCAGGAAGGAGCAGGCATCTCTCCACCGCGTCGGCCACGTACGCGCCTTCGCCATCCCTAAAGTCCCTGAGGGAGGAGTCATCCCTCAAAGGTGCCCCACGGAGCATTGGGGCGGGGAGCCAGGCCTGAACCTCGGGCGGGGCAGCAACCTGTTTGTCCTGGGTTGTGGAGCCTATCCTCAGCTGCTTCGAAGGCCGCCGAGTGTCATCCCACTCTCGCGTGGGCCCAGATTTGTCCTCGAGGGGCCTCTTGCCCTTATCCTTCTTCTGCTTAGGATCAGCAGGCTCGTGCCTGGACGGCAAGTTCGTCTGAGGCGGAGGAGGAGGAAGCCTCGGCTTGGACTTCCCCGGTTGCCCTTCGATTAGGTCGAGTAAACTAGGTTGGGCCTTCTTTTTGTAGCCCATCTCAAGCCGAGAAGATGTCTCTAACGCTAAGAGGTCTGCTTCGGTTAGACGAGGATCACCCAAGTCTCCAGAAGGGTCCTCGGACTGATGGACTTGCTCAAAAACGTCAAAATCGTCCTCAGCAGGACCAAAATCTGCAGTTTCCCCTTCCCTCTCTAAGTTCTCTTCCGCGGCCTCTGAGAGTGTGTGGGAAGAAGAGGGGACTGCTACTGTGACGCCTTCTGAAGTGGAGGGATCCTCGGGAAACTCGAACTCGTCCTCGGTCACTTTTATCTTCTGCAGCCGAGGATCCTTTGCTTTGATCACGTGCTTTGGGGCCGCGAACGACTTTTGGAGCGGAATGTACCCCAAGATCTTGTGAGCGGCTTTGACTTGGTGGTCTGCTTCGTTTTCAAAAGCCGCCGACCTGAGCACCTTCTGCAAGTCTTCCCTGTTGATCAAGTTGAAGTGGCGCGCGAAGGAGTGCGGATCTGCAGAAAGAAAACACATTTACAATTAGTAACCAAGCAGTGCAAGAAAGAAATGACGCATAAAGCAAGTTAGAGTCTTTGAACCCCCTCCTACTCCCACTGCCCCACCTGGTGTCCCCTCTGTCGTCGGGCAATGAAAGCCATCGTGCCACGCTCCAGACACGATGAGAAAATCCTCGTTCATCCCCTTGTTGGACTCAGGGAGGCACTGGATAAGCCGGACCCTGACGTCCCTCGTCCTCATGTAGTAGGACTTGTTCTTCAGGTGTTGAAGATTGTAGCAGTAGTTCACGTCATGATAGGTCAACCTTAGCCCCATCTTCTCATTCAGAGCATCCACACTGCCTAGAATTCTGAACATGTTGGAGGCGCACTGGGTGGGGGTTAACCGGAAGTATGTAAGGTAACCCCTCGTCACCGGCCCCATGGGGATCCTCATCCCCCCTTCAAGGAAGGCGATGATGGGAATCACCACCTCGCCCTCCTGCCTCCGGAGGTGCCACTCCCCCTCCTCACAATACCTCAAGCCCACGTTGGCAGGTATCTTATAATCGGCGATGAATTTCTCCATCGCCTCCTCAGAGAAGACGTACTTCTTAAGTCTACCCATCCCAAATGACGCCTAAGAGAGCTAAAGGGAGAGCAAATAAAAGAGAAGGAGGAGTAAAGAGGAAAAAAGCTCAGAGAGGGATAGAGCGACTTACAGAAATGAGGAGGAGCTCCTCGGACTGGCTTTTTATGCTGGAGATGTAGGTGGAAATTTGGCTGGACTCTGAATGGAGGCGCAAGAGCTCTTGATTGTGAATGAAAAAGGAGAAAGCGGTTCGAATGGGTATTTATACCCTAGATGGAAGAGCCGCGCGAGTTTTCCTGCCCATAAATGCTAGATGCATCTCCACCGTTAGATTGTCATCTGCCCGTTGAACGTGGGGAGCATAAAGCCGCCCGAATTTAATGCAGGACACGTTACGCGCACCGAAGCGCCAGTAACGCACCTTGGGCAGATGAAAAGGCTCCAACGCTGACGAGGGACAAGACTTGATTGGACACGGAGCAGGTCCGAGGGTGTCAAAATCCTCATTTCCGCCCGAGGATGCGGACAACAAGATTTTGAGGGGCTATTGTGGGGCCAGAAAGAGTCAAGCAACCTCGACCCACTTCAAACCAGGCCCAAAGGCCCACGCCGAGGACGCGTCCAAGGTCCGAGGACGAAAGTGTAGAGCCCAGTGCCCAAGAAGCATTGCCGAGGATGATTACATCCTCGGAAGACTGAGATCAGAAAGTGAGCAAGCAACACACCCTCAAGGGGAATCTCCCTGAGCATCCAAGGAGCAAATAGCAAGTACCAAGCACCGGACATGGAAGCATGGTGGAGGAGAAAGTCCCAGATGAACTGTCACCTCTACATTAAATGCCCTCAACTAACGCCCTGGCCGCATTAATGAGGATAGGACCTCTGAACAGTGCCGTCTTGGGCGCTGCAACCCACAGGGGGGATGGGAATGCGGCTGATGGGACAGGCTCTCAAGTGGAAACCTGGTTGATCAACAAATGTAGGGCTAGGATCAACTGAGAGAGAGATATATAATGTAAGAAGTCCCTCTTGAAGAGGGACGGAGGGAAAAACCAGAGAAAAGAAATACTGTAGCAGTTTATATTCTCTCAATTGTTGTAACCTTTCTTCAAAGAAATAAGAAGAACTTCTAGTTCTGTAAAACCCGTCCGAGGAGTCTTATTGTGCATCCTAACCCACATTTAAGTTATCAGCCTTCATGTACAACCATGCATGGCCGTTGCATTCCTCACTAGGGCCTAGCTCTTGAACCCATACTCTATAAATTCATTGCGGGGTTAGCTGGGCTTGGGTCCACTCTCTCAATCTGCGGAGAGCGCTCGAAACCGGTCCCTACAGGTTGTATGTTTAAATTATAGTGGAAATTTTGTTTTTTCTTGAGTATGAATAACATCTATATAACTAAGTAAAAATTTCTAATTAAAATTTTATTTTTTAAACTTATTTTCAGGTTAATTTTTGAGTCATATTCTTAAAGCTAAAAGAATTATGAGCAAACGAAAAAACAATTGATGCATTTTTTAAGAAAAAAGATGTTAACAATTCAGAAATTAGGAGACCTGTGGCTGTAGAAACAAATGTTGATACTTCAATGCCTGATAAACACCCTGACCCCTCCAAATGTTCAAGAATTCAATCTGAAGAAATAGATCGTGATCCAGGATCACGTAAACAAATATGTGAATTTCTTATCAACAAACAAGATGAAATCCGATGAGCTTATCTCAAAGAAGGTCCATATCAACCTAAAAATATAGACTATCCATACAACGATAATAATAATCATCATCGATTTCAACCTTCATGGTTCGAATCGGCCCCCCTATGTAAAAATTCTTGGCTACGCCCCTACATCTTATCATCATAATTGTTAATATTTCCGTGCGTAAGCACGGACTACATGTTAGTTTTAATAAAGCTTAACTTCCTGTTGTTTGTTTTAATGTTAAGTCTAACAAAAATGTAGAATTAAAATATCAATTTATCCCTTAACAGTTTGTTATAGAGAGAGAAGTAAGTTGGAATTTCAATGCTACATCCAATTAGATTTAACATCAAAATAGACCGTGTGAGAATATTGAAATTGAATTATAACTTTTGAGTTAATTGTGTATTTCGAAAATTTATGAGACAAAATGTATAATTGAGAATTGTTAAGGGTCCAAAATAGTTGGTATTAGAATAAATAATAGTTGTTTGGCCTAAATTTCCCAACACCTCCGTCCAAACAGTCCAGGTTAAGGGACATTGTCGTATTCGGACTAACATAACACTGAAGAGTGAAGATAGAGAAAGATATTCATACACGGATAGAGATCAGTACAAAGGTCCACCAATCTGCCTCGAATTTGGTGCTATAAACAAAGGAGCAGAATATGGGGAGGGTGGTTTTGTGGTTCACGAGGGGGCGCTGAAAGGTGGCGGCACCTGAATAATCCGCAACAAAACACACATAAAATATATGCATATATATAACTACTACCATAATAGTAGTAGTACTTTAGCATCATAGTCAGCGCAAACCCTTTATCACGCATGTATAGCACCTCACCTATCGTAGACTCTCTTGCTCCCTATTTTGATTGCCTGCATTTATGGCGAGTCTTCATGGTGTTTCTCCCATTTTGTTAACCCACGCCACCATCTGACTCTCTGAGCACTCATGCATGATCCACCTTCATGTACGATGTATTATGGGTTAGTCTCCTTCAACTACATGCTATTGCCCTTTATATGTTTAGTTTGACACATTCTTCCTTTTTCTTACTTTGGAAAGTAATGCTTCAATTTGATTAGACTTAAGTTTGAGGTAGATTGGTATCTTTCTGATACATGCAATAAATTAAAGAAAAAAGTGAGTACTGGATATTAAATCCCAATAGATTCTTGCCAAAGTTCATTAATTTTGAACTTCCCAGATCTCCATGAAACAGAATTTAATTAAAGTCAGTCTATTGCTTACTCTACGCTCATCCCTTTTTACTGGACAATTTTTTTTCACATATGTTATGATATAATCTATTATATTGGTAATAATAAATGATAAAACTTATTTACCAAATTCCTTATTACATTAAGTTCTTCAATTAAATTTAAATATCTACTTGTATTGACCAACAAAACATAAACAATAGTATCATTCATAAACAATAGTATCATTTTTAAGAATGATCGAATTCAATATAACTATGTGTTTACATTTAATTGGAAAAACTAAGGTATTGCACTAAAATTACTATCAATAAATTCAATCCTATGATGAAAGTGATGTTAAAAATAGAAGTGAAGTTGCAATTGCTTCACTTTCAAAAGGTCATGTCAAATTGTAAAAAAGGAAGAAGATAATTATGGGTGAGTTTGGTTCAGCTTTTTGTAAAAGTGCATAATAAAAAAGTGGAGTTTTCAAAAAGTGCATAATGAAAAAGTGCATTTTCAAAAAACTGAGTGTTTGGTAAAAGCTATTAAAAAGTGTTTTTTGAAAAAGCTGAGTGTTTGGCTAGCACTTATAAAAGTGGCAGTTTGAGGGGTAAATTACCAAAAATGACAATATATATATATAAGGGAGTTTATTTTATACTTTTTTTTTTTTTTGGATGTGAGTTTGGTTCATACTTAAATCAACTACTTCATCATACTTAAATCAATTTTTCTCTTTCTAAAAAAATTATTTTTTTCTCACCAATATTAGTTAATAATAACCTACCACTTAAGATTTATTATGAAAGTATTGTGAAAATATTGTGATAAAAATTGATACTAATTTTAATTTGAATGTACTATTAAAATTATTTTTTTCTCACTAATATTAGCTAATAATAACCTACCACTTAAGATTTATTGTGAAAATATTGTGATAAAAATTGATACTAATTTTAATTTGAACGTACTATTAAAATTATTTTTTTCTCTTTCTAAAAAAATTATTTTTTTCTCACCAATATTAGCTAATAATAACCTACCACTTAAAATTTATTGTGAAAATATTGTGATACCATTTCTTTTTTCTTTTTTTTTTCCCTCTTTTTTTATCCTCCACGCACGTACCACATTTCTTTTTCCTTTTTTTCCCTTTTTTTTCTCCTTCACACACGTACCCTTACACTTTTCTTTTTTTACTTCTTTCCTCTTTTGCAACCTACCACTTCCTCCAAGCTCAGAACGTTCCAGCTCTCCTTCTTCCTCATTTTTTTTTCTTCTCTCTCTTAGCACTTCCTTTCTCCCTTTACTAAAAATATACCCTTACTCTTTTCTTTTTTTTTCCTGTTTTCCTCTTTTTTTCCTTTACTCTTTTCTGCTCTTTGTTTTTCCCAGAACCCACAGACTCACAGAGTTCTCCTTCAGTCATTCTTCCTCATTTTTTTCCCCTTTTCTCTTAGCACATCGTTTGTAACACCCATGCAAGGGATTGATTTTTTTTTTTCCTTAGCTGATTTGGGAATTTGTTATAGATTTTTTTGTGTTTGGATTTGGAAATTTTTTATTGAGAGGGCAGAGCAGAGAGATGAGATGAGATGAGAGGAATGAGGACCGCGTGAGAATTGAAGCCATTTATCAAGGGTAATTTGGTATTTTTTGGCAAAGCCCAATGGATACCATTCAAACGCGCATTCAACTTTTTGTTTATGGACCTGCAGAGGTCCATAATTGTTTTGCGCGTTTATGCCTTCGTCCAAAATGCAACTTTTTCCAAAAAGTTGCGTTTTATACTCACCAAACACTAAACTTGGGCTGACTTTTTTAAAAAGGAAACTTTTGGGCTCAAAACGCCCAAACAAACGGGCACATGTTCTTTAACCTTATCCCATAAAGGATGGCAAAGGCCAAATTTAATGTAAATAAAAGAGATGTTTACTTGTGTGGGTTATTTATTCACTCATTTTGTACTTTTGTTTATACTGTCATGGTTTATATATAATGCATAAATAACTAATAAATTTAGCCACCCTTTTATTTCCCTTTTTCTAATTCCTCTTGATTTGTGGGATAACTCTATGTACTGAGAAATAGCTTCCTTTGATTAGGGATATCCATGGATTAATTTTAGACTCAATTAACGCTCTTCTAGAATTACGTTTAACGTCCTTTTATGACTTTCTCGATCGGCACCTTGGGTCGGTAGCTAAGCTCCGAGACATTACTACCACGGCTACTATCAGCGTGAGTAAAAAGAAGGAAAAGAAGGTACTAAAACGAGGAGTTCATTAGTCATACATAGTGAAGGGGGTCAACCTCTTTCATGACCCTTGGCCCCAATGTGTCACTTGGTTGGCATTAATTTCTAGAACACATTAAGTAAAGTTGACTTTTTGGTAGGGAAACTGGAGAGTTTACTGTAGTTGAGATACGTTTTTCTGATGGATGACTAGATCCAATCCAATCATGTTAAATGGAAGGAGAGACCTGTCGTTGATCATTAATTTGGTGAAAATCGGATTGCCATAGGTTCAAATTCCCTTTGGTCAAATAAGTTGAAGTCATGGTAATACGGTGGAGTAGATATCTTGCCAGATCTATTTGAGATTTCGCAAGATATATTAGAGAACTCACCAAATCGGTTGAGATCTCCACCAAATCTGGTGGAGATTTTGCTGGATCTACAAAGTTAAGCTACTAGAGACGAAGGCATTAGACGAGTTGGATTCATCGGGTTCTCAAATAGGAAACCCACCACTCAAACCAAAATAACTGTCATCGTTGACCTATCATCGACCAAAATAACACTCAAATTGGGCTATTTTTGGATCGAGTGACTTCTAGTTAGCCAGTTTTGTCAAGTTTGGGCATGGTTTGGACAACCCTACCTTTGATCACACTATCATTCATTTTGGATAAATTTATTTTCATTTTTAAATAGAATGTACAATTCCTTCATATGTCAATATTTTTTAGTACAATTTTTTTTTACAATAAACAAATTAAATTGATGAAATAAGTTCCTCCAAGAACAAAATTAAGAGCATTAGCATTAGGTGTGCTAAATGCTAAATTTTTAGCATTGAGCACATCAAATACTAAAAACCCACCATCATCAAATATTCGGAACGCCAAATAAATTTGGCATTTGCTATAGTACAATTCTACTATTGGCATTGTACGGACACAACAATGCTATTTTTTTTCTCTTTTTCATTCAATTTTCTCTCTCCTCTCACCAGTCTCTCATATGGCTTCTCTCTCTTCCTCTCTCCGTTTCTCTCATTCTCACTCTCAGCCACCCAACCACCGGCCTCTCCCCATCTCCTGATTACTACACTTTAGATTTCACACACACACACACACACACACACTCTCTCTCTCTCTCTCTCTCTCTCTCACAGTTGTGGTGGTTTGAGTTTTTTCCCCCAAAATTTGGGTTCTTTTTATCTTCAGATTTGGGTGATGGTTTTTTATTTTATTTGAGTTTTTTTAGTTATGTTTTGCAATGGGTTTTTGACTTGATTTGGACTTTTTGAAGGCTTGTGATGGTGGGTTGCGATTTTGGGGGTGGTGGTGGTTTTCCAGAGGTAGTGGGTTGTGGATTTATGGTGGTGGAGGATTGTGGGGTGAGGCTACTGTTGTGGAGAGAGAGAGAGAGAGAGAGAATTAAAAAAAATGAATAAATGTAAAAAATAAGAGATGTGATGTAGAATGAATTGTAAAATAATATATATGTTAAATTTAATAAATAAAAAACCTTTTAATGTGTCAAATGTTAAAATTTGTAGAAGAGTGCTCTAATAATAAAAGTAGCACAAAATATTCATACGAGGAACTCTAACCATGCTTTCTTGAAAATACATTGACACTAACAAAACAAAAAGAAGACCAATCGGCTTACCTTTTCTTTTGAGTTGCTATAATGCAATTTATCGAGATGGGATTTTGGACCATGATGATCAGATGGTGAATTTTAGTAGGCACTGAACCACACCATAAAAGAGGCACAAAACACACACCCGAGGCAAAGGCCACCACCCCCACAAAGTCACCTCAGCCTAGACGTTTCAACTTCATCCATCTCTGCACCTATCTGTTACCACTTCAATTCCCAAAGCCTAGCCCTTACCTATACCTTACAACCCAACCGGCTGTCTTTTTCTCCTTAATGACACTTATACCCTTCCTTTCCTTCAATGGCGTAACCTACATTACATTATATTACAGTCAGAGACTCTCTCTCTCTGTCATTCCCGAGATATCAACATTAAAAAGGAACAAATCACCATCATAGAACACAGCGCAAAAAAGATATGGGCTTTTTGGTCTTTTTCGCCAAACATAAATATTTACTCTACGTTCCCTAACGAAGACGACGAAACCCAAGCCTTTCCCTCTCACAGACTCAGCCGCTACCCGTCATGTTTTCAGAGATGTTCAGCACCAAAAACAATACGCATGTTAATCTCTCTCTCTCTCTCTTTCTGTTTGACCCTCTGTCTCCCTCTATAAAATAGACAGATAGTACAAACACCATGCAAAAAGTAAGCCAAACCACACATAAACTCACTCTATATATCTGAAAGTCTCTCTTCTGTGAACCCTAAATACACTGGAATATTCAGAGAATTCAAGAACAAAACATGGAGGGTGATAATAATGTGGACATGGGTGGTGCAAGTGGAGCTCCAGTGAGTTCAAGGTGGAACCCAACAAAGGAGCAGATAAGCATGTTGGAGAGCTTGTATAGGCAAGGGATAAGGACCCCAAGCGCTGAGCAAATACAACAGATCACAAGCAGGTTAAGGGTTTATGGTCACATTGAGGGAAAGAATGTTTTTTATTGGTTTCAGAATCACAAGGCAAGGCAGAGGCAGAAACAGAAGCAAGAAAGTATGGCTTATATGAATCGCTATTTTCATACCACTCCGCCACTCTTCCCTCCTCCTTGCCCAAATGGTCTGTCACTTATCCTCATTCTGAATTTTGTAACACTATAATCTGAAAATGCTTATTGTATCTCTTTTTATTTTTGTTGGTGTGTGTGTTTTGTAGTTGGTGTTTGTGTTTTTTTTTTTTTAAATTTATTGTATTCATGCTTTTTGTTCCAAGCTGTCTCTTCATGCATACGGGCTCGATATGTGTGTTCAACACTGATTAGTCTATTTCTCGTTTTTGTAATGCAGGCTTTCTTACTTAGGAAATGAATTTTTCTTTTCTTCATATCTCCTTTTCATTATCAATTATATATTATGGACAAACAATTGTTTTGACTATGGAGGTCTTGATCATTGATTCCTTTTTTTCCCCTTCACATTAGTACAACTTGGATAACTTCTACATAGACTTGTCTTCTGTCTTAGTGCAGCTTTCATGACTACCTTTAGCACTACCAATTTGTTTCTTCATATTCCTTCTTTGGTTTCTGAATATCATTGCTAGCTCTGGCCTGTCCCTTTCCAACTATTTTGCTTCCTAGTATTTCGATTTTCCTATTATCAGTCTAATCCTTTTAACACTCCCTTCTGTTTCATTCTTATCTACTACTAGTTCATCTCACTCCCCCTCTTAACATGCATATTCCTTTTTACTCCTATTAATGGTTACATGAATTTTTGAAATGGGGTTTTCTTTTTTCTTTTTCAGTTCTCGGCGGACCATATTACCTGCCACATAACGATGTAGGGTTCTATCCACAATACCAACATTCCAAGGTGCTTTTACCAAGTGGTATCAGGGGGAGACCAAGGACAGAAAAATTGGAGAAGCCCAGAGCCTTGGATGGCGCAGCATATAACTCAGCCCACCAGGGATATGGTATGGCTATGCATATAGGAAACAGTACCTGGGATATCACCAACAATTACAGCCACTATGGTCAAGAAACATTGCCTCTTTTTCCTTTGCATCCAACAGGAATTTTACAAGGAAAAACAGGAAAGCCATCCATTGATTCATCTGCTGAGAACTCCACTACTACTACTCCTAGCTCTTCTGAGATTGAAGAAGGTTCTGGGAACCAACCCTTCTTTGATTTTTTCTCCGGACAAGGTTCCTGTGAAAGTGACTGAATAAATGTTGTTTTCTGAATTATAGCACTAACATGTAGCCAAGGTAATAATTGGGATTTGATGAAGTAGGTTATGTTGCTGGGGGTGTGAATGTAGGTCTCCTTGGTATTTGGTGAAAGAAATGGCTAGCTGTAGTCAGGGTCACTTCTGATGTATATGTTTTCATGGTCGGATGGCCCTGTTTTGTTTTTTTAACTTCTTTCTCTGCTCGATCGTTGCATTATGGAAGAAGCTTATTTTTTTAGTCAAACTTTATCCGTTTGGCTTGGTCTTTTCACTTTTGAACACAATGAGCCAATCTTGCTTTGCATGACTCTTATGTCCTACATGCACTGTGACAGTACTGGTTTCATGCACAAATATTTGATGAATGATGCCATCTGTGCCCAAAAAAGATTCTTCCATCTTTCTTGAATAGGATTCACGGAGTGATTTAAACCTTAGCTGATTTGAAAAATCAAGATTAAACTCAGTACTACCACTCTTTAACTGTGTTTGAAAGTAATCAGTTATTGCATGTTATTGATAAAGTCATCATAAAGAACGGGTAAACTTATAAGCCAAAAATAAAATAAATCAAAGAGAGCGTTTAAATTGAAGGGGAGTGTTTATTACCCACTTGTGTGTAATTACACACAAGTGTTTGCAACTGAAAACGTGTACGCACAACTTTTTAGTAAGTTTTAGCCTAAATTAAACTATTTACCCTCTCCAATAAATAAGTGTCATATATATATATATATAGAATCAGCCCTCTACAAATACATCTAAATACACACTTAATTTTATAACATGTTTGGTTGTCAACTTGTGATTAGATTACATCACTTACATATATTGTGAGAAGTGAAACTATTGTGCACCAATCACAAATTCCCACTTAAGCATGTTGTGAAATTTGATGTAAATTTGGTGTGTCCCCAACTAGAGTTTTCAAAAAGAATTATGTTAGGCCAAGAATGTATTGACATCTTTGGTAAATTAATCAATTAATTAGTCAAGTTAATTAATTAGATTCAATTATATGCAATAAACGTGGTAGCACAAACAAATCACCAACTAAATTAAATGCAGTAGAAAATAAATTTGACACAGGTGATTTGTTTACGAATGGAGAAAACCATCGAGGTAAAACCACACCGGGTGAATTTAAGGTCACCACTCCCGATAATTCACTATTATCAAAATAAGCGGTTACAAGTAAAGGAATCTCAGTACTTTATACTAAGCTACAGTTGAACCCTTACCCCAATACCCAATTGGACTTGTAATATAGTGACAATCTCTCCTTTCAATGCACGGTTCCAAGTACGTGACTAACCAATCAATGCACGGATCCCAGTACGTGACTAACACGCCAACTTGTGAAGGATGTTGACTGCAAAGTTTTTCAGTTCATCCACATGATGAAGATCAAGGAACTCCTTGGTTACAAAACCTTACGACGTACAAATGCAGTAGCTTCTTCAAGAGAAAAATGAACTAGGAAAAATTGTCTCCTATCACAATATGCATGAATAAAACCTTTGCATCAAGTTTCATCAATAATCCTTATATATGTCTAGGGTTGTGAAAAAAGAAAATCTTAACACAGCTTGGATATGCGTGAAAAACACATTTGAAAATTTGAATTTTGTAATTCTCGATAGATAGGGTATCTATCAAGCAACTGTCGAGCATCGGGCTAAAATCTCCTTTTAAACTTCAATAGATACAATTTGTTGAGTTTTAAAATACAATACTTCTTAACTTGATTCTTGAACAGATTTGCATGGTTTTAACTCTTGACTTGAACAAAATGTTTCTTGAAGACTCAAATCATCCTAGATCTACTCAATTACAACAATTACAAGTAAAGTGCATTTTGTCAAATGATTAACTAATTTTATATAACATATGTTCATAACATGTTCCACATATGTCCTAACAAATTAGAATAATAAACTTAATAACAACCCAATTAAAACTTAAAAGTCAATATAATCAAATATTTGTCTTTTATTAAAAAAAAAAAGAATAATATTTGTTTTGCATTAACGTTTGATCCAATTGGAACGACATTGTTAGAGCGCTAAAAGATGTTAGTGTCCTTGTCATGGTTTAGAAAGTCGAAGCATCTAGCAAAGTTAGAGACCGAGCCAATGCCGAGACGATCCAATTCGAATCATCGTTTTCTGGCAAAAGATTTCCATTAAACTGGATGAGTATGGTGGTGTCGTTGTCTTGGAAATTTGTGATGAATAAGTAGACGTTTTCTGAGTCAAGACCAAGTGACTAACTCGAGTCGTTAGTGAACTCGGTTCCTGGATTGAATATGTCACCGTTGGCCTAAAAGGATTTGAAACCATTTTCTCATCATTGGAGGTGACTCCAATGGCGTCTCCATACCAATTGACATTTTCATATGGTGGTTAGTGTTGGGTTAAGATAGCTTGACCCCAGTTAATTAATTCAATTACCCAAGTTGATTAATTAGGTTAAATTGCATGCAAATCATGGAGGCACCAACATATCACCAATTAAATAAAATGCAGCGGAAATTAAATTGACACGGTGATTTGTTGACAAATGGGAAAAACCTCTCGCAATTGACATTTTCATATGGTGGTTAGTGTTGGGTTAAGATAGCTTGACCCCGATTAATTAATTCAATTGCCCAAGTTGATTAATTAAGATTAATTGCATGCAAATCGTGGAGGCACCAAAAAATCACTAATTAAACTAAATGTAGCGGAAATTAAATTGATATGGTGATTTGTTGACAAAAGGGGAAAACCTTTCGCAAGGCAAAAACCCCACTGAGTGATTTTAAGGCCACCATTCCTAAGAATCTATTAACCAATAATCAAATGGTTACAAGTATGAGAAATCTTACCACAGCCCTAGCCTATCCCAAAATACCAACTTACACTTGAATTTTCACTCCAATACCCAATTGGACTTGATATTGTAGTAGCATTTTTTCTTTTGACGCACAAATCTCCAATCTGTGACTAACCATTTGCACAGATCTCAGTACATGTCTAACTCCAGCAACTTGAATGATTGTTATTGGCTGCAAAGTTCTTCACTTCATTAACAATGAAGATCAGGAAGCACTTAGTTACAAAACCCTATGGCATACAAATGCGGTAGCTTCTCACAAAGAAAATAAAACTCTTGGTCTTTGTTTCCATGTGTGATGGCTTTTAAAATAAGCCTTATATATGTTTAGGGTTGTGAGAGAAGAAACCCTAAATATATATATCAACATAGACCGAAATTCAGATTTGAAAATTCTAAATTCATAAAGCTCGATAGATCTAGCTAATGTCGAGCTTGCCCAGTAAATCTCGATAGATGCCATCTGTTGAGCTATTTGTCGAGTTTCAGTAAAATAGCTTTTCTTCACTTGTTTCTTGAATCAATCTTCATGTCTTTAATACAACCACTTAATATGTATCAAACCCAACTTAGAGATACCCAATTTACAAGTAAAGTGTGTTTTGAAAAAGGATTAACCAATTACATATAAAATATGACCCTAACAGTTAATCCTTTTTGTTTTCATTTGTTTTAATATTTAAATTATAGGTGGCTTGATGCCACATGTTCACTTAGAGTTTCCTAAAGTGTTATGATCAGAGGTGGCTTGATGCATTTGGGGCTTAAATTCAAACTAAATGGAAGCATTTTATATATTAAATATGTGAATTTAATTTTTTTTTAATATTACTTAAACTCTATTTTCTTGTTTGTTTAAATACAAAATTACTAATTAAATTTTTGCATTCCTATTTGATTAACATTTATTTTTTAATTGGTAATATAATATAACTAATCCACTTATATAAAAGAAAAAATAATTATCTAAAGCCATAAAACCAATAACTATAATATTTACAATTTTCTTCTTTTGTTTTTACAGTCTCTCTTTTGTTGACTTGTTGAGTTGTTGTACCCAAGTTTTTCTTTAATGGAATGAAATCCACATATTTCACATTTAAAAAAAAAAGGAAAATTCTATTTTTATATTTTAATTGCAATGTAAAGTTACATTGTAGACACGCAAAAAGTAACAAATGTTGTTTGCAAATGTGTACAAAATTTGCCACTTTTTATATGTCTACAATGTAAATTTACATTACAAATTCAATGTAAATATATAAAATCTCTAAAAAAATGGCAGAATGTGGTGAATCGTGTCCACCCCCATTTTTCACGCGGATAAGGAAATAACTTTTTTGAGAAGAGGATAAAACAATAAATTAACATGAAGGATAAAACAAAGTGGCTAAAAACAAAAAATCTGAAATTTTTTATAGCTAGTAACAACATATCACTTAAGATTTTGTTGTGAAAATGTTGTAGACGTAGCATTTCCCTCTTCTTCTCTTATCATGTTTTTCATTTGAAAAAAATTTATTCTTTTATTTCTTAGTTGATATTTGGGTTTAATTAATACTATTACAATGAAAGAAATAACCATATTAGTTAAAATTTAGGGGTCTTTTTCTACTTGGGGGCCTTAGGCAATGCCTCATTTGCCTATACTATAGAGCCAACCATAGTTATAACATCCATGAGGTCCTCAATTTAAAACCTTTAACTAGCATCTTGAGGAACCATTAAGGAATTCTTCCATGTAATAATTTAGAGTCTGTTTGGGATCTACTTATTTCAATGAAACTGAAATTTTTTTTACTAAAAGTACTGTAAATAAAAGTAAAATTTAGCTGAAATAGTATAATGAGACCCATGAATAGTACCAAAAAGTGTAGTGGGTCCCATGAATAATAGCAAAAATAAACTGAATAATAAAATAAGTTGGCAAAATTAATCATGTCAAACGGACACTTAATGTGTATATGGGAAAAGTACATATATCTAAGAAAATAGTCAAGTGCTTAAAGAACTCTCATTTTTTAAAATAAATATTTAAGTTGTATGGGTGAAGGTTTTCATGGGTTGTTGTTGGGTACATTAGTGCTTAATTATTCTTTTATTTTTTTTAAAAAATAGATGTGATACTCATTTATTATAGTGTGTAAACAGGGTCTTTACCCCGCATCTTTAACGTAGTTAATCCAAAAATATATGAAGAGCCAAACTTTTTTTTTGATAGAGTTTCAATTTATGGCGTACACTCTAAATGATAGCTCTTTATCATCAAATCAAGACACCAATCGGTTTCTAATATAAGCGGTGATTGAATCTCAAAATTTTTATTCAACTATCAGAAATTTTACCAATTGAATTAATTGGAACCCATGTGAAGGGTAGAAGTAATATGCATAAAGCTACTCTTTTGTCAATATAATAATGAGTCCAAGATAATTGTGCTGCACTACTGTTGGGTGCACGCAAATATATGTGCACAACACAAGAAAATTAATAAAATGACGGACAAATAATAAATGATTGATTTAAGTTTTTGCCAATATTTTTCATACCTTGTAAATTGCAGCAGAGTTCTATAAGAAAAAATTGGATTCGTTCTCTACTTGGATTTTCAATAGGTTTTTATTAAAGAAACGAATGGTAGAAAGAACTAACTCCAAGATTCCCTTTATAGACTAGTATTACTTTAGACATATTGAAGTCCAAATTTCTAAACTTATCTAAATAAAATAAAATAAAAGTCGAAATTTTCATGGCAACGATAATTAATTAATAAAACGATAGAGTAAAATGTTAACAAAGTCAAACTAAGGATCGATGTTATATTTACATTCAAAAAATAATTCGAAAAGTCAAAACGAAACATTCGTACGATTTGAAATACCAAAGCCAAAAATTGATTAGCAAATGTTCGAAGGTTCCATTGGTCATATATATTTGGTCTTCAATTGTACAACATCATTAATACAAACCCTCCTAACTGGGGCTGTACACCATGCAATTCAATCAAATTTTCAATTCTTAGATAGCATAGCTATCTATCCATGGTTGATTGGGTTCACCATTTAACCTCAAGGGCGGAGGGCTTGGCGCTCCAAACCATAATAGCCATCTTGTACATCTTATCTTTCAGAATTCCACACAAATTCAACCACTTTAGTACCCCACTTGGTAACAAATGTGTGACTATACTTGATACAATTAAATCCTGCTAACTAATTTGGGGTTTTAACCTTTTAGCTTATGGGGGGAAAATAAAAAGGATGTGCTTGATATTATTGTTTTACTTGTGGGGTTCGCCTCAAATCCATCAGGTATGTCATATGTGCTCCCTTCGCACAAATTAATGTGGATTAAGGTGATCAATGCACCACTTAATTCAATCCAATGCATCTTATTGATTTAGTTTAACCTAAAGGGTCATAGGAAGCTTTTAAAATATGAGAGGTCAAATGGTGGATTTGTGGGTCTTAAATTTTCGACAAGTTAAATTAATTTTAACCTAGTTGTGAAATCTAAAATTGATGGTTATCTCTTATTGTCCATCAAATATTTGAAATTTTTTTTGTTTTTTGTTTTTAAGAGATTATAGACTCTTGTTTTTGGTTATAATTTACATTTTTTTGGGAATAAATTTTTTTTTTTTGGGTACTTGGAGGCTTACTTGATCATCAACCCAATGTCTAATCATCCATTTGAGTGTGGGGTGTGGAAGGTTTTGGTTAATTTGGTGTTTGACAATATGTTGAAGAGTTCTCTACTCAGAAAGCCCGCTTTGGGTTGCCCTCATGGTTTTAAAAGGTCTCATACCAATTAGAGTCCAAAGCATTGTTTATAAAGCACATGACCTCACCCTACCCAGGCAATGTGGGAATCAGCCATGATTTAGTTCTCCCTCACCTCACCCCACATAAGAGGTCTTTTGGCTTTTTGGTCCCCACAAAAGTTATATCAAGTTTATAATGATGTATCATAATAAGCTTATACCTAATTTAAGATAGATAAAGCTTTTCAACTTAAGTCAAAATCCACCTTGCGATGAGTAATTTCATATGAAATGACATACAATCAATCTTTTGATCTTTTAAGCATTTACAACTATGGGATGTTCTTATCTTGTTGGGTTGAAGTTTACAAGCATAAGCCTAAACCCACCTAAAAAGTACATTAAATAGAATGGATATACGGTTAATTTAAAAAAAAAAAAAATTATTTTTGATACAACAAAAAGCGCTGGTACAATGAAGAACCCTAGGCTTAGTTAATACCTGTTATGAACTGCAAAAAAGCACTTGCATCCCTGCTTCAGCAAGTCAAAAGTGTTCCACTATTACTTCCTAATCTTCATGGAAGCCTTCTCTTCGTTGTGTAGATATCCTTTAGTATGTGACTTGCAATCAAGACTACTAGATGTGAAAATCCTTTTGGCTTAGTTGTCAAAATAAATTTTTTGTTGCCAAACATCTTAGCAGTCTATTTTCTTGATGTATTGTAGTTGAAGCAACCAGTAAACAGTTCTTCATGTGATTTGGCTACAAAAGCTGTCACCACCCCCTACCCCGCTTTCTCCTACTCGGAAGAAGCTTGCCAAAACCCTTTAGCAGTGATCACCAACTGCCACTATCAGGAGATGTGCGCACTCTAACAGGCCTCTCTGGTTCTCGATCCTGAGGTTGCATAGTCTGAGTTGTTTCGAAAGCACTTGAGTACCTGCAAAATAGAGACTTAGTATTTGGATAGATTACATAGAGCTTTCTATCTTTGTTTACAATTTATAAGTAGAGAGTGCTTATGTAAATCGCTCTTTAGAAAGTGCATTAGAAATTGAAGTCAATAACGTTTTGCCTTCGAGGGTAATACCAGCTAGCAAGCTTCCCCAACTCCTCAGTATTCACATATGTTTTGAGTATACATGGCCTCTCCTCAACTACTCCTTGATGGCTCTCCGAACTTTTTGAGAACATGCTGGGGCTTACAAAGTTGCAGACCTTTTTTTTCTCTGACAAGATTTTCAAACTCCCAAGATGGATATTGCTTGATCTCCACTTTTATCTCCAAATAGCTTGATCTACCATTTGACTTTCAATACTATAAATCAATACCAAATCACAAATCTGAGATCCTATCTGTGCATGCAATTGCATCCCGATGCTCAGGCAAAATGCAATTTTAAAATGAAAGCTACTCAAAATTATCCTGTTCAATGTTCAATGATAAATATGACTTATGTTATACAACCTCTGTTACCCAATAAAATTTTATTTACCTCATGAAGAAAGTGTGAACATCATTTCATCAAGGAAAAAAAAATGTGTTAAAAGAGAAAAGTGTGTGTGCACACACGTCCATGCTACAAGGTACTCTTAAATGACAACCAGAGGAAACAAAACAGGAAAATCCTCTATCCTAGCAACATTACTAATGAGAAAGCATGTCACCTTGATATAAGTTTCCCAAAGATCATCATTGGCTGTCATTTTTTGGCAAATTTCATCAACAGCAAAGCCATTCTAAATTGGGAGATCCTTTATATCCTTGTAATCTTTCATCAAGCTTAAATTTTGATCTTCTAGTACATCTTTGCCACCCAGAACGCCAAATCTTCTACTACATGATGCAATCATCCAGGTTGAAGCTTGAGGATTGCATGTAGGACCAATTTTATTCCTTTTGTACAATTGTTCTAACTCAAGGTAAATATAATCCATGAGAAACACTACTAGTGAAGAATTGGTCATCCTCTTCACCTACAACTTCAAAATAACTCTTGTTACATGCAAAAATTTATTCTCAAAGGTACCAAAGAAAATTTCGAACATGTTTCATCTTGTTTAACAACATCAATCTCAAACATTACTGGAAATGGGGAGATTTCATTGTTTTTATATGACACTTTCTTTTTTTTTTTTTTGCTGAATGTTTTTATATGACACTTTCAGGAAAACTAAATGCAGTAATTGCATTATAGGGAAATTAAAACTTATGACAACAATACTTAGTCAAAAATTTTACATTAACTTATCCTAGAGTTTTCACATGGCCTTCATGAATAATTATGCAAATGCTCGTAAATTATCTGGGAAGTCATAAATTGAATGTACAAATCCTTTCTAACTGCAGGTAGCATAGAGAGAGAGAGAGAGCATCAGTCCCTGCCAATAGTCCTCAATGTCTAGAGTGTGACTTTAGTAATATTTCCTTTCATCAGTGTTGTCATTTCCGTGTATCAAAAACAAATATTTGAAATTTGGGAGAGTTCAATTATGGTATGTTTATTCATAAGAACTTAATTTGAAACTTACAAGAGTTATTTGAAATTTTGCACCTTCAGAAGAATCCAAAAATCTCACCAAATGCTGCAACCTGTTATAGGCTTGTGAAAAGAAAATCTCACCAACTCCATTACATGCAAATTAAAACAATATCTTGACCCACATGGTTATACCCTCCTTCCATAAATCAAGTAGAAATAAGCATAATTATCAACTCTACAACATCATATTTTGGATAACAATGAAAAAAATTGAGGTAATGCAAACGATATTGTTGGTTAAGGAACAATACAATGAAATAAGACAATATAAGCAGACAACAACTTTCTTGAATTATGGAAAATCTCAATGCAGAAACAAGAAGCATACCAATCATTAAATTGGGTCTTCATTGTCAAAATCTGCATTGCATGAAGAAATTCTGCAGCTTCGTTAGAAACCCCTTCAACATATATAACAACAATTTGTGACAACTTGGAACATATTAGTTTCTATGAGACCAAGCATCAGGATGCACCTGGATTTGTTTATAAGCAGAATAGAACAACAAATTATCTAAAGATATAAGAACGGATAAATGGCAATTCACCTAGGTATAAGAACCCAAATAATCTCAGCAGTTGTTACCATTTCTCCTGTTTCTTCCCAAGATAACCCACTCTATTGAAGAACCTTTATGTCATTATATTGCCTCCTCAAATGTCTGTATCTATGCCTCAAAGCAGCTTTGTCATGATGAGACCAATGTCCCATTGAACAGTTTTGACCATTTCACTCCAAGTCTCGGCAACAAATTAATGAGGTTATGATGCATTGTTGATGACTACTTGATGTCGAGCTCATTCTCAGACATTCACTATCAGGAATGATAAATCTATTGGGTCCCAATAAAATCTTCATGGAGATAACTATTCATTCATCAAAACATTTCACAGTGCTCTTTACTTGAATACACTTGCGGGGACAAGGCTATTCGTTGTAACACGTAATTGGCAATTAATTTTTATTCATTAAAAATAGAGGATACTTCTTGAAAACACCTCACCACAGGCTAGAACGTAACCAATATAATTTAAATCAGTCATAATGCATTTAGTTCTTATTTTGTTAAAAAAGAAACAAATTAAAAAAAAAAAAATACAATCACTTCCAAAAACAAGCATAAAAGAAAAAGGTCAAGACCAGTCCAATCAATCAAGTATTTGCAAAAGATCTATTTATTTCTTTAGTATATAGATTTTGGAGAAGCTAAAAGGCCATTTTCTTCAAAATATAATAAATTCAAGGTGGGAAAAGACATCTATTGAACGCTATTGAACGCTTAACGCTTTCCATGTCAGTACTTCGTCAATAGGAGAGGTGAGCATACATTTACCGTTGGGGAAAAAAAAATGTTATTTTTAAAGGTAGACAATAAACCGCATACGAAGAACAGAGAAATGTTTGGAGGAGTGAACCATAAACCCACCTATACGAAGGTCATATTATTGTTAGAGATATTACAATTTCTTTTTTATAAAGATATTACAAATTTTATTATTTAAGCCCAACAAACTAATATTGCTACCGATAAAAATAAAAAGTAATTCAATCTTCATTTATTATGTTTATAATTTTATCAGTGGCATTTATTATATACTTACCACATGTGTCAAAATACTAAAATTATTACAAATTTTATAATAAAAAAACACAAAATGATGTGTCATTGCATATAATTAGTGTCATTTTGACATAATAATAGATATAAGAGTGAATTACTTTTCATGATTGATAATACATTAATTTATAAAATTTATATAATAAAATGTATAAATAATATCTCATCCATTTTAGAAAAAACTAACTAGACAAGTGATAATAAGGAATAAGAATATCTTCTTCCACGCAATCCTACTTAGTCCAAAGAAAGCCCCACACGTTTTTTACTTTTGTGGAACACTAGCTATCTTCTTCTTCCCTCTTTTTTTTTGAGCTGAGAGGAACACTAGAAAATATAGGAAACTGTTTCATTTTCTTCCCTTGAAATTATTAGGGAGTGAAAATGAAAAACAAGGACAGGGTTAGTAGAATACAAATACAATTAATGCCATCTCTATCTGAAGCGGTAAGGACTGGGCCAAAAAGATAAGACATACATGGGCATTGACCTTGACCAAAAGCAAGTCCACGGAAATAGTGAAGATCGGGCAATAACCTTGAGCCATGACTTTCGCAAACCAACAATTAAGAGGGTGTTTGGTTAATGTTTTCAAACAACTAATTTCAGTTTTTAAACAATATTTTACGTATTTTAACGTATTTTTTCACTCACACGTATTTTCACAAATATTTTCAAACAACAATTTTTAATTTTTAAACACATGTACCAAACAGACCCTAAAGCTGTCAATCAAGTTACAAAGAACTCTTTACATCTCTTAATTTTCTTTAATTTCTTTTTCTTTTACAAATGTTTAATATTATAGGAAAGAAAGATCAAATATATCAAGAATCTCGGTGGATTGATATGACTATTTTAGCTACAATTTCTTCTATTTTATGTTATAACATATAGATATAGTAAAATGGGCCAAAATTTGTTAACTTGACCCGAACTCGCCTGTTTTGACTCAGCTCAAATCCGCCCATTTTATCCTAAATTAAAAACAAGCCAACTAGCTTGTTTCTTCTATTTTTTTTTGTGGGCCAATCCAACCTGACCAACCCCCAACTTAAAATTCTAGGTATGTCTCTAATCTAAACAAATTTATATTCATGGTTTGCCAATCATTCTAAACTTTTACAACCTACCAGAAGACATTATTCATAAATGGGATTTAGCAATCAATCATATCAAAATGTAGTTTTTTTTTCTTTTTAGCTTACCTTGGAATAACGATTTTACTTTTTTCTGGCAAGAAAATATAGGAGACTGTTTCATTTTCTTCCCCTGAAATTATTAGGGAGTGAAAATGAAAAACAAGGACAGGGTTAGTAGAATTCAAATACAATTAATACCATCTCTATCTGAAGCCGTAAGGACTAGGCCAAAATGATAAGACATATATGGGCATTGACCTTGACCAAAAGCAAGTCCACGGAAACAGTGAAGATTGGGCAATAACCTTGAGCCATTACTTTAGCAAACCAACAATTAAAGCTGTCAATCAAATTACATTGAACTCTTTACATCTCTTAATTTTCTTTAATTTCTTTTTCTTTTACAAATGTTTAATATTATAGGAAAGAAAGTTTAAATATATCAAGAATCTCGGTGGACTAATATGACTATTTTAGCTACAATTTCTTCTATTTTATGTTATAATACATAGATATGGCCAAATGGGCCAAAATTTGCTGACCCGACCCAAACTTGCCTATTTTGACCTGGCCTAAACTCGCCTGTTTTATTCGAAGTGTGAGTTTGGATAGCACGTTTGCGTGTTTTCAGTGCATTTGTGTTTTTTTTTTTTTTTTTGTGGGTCCCGTGCACAATTCACAGGACCCACAAGTATGAAAAAATATAAATCTAACTTTAAAACTAGGTCTCACAGCACTATTTACACTTTTAAAAATTATTTTGTTACAATGTTTTCAGTTTTTAGTTTTCAGCAATAAGCGGTATCCAAATAAACCCTAAATTAAAAACAGGCCAACCAGCCCGTTTTTTTTTTTTTTTTTTTTTTTGTGGGCCAATCCGACCTGACCTGACTCGACCAACCCCCGCTAGCTTAAAATCCTAGGTCTGTCCCTAATTATAAATGAATGATGTAAAAAAAGAATTGAATGGAATGGATAGAGTATAAATATATGAGTATAATTATGTTGATGGTGCAGCAAATCAAAAGGGATTCGGAGTGGGGCTAGTTCTAGTATCCCCTGAAAAAATTACTATTAAGAAATCATTGAGGCTGGGCTTCTTGGCCACAAATAACGAAACTGAATATGAGGCTCTATTAATGGGAATTACCATGGTTCAAAGAATGGGCGGAAAGGTAGTAGAGATGTTCTTGGACTCAAGATTGGTCGTTGGCCAAGTGAAAGTTGAGTTTGAAGCGAGAGATGAAAGAATGTAAGGGTACTTGAGTCAGGTTAGACATTTGCAATCAGGGTTTGAATCTTTCAACCTATTGCATATCCCTAGAAGTGAAAACACACATGCTGATTTCCTAGCCACACTTACAACCTCCTCGGCGTAGAGCCTGCCTCGAGTCATCCTTGTAGAGGATTTATACAAGCCCACAGAGGTGAAGAGAGAGGTGGTCCATGTTCACCAAGTTAGAGTAGGTCCTAGCTGGATAGACCCTATGGTACTATTCTTGAAGGAGGATATCTTGCTCGAGGAGAAATTAGAAGCTGACAAGGTACGAAGAAAGGCTTCTTGGTTTTGGTTGTCCGAGGACCAAAAATCATATAAACGCTCATTTTCTAGGCCATACCTGCTATGCATACACTCCGAGGAAAAATAATTACTCCTTGAGGAGTTACATGAGGGGATTTGTGGAAGTCACACTAGAGGCAGATCCTTATCGCACAGAGCCATCACTCAAGGTTATTGGTGGCCAAATATGCAAAAGGAAGCACAAGAATATGTAAGGAAGTGCAACCAGTGTCAAAGATTCGCACTAAACATACACTAACCGGGAGGAGTCCTTAATCTTCTGTCCAGCCCTTGGCCATTCGCTCAATGGGGCTTAGACATTGTAGGCCCTTTCCCCAAGGCAGCAGGAAATAACAGATACTTGCTAGTCGGCATGGACTACTTCATTAAGTGGATTGAAGCTGAGTCTCTAGCAAATATCAGGGACATGGATGCTAAGAAATTTGTTTGGAAAAATATTGTCACACGATTCGGGGTCCCTCGTACCATCAACTCAGACAATGGCCTTCAGTTTAACAGCAAATCTTTCAGGAGATACTGTTGTGACCTGGGAATTACGAACAGATATTCTACCCCAGCTTATTCCTAAGGGAATGGACAAGCTGAGGCTGTTAACAAAGTCATAGTGAATGGACTCAAGAAAAGGTTGGATGATGCGAAAGAAAAATGGGCGGAAGATCTGTCGCATGTCCTCTAGACATACCGAACCACACCTCACAGATCAAAAGGGGAGACCCCCTTTTCCATGACTTATGGTGCCGAAGCGGTTATTCCTTTAGAAACCGACTCCCCAACGTTGAGGACAAGTTCTTTCAATCCGAGCGACAACAATAGATTGCTAGAAAAGAGCTTAGATTTTATTGAAGAAAGAAGAGAAAATGCAATGGTCTAATTGGCATATTACCAACACAAGTTCAAGCAAGGTTATGATGCCAATATGAAGCTGAGACTGTTAGCGCCTGGAGACTTGGTGTTGAGAAAGGTTCTAGGCACTGTAAAGAACCCAGCATGGGGAATGCTGGGGCCCAACTAGGAAGGGCCATATCGCATCACCTCGGTGGCTAGTATAGGAGCATATTTCCTCGAAGACCTAGATGAACATGTAATACCACGCCCTTGGAATGTAAACAACCTAAAAAGGTAATATTATTAATAAAAGTTTCCTTCGTTATATTCTCACTTGTTATGTAATACATTGTACTTTCCATTATCATCTTTCTAAGTATTAAACAGAACCTTAGACATGCTTGGCTCCTCAGACCACATGCTTTAGGAAAATTAATACTTAATGATATCCATTTCAGCTCATTTTTATTAAGTGTTAAACAGAACCTTAGTCATGCCTAGCTCCTCGGACCACATGCTTTGGAGAAATTAACACTTTGTTACATATTTCTAAGTGTTTAAACAGAACTTTAGTCATGCCTGGCTCCTCGGACCACATGCTTTGGGGAAATTAAACACTCTATGACATCTACTCATTCTATCTAAGTATTAAACTGAACCCTAGTCATGCCTGTCTCCATAGACCACATGCTTTGGGTAAATTAATACTTCATGACATCTATTCATTTTTCCCAAGTGTCAAAGCATGTCCCAAGTTACGCTCTGCTTCTTGGATTAGTAGCTTTAAATAAGTTAATGTTCTTAGATAAATATCTAAGTGTTGATCAAAGCAAAAGTTGTCTGCCCCTAACAGATATAAGTGACTATGCTCTTTATTGCTAGCTCTTGTTCAATTTACTTGAATTATCAGTAATATATTACTGCTAAATTTTATTAAAGAAAGAATAGCAACAGTTCACTATTGTCTGTAATATTGTCAAAGCTCATAACACATAAAGTAAAAATACGTAGAGTGGAAAGAAAGATCTTTTCATTGAACAAAAGAGGGAATACATTATGTTTGATAGCAGAATGCCATTACAAAAAAAGATATACACATAAAACTACAAAATAAAATCCTATATCTAGGCCTTTGCTTGTGGAGGGTCATTGGGATAGCAGCCTTGGAGTGGGCATCACTAGCCTTGGACTTAGACTCCGCATCGACCTTGGAGACCACATCCTTGATTGTGAGATCGTCATCAGATTGATTGGCCTTAACCGGTGGCTGAACCTCCTTACCCTTTCCAGCCCCTGTTAAGACTTCAACATCAGGAGTAGGGGCTTGGATAGTGGGGAGCTGCACAGCAGGAAGAGGAGGATCAACAACGGGAGGAGGGAGCATCGCTGGGACTTCTTGGATTTCCTTCGGGAAGAAAACATTCTTAACCCTCCTCAACTCGGAGTTAGCAAGGACTCCCACTCGATTGAGCACTTCTGCCCATGTCTCGGCACAGTAATCCTTGCAAACTCCTGCCACCTCCTTAGCCAACCGGGTCTCTGTTTCCAGCACTCCACATTCGTAGGATGCCGTCCCATTCGACCTGCATTCTTGGCCTTCTGCAGCTTAGCCTTGAGATTCAGGACTAGTTGTCTTTGGGTGGCCAGGTCTATCTCGATTAAGTGCAGTTTTTGGCGCTGGTCCTTAGCCTGTCTCTCAACCGTTTTAAAACCTGCCTCGACACTTGAACGGGCCCTGTCCGTAGTGACCAGCTTCTCAGATAACTCAGTATGCTCCTGCTTGAGAGCCCCTAGTAACTTCTCGGTCTCAGCACAGGAGTGGGCCTCCGCCCTAACCTGATTACGGGCGTCCTTGACCCACTCCTCAACCACAAAAATTTGTTGGGTAACCTGTATAAAAAAAACGGAGGAATCCCATGTAAAGGAGAGAACAAATGAAAGAGCGACTAAGCATTTAATTCAAAGATATGTCAAATTACTTACCATGGCAAGGTCCCTCTTCAGGGACAGGAACAAGTTGGGCTGCTTGAAGTGCCTGAGAGCAACCATATCTCTGGGAAGGAGAAGTGGCTGCTCTAGGGCTTCAGCAACATAGCCCGCATGCCCTCCCTGGAAGTTTCAGACTGAAGCGTCCCAGGGGATGGGGGTATTGTCTAGCTCCAGCCTAGGGGCCTAAGTGCACTGTGGTTGGTGCACCTCGGCCCCTAAAGAGTCCTCCTTGCTCTCCACCGAAGTCTCCCTTTGCCTCTCTCTGCTTGTTTTTTGTTGTTTTGGGTCCTTCGGAGGGGTAATCTCCCCTTCCTCGATCTCTTTCCCCTTCCTTTTCTTCTTTTACAAATTTGGGTCGGGGTGCAGGCCGAGGGGGGAAGGGAGAGGGGGAAGAGGAGGATTGGGAGGGAGTTGGATCTTCGGGGCATCCTTCGATGATGACCCCTTTCTCCCAACTTCTAAGTCTTTAAGGTTCCTCCTCGGATTTAAGGCCATCTCTTCTTCCTCGAAGCTAGTATTAACCCGAGCAACCATTAATCTGGGAGAATGAGCTGCGAAGAGCCTATCAAATTCCGCCTCCGAATTTGGGACTCCACAGGCTTATCTAGCGCCTCTCTTTCTTCTTCAAAGTGAAATTGGTCAATCTTGGCCTTGAGGGATAGACGCGAGGAAGCTATTTCCTCCCTTGGAGCTACCTCTCGGTGAGAGCATTAGGGAGGTAGTTCAACAGGTGGGAGGTCTTCCCGAGCTAGGAAACCGGGCTGTGAGACGTCGATCCGATGGATTTTGGGATCGCTTGCCCTTATTGCTTAGCCCAAGTCTTGGAACATGGTTAACAAAGGCTCGAAGTCCAATACTAGGTGGACGGCTCGCAGTTGTCTGTCTTTACTCATAAAAACCTCGGACCTCAGCAACTTGTTGAAAGCTGGAACGTTGACCAAACTGAGTCTCAGGGCAACATGCTATTTATTTGCAAAAACATCCGAGGAGGAAATCATGGTTAGATCGATAAAAATTATCATCAGAAGAAGGCGAAGTGTTGAAACTGAAAGGAAATAAAGCTATAGGGGCTAAATCCCATGCCAAGGGACCTAAACCTAGGGTACCCCACCTGGATCTCCTTCTCGAGTTGGGTAATAAAGACCGTCATGCTATTCACCAGAGGCGATCAAGTAGTCATCCTTCATGCCTTTGTTAGACTTAGGAAGACACGATATCAGTCTAACAATGTCGGACCGAGACTTGAGGTAATATCCCGCGCCTTTGAGCTTATGGCACTCATACATATGAACGACATCGTGCCACGTGAGTCTCAGGCCCATCTGCTTGTTGAAAGCGTCTACGCTACCCAAAACCCTAAATAGGTTAGGGGCGCACTAATGGGGAGTTAACCTATGGTTGATCAGATAGTCTCGGATCACCCTACCCATGGGGAGTGTCATTCCTCCTTCTATGAAAGAGATCATAGGAATGACAACCTCCCCTTCCTCCCTATGTGTGACTATTTAGTCTAGAGCACAATACCGTAGGGTTACTCCCTGTGAAATGTGATACTTAGCTCTAAAACCCTCCATATTGGCTTCAGAGTCTATGAGGTGCTTAAACCTACCCATTTGATCAAACTAAAGAGAAAGGAATGAAGTTTTTAAGAAAAGGAAGTAAAGAATGGAAGGCTGAGGAGATTGGCCGCGGAGAAAATAGCTTAGAAAAAAGGAAACTTACGAGAATAAGGACGTTAGTTACTTCTGATACTTCTTGGAGGTTTGAATTTTTCAAAGGAAAAGACTTGGAGACTTTAGAAGTTCAGGAAGCCTTGAAGGTTTGAGAGCTGGGAATCTCTGGAGAGCTTGAAGACTTGTGAAATGAGGGAAAATGATTTCCTCGGGTCCCTTATATAGGGGATGGAATTGAGTGGGAGTTATCCCGCTCAAAATTCAAGGAGAAATGTCCACCGTAGGATCTGCGTCTCACCGTTGGATGCGGGGAACAAAGTGCTGCCTGGAGCAATTAATGATGCGTCGCAGGCTATGAAGCGTCAGTGACAGTTATGGGGCGCGCAAAACGGTACTCCCACACATGTAAACTAAAGAAATGAATGGCCTTGGCTCTTAAAAATCAAAACCCCACTTTTTCTCATCGGATAAGAGGGAAAAAACCGGAGTTTTGAGGGGCTATTGTAGGGGTAAGGGCCCAAATTTGTATATTGGGCTTTGGGCCTTGGCTGAGGACGTTGGATGGTCGAGGACAGATAAACAGTAGTGAGGGTATCAAGCTCAGAATCCCATGAGTAAGATGTAAGCAGAAAGGCTGGGGAAGGTGGTCCGAGAAAGAGTATCTCCTCGGATGAACGGAGCACAAATCAAAAGCATAACCTGTTGATCAAAGTGGCCTTCCAGGAGGTTCTATTGACAGGGGCATGTATTACAAACATACAAGAGGGATGGGGGCTCAGAGGTATTAAGAGAAAGGCTGCTGTCATCGCATTAAATGCTCTGCAGCTAACTTTCTGGCTGCATTTATGTGGAGAAGACCCCTGAATAGTGCTGCCTAAGCTACTCCAACTCATAGAAGGCCAGAGAGGGTGTCCGATGGGACAAGCACTCAAGTAATGGCTTGGATGATCAACAAATGGGGGGCCAAGATCATGAAAAGAGGGATATATAATGCAAGGGACCCCTAGAGAAGAAAGGATCGGAAAATAGAGAGAGAAAAGACGGTAGCAATCAAAATTGTATTAAGAATCTGTTCAATTGGTTTATATTAGAACTTACCTCCTCGGACCGTGCCGAGAGCGAATTTATTTGGATCAATCCTTTTTACTTTCGTTTAATTATCTTTTAAACCCATTCTAGCCATTGTCCAATTCATTATGACCTAGTTCTCTAACCCACTCTAAAAAAATTTATTGTACTGGGCTCACCGGGCCTATATTCCTTTACATTTTGGGCTTGGGCTAAAAAACGTGCCCCTACAATAGTATATGATATGTGAATTTAATTTTTTTTTAATATTACTTAAAGTCTAGTTTCTTGTTTGATTAAATACAAAATTACTAATTAAATTTTTGCATTTTTATTCTATTAACATTTATTTTTTAATTGGTAATATAATATAACTAATCCACATATACAAAAGAAAAAAAAAAAAAAAAGACATTATCTAAAGCCATAAAACCAATAACTATAATATATTGACAATTTTCTTCTTTTGTTTTTAGTCTCTCTTTTGTTGACTTGTTGAGTTGTTGTACCCAAGTTTTTCTTTAATGGAATGAAATCCACATATTTCACATTTAAAAAAAAAAAAAGGAAAATTCTTTTTTATATTTTAATTGCAATGTAAAGTTACATGGTAGACACACAAAAAGTGACAAATGTTGTTTGTAAATGTGTACAAAATTTGCCACTTTTTATATGTCTACAATGTAAATTTACATTACAAATACAATGTAAATATATAAAAGCTCTACAAAAAATGACAGAATGTGGTGAATCGTGTCCACCCCCATTTTTCATGCAGATAAGGAAATGACTTTTTTGAGAAGAGGATAAAACAATAAGTTAACACGAAGGATAAAACAAAGTGGCTAAAAACAAAAAATCTGAAATTTTTTATAGCCAGTAACAACATGTCACTTAGGATTTTGTTGTGAAAATGTTGTAGACGTAGCATTTCCATCTTTTTCTTTTTTCATGTTTTTCATTTGATAAAAAATTATTCTTTTATTTATTAGCTGATATTTGAGTTTAATTAATACTATTACAATGAAAGAAATAACCATATTAGTTAAAATTTAGGGGTCTTTTTCTACTTGGGGGCCTTAGGCAACGCCTTATTTGCCTATACTATAGAGCAGACCATAGTTCTAACATCCGTGAGGTCCTCAATTTAAAACCTTTAACTAGCATCTTGAGGCACCGTTAAGGAATTCTTTCATGTAATAATTTAGTGTGTATATGGGAAAAGTACATATATCTAAGAAAATAGTCAAGTGCTCAAAGAACTCTCATTTTTAAAAATAAATATTTAAGCTGTATGGGTGAAGGTTTTCATGGGTTGTTGTTGGGTATATTAGTGCTTAATTATTCTTTTATTTTAAAAAAAATAGACGTGATATCATTTATTATAGCGTGTAAACAGGGTGTTTACCCTGCATCCTTAACGTAGTTAATCCAAAAATATATGAAGAGTCAAACTTTTTTTTTGGAGAGAGTTTCAACCTATAACGTCTACTCCAAATGATAACTCTTTATCATTAGATCAAGATACCGATTGATTTTTGATATAGACGAGGATTGAATTCCAAATCTTTTATTCAACTATCAGAAACTTTATCAGTTAAGTTAATTAGAACATACGTGAATGGTAGAAGTAACATGCATAAAGCCACTCTTTTGTCAATATAATAATGAGTCCAAGATTATTGTGCTGCACTACTGTTGGGCACACGCAAATATATGTGCACAACACAAGAAAATTAACAAAATGACGGACACATAATAAATGATTGATTTAAGTTTTTGACAATATTTTTCATACCTTGTAAATTGCAGAGTTCTATAAGAAAAAATTGGATTCGTTCTCTACTTGGATTTTCAATAGGTTTTTATTAAAGAAATGAATAGTAGAAAGAACTAACGCCAAGATTCCCTTTATAGACTAGTATTACTTTAGGCATATTGAAGTCCAAATTTCTAAACTTACCTTAAAAAAAAAAGTCGAAATTTTCATGGTAGCGATAATTAATTAATAAAACGATAGAGTAAAATGTTAACAAAGTCAAACTAAGGATCGATGTTATATTTACATTCAAAAAATAATTTGCAAAGTCAAAACGAAACGTTCGTACGATTTGAAATACCAAAGTCAAAAATTGATCAGCAAATGTTTGAAGGTTCCATTGGTCATATATATTTGGCCTTCAATCGTACATTATTAATACAAACCCTCCTAGGCTCCTAACTGGCGCTGTACACCATGCAATTCAATCAAATTTTCAATTCTTAGATAGCATAGCTATCTATCCATGGTGGATGGTCACCTTTTAACCTCAAGGGCAGAGAGCTTGGCGCTCTAAACCATAATAGCCATTTTGTACATCTTATCTTTAGGAATTCCACACAAATTCAATCACTTTAGTGCCCCACTTGGTAACAAATGTGTGACTATGCTTGATACAATTAAACCCTGCTAACTAATTTGGGGTTTCAACCTTTTAGCTTATGGGGGGAAAATAAAAAGGATGTGCTTGATATTATTGTTTAACTTGTGGGGTTCGCCTCAAACCCATCAGGTATGTCATAAGTGCTCCCTTCGCACAAATTAATGTGGATTAAGGTGATCAATGCACCACTTAATTCAATCCAAGTTATTGATTTAGTTTAACCTAAAGGGTCATAGGAAACTTTTAAGATATGAGAGGTCAAATGGTGGATTTGTGGGTCTTAAATTTTCGACAAGTTAAATTGATTTTAACCTAGCTGTGAAATCTAAAATTGACGGTTATCTCATATTGTCCATCAAATATTGGAAATTTTGTTGTTGTTTGTTTTTAGGAGATTATAGACTTTTGTTTTTGGTTATAATTTACATTTTTTTGGGAATAAATTTTTTTTTGGGGTACTTGGAGGCATACTTGATCATCAACCCAATCATCCATTTGAGTGTGGGGTGTGGAAGGTTTTGGTTCAATTTGGTGTTTGACAATATGTTGAAGAGTTCTCTACTCCAAAAGCCCACTTTGGGTTGCCCCTCATGGTTTTAAAAGGTCTTATACCAATTAGAGTCCAAAGCATTGTTTATAAAGCACATGACCTCACCCTACCGAGGTGATGTGGGAATCAGCCATGATTTAGTTCTCCCCCACCTCACCCCACATAAGAGGTCTTTTGGCTTTTTGGTCCCCACAAAAGTTATATCAAATTTATAATGATGTATCATAATAAGCTTACACCTAATTTAAGATAGATAAAGCTTTTCAACCTAAGTCAAAATCCACCTTGAGATGAGTAATTTCATACGAAATGACATACAATCAATCTTTTCATCTTTTAAGCATTTACAACTGTGGGATGTTCTTATCTTGTTGGGTTGAAGTTTACAAGCATAAGCCTAAACCCACCTAAAAAGTACATTAAATAGAATGGATATATGGTTAATTTAAAAAAAAAAAAATTTATTTTTCTATTGATACAACAAAAAGGGCTGGTACAATGAAGAACCCTACCCTCAGTTAATACCTGTTATGAACTACAAAAAAACACTTGCATCCCTACTTCAGCAAGTCAGAAGTGTTCCACTATCACTTCCTAATCTTCAAGGAAGCCTTCTCTTCGTTGTGTAGATATCCTCCAATATATGACTTGCAATCAAGACGACTAGGTATGAAAATCCTTTTGGCTTAGCTGTCAAAATAAAATTTTTGATTGCCAAACATCTTAGCAGTCTATTTTCTTGATGTATTGCAGATGAAGCAACCAGTAAACAGTTCTTCATGTGATTTGGCTACAAAAGCTGTCACCACCCCCTACCCCGCTTTCTCCTACTCGGAAGAAGCTTGCCAAAACCCTTTAGCAGTGATCACCAACTGCCACTATCAGGAGATGTGCACACTCTAACAGGCCTCTCTGGTCCTCGATCCTGAGGTTGCATAGTCTGAGTTGTTTCGAAAGCACTTGAGTACCTGCAAAATAGACTTAGATAGTATTTGGACAGATTACATAGAGCTTTCTATCTTTGTTTACAATTTATAAGTAGAGAGTGCTTATGTAAATCTCTCTTTAGAAAGTGCATTAGAAATTGAAGTCAATAACGTTTTGCCTTCGAGGGTAATACCAGCTAGCAAGCTTCCCCAACTCCTCAGTATTCACATATGTTTTGAGTATACATGGCCACTCCTCAACTACTCCTTGATGGCTCTCTGAACTTTTTGAGAACATGCTGGGGCTTACAAAGTTGCAAACCTTTTTTTTCTCTGATAAGATTTTCAAACTCCCAAGATGGATATTGCTTGATCTCCACTTTTATCTCCAAATAGCTTGATCTACCATTTGACTTTCAATACTATAAATCAATACCAAATCACAAATCTGAGATCCTATCTGTGCATGCAATTGCATCCCGATGCTCAGGCAAAATGCAATTTTAAGAAGAAAGCTACTCAAAATTATCCTGTTCAATGTTCAATGATGAATATGACTTATGTTATACAACCTCTGTTACCCAATAAAATTTTATTTACCTCATGAAGAAAGTGTGAACATCATTTCATCAAGGAAAAAAATATGTGTTAAAAGAGAAAAGTGTGTGTGTGCACACACGTCCATGCTACAGGGTACTCTTAAATGACAACCAGAGGAAACAAAACAGGAAAATCCTCTATCCTAGCAACATTACTAATGAGAAAGCATGTCACCTTGATATAAGTTTCCCAAAGATCATCATTGGCTGTCATTTTTTGGCAAATTTCATCAACAGCAAAGCCATTCTAAATTGGGAGATCCTTTATATCCTTGTAATCTTTCATCAAGCTTAAATTTTGATCTTCTAGTACATCTTTGCCACCCAGAACGCCAAATCTTCTACTACATGATGCAATCATCCAGGTTGAAGCTTGAGGATTGCTTGTAGGACCAATTTTATTCCTTTTGTACAATTGCTCTAACTCAAGGTAAATATAATCCATGAGAAACACTACTAGTGAAGAATTGGTCATCCTCTTCACCTACAACTTCAAAATAACTCTTGTTACATGCAAAAATTTATTCTCAAGGGTACCAAAGAAAAATTCGAACAATTATTTTGTTTCATCTTGTTTAACAACATCAATCTCAAACATTACTGGAAATGGGGAGATTTCATTGTTTTTATGACACTTTTTTTTTTTTTTTTTTTTTTTTTTTGCTGAATGTTTTTATATGACACTTTCAGGAAAACTAAATGCAGTAATTGCATTATAGGGAAATTAAAACTTATGACAACAATACTTAGTCAAAAATTTTACATTAACTTATCCTAGAGTTTTCACATGGCCTTCATGAATAATTATGCAAATGCTCGTAAATTATCTGGGAAGTCATAAATTGAATGTACAAATCCTTTCTAACTACAGGTAGCATAGAGAGAGAGAGAGAGCATCAGTCCCTGCCAATAGTCCTCAATGTCTAGAGTGTGACTTTAGTAATATTTCCTTTCATCAGTGTTGTCATTTCCGTGTATCAAAAACAAATATTTGAAATTTGGGAGAGTTCAATTATGGTATGTTTATTCATAAGAACTTAATTTGAAACTTACAAGAGTTATTTGAAATTTTGCACCTTCAGAAGAATCCAAAAATCTCACCAAATGCTGCAACCTGTTATAGGCTTGTGAAAAGAAAATCTCACCAACTCCATTACATGCAAATTAAAACAACATCTTGACCCACATGGTTATACCCTCCTTCCATAAATCAAGTAGAAATAAGCATAATTATCAACTCTACAACATCATATTTTGGATAACAATGAAAACAATTGAGGTAATGCAAACGATATTGTAGGTAAAGGAAAAACACAATGAAAATAAGCCAATATAAGTAGACAACAACTTTCTTAAATTATGCAAAGATCTCAATGCTGAAACAAGAAACATTCCAATCATTAAATTGGGTCTTCATTGTCAAAATCTGCATGGCATGAAGAAATTCTGCAGCTTCGTTAGAAACCCCTTCAACATATATAACAACAATTTGTGACAACTTGGAACATATTAGTTTCTATGAGACCAAGCATCAGGATGCACCTGGATTTGTTTATATATAAGCAACATAATAGAGCAAAAAATTATCTAATGATACAAGAATGGATAAATGGCAATTCACCTAGGTATAAGAACCCACATAATCTCAGCAGTTGTTACCATTTCTCCTGTTTCTTCCCAAGATAACCCACTCTATTGAAGAACCTTTATGTCATTATATTGCCTCCTCAAATGTTTGTATCTATGCCTCAAAGCAGCTTTGTCATGATGAGACCAATGTCCCATTGAACAGTTTTGACCATTTCATTCCAAGTCTCGGCAACAAATTAATGAGGTTATGATGCATTGTTGATGACTACTTGATGTCGAGCTCATTCTCAGACATTCACTATCAGGAATGATAAATCTTTGGGTCCCAATAAAATCTTCATGGAGATAACTATTCATTCATCAAAACATTTCATAGTGCTCTTTACTTGAATACACTTGCGGGGACAAGGCTATTCGTTGTAACACATAATTGGCAATTAATTTTTATTCATTAAAAATAGAGGACACTTCTTGAAAACACCTCACCACAAGCTAAAACGTAACCAATATAATTTAAATCAGTCATAATGCATTTAGTTCTTATTTTGTTAAAAAAGAAACAAATTAAAAATAAAAAAAAATACAATCACTTCCAAAAACAAGCAAAAAAGAAAAAGGACCATCAAGACCAATCCAATCAATCAAGTATTTGCAAAGCCAAATACCTCGTACTCATTTCTCTACAACATTTTTCTTTTACCTTTTTTTGTGTTATTGGGCTGGGGGATTAAAAGTGGTAATTTCTCTCATATAATAAAGACAGGTTTGCAAAACATGTCTTATCATTAGGTACTAGTTAGGTCATAATTTGCTTAGCTTACAATAAACTATAAACATATTACTGATTCTTGTGCAAAGCAGACCAAGAATGACTGCCCTTTAGTATATAGATTTTGGAGAAGCTAAAATGCCATTTTCTTCAAAATATAATAAATTCAAGTGGGAAAAGAGCCATCTATGTTTGGATTGATTCAAAATAAAAGAAGGGGGGGGGGGGGGGGTGCTTGCTTACGGCTCTTTCTTGTTTTAAGCATACTTTCAAGTTTCAAGAATAACAATAATAAAAATAATAAAGAAATAAATAGATCTTTTGCATAACCAAATTTATCACTACGCACAGCAGAGTCAATATAAGCATAATACTGATAGCAACATTTCAATGCCAATGACAAATGCAACATTTCTGCAAAATATGGCATGATATAAAAACACACCTATATTCGGTTCTTGAATAGCATGATATCATCAATATCCACCAAAGAAAGGTTCCAACAATGATTTAAGGCAAACATTTTTTTTTTTTAATAAGCAGAGTTAAGGTAAACTTAAGCAGAAACCTATTTCTTTTTCATTTTTTTAATCACAATGATCCTCCAGGGTGTGACAATTGGTAACATTTTCTAGAAATTTTGCCAATGCTGCTGCCTTGTTCGTCATCAATGGTCCTCCACGGTGTTCCAACCTGTAAATTTTTTATAAAAAAATTAAGTCAAAATCCAGAATTTATTTTTTTGTTTTTCTACTTTTTTGGAAGAGGGCAAAAAGGAATGTAGATGGCCGGATAGTTAAAGCTCCTCTGCTCCACATACATTGACTGCAAGTTCTTGACCATATTCAGAGAAACAAACCCAAATCATACCAAAAACAGGATTGCTGCACCTCAACGAAGGTTAAGCAATCCAAAAAATTAGAATCAATGAGCTATGGACTGAATATTTCAATGTAATATCAGACACAAAAGATATCAAACAAAGACGATACAATGGAAAACATTTACAAAGTAATTATAGTACCTTGCAATGTTTTTGTTGAAATTTGATCAAGAGGGTCTCATTTTCTTTGACTGTGGAAATGGACTGACGTCAGAATCATCGTTTAAAGAGGAGGAACCCAAATTAAACCCATCACCAAGGGTTGATTCAAATCCAAAATAAAATTCAGACCAATTTGTCACATTCAAAGAAAGCCATGAATTAGAAGACAAAGAAACGGAGGATGACCCGGCACCATTCAAAGCTCTTGAGATAATCGGACTGTCCGAATTGCTTGAATGCACTGAAGTTAGTCCTGTTGAATATGTGGAGCCTACCTCCTTCGGACACTGGCAGTGGGTTTGAGCTAAACACAAACATGTGCAGATCCTTGCTTCCAAGGGCCTGTTTCTCTTTTTGCTGACTTTTCGTGCTTTTAGTAATGGTTGAAAAAAGGTACTTCGAGTTGGCTGCTTGGTATTGTACTGTTTACGCATGATAAAACTTGAACCATGGAGAAGAGACGGTCTCCGCCTGTTTCGCTGTACAATGCTCTTTGAAATTTGACAGCCTCGGGATTTTTGAGGAGAACAAATGCATTCTACATGGGCCCCTACCCTTGAAATCACAGGAGCAATTTCTTCAGTATCATTATAAGAGGTTTCACAGAAAATCTGAACAAGATTCCGATCACCTAGATTCAAGTCCTCAAATAGTTTCTGCAATGAGCTCTGACGTCTACAACAAAACACCAGCTGGTCAGTACATACATAAAAACTCGTTGAGCTTTCGAACGGTCGTTTTCTATCATTGACGGAAATGACGACATGATAATCAAAACTGCAATCCGCCTCTATCATTTCAATTTCAATTTCAATTCCAATTTCAATAGCAACACAGAGAGCAATTGTTGGAAATTCTGGACCAATCAAGAATGATATTGAATTTCCATTGCTTTGGTGGTTAAACCAACTTGGAATCTCATCCGCACATCCATATACCATAGAGTTAAAGTCACCAAGGTAGTCATAAGCAACGGGGACAAGCGCGGGGGATATTGTAGAAGATGAGTGTGGTAACATGTGGCTTCCCACACCTGAACAGGGTGGTAGATTTGGTGGAAGCCCTATCAATTCTCGAATCTGCATGAGAATTCAACCAATTACATTTTAGCAAAATTAGTCAACAAGTATTTGTGAAGGTAAAAGAAACTATTTCTTAATAACTATAAGAGAGACCTGAACGAATATTTCGCTTGTTCGTGCAGATACATGTCTTACACTTTGTGGAAGCCTTGGAATTTCCTGAAGCTCAAAGCAATTTTCGATTTGGAGATCGTCTAAACTCTGAAATCTGTCAATTTTTGGGAGGGTGACAATATTGCTATCTTCGATTAATAATTTTCCCAACGTGGGGGGGCAACAATAATTCAAAATAAATTCCATTTCTGAGAGATTTGAAGAACCAGAAATATGTAGACTGATCAAGCTTGGAAAAACATATTTGGAAAGGCCTCCGTAAGAATTGCACGGTGGCTCCTCGTCCTTCGGAAATGTGGAATCGCCAAAAAGCCAGAGAGACTCAAGACGTTGTAAATTATAAATGCTATCTGGAAGATGTAGCTGTCCCGCTGTGTTTCCGATCTCTAAGTCAATAATTCCAGTGAGATTCCCAAATGACTGAGGCAACTCACTAATTCCAGTATCGCACAAACTTAACGTCTCTAAACTTTCCATTTCTTGCAAAATATTGGGGAACATCTTAAGGCTTGTGCAGAGATCAAGATTAAAAGATCTAAGAGACTTCATCGAGAGACATCTCGGAAGAGTTTTAAGTTTAACGCAACCAGAAAGGTTCCACACTTCAAGCTTATCAAGACGTCCCACGGAGTCATCAATCTCAACTAAATTTTGACAAAATATAAGTTTCAACTCCTTTATGTTTGGGCTCATTGATAAGTCAGGTATTTTTATAATGGATTCACACCGACTGAAGTCCACATATCTCAAGGTTTCACTTTTGAATGCAAAAACCTGTTGATGAAAAAAATTCAAAAATTAAATTATACCTTTTTGATTCTCAAAACATATATATATATATACACACACACACACTTTAAACTTTAAAAAATTATTTATCCAAAAAAAAAAAAAAAAACCATACCGGCTCGAATGTTTTCTCTAATTGGTTACCGGCCATGTTGAGTACAACCAGATTTTCAGGAGAAAAATGGGATGGAAGCAAAGAGAATGGATATTTATCCCAATCTAGCAACTTTATTCCATTGGGAAGATATTCAAGGCGTCCATGGCAATGTACATTGCGAATTGTAAGCAATTTAAGATTTTTCATCTTACAAAATATTTGTGCCTCCAATTGCAACTCTTTCGGCTTAGACGGATTCAACATTATGCTTTGAATTTTATTTGACCCCTAATTGAAAAACGTAAAGAGTAAATCACCAAAAATATAATACTTACTAATTAATGGGTAAAACCCTACTACTACTAATGTTACTACCACCACTACTAATAATAATAATAATAATAATGTGATTATATCAAAAAAATAGAGAAGATGAATCAAAACAACTCATACCTTATTTTCAGTTAGTACTTCAAGAACATCCTCACAACGCCATAATCTACTACGTTTTCCTAGATTTTTTGGTGATTCTTTTCGAACAATTTCTCTACCCATTCTTTGTAGCAAATCATGCATCGACAATTCATTAAAATGATCAACAGTCACAAGACATTTATCAATAAGTCTTGGAATACCATCTTCTGGTTCTAAATCACAACCTTCTAGTATATCCACAACCTTATCATAATTCATGCAATATCCCTTGAAGAAACATGCAATATCAAGGAAAATATTCTTTTCATTTTCATCTAATCCTTCATAAGTTATTTTCAATATCTTTTGAATTTCTCCTTCCGGAATTTTTTCATACTTTTTTAGAGCACTTTCCCATTCTTTTTTTGGTCTTCCATTCAAATCAGCACCCATTACTTTTAGAGCTAGTGGAAGGCCTTTGGCATAATGTATAACTTTGTGTGCAAGTTCCAAATAATCTCCATTGGGTTCGTTACTTTGGAAAGCATGCTTACTAAAGAGTTCAATAGCTTCATATTCATTTAATTCCTTAACCTCATATTCATAGGTTGAAATACCATTTCCAAGAGTTACAAGCAAGCGTTTATTTCTTGTTGTCATAATGATTCTACTTCCAGCAGCAAACTGATCACATTTTCCAAGAAATTTTTCTATTTGGTCCAAATTATTCACATCGTCAAGTATGATAAGAACCCTCATTTGGCAAAGATATTTACTTATCATGGTGATTCCAATAGATACATTACACACTTCCAAATTCCTACCCCCTGCTAAGATCTCAGAAAGAAGTATCTTTTGTAGACATATTATGCCTTCATCTGTCTTTGACTTCTCTCTAACATTCTCTAGAAAAACTTTTGCTTTGAAATGATGCGAAATTTTGTTATAAATATCTTTTGCGATTGTAGTTTTGCCTACTCCACCAAGGCCATAGATTGCTACCATGTGAATATCCTCATTTGATTCAATATCTAAACGTGTTATTAAAGCCTCTGCACGAGACTTTATTCCAACTGGATATTTAGCAACATATAATTCCATCTGATTTAGTTTAGACTTTGAGATCTTTTCAACAACTTCTTGGATAAGTTCACATTCATTGCTGCTGCCAATTCACAAAGCAATTTACGACATTTAACTCGTGATAATTTAAAAATGAAATAAGAATGTAAATTAAATGCAAGGTGTCTAATTTGTACATCACAACTGAAGTATTGCGAAGTAAAGTAAGTAGTATGCAACTCATGGATTGAAGAAATATTATTTTATTGTCACTTATTCAGGGGTAGCAAATTAGCTTTTAGCACGAAAAATTGCATGAAAAGCTCGATTAGATGTAGGGATGGCAATTTTTACCCGGCCCGGCCCGACCCTAATGGGCCGGGTTTTACCCGGTCCGATTAGAAATAGGGTCGGGTATGGATTTAAAAAAAAAACCCGAAGCGGGTCCAGGTTTTTTAAAAAAACTCGAGACCCGACCCGGTAAAAACCCGGTTAATTGAAATGACTAAAATACCCTTATATATATAACCTAAAATTTCTTACCCTAATTCTCATTTCTTCTGCACTCACTCACTCAGCAGCCTCCCTACGCTCCCTCCCTCTCAATCCGACACAGCGTCACAGCCCCTACACTCCCTCACCCTCACTCCACTGTGAACCCAGACGGCCTCACCTCCTCACCACCAAATCACAACACCACCGCCTCACCTCGAGCTGTCGCCGTTTTTCTTCGCCAAGTCGGAGCTGTCATCTCTTTTCTTCAGCAAATCGGAGCATCAGTAAATCGGAGCATCAGCCTTCAGCCTTCAGCTCAAGGTATGCTCTTTACTCTTTACTCTTTTCCTTAACTCCTAGTTAATCTTTTCTTCTAAATTTTTTAACCTTCTTTTCTGTTTGTACCACCTTCTTTAATTTGTTTATTAGTATTTTATTATTTTCTGTTTTCGTTCTTTTATTCTGGGATTACAGCCCGTGCTTTTATTTTTCTTGTTTTATGTTTTGATTGACGTTTGGTTGCTGAGAAACTATAAGGTAAAGGTTATTAAAGGAAAATAGATGTTTTGGGATTTTGTGTTTTTTGGTTGCTGACATGTTTTGGGACATGATAGAATGAGCGTTTTGAGGTTTGAATTTTATGGTATTGTGTGTGCTTGTGAGAATGAGATTAAATTCTGGAATTTGGTTTTGGTGTATCTGGCTGTGATTTCCATTTTTTTTTTTTTTTGGCTTCATTCGTCAATGCATTTTGAAATCGATTTGAATATGACAGATCTTGATTTTGTTGTGAATATGGAATTTTGACTTTGACCGAATTGGAATTCCGACTTGAATTGAATTGGGAGCATTTGGGTTAGAGTTTAAAAATGCAGTATTTGTGATGCTAGGTGTTATTCTATCATATGATGCAACAGGGGGAAAAAATTCAATTGTTTTCATCTAAATGCTGGCTATTAGAAATTTAGAAGTATAGAATTTTTAGTGGGCTTGGAATGATTGTTGCCTTAACCTTCATAGTTCATATGGTTGCTGAAATAGATTAAACAAAATATTTATTACTTGGTGTGTGTGTGATGGGGTACTACACATACCTGAGGGAATAGTAAGGTGCTCAAGGAGCTTTGAACACCATATTAGGGAAAAAACAAAAAAATTCTTGGACATATTTACAAGCATAAATTTTCAGTGATGTTATGATAGGACATAAATTGATTAGCCATTCCAGTTGTCTCTTAATAAATTTCAGGGGTGGTGCCATCCAGTTTATGGGATAAGTTGTTTGTGGCATTATACTATTATTGAGTTTGTTAAATATTGTTTGGGTTGTGATGACAATTGTAATGAAATATTGTTTTTTGTGTTTGTTGGGAATGCAGAGCCTAAAACGGAGATGGAAGACACAAACACAAACAAATCTAGCTCTTCCTCGCCAAGTGGCTCTCCCTTGCCAACTATGCGGTCTCCTTCACCATTTTCACGATCACCCTCGCCATTGTCGCCTGGCAGCTCACCCTCAGGATCACCATCACCTTTATGCCCATTAAACAACCAGTAAGTGTTTGAATTTGTTGTTAATCATGTTTAATTTGTGAATTTGTGTAATTATGAATTTGTGCCTATTAATTAATGAGTATGTGTAATAATAAATTTGTAATAATTTGTTTTGATTCTAACTCCCAAACTTCTGAATCAATTAGGAGTCCGAATTCCCCGACGGTGGACTTAGAGGTAGAGGAACAAGAAAGGAGTCAAGGGAGTCCAAGGACAGAGGAAGAGGGAGAGCAAGAGCCTACAAATGAGGACTTGGATACAAGTAAAAAAAGAAAGACTACCTCAGATGTTTGGACTCATTTTACAAGGAAGAAGGTTGAAGGAAAAGTTAAAGCCCAATGCCACCATTGTGGCAAACTTTACTTGGGTGACTCTAGTCAAGGTACAACCCATTTGCGTAATCATTTAGCAAGATGTCCACGGATGAAGTATAAGGATATTCGACAACAAGTTTTAATTAAACAACAAAATAAGGTGGATGGAACTACAAGTTTAAATAATTACCAATTTGATCAAACTAGAGTGAGGAATAAGCTTGCTCGTATGGTTATTTTACATGAATATCCTCTTTCAATGGTTGATCACATTGGGTTTAGGGAATTTGTGAATGATCTTCAACCTATGTTTAAACTTGTTACAAGAAATACTTTGAAGAGTGATATTCTTAAAATCTATGATAATGAGAGGGAGAAAGCTTTGAAGATCACGGACAAGAATGGAAGTAGGATGGCAATTACAACGGATATGTGGACTTCAAGTAACAAAAAGAGAGGGTTTATGGTCATTACCGCACATTTTATTGACCATACTTGGACGTTGCAAAGCCGGGTTTTGAGGTAATTTTTTTATCTATAAATTGAATGTTAAAGACTTTACATTTAGAATGTTTATTGAGTTATGTTAAATTGAATGTTTATTTAGTTATGTTATAATTATTTCTATTATTTTTCTAGGTTTGTTTATGTTCCTTCTCCACACACGAAAGATGTCCTTGCTGAAGTTCTTGTTGATTGTTTTTTAGAGTGGAACATTGATAGGAAGTTGTCCACAATAACCGTAGATAATTGTAGTACTAATGATGCCATGATAAGACTTCTCTTGAATAAGCTTGATACTAGTTCTCTTATGTTGGGTGGGTCTATGTTGCATATGAGGTGTGCTGCACATATTTTGAATTTGATTGTTCAAGATGGGTTGTCTCTTATTGGTGATGGTATTGAAAGAATTCGTGATAGTGTGATTTATTGGACTGGATCACCAAAAAGGAGGCAAAAATTTGATGAAAATGCACGTCAATTGCGTGTTCAATGCACCAAAGAGTTAGTCTTAGATTGTAAAACTCGTTGGAATTCAACTTACTTAATGCTTTCTACTGCATTGATTTATAAAGATGTTTTCTCGCGTTTGGCTAAACGTGAAACATCTTATACTTGTTTGCCATATGATCATGATTGAGAGGTAGCCAAAGATATTTGTGGGAGGTTAGAGTTGTTTCATAGTGTGACTGAATTTTTCTCTGGTCGTAAGTACCCCACAACTAATATGTATTTTGCTTTGGTGTGTGAGTTGAAAATTGCATTGAATGAATGGAGTTTGTCTTCAAGTGAGATGATAAGTACAATGGCAGAAAGCATGCTTGCTAAATTTAATTCTTATTGGGCTAATGTTAGTATTGTTATGGCTGTTGCTGCTATCTTAGACCCAAGATATAAGATGAAGTTATTGGAGTTTTATTATCCTAACATTTATGGTGATAATTCTGATTTGGAGATTGAAAAAATTAAGAATCTTTGTTATGATTTGCTTGATGAGTATGGAGATGTGGATGAGTCTCCTGTAGGTAATGAAGGAAGTTCTCATATGCCTGCAAATACTTCAAATCAAGTGGCACAAATAAAATTTAGGTTGATTGGGTCAATGTCAAGGTTTGATGGGTTTGTGAATAATAGCTCAAGTAGTTCAAAGAAACATGGGAGTGGTAGAATGGAATTTGATCATTTCATTGATGAGGGAGTGTTGAAGAGGAGTGAAGACTTTGATATTTTGGCATGGTGGAAAAGTAATGGTCTCAAGTATCCTACTTTACAAAGGATTGCAAGAGATATTTTAGCCATTCCCGTCACAACTGTTGCTTCAGAAGCTGCCTTTAGCACTAGTGGGAGACTTTTAAGTCCACACCGTAGTAGACTACATCCCAAGACTATAGAGGCAATGATGTGTGCTCAGAATTGGTTATGGAGTGAAATCAACGGTTAGCAATTGTCTAATTTCTATTTATAAAATCAAAATTGTGTTTTTATATTTGTTAGTTACAATTTGATGAAGTTTATTCCATTTTTTAATTCATTGTTGTTGTAGGTTCTTCAACTATATCTGGAGATAGTACATTTCAATCCATTCTTGATGATGGGGAGCCAAATGAAGATGATGGGAGTTGTGCCACAATTGATGGGAGTTGTATTACAATTGATGAAGATTAAACATTTTGTATTAATTTAGTAACTTTTTTATTTTCTTAGACTTGTTTCCTTAATTTGTTGGTTTGTAATTATTCTAAACTTGTGGGATTTATTTCGTTACTTTTTAATTTCTTGGACTCGTTGGACTTTTGATACTTATTTTTTGGACTTGTTGGATTTATTTTATTTTTATGTTTAGTTGGTGATTTTAGTTAAGATTTTGTTGATTAATGATTAAATGGTTATCTTAGCTAGGTAATTTATTGATTTAAAATCTTAGTTATGATTTATTGAATTATGATTATGATATTAGTTATGATTTATTGATTTATAGATTTATAATTAACAGGTGATTTATTGATTTATGATTAGTATCCTTAGCTTATGATTTGGACTGATTTGGCATTTGGGCCACGTTAATTATTTAGGTTTGAATATGCAGGCTTAATGTAGGCAAAATATGGGCTTAAATCTAGGCTTAAATTTAGGCAAAATTTGAGCTTAAATTAAAATTTGGGCTCAAAATTTTTTTTTTTTTTTTTTTTTTTTGGTTGGGCCCAAACGGGCCCAATTCATAAACGGGGCCCGCAGGGCCCAGCTGGGGCGGGTCCGGGCCCCGGGAAAAAACCCGGTACCCTAAACGGGCCGGGTCCGGGCTACGGGTCTTGCCCCGCGGGTCGGGTCCGGGTATGAAAAAACCCGGCCCGAACCCGACCCGTTGCCATCCCTAATTAGATGAGGATATAATCTTATTGGGATCCCACTTCTTTAGAGAAATGCATTAAGTTTTTCTTTTAAAGTATTCTAATTAATGTGCGGGACAAATTCCTAATTTATAATTGGTAAGATAATCTAATTTTATGTTCTTTTATTTCCATCGCTAAGCTGTAGCTAACTAGCTTAGTTATGACAAGAATAGAATACTTTCATAATTCATTAAAATTTAAAGAAAAAAATAGTAGAAAACAATTAACCGTAGTTGTTATTTAACATTAAAGTTTAGTGGTCATCCCAAAATCATTAAGTCCCAACCAGAAATTCTGCCTGCCTTAAGTAGAGCTTTCCTCCACCTTTGTACTTTCTCTTTATCATTAAAATTTTCTTCATGTCTAGTTAGTGCTTCCCCAAACTTTTTTTGTTGTTTACGAACTTCAGATGGATCCACCTTGTAAAAAATTGGTAACACCGACTGATTATTTTCCCTACACTCAATAATCTTAGCAAGTTCATCCAAACACCAAGCAGATGATGCATAGTTTTCAGAAAATACAATAATTGACAACGTTGAGTTCTCAATGGTTTTGAGAAGCTCTACAGAAATTTCTTCTCCCCTTTCAAGATTATTATCGATGAAGGTGTGAATACCCTGGGAACACAAAGCTTGATACAGATGGCTTACAAAACCAAAGCGGGTATCTTCACCTCTGAAACTCAAAAAAACATCAAAGTTCTTGGGTTGATGGGTGAAAGAGGAAGAGGAAGATGAGGCTCCTTTGGTGGTCACAAGCGCCATCTGGATTAAGCTTTTTTTTCCCGGAGGAACTCCTCACACTTAAATTGGGCCTAAAAAAAAAAAAAAAAAACCGACATTATAGTGAATTCATGTAATGACTTATGAGAACAGTAAATAGTAAATAGCTTCTTGCCAGTAATTTTAGGCAATCGAAGGTGAGCCGTAACATCTATTGGAGGCAAAATTTGCCAAACAGTATAATTTCAGAAATTTTTCAGCTGGGTAGCACGCGCTCAAACTTATATAGTAAGTTAGACTCTTTTTTGGAAGTCGATTTTAATAAACTCGACTTCCAGGAAAATTCCAGCAAGTAAATAAGTCTAAAGTGGAAGTCAAGTTTACTGAACTCGACTTCCATTGAAAGTCGCCAATACTGAGCTCCTGAATTTGTCTGGAAGTCGAGTTTATTAAAATTGACTTCCAAAAATAGTCTAACTTACCAAATAAGTTTGAACGCGTGCTACCCAGTTGAAAATTTTCTAAAATTGTACTGTTTGGCAAATTTTGCCTCTATTGAATGCTTTACATGTCCTAACCTCCCACACTTAAAACAGAAATCTGATACCCAACACACTAGGTAGAATATGAATTTTGGACCCACAATTGGATTGGATGAAAGAGAAGTCAATATCTCTTACCTGGAGTTTCTGATGCCAAGGTTTGAGGATTGGAGTTAGAGAGTGATTGAAGAAAGAGGTAGATGGGGGATTTGGAAAACTTAAAGTTTCTGGAACGACGGCAAACTCAGATGTAAGGAAAGTGTACGACAGATAAGGTGACTGAATGCAAGCAAAAGGAGACTATAATGTAGCCTTGCTTTTCGGTGTGACCATCGTCTTAATGAACTTTCAAATTTCAATTGCCAACTAATGCTTTTTACATTGCAATATCATGGAAGTTTCTGAGTGAAACCCAAAATAACTTTTTGAACTTTCTTAGAAGTTAGAACCATTCCAGACTGAGCTGAGCTCCCAGAGAAGTCCTCACGCGTAAACTGGGCCCTTATAAAAAAATTCGACCTTATAGTCAATTCATGTTCTGAGAACAGTAAATAGATAGTAAATAGCTTCTTATGAGTAATTTTAGGGAATCGAAGCTGAGTTGTAAGACATCTATTGAACGCTTAACACTTCCCATGTCCCCATCAAAAAAAAAAAAAAAACACTTCCCATGTCAGTACTTCGTCAATAGGAAGGGGAGCATACATTTACCCTTGGGAAAAAAAGTAATGTTATTTTTAAAGGTAGACAATAAACCCAACCCATACGAAGAAAAGAGTAATGTTAGGAGGAGTGAACCATAAACCCACCTATACGAAGATCATATTATTGTTAGAGATATTGCAATTTTTTTATATAAAGATATTACAAATTTTATTATTTAAGCCTAACAAACTAACATTGCTACCAATAAAAATAAAAAGTAATTCAATCTTCATTTATTATGTTATTTATAAGTTTATAAGTGTCATTTATTATATTCTTACCACATTAGTTTATTCATAATTTTTAGTAAAATTTGTAACTTTAGCTAAAATTACTAAAATTTTTAAAATTTTTAGAACAAATAATTTACAAATTGATGTAGCAGTGAATGTGATTGTGTTAAAATACTAAAATTACTACAAATTTTATAATAAAAAAATCACAAAATGATGTGTCATTGCATATAATTAGTGTCATTTTGATATAATAATAGATATAAGAGTGAATTACTTTTCATTATTGATGATACATTCATTTATAAAATTTATATAATAAAATATATAAATAATATCCCATCCATCTTAGAGAAAACTAAAGTAAACTGAAGCAGACAAGTGATAATAAGGAATAAGAATATCTTCTTCCACGCAATCCCATCCATCTTTATTCCAAAGAAAGCCCCACACGTTTTTTACTTTTGTGGAACACTAGCTATCTTCTTCTTTCTTTCTTTTTTCTTTTCTTTTCTTTTTTATTTTTATTATTTATTTATTTTTATTTTTTTGCTGAGAGGAACACTAGAAAATATAGGAGACTGTTTCATTTTCTTCCCTTGAAATTATTAGGGAGTGAAAATGAAAAACAATGACAAGGTTAGTAGAATACGATTACCAAAAAAATAGAAAAAAAGACAGGGTTAGTAGAATACATATACAATTAATGCCATCTCTATCTGAAGCCGTAAGAGCATCCGCATTTGGGCTTGTAAATGCCAAATGTTAAGAACATTTGGCATTTAAGCCCCAAAACTCATCAGCAATGGGAAGGCCATATCCCATATGCAAAAAAAAAATTGAGATTTTGCTACAGTACCATCTCAAATGTAAGATGGTACTGTAGCAAAATTGTATAAAAAATAATAAATTTTTAATGCTTTTTTACCGGGTAATTTCTCTCTCCTCTCTCATTTTATCTCTTTCTTTTCTCTCTCTTCCTTCTCTCTTTCTCTCATCCTTCTCTCTTCAGACCCAAAACCCATAGCTTTTGTGCTTTGTCTGCTCTCTTCCTTCTCTCTTTCTCGGTGCAGATCGGTTGGCTGACGGATGCGATCGAGTGTGGTGGTTGATCGGTGCGGATTGGTTGATCGAGTGTGGCGGTGTGGGTTTGGGTTCGGCGTGGTGGTTGATCGAGTGTGGTGGTGGTGTGGTGGTTGATCGGTGCAGATTGGTTAATCGGTGCGGTGGTGGCGTGGTGGTTGATCGGTGCGGATTGGTTGATCGAGTGTGGCGGTGTGGGTTTGGGTTCGGCGTGGTGGTGTGGGTTTGGGTTCGGCGTGGTGGTTGATCGAGTGTGGTGGTGGTTGATCGGTGTAGATTGGTTGATTGGTGCGGTGGTGGCGTGGTGGTTGATCGGTGCGGATTGGTTGATCGAGTGTGGCGGTGTGGGTTTGGGTTCGGCGTGGTGGTTAATCGAGTGTGGTGGTGGTGTGGTGGTTGATCGGTGCAGATTGGTTGATCGGTGCGGTGGTGGCGTGGTGGTTGATCGGTGCGGATTGGTTGATCGAGTGTGGCGGTGTGGGTTTGGGTTCGGCGTGGTGGTTGATCGAGTGTGGTGGTGGTGTGGTGGTTGATCGGTGCGGTGGTGGCGTGGTGGTTGATCGGTGCGGATTGGTTGGTTTGGTGGTGGTGTGGTGATTGATGATGGTGGAGGTGGGGTTGCCGTGTGTGTGTGTGTATGTGGTGATGGGTTTGGCTGTGTGTGTGTGTGTGTGTGTGGCTGGGTTGAAACCGGTAATGAGGGAGAAAGAGAGGAAGAGGAATAGAAAAAGGGAAATAGTAAAAAAAAAGAATAAAATAGAATATTTAAATAAAATGGGATAAGAAATAGAATTTTGGAATGCTGGGTATATTGTAAATGGTATGGTATAATTGAAAAAGTAAATTTTTGAGATGGTAAAATAGGATGAGATATAGGATTGGGATGTGGATGCTCTAAGGACTAGGCCAAAAGGATAAGACATATATGGGCATTGACCTTGACCAAAAGCAGGTCCACGGAAATAGTGAAGATCGGGCAATAACCTTGAGCCATGACTTTAACTACAATTTCTTCTATTTTATGTTATAACATATAGATATGACAAAATGGACTAAAATTTGTTGACCTGATCCGAACCTGCCTGTTTTATCCTAAATTAAAAATAGACAAACTAGTCCATTTTCTCTATTTTTTTTTTTTTGGGCCAATCCGACCTGACCAACCTTCATTAGCTTAAAATTTTAGGTCTATCCTTAATCTAGACAAGTTTATATTCATAGTTTGTCAATTGTCCTAAACTTTTACAACCTACCAAAAGACATTATTCATAAATGGGATTTAGCAATCAATCATATCAAAATGTAATTTTTTTTCTTTTTAGCTTACCTTGGAATAACGATTTTACTTTTTTCTGGCAAGAAAATATAGGAGATTGTCTCATTTTCTTCCCCTGCAATTATTTGGGAGTGAAAATGAAAAACAAGGACAGGGTTAGTAGAATTCAAATACAATTAATGCCCAAACAAAAAGTTTGGTTTCAATTAAAACCACAAGAGTCTAGCGCAATGACAACCCCGACTTTGCCCCCTGAACCTGATGACCCTGAGAACACCTTCCTGAGGGATAACTCTCGCAAAAAGACATACGATGAGGTGATACAGGACGCTAACATGCAAGAAGTACGTTATGGACTGGCAGACGGAGACATGGACGAACCACCCAACCAGGAAGATGATACTGAGCAGCAATTACATATGGAAGCCACCCAACCTGGAACTGATGATGGACAGACATATGATGCATGGGAAATACGGATCACTTCGGAACTGAAGAACCAGCTAGCAGGACCATGGAAAACGAGCATTATCCTCAAACTTATGGGACGACCGCTGGGATATCGAGCACTCCAAACCAGGTTAGCCAGTATTTGGCACCCCACAGGTACGATGAATTTTATTGACATTGGATATGGCTTTTTCATTATGCGTTTTGACGTACTTAAAGATTACCAACATGCTCTCATGGATGGACCATGGTTTGTGGGCGACCAATATTTACATGTTCAGGCTTGGGAAGCGGATTTTCACCCGCATATAGCCAAAATCTCAACCATGGCGGTTTGGATTCGTCTGGAACAATTACCTATAGAATATTATCACCCAGAGTTTCTAAAACACGTGGGCCAAAAACTAGGAAAACTCTTAAAAGTGGATGCCATTACTAGTGGCGCCATCCGAGGGAGATATGCTAGAGTGTGTGTCCAAATAAACATGGCCAACCCGTTACCAAAACGCGTGAAAATTGGCTCCTTTTGGCAAGATATTGTCTATGAAAATCTGCCTCTGCTTTGCTATAGATGTGGTAGGATCGGTCACCGGGAACCTTAGTGTTCAGAGAACACAACGGAACCAACCTCAACGACACAAGCAGGGTCTGAACCACGTGGCCCAGCCGCCCCACCGCTTGAACCAAACCACGTGTCTACCCCCTGGAAAACTGTGCAGACACGTCGCACACGAGCCCGTGGACATCAGTCTGAACCAAAACCACGTGGAAAGAACGTCTTAGCTGAATCTTACTCCCTAAATCAACCACGTGGTCAGGCTTCATCTTCTCATGCTCCGGTGCAGCGCACTCACCAAACCGTTTCGGTGATGGGACACGAGTTCAATGGTGTGAAGAAGCCAGCTGGGTTTTACTGTGATGAGGTGGCACCCCATGGTAAAAACCCACACTTACTTCAGCCACGTGAGGGTGCGATGGAATGCATGCATGAACCATGCAAGGCCGGCTGTTTGGTTGTTTATGCTTTACTTCTACAATTTCTTCTCACCGATCCAAGTTTGCACCTAGGGCTGTCAAATGTGTTTTCTTGGGATATCCTTTTGGGGTTAAAGGATATAAAGTCCTTGATTTAGCTACCAATAAGGTGTTCCTTTCTAGGGATGTGGTTTTTCATGAACATTCCTTTCCTTTTGCTTCTGTTTCAACTAATGCTGCAGATCCTTTTGTTCCTACTGCTATTGAAGCTCCCTGCCCTGCTGATATTGATGGGTTTGTTACTCCCACTAGCATACCTGATCCTACTTCCTTCGACCTTGATGTTGTTCCTTATCCTTCTGCTATTGTTCAACCTGTTCCTAATGCTACTTTTCCTAGTCCTATTCAGGTGCCTACTTCTGTTCAGGTGCCTCATTCCCCTACACCAGTTGTTCCAGTTCCTTAGGAAGTCATCTAGAGACATCAGGCCTCCTGCCTATCTGCAGGACTATGCTTGTACTGCTGTTGCAGCTGGTGCTCCTTATGATCTTGCTCAATGCCTTACTTATTCTCATTTGGAACCTTACTATCACTCTTACTTACTAGCAGTCAGTTCTAGTCCCAAAGAACCTCATAGTTTTTCCCAAGCAGTTCAGGACCCCCTTTGGAGAGCTGCCATGGATAAGGAAATCCAAGCCCTTGAGCTAAATCATACATGGGATGTGACTAGTTTACCTCCTGGTAAGTCTCCCATTGGCTGCAAGTGGGTCTACAAAGTGAAGCTTAATCCTGATGGTAGTGTTGAAAGGTTTAAAGCTAGGCTGGTTGCCAAGGGTTATACCCAAAGGGAAGGCCTTGATTTCCTTGAGACATTTTCTCCTGTTGCTAAAACTATTTCAATCAGAGTCTTGCTTACTCTTGCTGCTGCCAGGCATTGGCCTTTGCATCAATTGGACATCAACAATGCTTTTTTGCATGGTGATTTAGATGAGGAGGTATATATGTCCTTGCCACCTAGTTTTCGCAGTAAGGGGGAGTGTGTTTCAGCCTCTTCTACTGCTCCTAAGGTGTGCAAATTGGTTAAGTCCCTTTATGGTTTAAGACAAGCTTCAAGGCAATGGTACACCAAGCTGTCAACAACTATAAAGGACCTTGGTTTTGTTCAATCTCAGGCTAATCACTCTTTATTTGTGCACAGTAAAGGGTCCTTGTTCACTGCTTTGTTGGTTTATGTAGATGATATGGTCATCACTGGAAATGATCATGCTTGTGTTACCTCTCTCAAGTCTGTTTTAGATCAGAAGTTTGGTATTAAGGACTTAGGATCACTCAAGTATTTCTTGGGCTTAGAAATTGCAAGAAACAAGAGTGGAATCAGCCTATCTCAAAGGAAGTATGCTTTGGAAGTTCTTGAGGAAACTGGTATTGTAACACCCCGACCCAATTTTATAATTAAACTATGTGTTTAAGTGGTTAATTACTATTTTAATCCACTTTCTTTTTAAAATTAATATAAGAGTATTAATCAACATATTATTTTATAATATCTTTGAATAAGAATTGTAAAGATCCTAAATAATTGAATGGTTAATTATATTATGTATATATACACTAAGTATGGGCAAAATTATATTAAGTGGCTAAGTTATGATATATATATATATAGTTGTAGGTGTTTAATTAAGCATGATGCATGGGATTGTAGAGTAGAATTTCACCCACATGCAACCAATGGAAATTCCACACACCTTAAGCCAAAGTACTATGCATGTTGTCATACCCAAAGACTTCTCGGCTGGCCATGCAATGAACAAGCTCCACCTAGTTCTTCTTTTGACTTTCTCAAGCAACTAGAAATTTCAAGAAGCCTTCTATTCCCACGGGTAAACACAAATCAGAAATTTTAGCTCACTTTGCTCTCTTTTCTCTTAAGGAAAGAGCTAGGAAGCTCCCTTGAGTCTTTCTCTCAAGTCCACGGGTTCACACACTCAAAAGGAAGACACAAGTCTTCCCCCTTATCTTATTTTCTTGGCTGCACCATATCAGAAAGTCCAGCCCTCTTTCTCTACTCCTTCTTCTTTATCCTGGTTTCTTTCTTCTTCCCCTCTCACACGGCAACACCATCTCACCAGTAGCTCTCTCTTTCTCACCAAAAATCATAGCTATCTCTCTTTAAGAAGGAAATCAAACTCTTACTAAAGTTTAGCTTCAATTTTGGGTAAGTATATATGGTTATTTTCTGTTTGGGTATTTTAATGGTGTGATGATTTGCTTGAGTTTCTGTTCTGTATCCTCTGTTCTGATTTTGGAAGCTGAACTTGTGATTTTATTTTAGTAATTTGAAAGAGTGATGGTGTTATGGTTTATTGAATGCTTATTAACATATTTTAATATGTATACTATAGGTATAAAAATACCCAAATGAAATTAAGACCTATTGCTATTTGTTAATGATTTTAGAAAGAATATGTACTGAAGCTGTCTCTGTGACAGATTTGATGTTTACAACAAGAAAAATATGTCTTAAATCATATTCTGTGAATTTGGATGCTAGGGTTATTTTCTATGAAAGCTAAGACATATACGGTTGTTATGGAATTGGTCTCACAGTATTTGGATGAGTAGAAAAATAATGATTTAATTTTTAAGTTGCAAGAAATTCTGTCAGGACAGATTTGAGTATGCTGTCTTCCGTGATTTTTAGTAAATCATGGGTTTATGCTTTGATTCCGAAATTTTGATGGTATATACTGGACATACAGAGGAGTTGCTCTGTAAAATTGTATGAGGTTTGGATGTGATTTGATGGTCCGTTTGTATTTTATAATTGAAGTATATGCTGCTGGCATAGAACAGTGAACAGTAGGGGACATGCTTAACTTTGAGGATTTAATTCTATAGCTAGGGTGAACGTTTTGAGCTATAATTTAATATGCTTATCCCTTGGTATGTCTCGATCATAGATTAATTTTGTGTAACTTGTTTTGAGGTTTAGTACTCAAATGAAGGGTTCTAAACCATGTGACGACTGTATTTATGAAGCTGTTTTGTCCGACGTGTTGTATGTTACCATATGAATGTATATAGTTACATGACCATGCTTAAAGGATTCTATGTTATGCATGCATTATTGCCCTAATCTCAAAGCATCTTTTGAAATGAAGTTGGCTTTTCTAAAGATATGAGATTAATGTGAGAATGTTGGTTTCTTTATGATTTAGTACATCATATTGTATGAGGAATGTATTTTATGTTTGTGGGAACCTCTTTGAGGTGGGATAGGATTTTCTTGATTTTAAGAGATAGGTTTTAAGATGAATGTGTAAGTTTATGATAAGGAGTAACGGATAGTGATAAGCTTTGATATTTGGTTTAGGTGTTACCAGTTCCCAGGTCTAAGCTCCTTCGACTGTAGGCTCTCGGTTCCTCTGCTATCAGGTAAGGGATAAGTTATATGAGCATTTGGTAAGTCATGAGGTTATTTTAATGTATATTATACATTAAAATGTTTTTATTAGAGATATGGCATGTAAGCATTATCAGACAAAGATATGTTCGTGAGTTTTCGAAACTTTATGTATATGATTTAAGCATATTGATGCTATTACTAATTTCATGAACATGATGAAGAAAACAATGGAAATGCTTTTATTATGAAATGTTATGGAAAAATAAGAAATTTCAGTATAATGTATAAGTATGAAATGTTTTCGGGTTATGTCCTCTAGTGATCTGAACTCGGTCAGTAGGGGTTAATTACTGGCTTTCCATGGAAAAATGTTATCTGTTTGGCCATTTAAAGTAGAGGAAATGGGGCTGCCCGTAACTCTAGGCCATTTAAAGTAGAGGAAATGGGGTTGCCCGTAACTCTAAGGCCTTCTCCCCAATGTGTACGGACGGCGGGGAGGAACAAAACCTGGAGGGGATGTGCCATCAGGCCTCCCAAAGGGGACAATATCATACACATGAGGGCACCCAAATGTGATGAGGCCTTCTCTGTACAGATTTATCAGATATGGACTAACCAATATGTTATGAGCAGCTATGTTATGTTATTAATCATGAGGGAATTATTTTGTTTAAATGCATTGTGAAAAGAAAAAGCTCTCATGAAAAGAAGAAGTTTCTGATGAAAAGAAAGCTGTTCATTAAAGATAAAAGTTTCTGAAGTTCTGTTATGCTATAAAGATAAAGTTTATTATGAAAGTACAAGTTATGTTAAGAAGTTATCTGATATCCGTTTTTCTTTATGAAACGTTAAGTTTTATGATTATGAAGGTTATAATATTTTACGAGAACAAGTTATGAAGGAAGTATTATTATTCTTTAAGATATTTCCAGTTTAAGGCAAAGTTACCCATTATCTGATTTAAGTTAAAATAATTATTTTGTAATGAAAATATATATGGTGACTTTGTAAAAACGAAAGAAATTCAATCTGAAAGGTTCTGGTAAAATTATTCTGATAAGAAAATGGAGAACAATTATTTTCCTATGAAGAGCGTATAAGTTGTTATTATAAATAGTATAAAATACTATGCATGAAAAGATGTTCTCCTATCTGAACGTTGATAAAATGAAATGAATTGAGTTACATGCATCCTTATTGAATTCTCATGTATCTTACCTTTACTGAGTTGTGTAGTTCACACCTTCCACTCTTTCAGTTAGCAGGTTTTATTTTGGAGCAGAGGGAGCCTTAGTCGAGTTTTAGAAGGAGCTGGTTTTAGTTTATAGGTATGGATCCTAAATTAGCAATATGATGTTTAGATTTGTAGCATTGTGTATTTTAGGATCTAATGGAAGTGTATACCTTAAAGCATTAAGAGATGTATTATGTGGAATTTAGAATTTGAGTAATTGGTGGATTATGTTATTCTTTGAGTACAGTGTAAATGCTCTGAATGTCAAGTGAAAAGTTATATCATTTAAGTAAAGAAACAAGAATGAAAATAAAGAGGGAAGCTTTTGTAAAAGCTTATCTGAAAGTTTGTAAAAGTTAAGTTGGTTCTTGTTAATATCAGGTTTAGGTTTGATATTAGCATGCCGGTCATGGTCACAAATCCGGGTATCGGGTTTGGGGCGTGACAGGTATGACAGGGTGTAAACCAGTCCAAACTCCAATGGAGCAACAACTCAAGTTGTCTAAAGCCAGTGGAGACTTGCTTACCAATTCAGGGCAGTATAGAAGACTCATTGGAAAGCTTATGTACTTGACTCTAAGCAGACCAGACATCACATATGCAGTGCATAGACTTAGCCAGTTCTTAGCACAACCTAGAGCACCACATATGAAAGCAGCCACCAAGATTCTCCAGTACATCAAAGGAACACTTGGTCAAGGAGTTTTCTTCCCCAATAACTCTGACCTGCACCTAAAAGCATACTGTGATGCAGATTGGGTAGGATGTCCTGACACTAGGAAGTCTTTAACAGGCTATTGTGTGTTTCTTGGTGATGCATTAGTGTCTTGGAGGTCTAAGAAGCAAAGCATAGTGTCAAGGTCCAGTGCAGAGGCAGAGTACAGGGCTATGACCACTACAACCTGTAAACTAACTTGGATTTTGCATTTGTTACAAGATCTACATGTCAAACATGAGAAGCCTGCACTGATGTACTGTGATAACCAGGCAGCACTTCATATAGCTGGAAATCCAGTATTTCATGAAAGGTCAAAACATATAGAGGCTGATTGTCATGTTGTGAGAAACAAGATTGTTGATGGAGGACTTAAAACCTTCTATGTGTCAACTAAGGATCAGCTGGCAGATGTGTTCACCAAAGCATTAGGAGTAGAAAGTTTTCTTAAACTAATTAGAAGGCTAGGTGTGATCAATATTTTTGCTTCTATAGTGGCTTATCCTCATACAGGTTTGGAAGAGCAAAAGGCAAGAGCTGTGCTCTTGAGGGGGAGTGTTAAAAATGCAAGTCATGTTTCATAGCAGAGGTGCACAAAGGAGGCTAGCAATGCAACAGTTGCTGATGACAAGAGTATTGAACAAGTTGGGAAGACATCAGCTGCTGATGATAAGGAGTGCACGAGGGTTGTATCAAATGGTTCAATAAGCACAGAAGTATTAGAGATGGTTGAAGCTATGCCAGATCACGAGTTGTTCATCCAATAGCATTGAAGAAGTTAATTCCGTAAATCCAGGAGGCTCTTGCTCTTGGACTGCCACGTGTACAGATTCTGGTAGATTTAAATAACTAATTTTGGTGCCAATTGTTAGGCGGTTACATTTTTCTGTGTATATTAACAGAGTAGAGATATGTATTATTCAATTCATTCATTCCTTGTAATTCTTCTTTCTCCATCAATGAAATTCTCTTAATTTCTATTTAGATTTTCTATCTTTTACATAGAGTGAAAAGAAAATAAGTTAAGGATTTTTTTTTTTTTGGTATGGGTCAGTCTAATCCGGGTCATGTCGATCTGGTGCAGTTTAAAGGCTGACATCAATGGATAAGGTCAGCTAATGGCTGGCGTTAGCTAGGATTGATGTTGGAGGAGGATGAGATGACATGTGGCGTTGCTGAAGGGTAGCTGGACCGTGGCAGGCGTCAGAAGATCACCAGACGGAGGACGGCGGTAGAAGATCACTAACTAGTGGTGGAGTACGGTAGTCAGTGGCGGAGTAAGACAAAGGACGGCGATCGACGCATAAGCGATTAAGTCCAAAGGAGAAGGTTCGGCCACCGGACTTTTGGGTTTTGTTGCACAAAAGTCGAGGAACGTTCCTGTGGGTTTCATTTGTTCGAAAAATGATTTGTACTGAGTAGCAAATCTGAGAGAGAAGCGTCACAAGTTCAGTGCTATTTTAGGACCGTGTTTCATGGTGACAGACACGTTTATGAAGGCATGGTCAACAGTGACAAGGCTAGCAGAGGTAGCGGAGGCAGTGATAGATCTATAGGGACTTGTTAGGTTTAACAGAGGTGAACAAGTTTTGATAGATAAGGATCTGTGAAATTAGAGGTTGCAAGTAGTGGTCGACGGCTACGACTGGGGTTTAAGGATTATAGAGGAACCAAGAAGTTTACTTCCCAAGTAGTATGAATGAAAATTCTTCCAATCCCCTGGGTGCTAATTGAAAAAACCATGAATACTTCTAGTTACATAATATATTTTACTAGTCAGGTAACTTTCTTAAATAATATACGTAGATGGTCTTATAAATCGTCATATAATAAATTTTAAATTAGATTGAAGAAAAATTCAGTCTAAATTTTATTTCGTCATTGAAAAGTAGATTTGCAGCAGAAAATTAACAAAATAAACAGTATTCTGGTTGGATAGGCCCAATAATTCATTATTTGGGCTCATTAAATTAGTTTGAAGAAAAATTGTCTAAATTTTATTTGGCTATTAAAAAGCAGATTAGCAGCAGAAAATTAACGGCCAAAATGGCCCATTACCATCCATTTTGGAAATATTTGGCCCAAAAACACTGTTTCGGAAATAATTGGGGATCTACCATCTTTTTAAGTACTCGAGTTTGGTGAACTCGAGTACTATGTTTTTTTACTTCCACCGTGGCACGCTGACATGGCAGGTGAGTTAAAAATTCCAAGCAGTACTCGAGCTTCCTGAGCTCGAGTACTGTTCAATGAGATACCCGAGTTCACTAAACTCGGGTATTAATCTGTATTGGCGCCAATTGCTTGTAGCGATTGGATTTAAAAAATTCAAAAGAGTACTCGAGCTTGGGAAGCTCGAGTACTGTTTAAAAAAATTTCCCAGGTCCGCTTAAACTCATTTTTATTTCTTTGTCACTCACTTCTCACCCAGAACACCAAAACCCCTATTACCCACACTTAAACCATTACTCCCTCATCTATCACTTTCTCAATCTCAAATCTCCCTCTCAATCTCGCTCTCTCCCTCTCAAATCTCCCTCTCAATCTCGCTATCTCCCTCTCAATCTCCCACATGCTGTCAATCTCCCCCTCAGTCTCGCTCTCGCTCTCGCGCTCTCGGTGTCGCCCTCTTCTTCGGCACCACAAGCTCATCTTCTTTCTCTATTTCTCACGGCAACACAGGTACATCACTCTAACTTTTGTCTTCTTCGTTGACCTCTCTATTTCTCTATTTCTACTCAATCTTAATGCATATAGGCTCTGGGATGTGGGTTTCGTTTGAATATATATATATTTTTTTCTGTGGGTTTGCTTGGGTTTCATTTGATTTATTGTGGGTTTTGTTGGGGTTTTGTTCGTTTGTTTGTGCGTTTTGTTTCGTTGTATTTTCACTGATTTGTTTTGGGTTTGTCTTTATTTTCTATTTCTGTTATGTTTTTGTGGGTTTGTAATGCAAATTATGTGTTTGATGAAATGCTTCTTGCTTTGCTCCACAAACAGTAAAGAATCATCTTCCTGTTCAATGGCGCTCTATTTTCTGTATTGCTTTGATTGTAGGGCTTCTTTGAAGCCCCTAGAACTACTTCCAACCACAATTTATACCTTTCCCCTACCTGGGTTTTCACCAAAATCAATCAAACCCACTCCAGCTCCAACAAGGTATTGTTTTTCTGTTTCATCCTCAAGCAATTTTGATTGATTGCTATCTGTTTGTTGAATTGACTGTGTGAAGTTTTTCAATGCATCCAACAGCTTTTGTAGAAATGGCTGTTCAACAAGTCAACAAGAAATGGCTCTTCATTTTTCTGGTCTGTCTATAGTTATTTTGCTAATTGGGAATGAACATGACTAAATGTTTGTGTTAATAATCAGGTAATTCTAGCTTAGAGGCAGCTATAGAAAAAAAAATATATATATTCAAATGAAACCCACATCTGTATATATACAATAATCAACTTCATGCTGCTGCTAGGAAATTACCAAAAATAAAATAAAAAATAAAAAATTGTGGATTCATTTGAACAATAAATTAGTAAGATGAAAATTTATTGGACATTTGTTGTCTTAAAACAACAAATATGTTTAATTACTTAAGTTATTGAATGTTATGTCAATTGTTATAAAACTGATGCTAACTATTACGCAAGGATCACCTTGAAGAGACTTGCAGAGCTGTTGTGCCTCAGTATCCAGGTTTGTTGATGTGATTTTAACTTAGTTTACGAAGAGTCTAGTGTTTTTTTTTTTTTTTTTTGAAGTAATTGAATGTTATTCTTTTATACATATAATGAACATGAAGTCTCTAGTTACAATGAATTCGTTTGTCCTAATGAATATGACATTTTATGCGACATTTAGCCCTCCCTGTGATTATCTTGGAGCATCTGCTGGACAACAGTTTGTTCCTTGAATAATCACTAGTGGGTGAGGAAAAGGGGGAGAAGTGTGGGGGTACAGTTAGGTACTTCAACCGCGTTGTTTTTACGCCATTGCTTAGTATCTTAACTACTAAAGTTCAAATCCCATGCTGAATTTGGGTTCTTCCTTTAATAAGCACTAAAGTTCCTGTTTTATGAATTTAATTTCTCAATTTATAATTTACAGAATGTTTGTATCTACGGTTAAGAGGCTGCGTGTGTTGAAGAGCTCTGAACTTTCTGTGCTTAGCCGTAAGTTTATTTTCAAATTCCATAAGTATATACAGTTTCCTGTGTTTATGAAATGTTTTTCTTTCCCATTAATATCTCTAATTAAAAGTTGATTGCATTTCATGTTCAGTTGGCAGCAGTAAGCAGGGGAAATTATCACGTGAGGCTCTGCATTACAAGGTCTGTCAAAGTTCCTTGTGTTTAGTTTCACCTACTTTACAACTATGGAACCATAGATTCTGTGACTGTCAATTTTTTTGCTCATGAATCTGCTCAATTATTATTTGCTTCCAAATTTTGTATTTTGTCTTGCCTGTACAGGTGAAATAATATAAAGTTGTCTCCAACAACTCATACACTTACAATATTGGTTGTGTCTATGTCAGTTTATTTACTTCTGAATCTTATTTGCAAGGCAGATTGCTGGGACATTCAATCCATTTGTTAGTTATAATTTATATGCATTCTGTTAATGCCATGGTTCTATGTTTTAGCTTTCAGTTGGATTCTAGGTAGATTTAAATGTGGAACTACTTTGATAAATCTAGAGGGTTATTGTGTGAACTGAGTTTTGATGGAGCAGTTACATAGTGAGAAAGTAAGGTATGATGATATTTCTCACATCCACGACGAAATAATGACTGCATTTATAGACTCCAATCAGCGTCTTCACTCACTTCGTGAAGAGGCTTCCTGTGTCAAAGAGTTGCTTCTCCAAATTGAGAATCAGTTGTCCAGTTGTGAGGCTGAGACTAAGGAGCTAAAGACTCGTGTAGGTGAGGTTTCTAGGGATATGTTGGAGTCTGAAAAGAGTTTGCAGACTGCATCTCAGGAAGCAGAAGAGGCAACAAAACTTTTTCATCAAAGGGAGCAAAAACGTAATGCAACCAAGGCAGCCTTAGAGATGGCAAGAACTAAGCTTCGGCAGTGATTGTATATTAACCATTCTCAATGTAAAATACAACAATGGTGTTTATATATGTAGATTATGCTGTATGATAGTGTAGATTGATGTGTCTCCTTAGTCCTTTCCCCCTTTTCTCTTTCAAAGTAGAAATGCTAACCAACTTTTTGCAAGCTTGGTAACTGAATATAGCTCACGAAAGAACTCGTTCTAAATTACTCTTTTATACACACATGCAAACCGTTATTTGACCTATATTTGGGAACCATTTATGTAGGTCTTTTGCTAAATTTGTTTTTATGATGGTGGGGTACAGTATACTATTAAAAAAATTGAAAATAATGAGAAAAAAGAACCAACAAAAATGAAGTTTTAAAAAGTTGTATAGAAAAGTTGTATATTTGGGAACCATTTATGTAGGTCTTTTGCTAAGCATTTAACAAATACATCTATGTACTGGTCACAAAAGAATTGACTCACCGGTGGAATGGATAGCACGTTGATTGATGGAGACACCAACACAGCTCAAGGACTTGCAGATGGTGACCAAACAGTCAAGTTTATGCTGATAATGGCTGACTCGCACAGATTAGTGTCTCTGAAGAGCTTTCTACTGAAAATGTCTTAATGCTGATGGGTTGGTATATGGTTAAATGGTACTCGAGCTCAAAGAACTCGAGTACCATTAAGTAGCATTTACTCGCACCGTTGGAGCTAGTTCGTTCGTATGTGAGTAGGTGGGCAATAACTGTGGGAGTAGGTACTCGAGTTTAAGGGACTCGAGTACCTTGTTAAAACTGCCCAAAGTTCGCAGCTCGCTCAGTGTTTTTTGGCTCCGTGTTTTTTAAAAAATATGTCAGGCAGATTGGTACCCGAGTTTCACATACTCGAGTACCTTGTTAAAACTACCCAAAGTTCGCAGCTCGCTCAGTGTTTTTTGGCTCCGTGTTTTTAAAAAAATATGTAACGCAGATTGGTACCCGAGTTTCACATACTCGGGTACCAATCTGCCTTCAGAAAATAAAGCCTTCAGAAAATAAGAGCAACTCACACGCAAATATTTTACTTGGTTCTCGAGTGTTTTTATAAAATGTCCTTTCTTTTCATTTTTTATAAAATGTCCCTTTTTTTTAATTTTGTATAAAATGTCCCTTTTTTTTAAACCTGCATGCACAGTTTAAGGTGCTTCGATCAATCAGATCAAGGGCCTAACATTGAGAAATTGCTTTGACACCCCCATCATGCTCATTCGTATTGCAAACATTGCTTGCTTTGTGTACATGAGGTTCACATCAGTTTTAAGCTTCAGTTTGTAATATATATATATATATATATATATATATATATATATATATATATATATATATATCTCGTGCAGCCTTGTCTATGTAACATCAAAATCAGAATCAAAAGCTACCCTATCCATGCAACCTTAATTCCCCAGATTTTGTTAAGAAATCAATACCACTATAATAGAGGATAAGATGATTCTAAAACCAAAAAAAAAAAAAAAAGGATGTAAAACTGTTTACCAATTATCTCTCTCAAACTCCAAAAAAATAAAAATCCTGTACATTAGGTACGACTTTCTATCACAATTATCACTATAGTAGAGGCACAACAACCCAAGGATGGCTAGGGATTAGTCAATTAATTATATTAGAGAACAATAGAACAATAACCAAGTAGTAATTGTAACTCACATAAATCCAATATAAGCACTGAAAAGGGACAACATGAAAAATGAAAATACTGCATTTGTAAATTTATGGTGACAGCAATAAGTTAGGTCTTCGGTTGCATTTTCCGTCACTATACAACTTTTTAAAACTTCATTTTTGTTGGTTCTTTTTTCTCATTATTTTCAATTTTTTATACGTATACTGTACCCCACCATCATAAGAACAAATTTAGCAAAAGACCTACATAAACGGTTCCCAAATATAGGTCAGATAACGGTTTGCATGTGTGTATAAGCGAGTAATTTAGAACAAATTCTTTCATGAGCTATATTCAGTTACCACTCTATAGATAGGATTGCTCTGCTAGACTAATACTTATGTTACACCCACACAGACAGCATCGAATGAAATTGACTTTGATTTTGAACAAGGCCGCCTACAGGCTCTTGTAGTATATCTGTCCTGGTGGTATAATAATGGTATCCATGTCTTTTGTGTTCCATATCCAGTAAAACAAATATCAAAGGTCTAAAACTACGACTTTATGAGGGGTTTGAGCCCATCACCTTCCCAACCAAGCTTGAGCATTTGATCCACCACTTTCAAACTCAACTGCAAGCAAAAGGCAGCAACAGTGTGACAACATTTCAATTTAGAATATGCATTTACAGTGATTGCTACTTATTTCCTTTTTCTTTTTGCAGGGTAAAGAAAATCTATTCTGTTCTTAAAATACTGTTTTATAAAACAGAAAGTTCATTTTAATTAAACAATTTTGCTTACATCAAAGTAACAAAATAAATCAATGTACAATAACAACAATTAGAACAGTAAATAAAAACTAAAAGGCTGAGGAAATTTCTTTTTCTTTTGAATATCCATTGTATTCCATTATAAAGATGAAGGCGCTCAGGTAATTGAAAGTCTCAAACAGAGTCAATTTGTTCTTTGCTTAAGTGGGACAAGCACCCTCAGTCCCCAGAAAAGACTGAAAGCATTTGCTGGTTGTTATGCCCAGGTAGTTGCTATCAGGTGAAAGACCAAGACAAGTAACTGGAGCACAGTGCCCGTGGGCTGTTTCTAAGGTTTTTGCACCATCAGATGATATTAGCTTCATACTATTATCCAAGTGTCCACCTAGTTACCAGCAGAAAAGGTACAAGACAAAGTAAATCTAGAAGTGCAATAGCAAATACTTATCTCAGTATTTAATAAGCCCCAATACAAGAAATCAACCTGATGGAGTCATTAAAAGAAATCAAAATTGCATTTAATAAGCCCCAATACAGAACACTAAACAAATTTATATCTGTAAAAATAATATAACCAGAACAACCAATAAAAAAGTTCAGATTGTAAGATTAAAATAATTTAATGCATCATCAAAACCCTTATCAATTGCTTTTCTACAAACATAAAAATTTTAGGATTTTAAATTTTAGGTTAATAAACATAAAAATTAATAAATTCATACTTACATAAATAAACAGAAATATGTGTGTGTGTGCGCGCGCTCTTAGAAATATATAAATAGCAATAAACCCAAAAAGGTACATCAGAATCAATCGAAACAAAAATATCTCATTGTCATGGCCCAACTGAAATGGCCTTCAGTATGAAATCAACTCCCTTGTTCCAAATGCACCACAAAATACATTTTATTTACAAGTATTTATCTATTGAAGGCATGTCAAATAATCTTTTTTTCCAAGATATTTATATATTTAAAATTAGGAATGGCATTTGGAAAAAAGAATTGCCATTCCAAACTCAAACCCTCTAAATATTTTAGATGTAAAATTCTACAAAATTTTAGGAATTTCATCCAAAACTCAAAGACATTTATGTTTGCAAAACCAAACTCGTTTCAAATCTATTTTGTTTATTTAACCATAAGTTTGGTTGAAAGGGTTGGATTACCTAAAATTTAATATTTAACATATTATTTATCTAATTTTAATCATTAGAAGTACTTTATACTAAATTAAACAATATTTTAAGAGAGAAAGAATAACACGTTTACTTTTGTTAGAGAATTACTAATTTTAAAAGTAAATAAAATTAACGATAGTGGCATCCTAATAATTTACATATATAATCTAGCTGGGTTTGGATACATAACTTGCAAAACCTAAACCCTTCTCAGACAATTGTTTAAAAATTTAGAAAACAAACGCATACTACACACTAATTTAAAAATCTTAAACGCCTTACCTTTTAGGATAGGAAACCCTACTAAACTTTCCCATTACCATAGTTAAAATGAAATATAAAAAACTAAAAAAACTAAAACTAAAACTAAAAAACTAAAACTAAAAAACTAAAAAACTTACCTTAGTGCGAGACAGTGAGAGAGCTGAGTGAGAGGTCGCCGACGAGCGTCTTCCGCCGCCGATGGAGTGAGGGTTTGGGGTTTTTAAGTTTGGGTGTGACGGGGAGTGAGAGTCTTCTGCCGTAGAGTTCGAGTACTCGTTCGAGACTGTTGCCGTTGCCGCCGACGAGAGAGTCTCTCACTGTTGCCGTAGAGTTCCCAAGAGTTCGCCGACGAAAGAGCTCTACTTGCTTCGACAACTCTACTTGCCGTTCGAGCTTCCCAAGCTGGAGAGAGTCTTCTGCCGCCGACGAGAGTCTTCTGCTGCAACGGGTTTTCTGCCGCCGCCGGTGTGAGGGTTTGGGCTTTGTGTGAATGTGTGAAGGAGAGGGAGAGGGTTTGGGCGTTCTGGTGTTCTGGAGTGAGAAGCGAGTGAGAAATGAAAATGGGTTTAGGTATTAGAAATGAGTTAAGCGGACCTGGGAAATTTTTTTAAACAGTACTCGAGCTGCCTAAGCTCGAGTACTGTTTTGAATTTTTTAAATCCACTCGCTACAAGCAATTGGCGCCAATACAGATTAATATTCGAGTTTAGTGAAGTCGGGTATCTCATTGAACAGTACTCGAGCTCAGGAAGCTCGAGTACTGCTTGGAATTTTTAAATCAGCTACCATGTCAGCGTGCCACGGTGGAAGTTAAAAAACATAGTACTCGAGTTCACCAAACTCGAGTATTTAAAAAGATGGTAGATCCCCAATTATTTTCGAAACAGTGTTTTTGGGCCAAATATTTCCAAAATTGATGGTAATGGGCCATTTTGGCCTTAACAGAATGAACAGAATTCTGGTTTGATAGGCCCAATAATTCATTATTTTGGGCCCGTAACTGGGTCCCATTAGGCTAAAACCATATTGGGCTCAAAAGGCCCACCATGTTGAAACAAAAATCCTTCTAATAAGCCTGTAAGGCTATAACCCAATAGACGCCTCTTTGGACTGCCGTCACCGTCAGTCAACGGCGAATAACGTCGTCAGTTATTAGTCACTTGTCGTTAGTTAGTGTAACTCGCTCCGTAATAACTCCGTCCAAATCAAACAGTCTTTCCAACGGAAACCGTTATCGTTCCTTTCCTCTCAATCCCTTTGTATTCCTCACAGCCAGCTTATTGGAGACGAGGATTGCTGGTTGAGTATCTCTGTTTTTTGTGGATTCTAAGCCAAATCTCAAAAAGGTAATCTTCCTAGATCCTTTCTTTATCATACCCACTTTTTGTTTTTCTTTATTTCCTTCAAAGGAAAACCAAATTGTCTTAAGCCTTTCTCAATTGTAAATATATATGTGTATCTCTGGTAACCCTTGTTCTTGTTTATGATTGCTTTCTAGTTAGGATAGGGAAGATTTTCTTTTGGATGATTGTATTTGTGAACAAATTTATGAGCTATATGGTAGGGTAGGGTTTGTGTAAGAAAAGCTTTGATCATGTGATGGGTGCGCTGTAACGTGTTGTTGGTTACTGTGTGGGACTGAAAATTAGTGTTTTACATCCAAACAAAAGATACCCATTAAGGGGATTAGGGTAACAATGGGAGAGGATTTGCTGACAAGCCTATCTATAGAGAATCACCACCCATCCACACTGTTGTCCATGGATTCAAGTGGGATTTCCCATGAAGAATTGGACCTTGAGATGAATCGGCCAGCAGTTCTTCCTCGACCTCCTGATATTAATCTCCCGCTGTCCGCTGAGCGTAGTCCGCCTTTGCAAGTGTTGTTTGACCCTTTTGATATGCTAGATGTTGGCCTTGGTACTCAAATTCATGAGTCTGATACTCTTCTTAATGTGCCCAAGATGGGGAGAAAATGTGCTAAGAGGTTGGATAGTGTGTGGGGTGCTTGGTTTTTCTTCAGTTATTACTTTAAGCCAGTGTTGAATGAGAAATCAAAGTGCAAGATTGTGCGGGATAGTAATGGGGTTTCTGGGTTTGATAAGACAGATCTTGATCTTGAAGTGTTCTTGGTTCAACATGATATGGAGAACATGTACATGTGGGTATTTAAGGAAAGGCCCGAAAATGCATTGGGTAAGATGCAATTGAGGAGTTACATGAATGGGCACTCTCGCCAGGGTGAGCGCCCATTTCCATTTAGTGTTGAGAAGGGGTTTGTTCGGTCTCATAGAATGCAGCGAAAGCATTACAGGGGTCTCTCGAATCCCCAGTGTGTGCATGGTATTGAGGTTGTTCCGTGTCCCAATTTCAAGGGTCTTGATGAGGAAGAGCAGAAAAAGTGGATGGAACTTACAGGGAGGGATCAGAACTTCACAGTCCCACCTGAAGCAAGTGAGTTTTGTTCGTGGAGGAACCTTCCTAGCACTGAATTTGAGCTTGAGAGGCCCCTTCCCCCATTGAAGACAAATTCACATCCCCATCCGAAAAAATTGCTTAATGGTTCTGGTTTGAATCTGGCAACTCGGCCAGCACACCTTGGAAATGGTAGTGGGATGGACCTCTCACCTGCTTGCAACAAGAGGAAGAAGGATTTGTTTCTACACGGTAATGATGACGATTGTTTTTTACAAATGAATCAACAAAATGATAGAGTTCAAGATACTGAAATTCACTCAGTTGAGCCGCCCTGGTTAAATGAATTTAGTGGGGTAATGAGGAATATATATGGACCTGTCACGGCTGCAAAAACCATCTATGAGGATGAACAAGGATACTTGATAATCATCAGCTTGCCTTTTGCTGACCTTAAAAAGGTGAAAGTTACTTGGTGGAATAATCTCACGCATGGTGTTGTGAAGATATCATCTATAAGCACAGCGTGCATGCCCTTTATCAAGAGAAATGAAAGAACTTTCAAACTCACTGATCCATCTCCAGAACATTGCCCTCCTGGTGAGTTTGTGAGGGAAATCCCACTACCCACTCGGATCCCAGATGATGCCAAGCTAGAAGCATATGGTGATGAAACAGGAACTGTTCTTGAGATCATGGTGCCAAAGCATCGTGTGGGACCAGAAGAACATGAAGTTCGTGTTTGCCTTCGTCCTCACCTTGGAGCAAATGAGCTTTTACTATCATGAATGAGGCTTTTATTGGAGAAACATAAGGGTAGCTGTATTGTCATTTTGTCATTACTTTATATGAGAGAGAGAATTTTTTATACTTACGAAATAAAATATATACATGTTTACTTAAATAAATTTTCTTTCCCTAAACTCAAACTAATAATTCTGGATTTCGTTCTTTCACATCCAATGGCTATGGTCTGGAAGTGCTTCTGAACGTTGGGGTTGATGTTCTAGGGTTAGTGGTAAGGACCCTGCAACCTCATTGCTCACCTATTTGATATATTCTGCATTTCTGAATCAAGTTGCATAGGACTCTGAGTCCGATCCCTCCAAACTCAAAAATAAAAGTTATCCAAGATTTTGAAAATCTTAGGTGTATTATCTATTTTGTCTAGCATATGTCTTTTGTTGCATTTTACAATGCTTAAGGAGATACATGTATGCTTATCAAAAAAACAAAAAAAGGAGATACATGTATGTGTAACTGTGTTTTTGCGGTGCTTTAGAAAAAAAGATTTAAATTGTCATAAGTCCAAGATGTTCTCTATAAGGTTTACAAATGTTTTCTGTATTCACTAGTTTCTCGTGCACCATCATGATTATTATTATTATTATTATTTTTTTTTTTTTTTCTGGATATTTGGGGTTGTAAACTTTGTATCACTGGATGTTTTATAAACACTTTTCCCTTACCAAAAAATAAAAAACCGAAAAAAAAAGGGTTTCTCTAATGAATTGTATTATTGGACTGACTTATAAAAAAAAAATTGTATTATTGGACTGGTATAATAGACCCCTCACTTGCTGGTTTACCGGGTACTAAGGTTGACATTCTTTGTCTGTGAGTTTCTTATTAGAATGAGCATTATATATCATCCGCTACTCTCATGCCAAAAGAATAACGGTATATTCTGTGTACTGTTTGAATTGTTTGTTGACAATATATGAAGGGGTGTCGGGAGTACAGGATTTCTTAAGGCAATCCACAACATAGAACTCTCCTCTTCTAATTAACAGTGGCATTATTCGTTGTAGTTTTTACTTCTGTAAAGAAGCAGCTGCTAATTTACATTTAAGTCTAGTAGGTTTTATACTTTATAAATTTTATTGGTCAGTTGGTCTATTTTCTAGACTGGTACAATTGGTCTAATACCGAAAACTGTAAAATTTGGCAGCTGCTCTTTCAGTTGAATATATTTGGAGCAACCATGACTATTGCTGCTGGTCTAAACTATTCAACCTTTAGTGCAGTTTGCCCGAACTTGAACTTTGAAGTTTTCAGTTTAAGTTGCATGACCCTTGAATTGCATCAACTCACTAGACCGTTCTTGTTGCACATCATATCACTTTTTACGCATTTAGTATTGAAAATTTGAAATACATACTAAGATTTAATGTAAATTTAACTGCTCATCGTTACGCTTGAGTTTTGATGCTTCTGCTATCTTTCTGGAACTTGAACCAGATAAACCACCTCTCTTTAATTACGCTCAAGCAAACGAATTTGGAGAGACGATTTGGCTCCTCTCTGATGGATTGACTAGCCGTTTGCTGACTACAATTGGTTCAAGAAACAAATCTATCACAAGACCAATCTACTGTCTAATGAAGCATGGAAGAGCATAAATGAAAGCCTTCCAAAAGGTGGAGAAAACGGTAAAAACAACAGCCATTGAAGTTAATCCAAAAGGAACTTTTAGATTAAAGCTTCAAACACCAAAATACAGCATAGTAAAGTTTAAAAAGTAAAAACCAAACATACAGGCATTGAAATATCATAAAACCATTGTCCAAACCCAGGAACAACCATACAAAAACTAAACTAGAAAACTATTATTGTTCATTTAATCGACTTCCTCAATCTTGGGACCAGCACCGCTTCCACTGCCAGCTGAAGGCCCATCCTCATCCATTTGCCCACCCATATCACCACCAGTTCCTTGGTACATCTTTGCAATGATTGGGTTGCATATGCTCTCCAGCTCTTTCATCTTGTCCTCGAACTCATCCGCCTCAGCAAGCTGGTTCCCATCAAGCCATTGGATGGCCTGATCAATTGCATCTTCAATTTTCTTCTTGTCTGCAGCTGGAAGCTTAGAGGCAATCTTGTCATCTTTGATAGTGTTCCTCATATTGTAAGCATAGTTCTCCAGTGCATTCTTCGCCTCAACCTTCTTCTTATGCTCCTCATCCTCCGCCTTGTACTTTTCAGCCTCCTGGACCATCTTCTCAATCTCTTCCTTGGAGAGTCTGCCCTTGTCATTGGTGATTGTAATCTTGTTCTTCTGTCCAGTGGTTTTGTCCTCAGCAGAGACATTCAAGATACCATTGGCATCGATGTCAAAACAGACATTAATTTGAGGAACACCCCTAGGAGCAGGAGGAATGCCAGAGAGCTCAAACTTGCCCAACAAGTTATTGTCACGGGTCCTGGTTCGCTCACCCTCATATACCTGGATCAGCACACCAGGCTGGTTATCAGAGTAGGTTGAGAACACCTGCTCCTTCTTTGTTGGAATGGTGGTGTTCCTTGGAATCAAAACAGTCATGACACCTCCAGCTGTCTCCAGACCGAGTGATAGGGGAGTGACATCCAGCAACAAGAGATCCTGCACCTTCTCATTACCCTCACCGCTAAGAATTGCAGCCTGAACAGCAGCACCATATGCAACAGCCTCATCAGGGTTAATGCTCTTGCAGAGCTCCTTCCCATTGAAGAAGTCCTGCAACAATTGTTGAACCTTGGGAATCCTAGTAGACCCACCAACCAAGACCACATCATGTACACTGCTCTTATCCATCTTAGCATCCCTCAAACACTTCTCCACAGGCTCCATACACTTCCTGAATAAGTCCATGTTTAGCTCCTCAAATCTGGCCCGGGTAATTGTTGAGTAAAAGTCAATACCCTCATACAAGGAATCAATCTCAATGGTGGTTTGAGCTGTGGATGAGAGAGTCCTCTTAGCCCTCTCACAGGCAGTCCTCAACCTCCTGAGAGCCCTGGGGTTTCCACTAATATCCTTTTTGTTCTTCCTCTTGAATTCCTGTACAAAATGGTTCACCATCCTGTTATCAAAATCTTCACCTCCCAAGTGAGTATCACCAGCAGTAGCTTTCACTTCAAATATACCCTCTTCGATGGTAAGAAGAGACACATCAAATGTCCCACCACCCAGATCAAAGATAAGTACATTCTTTTCACCAGAGCTGGTTGCCTTCTTGTCAAGCCCATATGCAATAGCAGCAGCAGTTGGCTCATTGATAATACGCATCACATTGAGGCCAGAAATAACACCAGCATCCTTGGTGGCTTGGCGCTGCGAGTCATTGAAATATGCAGGGACAGTGACAACAGCATTCTTAATGGTTGTACCAAGGTATGCCTCAGCAATCTCCTTCATCTTTGTGAGAACCATAGAGGAAATTTCTTCAGCAGAAAATTGCTTCTCCTCACCCTTGTAATTAACCACAATCATGGGCTTGTCGCCAGGGCCAGGAATCACCTTGAATGGCCACAACTTCATGTCACTTTGCACCGTGGGATCACTGTACCTCCTACCAATCAAACGCTTGGCATCTAGATAAACAAAAATTAAACAAATTAAGTCAGGAAATTATCCAACAATTTCCCCTTTTTGAATTACAAAACAGCAAATTAAACACGTTATCAGAAAAAGTTGAAAGCAAAATACACATTTTGATCCCCCAAAAAAAAAATTGACCCTCGAATTTAAATACGTTAAATTTTGACTCAAAAACCTCGAAGGGTTATTTTTCTTAACTTATTAAAATGAAGATTCTACAGTTACTTATAAAAAGCGGGAAAAAAATAAAAATCAACAATGACTTAAAGAAATTCCTTCAACATGCATAAACTTAAAACTAAATTTCAAATTCCTCCAATGCTCGGAGAGGTGAAGAATGATGATAAAAGCAACAGATCACACACCCAGATTAGATGAACATGGAATCATTATGGATTAAGCTCCAGCACTTAACTATACATCAATGTACGGAAAACTAAAGATATGGAATTCAAAAACTGTATTTTCTTCTCTGAGTCAATGCGCTTTATCAGAGAACACAATATTTCTATTCTCAGAGACTCGAATTAATCCAAATATATCTTTTTAACTTTTTTTTTAAAAAAATCATCATAAAATTGAATAATCTACAGCGAGTAAGAAATTCCTTTAACATTCGTATCCAAAAAGTTTCATTACAAATTCCTCATTAGAGATCCAAATTGATGAGAAAAGCAATAAAATTTTCCAAGAAAGATTTCCATCAAAACAGAAGCACTACGAAAACAGAGACACGGAACACAAATTTGGTTTTCTGATTTGCTTACAACTGAGTAAAAATTAAACATTACATGGAACCATTGTATATTATGCTCGAACACTACCAGCTATCTATACCTCAATTTACAAGAAAACAGAGACACAGAACTCAAATTTTCTTTTCTCAATCAAATAAGCAAAACAGTAACAGTAATAACAGCATCCATAACATAACACACACCACTGAATCTGAAGTCCAATCACCAAATTTTCTCACTAACCAAACAAACAAAGCAGCAAAAAAAAAATAAATAAAAAAAAATAAAAAATAAACTACAGTTTCGAAAAAATATTTAGAGAGAGAGAGAGAGAGAGAGAGAGAGAGAAGTAACTAACCGAAAACAGTGTTGGTAGGGTTCATGGCGACCTGGTTCTTAGCAGCATCACCGATCAAACGCTCGGTGTCAGTGAAAGCCACATAAGACGGCGTCGTTCTGTTCCCTTGGTCATTGGCTATGATCTCAACGCGATCGTGTTGCCAAACACCCACACACGAATAGGTAGTCCCTAAATCGATCCCAATCGCTGGTCCTTCACTTTTTGCCATAGCTAACAGCAACAATCACAGAACGAAGATACCAAAACAATTCAAAAACGAATAGATTTCAGAGAAATTTCAGAGAGAGAAAGTGAAACTGTGTGCTCTGTGTGTTTTTTTTTTTTTTTTTTTTGCTTTGTGAATTGAGGAGTGAATAGGGGGGTGGTGGTGGTTTATAAAGGAATTATTGGATTTTCTGGAACGTTCTGATCGTGGATTGTGAACCGTTGGATCTTGTATTTTTTATTTTTAAAATGAGATCGAGAGAGTTTTCTTGAACGTGGTATAGTTCTCCCGCTATTTCCAGGCGGTTCCAGAATTTTCCGTTTCTGTTACCAAAGCTACGTGTCGTGTAGGCTCTGGAAAATCCTGGCCGTTCAAAGTCTGTGGGTCCTTTCTCTGTTTTTTTTTTTTTTTTATATGTTAATCAGGTTAACTCTCTCTCTCTCTCTCTCTTTTTTCTTTTTTTTTATATGTAATTTTGAAATGAATGGTTCCATCATATACTCTATCACTGTACTTCTTAATGAATTGTAATTTCATGTTGTAGATATTGTGATCCAAAAACAGGGCTGCTTTATGCTACAAAAGAAGCATTCAAAATCATTCGTGAACAGTTAAACAGTATGGCTTCCCTTACTTCCATTTTTTTTTTTTTTTTTCTTTTTCTTTTTTAGATCTCCATTAGTTATTTTGACACGTTAACTCCATTTTTTTTTTTTTTAGATCTCCATTAGTTATTTATATTTATTTAAATAATTGATGATGTGGTGATAAGATTTTAAAGAGTCCATGATAGAGTTAAATTCTAAAAAGTCTTTATCTTTATTCTGAACAATTTTAATAGGATTTTCAGGAAAAACTAGCCTTAGTATTATAATTTTTCACTTATTTTAATTTGAAATTTACACTTTTTTTTCTCAAAAATTGCAGATTTAGAACCACTTATATGGCCAAAAAATAAGGCTAGCTCTAAAAAATGAACACAAAATAACATTGAAATATGTTTAGTTTTAGTTTTTTTTTTTTTTTTTTTTAATAGGAAACCGTGGGTGGGATTTTTTTAAAGAAGGTGGGTAGTTTTATTTTTTTATTTTTTACCGAACTTAGGATGGGTGTTTTTTTAATAGAAAACCGTAGGGTATTTTTTTTAGAAGGTTGGTTTTCTTAGGAGAAAGTGGGGGTGGTTGAGAGTTTTTATTTTTCACTTTTTTTTTTTTTTTTGTTAGTAGTCCTATATATATATATATATATATATATATATATATATATATATATATATATATATATAATTTATAAGTGAATAAAAAAAATTTTAATTGAACACAAACTCTAACAAATTTATGCTATTATCTTTAATAACATGCACGCTAACTTTGGTTTGTTAATTCAATTTTTTTTATTTTTTTATTTAGGTATGTAGCAACCTTGAGTTCTACTTTATATATATATTTTATATATATATATATTATATGTATCACGTTAACTCCCATTTTTTTTAAATGTAATTTTAAAATGTTAACTCCCTTTTTTAGAGTTAAATTCTAAAAAGTCTTTATCTTTATTTTGAACAATTTTAATAGAATTTTCAGGAAAAACTAGCCCCATCACACGCGCTCTGCGCGTGCAATGAGATTTTTTTTTTTTTTTTTTGGATTAGTATTATAATTTTTCACTTATTTTAATTTGAAATTTACACTTTTTTTTCCACAAAAATTGCAGATTTAAAACCACTAATATGGCCAAAAAATAAGGCTAGCTCTAAAAAATGAACACAAAATAACATTGAAATATGTTTTTTTTTTTTTTTTTTGATGTGATATGCGGCAGTTTTTTTTTTTTTTTTTTTTTTTTTAATAGGAAACCGTGGGTGGGATTTCTTTTAAAAAGGTGGGTAGTTTTATTTTTTTATTTTTTACTGAACTTAGGATAGGTGTTTTTTTAATAGAAAACCGTAGGGTGTTTTTTTTAGAAGGTGGGATGGTTTTTTTAGGAGAAAGTGGGGATTGTGGAGAGTTTTTATTTTTCACTTTTTTTTTTTTTTGTTAGTAGTCCTATTTTGTAGATTATATATATATATATATATATATAATTTATAAGTGAATAAAAAAAATTTTAAATTGAACACAAACTCTAACAAATTTATGCTATTATCTTTAATAACATGCATGCTAACTTTGGTTTGTTAATTAAATTTTTTTTTATTTTTTTATTTAGGTATGTAGCAAATTATCTTTATTCTGAACAATTTTAATAGGATTTTCAGAAAAAATGATTTCATCAAAATTTAAATCAAACACAAACTCTAACAAAATTATACTATTATCTTTAATTGCCACTCACACTAACTTTGGTTTGTTGAATAAAGTTTTTTTTTTATAAAAAAAATACTTGGTTTAACCCTAATTCTTTTATCTCTCTCAGGTTCACGTACGCACAAGTTTTTGGATTGCATTGAGGAGTCATTGGAATGGAATATTAGATAAGTTCAGGTGAGAGACTTTACAAAGATTATTATATGATTTAAACCTCACAGAAAGTGGTTGTTATCTAAGAAATTGTTGTAAAAAAATTTCTTTTGTAACAGAAACTATATTTATCATTTGTATAATTCTAAGTTAAATTCAATATAATTTTTTTTCCATAAGTATTAATTTACTACTCCATAAAAAATGTTACGTATTTTTTTCTCAGTTTTAAAGGTTGTTGATGTTGTTGATATATTTCAAATTTAAACTCTTTTTAACTTTTGTCATGGATGTGTAGTAAGTTGTTAACTTTTAGGACTAAAAAATAAATTTTTGGATTAAACAAAAATTGATAAATGTTATTAATTTTTTTTTAAAAAGATCAGCAACACCAAAAATATAACGTGTATCTCCTGCAATAAAATTTGAATCAGCTGAGTTTGAATTCCTACCCACTTTATTAACCCATCCGGCCTAAACTTTTCTATATAAAGATTTACTATCACTCCTAAAGTTTTTAGTTTTTGCCACTTTACACTAAGGCATTTCAAACCGTTGATTCTTTGGACGTGATCTATATGATTGGTGTGGAATGGCACACAGTGTTGGACCAGAATCTCATTTTGTTTTTTATATATATATAAAAAAAAAAGTCTCATATAAATCATAATTTCACCCGTGTATTTGTCTGTGTCTAGCAAACTGAAAATTTCTTTTGTAACAAAAACTATATTTATAATTTGTATAATTCTATGTCAAATTTAATTTTAAATTTTTTCCATAAGTATTAATTTACTACTCCATAAAAAATGTTACGTACCTTTTTCTAAGTTTTAAAAGTTGTTGATATATTAAACTCTTTTTAACTTTTGTTATAGATGTGTAATAAGTGGCTCACTTTTAGGACTAAAAAACTAAAATTTTGGATTAAACAAAAATTGATAAATGTTATTAATTTTTTTTTTAAAAATGACAACACCAAAATAACGTGTATCTCCTGCCATAAAATTTAAAATTTAAGCTTTTATTTACTTCTGTTATTGATACTAGCCTCTGAGCACGCGCTCACGCGTGTGCTCAGAGGCTTTTCTATTTTTTGGGTAAGGGTTAATTTAGAGCATTTATTATAATTTAGGATTACTACATTCTCCAATCACAAAAAAAAAAAACCTAGGGGTGTGATGAGTATCACGTGTGGAGAAATAATTTTTCATCATACCCTTAGATTTTTTTTTGTGATTGAAGAATGTAGTAATCCTAAATTATAATAAATGCTCTAAATTAACCCTTACCCAAAAAATAGAAGAGTCTCTAAGCACGCACGTGAGTGCATGCTCAAAGGCTAATATTTAATAATGAATGTTGATTGTGGAAGTATTATTGCTCGAGGAAAGAAAGCGGTGCACCAATTGGGTTAACTTTAAAACGGCGACTTGTCATCTCGTAGCAAAAATAAGGGTAAAAAAAAAAAAAAAGAAGAAGAAAAAAGGAAAGAAATGGCCAATGATGACTTGCAAGGTGTAAAAAAGCAATGCTTCTCTTTCTACACTTTTTATTGTCAAATTACATTTTTGGTCTTCCAATAATTGGAGTAATCTAAATAAATTTCGTTTATAAAAAATTAATATGAGTGAATCTGAATAAAAAGAAAAAAAAAAGATATGGATCACAGGTATATTAATCGATTTAGTCCATCATGTTTTTTATTTTAGTTGGTTTGACTCGAACCCGACCTACTCATCGAGTCTTCGTTATAAAATTTTAAACTTAATTTTTTTATTGACTCATTTTTAGTGTATGTTTGTATAGTAAAGTTTTTAAATTGTAGATAAAAACATTAATGATACTTGAAAAGCAATTCTCAAATATAAATGTTTTCAATGTCGAATCTACTACTAACATTGAGTAGCCTTTTTTTAAGTTTATTATAGATTTTTCTTCTAACTATTTACTTTTTTTTTACATAATACATTATAATTTATTCTTAAATTTGTATATATTGTATGAGTTTGGATTTTTTTTTTCTTTAAACTTTTTAACTTATTTGTTTATATACAACTTGTAAGGACCTGATTTAGAATCCTTGTCCAAAATGTGAATGGACTTAGGCCCAAAAAGCTCAAAACAATGAATTTGTAGAGAAATGAGTTAGGAAACTGGGCTTTAGTCAATTGAACAACAGGTTAAGTAGGTTGGTGATGAAAGAATGAAGATAGACAAGTGTAGACTGAAAAATAAATGTCCTCGGCAATGTCCTCGGAGACTAGTTCTTATATAGTGCTCTTAAATGTGGTTACAAGTTTGGTTCTAGATTGCTACAGTGTTTTCTCTGATTTTTCGATCCCCTAGTCTCGTTGCCTCCCCCTTCTTTATACTATTTTTCCTTTCTATCTCTATCTCCCACGTGCATGCCAGATGGTTGGTGTTGATACTTGTCCCGTCAGCACCTCCTATAAGTCTTCATATAGTAGCTGTAAGGCTGAAGTCCACTGTTCAGGTATCACCTCCACATTAATGTGGCCAGGGAGTTAGCTGCAGTGCATTTAATGTGGAGGTAGTAGCTTTCTCCTTAGATATTTTACAACCCTTCCCTGTCTTGAGCTCCCATAGTGCTTATCCGTATCAACTGAGTGTTTCTATGACGTTCCCTAGGATGGCAGGCCATCTCTACGGACCTCGGCTTTAGTCAGTCAAGGGGGCTCTTATCCTCGGCACAACCCCCTAGACCGTTATGATCTAAACTAACTTCTCCGTTTGCTAACATAGGCCCTTTTGACAGCATTTACCCCCCTCTCAGACGCTTTTAGTTCTCAACTTGGGCCTTAGATCCATTATATACCCAAATACTGGGCTCTGGGGCCCAAGGCCCCTATAATAGCCCCTCGAGATCCTTCTTTCTGGATCCTCGGGAAGAAAGGAGGATCTCGACGCCACTGTAGTTACCCTGTGCTACCTACATCTCACCTCTGCTAGTGAAGACACCTTTTTAACTGCCCAAGGCACGTTTCTGGCGTTACGGCATTTGAGATGCGCCCTCATTAAATTCTTATGGCCTCTTGTTCCCCACGTTCTATGACATGATGCAAATCCAACGGCTGATGTTTTTGTTGGGTACCGAGCGAGAATTTTCCCGCTTCTAGCTTCTCCCTTGATATAAATACCTCTCAAATCAACTTCTCCTCTCACTTTAGCATTCATTCTGTTCTAGCGCGCATACCTTGAACTTGCATACTTTTTCAACTCACCTGAGCCCTTACAAATACCAAAGACCTGTCCGAGGACACTTTACTCTTTCTGTAACTCTTCTTGAACTTTTACTCTTTAATTTTCTATACATTCTTCTTCTCCCCCCCTTTCTCAATCTTTTTAGCTCTCCCAGCCTTTCCTAGAAATGGGTAGATTTAAGAGTTTAGTAGACTCCAAGGAGGGGATGGCAAATTTTAGGACAATGTATAGGATACCTCCAGGGGTGGGCACTAGGTACTGCAAAGAGGGACAATGGCATACAGATGAGCAAGAGAGAGAAGTAGTTATCCTAATGATTGCCTTCATAGAAGGTGGAATGAGAATCCCTATGGGTGTTGTCACCAGAGACTACCTTAGGGCCCATAGGTTAGCTCCTACCCAATGTGCCCCTAATATGTTCAGAATACTAGAGTGTGTAGATGCCCTCAATAAAAAAATGGGTTTAGGGTTGACTCATCACAATGTCAACTAGATCTACAACCTCCACAACCTCACTGGGCAAGGGTATTACCTTAAGTCTAGATACCTTAAGGTTAGGCTTATTCAATGCCTCCTCGACTCCAATAAAGGCTTAAACAAAGACTTCCTGATTATATCAGGGGAATGGCACGACGGCCTCCCTTGTTCGACGAAGGAGGGCAAACCAGGTGGGGGCTTTAGGCTTAGATTCACAATTTTAAATTTATTCCATTTTTCTTTTTCTTTGATTTTTATATGTATCTAAGGTTTCCTTTGACTTGTATTTCACTAATGTTATTTTCCTGACTTTCTTGATGACCTTGCAGACCCACACTCTGCTGTTCCCAACTTCGGTCTCGTAAACCGGGAGAGTTTAGACAAAATCTTGAAGGCCAAGGTCTTTGTCCACTCCGACGGTCAACTTAGGGCAGCCAACCTGATATTAGGTTACACCACGATATCCAAGAGTTTCCTAGCGCCTAAGTGCGTCATTAAGGCGAACGATCCTTGGCTGCACCGCATCAGCGTATCGGTTTCAGGTTTTCTCCTTCCCAGCCCTATTCCAAAAGGCACGCTCACCACAAAGCCCATTCTTTTTCCTGGTCCAAAACCAGAAGGCGCACTCACTATAGAGCCCATATTTGAAGGCATACCAAGGGTAGCCCCATCACTACAATAGACAACCGAAGCAACCACTTCATCTCGCCCCACCAATGCAGAGGAAGAAGACGTGGTAGAAGTACCTAACTCCAAGGACAAGTTTGAGGTTTTCAACCAAGCCTTATCCCCAGAAACTTCAATTCTTGATCTCAGGCCATCATTCTCACCAATACTCGACGAGATGGGGATTTAACGTAGACCAAAATCTAGTCTGCTGGATTTGATAGAGTCCCAACCGAGGAGGGATGCACCTAGGAAGGCAACCCAGACTAAGCCTCCCACTCCTCCATCTACCCTGCCTTCCCAAATTGCTGATCTAAAGAGGAAAAGAGAGCCAAAAGGGAAGGAGGTAGTGGGAGTTGGACAAACCTTCCCCCCTCCCGAGGACAAGACTCAGAGGGCGGCTAAACAAGCCAAAACAGGGCAGAAGGGCGCCAAGAAGAGAAGCGATCCCCAGGTCGAGCCTCCAGCCTGGCTTCTTGCCCCAATGTTGAATGGGGAACCTCTTCTAGCCAACGCCTCCCGCAATTTCCAAGAAGGAGTAGCCAGCTACGTGGCCGATGTGGTGGAGCAGGCTTTGCTGCTCCCCAAGGACATGGCTGAGCTACGAGACATGAGGAGACATGAGGTTTTCCTCAGTCTAAAAAGATATCTTGTCAGGGTATGTCTTCTTCCTTTCTTTTTCTCTTTAATTTGCTTTCTTTACTTTCTTTTTCTAATCCATGTTTCTCTCTTTGGTAGGCTGTTCAAGCCTCATTTTGAGTAGAGGATATGACTAACTACCACCATCGGCAAATGAAGGAGGAGGAACGAAAGCGTAACACCGTCGTGGAGGCCTTTTAGGTGGCCTAGAGGAGCATCTAAGAGCTCAAGAAGAAGCTGCAGGAGGAGCAGAAAGAAAGAAAATACGCAGCAGCTGCTCTTGAAAATGTTGAGAAACAAGTTGAGAGCCAAAGGCTACAATTGCGCACTGTTGAGGACCAGCTGGCCTCCTCTAAGACCTAAATTGCTGCGCTGAAAAAGAAATTGGAGGAGGTTGAGAAGGCCAAGGCTCTAGCCAAGAAGGCCAAGGATGAGGCAGAGAAAGCCAAAGATGAAGCTGAGTAGCATGGGTACGATGTTGAGATGGCCGAGACCGAAGGCACCCTTAGGGCCGAGGTCCCTGTTTTGTGCAGGACTTACTGTGCCTTGGTATAGGATGAAGCCCTCAACCAAGCTGGGGTTGAGGCTTCTTCTGTGATGAGGAAAGCAGAAAGTGTTTACTACCCCCCAACTATATGCCCCTCAAGCTCTTCGGACTCTAAGGCTGTCCCAATGTCCTTGGAGGCAGGTGAAATTCTAGGTAGCCCTCCCAAAGCTCCTCCTGCAGCCAAAACTTCTTCAGAGGGGGCAGAACAAGCTAAGGACACTTCAAAGACAAGGGATGTCAATAAGGAAGTATCCCAAGACTCTGACCTACCTCCAATTGCTCCAAAGGATCCCTCAAAGGAAAAAGAAACTTCACAAAGCATGGAGCTGGTATTGGCAACTCTCGCCATACCCCCAAAAGAGGATCCTAAGGACAAGGCCAAAGTGTCCTCCATGGGAGCAAGTACACAACCTCCCAAGGACCTAAAAGAAAAACTTGTAATAAAAATGAAGCAATGGGTTGCCTTTTTTCTTTTCTTTTTATTTTCACAATTTGTAATCAACTTGCCTCTTTGTATTTGATCTACCTTTTTTTAAGGCTTTTATTAATGAATGGTTTGGGCATTTTCTTTCTTCTTTTCTATGATTTACATATTTGAAGTTAATATGATCTTTGTTTTATCTAACATTTACTGAAAGTAGTGATGAAATAGAACTTCTCTCACTAATCTACTTGAGTGATAGAAAATTTCTCCCATTTCATATGATCAGCAGAAAAAATAGGTGAAATTTACTAAGTCCACCATCTCGGCAAGGGATAATTTCAACTTTAAGAACATACACAATAATATAACTTGCATATAGGTTCAAATATGCTCTGTTCCTTACTTATTGATAAGTTTAAAGGAGCAAAAGGATAATCACCTCTTGAACAAACCTAAGTAAGCCTATAAATGCTTTAAGTGATACTTATGAGCATCTAATTGAGACTCTTGTTTTTAGTGAAAATAATTGCCGTTTGAAGTGGTTTTACCTGACATTGAAGTCATCAATAAGGAATACTAACTTACCTTAAATTTGTAATCCAAAAAGCTTGCAATAACTAAAGCTTTGCCCTAACCCTTGGCAATTTGATAAAAAGCATCGACTTAGACAAAGTATGTGGTTCGAGGATCCAGGCATAGCTAAGGTCCTGTTTAATACTTAAAACGATGATTAAGAGTTATCAATTTTCCCAAGGCATGTGATCCGAGGAGTCAAGTATGACCAATGTTCTGTTTGATACTTAGATAGATGTCAGGGAGTATTAATTTTCCCAAAGCAAGTGGTCCGAAGAACCAGGCATAGCTCAGGTTCTGTTTAATACTTAAAACAATAATTAAAAGTTATCAATTTCCCAAGGCATGTGGTCCGAGGAGCCAGGCATGACCAAGGTTTTGTTTGATACTTAGATAGATGTCAGGAAGTATTAATTTTTCCAAAGCAGGTGGTCCGAGGAACCAAGCATAGCTAAGGTTCTGTTTAATACTTAAAACAATAATTAAAGGTTATCAATTTTCCAAGGCATGTGGTCCGAGAAGCCAGGCACGACTAAGGTTCTGTTTGATACTTAGATAGATGTCAGGGAGTATGAATTTTCCCAAAGTAGGTCGTCCGAGGAACTAAGCATAGCTAAGGTTTTGTTTAATACTTAAATAGATGTCAGGGAGTATTAATTTTCCTAAAGCAGGTGGTTCGAGGAAACAAGCATAGTTAAGGTTTTGTTTAATACTTAAAACAATAATTAAAGGTTATCAATTTTTTCAAGGCATGTGGTCCGAGGAGCTAGGCATGACCAAAGTTTTGTTTGATACTTAAATAAATGTCAGGGAGTATTAATTTTCCCAAAGCAGGTGGTCCGAGGAACCAGGCATAACTAATGTTCTGTTTAGTACTTAAAACAATAATTAAAGGTTATCAATTTTCCCAAGGCATGTAGTCCGAGGAGCCATGCATGACCAAGATTCTGTTTGATACTTAGATAGATGTCAGGGAGTATTAATTTTTCCAAAGCAGGTGATCCGAGAAACTAGGCATAGCTAAGGTTCTATTTAATACTTAAAACAATAATTAAAAGTTATCAATTTTCTCAAGGCATATGGTCCGAGGAGCCAGGCATGACCAAAATTTTGTTTGATACTTAGATAGATGCCAGGGACACATGACACACAATATAACAAACCCAAATAGGGTGAAGAAAATCTCCATTAATAATAATATCTTCTAAGGTTATATACATTCTAGGGGCGTGGTACAACCTTTTTCTCTAGATCTTCAAGATAATATGCACCTATTTTGGCCATTGATATGATACGATAGGGCCTCTCCCAATTGGGTCCCAACTTCCCCCATGCTGGGTTCTTAGCAGTTCCTATAACTTTTCTTAGAACCAAGTCTCCAAGTGCCAATGGCCTTAGCTTCACGTTAGCATCATATCCTTGTTTGAGCTTGTATTGATAGTAGGCCAATTGGACCATGGCATTTTCTCTTCGTTCTTCAATCAAATCTAGGCTCTTTTTCAACAACCCATTGTTGTCGCTCGAAGCGAAAGAACTTGTTCTCAGTGTGGAGAACCCAATTTCCAAAGGGATGACAGCCTCGGCTCCATAGGTCATTGAGAAAGGCGTCTCCCCAGTAGATCTACGAGGTGTAGTTTGGTAAGTCCAAAGGACGTGTGGTAGTTCTTCCACCCATTTCCCCTTCGCAACGTCCAATCTCTTTTTGAGTCCACTCACTATGACCTTGTTGACAACCTCGGGCTGTCCATTTCCTTGTAGATAGGCCGGAGTGTAATACCTATTCTTTATTCCTAGATCGCAGTAGTACCTCCTAAAGGTTTTACTATCAAATTGAAGTCCATTGTCCGAAGTGAGGGTATGAGGAATTTCAAACCGAGTGACAATATTCTTCCAAACTAATTTTTTGGCATCCACGTTCCTGATATTTGCCAATGGTTCAGTTTCGGCTCATTTGGTGAAGTAATTTGTGCCGATCAACAGGTATCTCTTATTCCCTACTACCTTAGAGAAATGCCCTACAATATCCAAGCCCCACTAAGCGAAAGGCCAAGGACTGGACAAGGGATTAAGGACCCCTCCAGGTTGGTGAATGTTTGGTGCAAATTTTTGGCATTGGTCACACTTCTTCACATAGTCTTGTTCTTCTTTTTGCATATTTGGCCACTAGTAGCCTTATGTGAGGGCCCTGTGAGACAAAGATTTTCCCCTCGTGTGGCTTCCACAAATTCCTTCATGTAATTCTTCTAGGAGCAGCTCAACTACTTCAGGGTGTACGCACAGCAGATACGAGCCAGAAAAAGACCTTTTATACAGTTTCTGGTCCTCGGACAGCCAAAACAGAGGAGCTTTCCTTCCTCCCCACCTTATCGGCCTCGGACTTATTCTAGGGCAAAACGTTTTCCTTGAGGAACAATACAATAGAGTCTATCCAGCTAGGACCTACCCTTATTTGATGAACATGAACCACAGTTCCTCTTGCCTTGGTAGGTTTACATAAGTCCTCTACAATGATTACCCAAGGTAGACTTTGTGCCGAGGAGGTTGCCAATGTGGTCAAAGAGTCTGCATGTGTATTTTTACTTCTAGGGACTTGTGATAAATTAAATGACTTAAATCCAGATTGTAAATGTCTAACCTGGTTCAAGTATTCTTGCATTCTGGGATCTCTGGCTTCCAATTCCCCTTGGACTTGGCCCACTACCAGCCTTGAATCAC